>OY728162.1:1223430238-1224067865 GCA_963277665.1 Viscum album
AGTTTTATGTTTCAATTTAGTATAAAATCATTTCAATATGTAAACAGACATTTTCTTGGAAAATTGTTTAAATGAGAATAAATCTTTTTTATCTTAATTAATTATATTCATCATAATTTGTGAACTAATTTAATTTGATTAATATATACTAGATAGTTATTAAAATATTTTATCATTCATCTAATAATTTTCTAAACATTATATAAGAATAAATGTGGTTTTTTTATAAAACTATCTTCTTCTATAGAGGTTTTCATTTCATTTTGAGAACATGAATTATAATTATTTTTCCCTCTTATTGGTTATGAATTTTATAAAATGGATTCAATATTTTGAATCAAGATCATAACATTTTGAAATTTTTCCCATTTTATTCTTTAACAACATCAATATTAACTTTGGTAAAATTTATCACCTTTGTAAAGGGTAAATAAGATTAAAAATCAGTAAAACTAATTAATAAGGAAAAAAATTCATCCTAATGAATATCATTTAATATTATTCACATGGAAATTACTGGATATATATATCTATATAAACATCATTATTTCATGGGGTTAATGAAAATTATTTTACCAAAGTATAGGTTTTTTTATGTTATAATATTGTTGTTTATTATGATGGTTTATGATTTTTTTTCTCATGATGAAATATTATTATATAAGTCAATATAAACTAAAAAATTATATTATCCACTATTTAGTTATTTAGAATAAATGTTTTAATTTATTTATATTTATATTAAGTGCTCAAGATACTAAAATTATGTTATTGATATAAAACCTTCTTTATTTTTAACGTCAGTTGAAAACGGTTTCTTTTACATACTTGTTTTATAAAGATATTTTAAATTATTATTTTGACATTCTCATTTGAATATTAAATTTATTGGTTCCCTTGTTTTAATTTTTACAAATCACTTTAAAAAAAATCTTCTTGTCAATTTTTAAATGACATACTTTTTCCCTTTTTCTACAAAAGTGTGGGACGGATGATTTATTGTAATGTATAAAAAATGAATTGAATTTACATAAATCATTAATATCTAATGATTTGAATATTTTATTAAAATATTCAATGAATTTTTTAAAATAAATTATTTCATTATTAATTGGGAAATATTAATTTTTTAATAAAAATTATTTCAATCTAAAAATTAATTTTTCCCAAAGAAATGCTTCAAGAGATCATTAAAAAATTCCATATATGATCAAATCTTTGTTGTTAAATATTTTTTAGTAAGGATATGATTCAATTATATTATTTATATTAAATCTATATATTTTTAATATTTATATTTATGGGATTTTATTGGAACCAATTAATTTTCCATCAGATATATAATATTTAATTGATGAAATGTTTATGAAACTCATTTTCACAGAAGAAGATATCATGTGATCATATGATGAATGTTTTAGGATATTATAGCACACATGTGTAATATTTTTATTTTGTGATTTTCATTACCTCATAAACAAGGATGGTGGTTACATTATAACCATGTATAGTGGTTAAATTATATCCTAGGATTGATTTTTCAATATAACCAAATATTGTGGTCACGTAATACCCAATGATGTGTGGGACCTATATCACTCTACAATGCATTAGGTAAATATTGATATATCATGATAAACATTGTTCTATAATGGGTATTGAACCCAATTACGTATGATACTTTCTCCACTATGATAGTATTCTTAGTGAAAAATTACTTATACAATTGTTTTTTGGTGTGAACCCATTCCACTAGGGTTGTCTAGAAAATGATCTATTACTACTAATAAAAATATTTTTAATGATTATTTTTTTGGTACAAGTTTTTTCTTATGCTGATGTAATCCCTTGAGGATCGTGTTCTTTGATACTATTATGAATCATTTCTTATGAACTTCCAATATTTATACCATGGTTGAATACTATGATTTATGATAAAAAGCGTATGTCTTTCAAATTTTATTATCATTTATTGATGCCCTTATGTTCATGTTATACTCTTATGATAACTACTATCCAACTAATTTAACCATACAAAGTATCTAAGATACTCTTTTACAATATTTCACTTCAATAGTTTTTGAAAATGTACTAAGTATGATTTATTTAAGAAGGAACCCCTTTATGATAAACATAGTGGGATATGAAGAATATCATTCAATATATAGTGGTTTATGATTCCGTATTTCCAAAGGAACTAAACCTATATGATTCTATCATAGAAAATTATGTTATTTAGTGAATATTCATCTAGAAAGATGTGATAACTATGTATAAAAATTCTAGTTCACTAATTTTGTACTCTGGGAAAATGGATCCAAAATTACTCATATTAAAAGATGATATATGTTATGTTTGAAATATTATCATAAAATAGTAAATAGACAGGTTTTTATAACAATATAACATTCATATTTTTCATTAACATTTATAATATGGTCTAGTATATGGTATAATATTTTTACTATTGTTACTACATATAGCGACTAATAATTAATGTGACCTCATTAAAAAATTTCACATTGTGATTAAAAATATATAGATATTTTTATTTAATTTTATTTATATTACGAGAATAAATTACCTTTAAAATAAGATAACATGGCGTGGTGAAAATTATTTTTCTATAAAATAAATATTAATTTATAATTTTTTTACCAAATTATATTATAATATTGATGTTAAGGTTTTTTTCTGGAAATTGTTTAAATATCATGGAATGAAATGTAAATTTTCTTAACAATTAGTATTTTTCAATATTCACACATGAAACAAATTATTCTGAAAAATATATAACAATTTATTCAATGCTATTTGTAACATGATGATATAAAAAATGATGTTAATTTTTTAAAACCCAAATTCTATCTTTTACAAATCATGGTTTTAGAGAAATCGATATAATACATATAAAAAATTTAATATGATTAAAAATATTTTCTTTTATTGAAAATTTTCAAAATATTCTTATAATTAATGTAACTCTATAAAATTTATTTATTGAATATTATTAAGAAATGAAAATGATTTAAAAATAGAATTATATAATTGGATACATCCCACCCCCATATTCTCAAAGTTATGACCTCAAAATTTTGTTCATTACATAATCATATGGGATATCATACCTTTATAAAATTTTATGAGTCCCATAATGTTTTTTAAATCATATAGGTTTTCCATAAAACCATAAACATGTTATTTACTTTATTTCATAACACATTCTCTATTTGTTCATGAATTTTCACTAATTTTTTCACATATCAAATATTGTCATCAAATTATACTACTTATGAACTCAAAATGTGAGATGCATATGGTAGACATTTTCCTAACAATGAAATATTAATAACATCACTTACCTTGAACAAACCTTTAGTCAAGTCTACTCATTTGGGAACATACCAAAATTTCTCCTGGATACTATATGTTCCAAAAAAAGGTCTTGTCCTTCCATTATTAACAAAACACATACCATTCATTCATATAGACACAGTTTAGAAAACAAGATCACCCACCATGAATGAATGATATATCATATGGTTATCCTCATAACTATATATATAGATATGTTCCTTTATAATTTGTTACATAATCATGTTACCCTTCTCAACCATCTATTATACCATATTTTATCTAATAACCCTTCTTCACCCATCTTTATACAAACTATCCGGAGTTTGACACTACTTCCCATAAAATTAATTAAATGGTTCTATATCTATATTTGATTGAAAATGGTTATTATAATAAAATACAAATACTTATAGGCCGCAATACAAACACCACCATAAATTCTTTAATAATATCAATAAATATCATCTAAATTCTGAATCATTCACTCTGACCCTCCATAAAATATAGGATGAAAAGATATATTAAAATTTAATTTGTTACCCAATTACTAGTGAATCCTTTCCAATAATTTGAAGAAATTTTATGATCATAATCAAATTAAAAAATTGTCCCAATGAAATATGATGTTCTATTTAACTATGGTCTATATAGATAATCTATGTAGACATTATCTTGAATAGTAAGAAAATTTAAATATTTAGTTAGACAATAAACAATAATGTTGATCTCAATGTTACCTCTATGTGTGTTTTTTAATCCAGACCTAGATCTATTATAATATTCTCCAATTTCTATTTTTTTCATTCGAAAAGGATAAAGTATCCCCTTCAGTGATTTTTAATACTTTTTTGTATTAAAAAGTAAAACTATTAATGTTACTGTTATATATCAATATTTCAATTCCATTCCAAGAAAAATATTCGCAAAGGTGACTATATATCATAATACTAAGAGATAAATATAAAATAGGGAACTATTTGATTCACTCAATAATACATTATTTTACTGTGAATCAAAAGTCACACATAATATTTTTCTAAATAAAAAAAAACCTTCTTTTTTATTTTTAAATTTAAGAAACCTTCCTTTCCTGAAAAATACACCTTTTTATATAAAACATGTTCCTCATTTAGAG
This sequence comes from Viscum album, assembly GCA_963277665.1. Classification (NCBI taxonomy): domain Eukaryota; kingdom Viridiplantae; phylum Streptophyta; class Magnoliopsida; order Santalales; family Viscaceae; genus Viscum; species Viscum album. The sequence continues at coordinate 1,223,434,731 of OY728162.1, forward strand.
ATTAAATAAATATATCTGACAATAATAACATTACTAACACTTAAAAAATAAGGATTTTTTTGTAAAAATAATTTTAAGATGAAATTTCAATAAATAATTTACTATTCTATTATGTTCTAGACATTGTATAGTTAATATTATATTATCTTTCAAGCTTAAACATTCAAATACATGGTTACATTTTCATTGATGGTAACATACCAATAATTTATAATCCTAAATCAATCCTAGATATCTATATTGTCTCATGTTCAACTCTTTTTGAGTGAATATGTAATTTAGACTGTAATAATTAGTATATATTACACAATTTACATCATATAAATTATGTAACAGTATTTTTTAACCAAAAAACCCATATCATCCAGTTATAGGTAATGTGATGAATAATATTCATCAAGAGGTTCCAATTTTCATAACAAAAATGTAATTAAATAATTTAACATCATTAGGACTCAACCATTATTGTTTAATGAAGCAGCCTTGCTAATAAATGTCACTATTTTTTAATAGGGACAAAAAATTAGATGTTGGTAATCATATTTTTATTTAATGGGAAAATTCATCCAATTTATTTTTATAAATTAATTTTTCTATTTTTTATGTGTTTAGATAGATAGTGGGAAATGTCAATAACATTTTTTGTCATTAAAAAATTGGTTGTAACCCACTAATAAAAAAATATATAAATCATTGGGACATTTGAAGTTCCTACCACTATTCAACCACAGTGTTTTTAACTAGATGAATATTTATTCAATATTCATTTTCAATATATCCAATAAAACAAATATAACATTACCATACATAAAATTGTGTAAATTTTTCTTATAAAATATATTCATCATTCTTTGCTATAAAAACTTTGAAATAATTATCATGATCATCATAAGTTCTTGAATATATATAGATTGGATCCATAAATTCCAACATATTTTAACCTGATCTGGGGGAAAATTCTATTCATGATGTCTATAAACAAATATGGATTATTTTTAAACCTAAAGGGAATAACCACAAACTCATAATCCCCATACCTAGTCTCCAATTCCTTCATATAAATTTGAACACCATTCACCTTCTGCTGATGGTGTCTTTAGCTAATTATAACCTTTAAAAAGTTTGAGCTCCTTAGAGATGATCAATAAAATAATCCATATGATGGAAAATAATTATTCTTAAGAGTGATGTTAGTCAATTATATATAATTAAATAAAAATATCATGTAACCCTCTTGATTTTTGAAAAAAAAATTCAAAACCCAATGGGGATGTTATAGGGTAAATAACGCATTCATCATGAATCTATTATTTCTAGATTTTCAATTCCAAAATTTATAATTGATCCATTTGATAAGTTGGTTATGATATTTGATTAACATCAAGAACTATAACAATATTAAATTCAATATAATTATAAGTTATAATATAATTATATTTTTATATATATAAATATATATATTTATATAATTGATGAACATAACGAATTTGATCATTTTACATCTTCAAAAAAATATGTGCAATATAACATTCATTTCTATATTTAATGAACTTATTATCATCTTGTTATATTCACAAATCTATGAATTCATTGATGTTTAAAATTTTGACTCATCCTGAAAAACATTTCATAAGATTTACAATATATCATAGAATTATAAATAGTGATCAAATCCATACATAGAATAATATTAAACTAAAAATGTGGTATAAAAATTATACATGCATATAAATCCATACAACTGAGAATATCATGATGATTATTATAATTTATTATTATCTTAATACATAATGTTTTATTTTAAAAAAAAAATTGGTTTCATTTCTAGATGTCATATTTTAAATTTTTAGAAAATTACATGGAAATGATATAATGTGTAGACCCTAAATAAAATAAGTCATTATCATAATATGAATAAAATATTAATATACTTAACACCATATTGTTGGGTGGTCAAATAACTATTAATTAGTCTTAATGGATTTATCAACACCTCTCTTATTTAGATATGGATGAATTCCATCCTTCACTCCTATATTTGGAGAAGAAAATTCATAATGACCCATTTTATTATAATTAAAATATATTACCCTATAATATTTATTATTTTCATAATCATTACTGTGATAATTTTCCATGTGTTAATTTTTCACATTTATATACTTACAACTTTGGAATCACTTCATAAATTCTACAACACATTTATATAGTTCTTTTTTAATGCATGTTTCACAAGATGGAATCATGATTTTCTAGGTTACGGATTTCCACAATGGATGCCTCCCCATTTTCTTCCTCCTTAACCACCTGTCATATTATTATGTCCATAATGATAGGTAGATAATTATTTCATCAAAATATAATTCCTATAAACTATTACATAACCTACTGTGTACAAAAAGAAAACATGATGATATTATCCCACCTCACCTTTACATGATAATATAATAACCTATGATCCACCCAAGAGAAGTACTGTTATTGGTATAGTTAATCAGAAAAAATCATCAATATATGATAGATGGTAGTTTTCCTTTATCATGATCATATTGAGCTTATGATAATAAATGAAGAGGTACTGATAAAAAGGACCAACACACCCCATGGTGATGAACCATGTTTTATAAAACTTTTATCTAGAATCCCCTATAATTTATTCTTCAGGTCATAATTTTAAATGGTCACTATAATATATGGATTCATTAATATTGTAAAAGAATCATGTATATGTTTTATTGAGAACATAACATGTCATCTAAGAGTAAGACTAGGGAATTATTTGGAGAACACATATGTGTTTTATATTTCAATTTTCTTGTAATAAAGGATCATATTTTCATTATTATAATTCTTTTTATAATGATATGGTTTCTCATTAGGAAATAATTTTTGCTCTTAACAATATTATTTTAATGGAAATCCACCATTCTGATCACACCTGTATAAAATGAACGTGTTATTTCTAATATAATTTGTTATTTCTTTGTCATAGAAATTTGTGTTGTCTTTATAAAATGAATGTATTCCATACATATAATATAATAAAATTCCACTAAATTGAGTTTCACTAGGATTTAATGAAAAATATTCCCATAAATATTAATATGATATAAGTTATATACATGGGATTCAATATTTATACCATTCTAAATTTTCACTGATAATGAAACATTTATGTATTAAAATGTTTTTTTAAATTTTCTAATAGGCATACATGATAATAAATAATTTATAAAAATATAATCAGATAATAAATTAACTATATAATAATGAATAACTATCATACATTTCACTACTTCATTATCTAGATCCACTATAGTAGTTTTGATGGAATATACTCGAATGTTATCACTAGGACATTGAGTTTCTTCTAATGGATAATTATTGTTATCCCTAGTCATAGAGAATTAGTCTTCCTGGTTTCCTCATTCCATCAAGTTGAAATAATAATAAATTATATGTTAGTTGACTAAATCCTTTATTTCATCCTTTAAAATGGCATGTTTCTCCCATTATAATTCATTAGCCTAATTCCCCTCAAACTACACCTGAAGTTTATCAATGTATGCTTCGAGGATTTTTTAGTATTCTACTTACAACACTTCTGCAAAATTGGATATTTTAATTTCATACCGCTATGTTATTTTTATAACGGTTTAAAATATTTGATATAAAATCTACACTACAAATCTCTAGAATAATAAGTCCCTTTAGGTTCATTGATCTCCAATTAAACATTGATTGAACATTATAAAAATCCTTAAAAGCTATCATAGACATGAATCACAAATTATTTTCGTAGATTCATATTTATCCCTATAAATATATATCTATAATTACATTAAATATAAATAAAAAATCTATACTTTTTTCATGAATGTCTTTGGGTGTTCACTTTATAATCCCCATTAGAATCATTATTCGTTTGATTAAGGAAAAAGAAGTACCTATCTATTTTTAGTCAGAAAAGTAATAGAAATTATTATTTTTTAGAATCATTTTATAATCATAGTCATCCCAATAACATTAATTTAATCCATGGAAATCAAATTCTTGATTAATATACATGGTTGATAAATTTCACCCTCCATGTGATAAACAAACCTAGAACCTTCAGGTTCATAGAGTAATAATGTACAAAAATGATCTTTACAATAAATATGGTCAATTATTTGATGATTACATGATCATTTGTCCCGCTAAAAGGTAGAGTCAATTGTCACATATTGGTCTCAATTGAAACACTATTTTTCTTAGGGGGATGAGGTTATTCCTACTTATTCATGTTTCTGTTAAAAACATGCATTAATTGACAATGTTTTTTCATTATGTTCTTGAATACTAATCTTTTATGTATGGGAATTTTGTTTTTTTAGTCATCAAATTTATCATCACATTTTTTTGTAGTCTATGTTCCTCTTATTTCAAACCATTAACTAAAATACTGGAAAAATAGGGATGATATTTTTTAACTTATTAAACAAATGAAAGGGAACTTATGAACATTGAATGGATAACTAATAACAGATATATATGCCTTAACAAGGTTATTTTTAAGATTTAATATAAGGTATCTATGGTTTATTTACTATTAGTAAATTTCAAAGGAATCTTTGTTCCCTTCATCATTCTTGGTAATAATCATGAGAATGTATCGAAGTATATCCCCTTAGTGTGCCGTAATTGATGTGCATTAAGGATTATTTATCACAAACTACATGATGATAACGTAAATATGAAATTTTTCTTTTTATGGGATATTATCTCTAGGAAACAAAATTCATATTTCCTATCCATATATAATATACATTAATGTATTTAATTTCATAAAAATCACTTTCTCAAGAATGTACTAAAATATAGGGATGTTTTCCTATGGTTTGTCTTATCCCTGTGGTTTCAAATAAGGATTTATAGACCTAAGTCCTACAAATAACTAGCCCTTTCATTAATAACAACATTGACAGACCATGACTTTTATAAATTTTATATCATTATCTATTACCTTATGATACACATACCATAATCCCAACTGATAGAGAGTCTATTTATCTTTGGTAATTTTATATATATCATCATAAATTGAGGAAATGATATTAAAATATTATTCAAAATCGTAATAATCTTCTATCAAATTTAATTATTCATATAAAACTAAATAGGATAACCTAGAGATGTAAATTTTAAAGGGTTGACAATTAAATTATGATATGGAAATAATTAATGAATAACATAATCATAAGAAGTACATGTGAGTTATGAAGAATAATATGATGAAACATAAAGCTGATAATCGTAATCATGAACATTAAAGAATGATTAATAATAATAACATAAATTCATAATAGGAATACAATGTCAACATAAAATAATTAATCATCATCATAAGTCAAGGCTAATTAGTGAGACATCAAAACATATTTTATTTATACTACCCTCACCTATGATAGACATGGTATCTCATGACATAAAAACATTACTCAATTCATTATAGGGTTATATTTTGCCATTCCCACCCATCACATTCATATTCTTTACATGTATTTTTGTGCCACATGGATCATTTAAATTAAATAAGACATTCAACACTTTTAACATAGGGATTAAAGAGTGTGAGACACATAATTTTATGTACCCAATAAATAAATGATGTTTACATCATGTTGAACACCCATTAGTATAAAAAGTGATGCATATTGAATGTGTTGAGTGAATCATTTTCATTATCGTCTTTTATTAGCTTTGATAATTACTCCAACACATCATTCATTGTTTTACAGTAAATTTAATTTAGTGGTTTCATATTAAGTATTTCACTACATTGATTTAATATTTGAAGAAATTTTTTCTCATATTCTTATGGATTTTTATCTATAGAAATTAATAAAGTATTTTTTTTCATTTCATCTTTTTGTGTCTAAATAAAATTATGTAGTTACTGTGGTGAAAAAAATCACTAATGATGTTATATGTTTTTCAGGTAAAATTTTAATTTTTTATATATAGTGTATCCTATTTATTTTGATTATACCTCTTTATAAATTTCATATATTCCCATAAATATTATTCTAATATATATATATAAGGTTTTTCTAAACTTAAAAATTTCATGAAGAAGTATGGAAAGGTTTTTTCAAGCCTCAAATGATTTACGAAATTTTCATAAACATTCTAAAAACTCTATAGTGAAAAAAAATTAACATCTAAAATATTCGATTTAATTATACTGATAGATATATTAGAATGAATATATTTCTCTATCTACCATATGATTGGTTTTTTTAGAATTTATTAATGGGAATGGAATTTTTAACATGGTATTGTTTGAAACACATTTACTTATATCTTGATACTTATTTCAAACCAGAATTGGCTGCATTCGCAATCCCAATTTATATGTGACATATCCCTATTATAAGAATAAATCATGAGGATGTATTTAAACACTAATAAAACATGATTGGTGAATTATTATTAAACCCTTGTTGATGTGGATATGTCCACTAACCCTATTGAAGATGTTCTCTTAAAAACTAGGGATGATATTGTGACCATTGAGATTCTATAAGATATAAAGATACAATTTTGTTCAAGATATAATATATTTTGACACCAATAATCCAATTATAAAAGTGGAATGGTATGAAATATTTCAATATGATATGTCATTATAAAACTTCATGTCTACATAAAAAATTTAAGGAGAACATTCTACCTCCAAAAAAAGCGTACACGCAACATCCTCTCAAGAAAGAGGAAATGAGACAAGAAATGATGTTGTTGGTGAGAGGAAAGATCATTAAAACACTAAGGGGAAACCTGGATACAATCTAATAACTTATAATATTCATATAAATGAGTAGGAAAATTATTTTTCCTATATAGTTTGTATCATTGAAGTGGAAAAAGTTATAATAGAATCAATGCTATAGTAAAACCCTAATAAGGAAAGATTACTAAATTTTAATAACCACGGAATCAAGGAGATGGAGACTTTTTAAATTATGGTAATATGGATGATGAAATATTGAATCCAAATGCAAGACCCTATTGTCTTATATGGAAGGATGATATTATACTATAAATTGATAATGGGAATGATCATGGTCTATAAACTACAAATTATATAGTATAAGAGAATACATGAGGTTCACCAGATGAATCTGTTAGTCCTAAAAGGTCGTTATAAATGGTATCTCAAAGAGATGGATTTGAGAAATATGTGGTTATTTTCATGAAAATATATAGTAAACCCAATAATGATTATAATCCTGATGATTCTCATGATGTTAATGATGATTTGGAATGCCCTTTTTCAACGGTAATCTTCTCTTAAACTAATTGAAGAATGGTCCATGTTGACTGAACATATGATCATGTTAAATATATTAATAAATTCCCTTCATTGAGAGGATTATTTTGGGAGTATGAAGATGATCACTCTAAAAAAAATTCATAATTAGTATAAAATAAAATTTATGGTAAGGATGAGGGAGATAACCACACTATCATGCAGTATATAAGGAATTCCTCTATGGTAAAGGAATTTCAAAACATTGATTCAAACCATAAGGAATGGGCAATTAAATCCAATTAAAAAAATAGAAAAAATTATTAAGAAGTATGAAAACCATGTTGGCCCTCTATAAAGATTAAAATATATTAAAAATTATTTTTCAATATTTTATTTTTCAACATCTAGGGTACTCCCCAATGACCATATCTAAGAGACATTTACTTGTGGCCTAAAAATGAATAATAATTGGAATTTCAGTACCAAAAATTCTATTAGATAATTATAGGGACTCCAAATCGGCCTCTGTTTGATACACCAATGTTTTAAAATATTTTAATGATATAAATATAAATCACTTGTGGGTGTTTAATCAAGATAACATGCAACTACCCTCATGAAACAAGAAACCACAATGTATCTCAATGTATATTTTCTACCATCATTAAATGGAATTTATATATTATATTTATTCTTCCTACTCTTAAATTATGGTATGATACATATAGAAAGATATTGATGTATAAAATGAGTTAATGAACCAAAAATGGATAGTGTTGGTTGACTTCAACAGTATTTTGAAGCCTAATGTTAATATAGTCTCTACTCCAACAGGGTTTGTTATATGAAATAATCATTTTTCATGAATTATCCAAACATCAATTCAGTAACAATGGCTTTATATGACATTAAATAGAGATGATTTACAAACCAATTTATGGAAATTGGGTAATCTAGATAGGTTCTTTGTCAAAAAAGAATGATAGGACCACTGCCATTGGGGACACATTGTTTATCCTCGCCAATCATCACTGAGATGATAACCCTATAATTTTTCATCCCACTTATCATTAGAAAAGTTCATTTAATCATACATTAATATTTAAAAATGGATGGATTTTACCCCTACATATCGGGAAAATCTAATTTAGGTGTTGAGGATAGAGGCCTTGGATATCCCTTTTCATGATCTTTTAAGGAAGGTTATATATAAAAAGGTATTTGGTGGTAACAGGAAAGAATAATTTCACATTGATGGATCTTCACATCATGGATGATGAAAAATCCCTTTTATAATATCAAAATAGAAACTAAATCCATGATACACCCTCTAGGGAGGAGATTTAGGCTCTATCGAATCTTGATGACTTTTTATTTCTGAAATAATGGATTGATCCAAATCAACTCAATGTTAAATAGTTGACTAAAACTAATTGGAAATCTAGTATTTTCCATCATATTCACAATTAAAGGAGTGTGAGGATAATATTTAATGATCTCATCATCAATTAAAGCCTCTATACATCTATGAATGATGTTTCCAATGTAGTGGTGTGTTATTTTTTCATATATATTTTGATCTTCTTGTAAAAACAACCCAAAAAATTATTCAAAATTTTCCTTAAATTTATTAGGAAAAAAATTAGGATCAGGCAATGGATCCTTCAGAGAAAGAATTAAAGTAATAATTTTTCCCTTAACATAGATATTTCCCTTATCCCAAAGTGGATCAATAAAAAAAAATTACCGTTTTTCGAACATCTCACATGATCATGTGAAAAATGTATGACGGAATTCATTATGCATGACTCCATGTCATTTGGTTTTAATTCTACAGTCATCGCCCTTGTTCCCAAAAAAAGATAATTCAATTGATATGTAAGACATAAGGATGTTTTCTCCATGTAACACCATTCATAAAAGTGTCAGTATGTTTTTATGACAAGAATGGGATATATTTTCAAGGATATCATTACCCTGAGTCAATCTGAATTTCTTCCATAGAGATTCATTCAAAATTATCTCTTCGCATCATTGTAAAGTTTTAACCTAGTGATGATGAAAGAAAAGGTATGATATTTCTTCCTCAATATAGTTATTTCCATGGATTTTGAGACTTTGTAATTTAATATTATCATTGTTTTCATTAATAATATTAGATTCTCAAATGCTTTATTTTGACTTATTAACTGAATTTTCAGCTCAATAAGGTTGTTTATACACTTTATTGGGACTCAAAATAGTTTTGTACAATGTATTAAGGGTGTTAGGAATAAAGATACACTATCATGGATTTTATTTTACATAGTATAGGATTATATAAGAATATGATTCCATGACCACTCTCAAATGTGTATGTACCAACAATTTCATCCTATCAAAGGTCTCTCTACTCTATCAATTCATCTTTATGCTGATGAAATTATCCTATTAAGAAAAGACCCTAACAAGACAATTGATTTTTTAAGCTACAGTTTCTTATTTTGTGTAAGTGTAAATAAATTCATCTATTTGGAACAAATTGTTTAAGGCATTTTGGTATTAAGTTCTGATTACTAAACAAAAAAGGTTTACCATGTAACTCGGTGTAGATATCGGAGTCCTATTATCCACCTATAATAGATTCCCATTTTTTTGGGAATGGGGAAAATTTTTATCTTGAAAAAATATGAGTTGTAATTAATAATCAACTGGATAAATTTAAATTTAATTCCATTTCTTAAACTGAAAGTGTCTAGTTGGTGAATTATGTGATCACATAAAAAAATTACTCTATACCCATTTAAAGATGTCATTGTTGTCTCATAAATGATCTTCAAACCATGATCAGGGGATTCTTCTAGATTGGATATGTACATGAATGAAAATTGATAATTGTTCCATGGAATGAATGAATTAAACCAATTGAGATGGGTGATATTAGTATAAAGGACATTAGGATTTTTAGTGATGGGCATAATAATAATTTCCATTGGAATATTTTTATGTCTAATGAATTTTCATTTTAATTTCTATCAAATTGTTCATTAAAATGTTTATTGATTGATATGCCTATTATTTTAGATCATCTATCTTACTGGTGATGCAGACTAATTTTAATGAAATCATGATAAATTCAAAATGGATAGTAAGTAGGAACTGTAATCATAACTGATAGACATACACCTAGATAGAATAATAAATAATTTAAACCCTATATGTTTCTACTAGTAGTCTGATGATGTATATTATAAGGAATATATCATCCATCCAAACAAATAATTCTAATTTTCCCCACACAAACCATCCCGGATATTCAGAAATATGCATTTATGGATAATAAATATCTTTTTAGGAAACCAAATAAGAATTTTTAGTTCAACACTAAATCATACTATAATTTTATATTTTTTTTATTCAATATGACACCACATTGGTTATTAATGTGAAAGACTCATTTCATCCAGCCTTATTTATTTTTTACTCATTTGGAGAATTAATAAAAATTGGATGCTAAATTATGATCAAAATATGGAAGTTTCTTTGAAGATTATCTCACCCAATCATCTATCATTGAGGTGTGATAATAATATAAAATATCTTTATAGGGGGGAAATTTTCTAAAAAGTTGTTTAATTTAGTTGGGATCTTTTTTTTCATCAACATATGAAACTCCCATCTAATGGAAGATCTTATAAACTCCATCAATATGGTTGGTTTTAGTGAACTTATGAAGACCCTTTATATGGTGGGTAAATCCTCTATTATTTTTTATCAACAGTTATATAAGTTCTCTTCAATTTGATACCCCTACCCATAAATTCTTATATATATTATTCATACACAAGGAGATTCATAGAACCTCAAAGATTTAGATATGTGTTATGTCTATCAACCTTGTTGATATAACCATCTTTAGGATATTAGGAGTTCAGTTTATGCCCATAAAACTCCTCGTGATCCAATATGTTGGTAGGATTATGTTAATACCATCCTATAGTATGGTTATGGTGGATGGTAAATCCCATAGAACACCAGGACCCTTTGGTTGTGGAGGTGTCTTCCACACTCATTGTCTATTCAGTAATGTTTTCTTTCATCATTTTTTAGGGATTGGAATCACGTAAGAAACTAAAATCTTGGTAATGACATAAACTATTAAACATAAATTCAATCATAACTAAAATTTTCTTTAAAGAGAGTTCGATTCTGATCTTTTGGTTGAACCCCAGAGGGGTAGAATTAGGATGTTACCATGTATTTCTATACATCACTGGTTATAATTCCTTCCTAATGTAAATCATCTCAACGTAATTACTTCACATTATTATATGGAGGGATAACCATGTTGAAGAATAATTTTCAAAAAGGGAGTTTATGGAAAATTGTACGATGTGGTCCTTCATATTCCAAGAATATTGCGTACCAATGGTGGATGTAGTAATTAAGGTGGAAATTCACTCATAAAATGGTAAACACTTTGTAATTCCTAATTTGAATTTAATTTTTATTCATAAATTTTTTATATCGACCTTTTCTGGATCCTAAATCTTCTTGGTATGTTTTATATGAGCTGAAAAATGGGATGTTCATGGATAGTCTGAAATTCATCAACATCAATAAAGTGCCTCCACTATATGTTGAAATATTTCATTAATCACCATGACTGAAATATTATTGATATGAAATATTCGAATATCATATATACTCTTTAGAGGGATAATTTTAGGATCTTATACAAGTGATATCACAATGAGAAGGGAGAAAACTAATATCTCACAAAGGATTGTGATGATATACATAAACATAATCTAATAGGAGCTCAAGATTGTATCAACATTCAGAAGAAATATAAATAGATTAAATATTCAGGGAAATTATATATTTTTGTAATGGTTTGACGAAGGTAGAAGTAATTGTTTTTTATTCTAAAAATAATAATATCTAATATTCTTGATATTTACAAAGATTTCCATAGTGATCTTTCTTATATACTTAATTGTATTTATTTCTACATAATTCTTATCTGGATTATATAAAGTGGATTATCTATGTGATAAACTGTACTAATATATAATAATTATGATCAATGTTTTTTGTGATGGGTATTCAATGGTTTTTTAGTAGAAAAATGACTAGTTTATTTCAACAACATTATTTATGTGATGTTAAAGGAAACATGGATATTTAAATAAAAATATTTAAAACATCATGATGATAATAATTCTTATTCTCAGGGGCTATATAATCAATTTCAAATAAATATTTTAATGTTGTTTAAATATATTTCAAATGATTTTTTAATGACATTACTGAATATCATAACAATTTAAAACTATTAAATGGTATTTATCAGATGAAATATAAAATTGTTTTGATATTATTCATTGAATGTTATTTTTTGGATTAAATAGTTCAAAATTAATGAACTCTACATGGGATATTTATGAAATCAGTTGATCCTATTTTTTATTTTATAATGAAGAAATTGTGATATGACTACTATATATTTATTCTATATATATGTTCATATATTTTAGGATGGTAATGTAATATACAAAGAAGTGTGGAGATTTAGATACTCTGAAATATATTAAATTGTAGAAAATATTAATATTATTGTCTGATAATTTTATAAATAGAATTGAAAATCTTTTTATATCTATTATCCAAATACTATGTGATGGATATATAAAAGAATATAGCATGTGTGAAAATTATGAAATATAATTTTATGTCATTTAATGAAGTAGAAGCCTTTACAACATTGAATATTATTTTTATTCTACTATGTATTATCGATGAACAAACATATATGTCCTCTCCTTCTATAACTATGATCCATTCAATTTTTTAATGAAAACAGTAACTATTGATTTGTTAGAGTATTATCTACCAAGAATTAGTCATGTTGGAGTTCTAGCTTCTCATACAATGATATGGACAATTGGATTTCATATAAATGGACATTAAGGCCCTGTAAATTTATTTTAATGTTTTAACATACGACACTCAGTTGTAGAGGTCCACTGATAGGAGAACCAGCTAATGAAAGTATATAATCTCATGGAGTATATCATTGGTGGAGAGTAAAAGGGGGTTTTAATTCCTGAAACCACTTTACAATGTGGTTTTTATATATTTCCACTCCCCACTCGTCTTTAAGACATGCAAAAAAGATCAGTTCATTTCTATACAGAATGTTTTCTGAAAGGAAAAATACCACCTATTTTCATCTTCATCATTTCCATTAAAATATAAATCTTTTAATAGAGGTTATGCATTATTTAAAATTTACGATTTCATTCGTATCTAACATGTATGGGTAAATTATTCCAATAATGAAAAAATATAATGTTGATATTTATGGATACTGGAAAGCACACATGAATTTATATTATATGAATATTGGATTCATTATTTACATAGATATTATCAAACAATATAAAATCCCTAAATTACCAAACAAGTTAGATGATGCAAAGGAATTGGAATATAATGTTAGGTAAAAATCCATGAATTCAATTATACATGGTCTTGGTCATGATGAATTTAATTTCATTTCTCAATGTCCTACTCCCTATGAAATATAGATGACCATTGAAAATGAATATAATGCAACTGATAATGTTTGAAACCTATGATAATATAATTCTATACATAAATTTGACACATTCATGATTTAGGAAGATAAATCATCCCTTAGATGAATGGGATATTGAAATAATATCTCAACACTGTTGATGGGTTTGGAACTCCAATTATATAAAAATATCAATCATTATTGTAAATAATGTTTTACATCTATGTTGGATGGAGATCTTACGATATTAGATATTCTATAGATGTAATATAATTAAATATGAAATAATTTATTAGAACATTCATGAAATATGAATCTAATATTCAAGAAGATGTTGAAAATAATATTTCTATCAAAATTGAAACTAATATAATTATAATGTTAATGGATGAATTTTTTAATTCAAATTCATGTCATTTAGGTTCATGTGACTGTCATGAAAAAAATCAGCAAAAATATTCAAAAATATAAAATATAAATTGATGATGGATAAAGGGAATTATTTGAGATGAAACAAATGCTAAGAGGAAAGGTCATTAGACACCTAACGTACCATTTATTAGACCTAAAGGAAACATTATATATTGAATAAAATGCAATGATGCAGTAAAGGAATCTTACAATGAATATGATGATTCAAGTGATGAACCTATATCAAATTATGAAGCTAATCATGAACATCAAAAGTTAAATCAATGTCTTAATTTACATGATGATGTAAAATCATCCTTCTCTCAATGTTCTAATTTTGAGATTCATTTTTATAGTTTACAAAATAAATATTTTATTTTATGATTTATGATAAATTAGAATTCATAAATAAATTTCATTGAATACATCAAAAATCTAATGATGAAATTTTAATTATAAAGTGTTTTTGTCAAAACATATTATAGATTTAAGATCTAATTCATCTAATTTGTTTTTTAATTTTAATTAAAATAAAATATACGAACTTTTTGATGAAATAAATACAATAAATAACTATTTGAGTATGTTTATCAAGGGAGAAAATTATATCAATAAAATTCTTGGTAAAAACAAAATAAAAAAAGTAGAACATGGTATTAGTATTAATGGTGGGGAACAATTCATAGTTATTATTTTTTTGTTCATTCTAAATGAAAAGGTGTGTCTACTGCTAAATGTTTGAATTATGGTATTAAAAGGATTTATTAAAATGGATATTATTTTAAGAAAACTCAAATTTTTGGTGTTAATCACGTTCATTATTCACAATCATTATCCAAATCATAGTATGAAATTTCTAACTGACATAAATAAATTTGGTTACCTATATCATTAATTAGTAACATTGTGATTCCCAAAAGAACATTATAACCAAAAGATACATGTATTTGATATTATGTAGGAATTTTCCACAAACAAGCATCATTATATCATCAATTTTTTTCATGAGAAATGAATATATATTTATGTTAGTTATTTTTACAAAAGGATTGACATAACTGAGGTCAATTGTTATTTGAAAAAAAAATAGAGGGGGGACAATAAAAATCTAGTAAGTATTTTTTCATTTTACTACGTTATTTAAATGTACTACCTCTTTTATAAAGGGTCAAGAAAATTTTAAATTTTTTTCTTTCCTCCCTATACATTTAATTATTTGTATAATCAACATATTATTCTTTTTAAAGTTTATTACATTATGTGACAAATTAAATCCTGGAATAAATTTTTTAAGATAAATTGTACTCATATAATTTTATATAAATCATTATCATTCCCGAAAGAACGTGTTAAATCTTTTACCATTTAAAATAATTTAATGGGATTAAATTAATCTATCATTATATATATAAATAATTATTGATTATATTAATTTTTTTATTTAATTATGAAATGTGAAAAATTTATATTAATTTCATTAAATTAATTTATTTTAGATTATTTGATTAAAAAATTCATATTTTTTTGAAATTATTTTAATTAAAATTCTGTCAAATATTTTATTTAATTCCATGAATGTAAATTTATATTTTTATATATCTTAGGGGGATGTATTTTAAATTTATATAATGATGTTTGATATTCAATAATTATGAAATGAATTAAATAGTTTAAATCACTCATTTCAACTCCATATGATTCATTGAATAATATTTTATATGTCTTAATGGGACCTCGATTCGGACTTTTTATCTTCATTTGAATTCTAAGCTTGAATTTTTGTTGATTTTATATTTATTCATGTATATGGAATATAAATTTCATTCCATTTTCAATAACTCATCTTTTAGATATTTTTTTAATAAAGTGGGGAAGAAAATGTTGTTTTCAAATTTTAAATCATTTTTCCTACTTATTATGTTTCAATTTTATATTATTTAAAAGATGAGAAAATATATTTTCTTTTTTAATATCCATAATAACATGTATTTTATTCTTTAAAAAAGAGGGAGATTAAGGTTAGAGTTAGAGATTTGTAATTTTCAAAAATAGGGATAATTTTGAATGGCTCCTATTTAATCTCATCTCAGTTTGGATTCGATAATTACATCATTCCATCATTCTTTTTTTAAATAAATATTTTAAGTGGATTCTAATAAACTATGACACTATATAAAAATAAATTCAAATGAAATAACTATAGGATTCATAAAGGTTAATTTATTTTTAAATTATAATAATACTATATATATTTCATATTTTTATGTTTAATGAAAATATAGTTGTATCGAGAGTGAAAAATTTAACTATGCATTAACACATTTTTTATGTGAAATTACTATTTATTTGTATAATACAAACAATTTATTATGACTATATCTCACAATAAATTGCACATATTGGAACGAGTATTATGTCATTAGATATCAAAAAGGTATAACTATGTAATACTATTTTATGATAAAGCTTCCAAATGTTTTTTAAGTTCCCTAAAAAATTCACCTACTGAGCGGTAACAATTTAGGAACTCTATAGTGATCAATTTTAGAAATATATATTATTTTATATAATGAATTAACAATATAAATTGGAATTACATAAAACATGGTGGTATGGAATTTAGGATTAATTTTAATTATTTAGTAAGTTTAAATATAAGGCCAAAATTTTAATTTTTATTGTTAGCAAATAATTTAATGTTCTACAACGATTTAAAAAATTTTGGTTTGTCTAGAATTTTGAGATTCTATTTTTTTTAGATTTCAGAACATGTGGATATTAAAATGATTTTACTATTTATCAACTATAATTATATTAATATTTCATAAAGACATATATTATAGGTGTCACAAACTGACTAGGATATCCTGGTTCCCTGATACCTATGCCGAGACATACATTGCCTGAAGGTTCCCTATCCCCATTTGATTGAGACAAGAACCTGGAATCATGGAAGATAATGGTGGTAATTGTTTTTCCAAAATAATAATACAAAAAAATAGTTATAATTAAATATTCCAAAAAGAAAAATCCATAGGGAGAATAGTAACAGGACTCAAAGCGGTATAAACAACACGGAGTTCAACCAAAAAATACAAAAAAAATGATGATAACAACTAAAGTCCCAATAGACACAACACTACAATAACTAAGTATCAACAACAAGAACCACATAAAAGTGGTGATTTACAATTTCTGGAATTGGGAATAATATAATCTATGAGCACCCAAAGGCACATGTATGGTGTGAGATGAAATCTCGGAAGGCTCTCTCTAAGGATTCCAAAAGAATATTTCAAATTATTTAACAAAATAAATCATTACATTTTAAATAAATATGAATTTTAGTAAAAAAAATTTATATAAAATCATTCTATACATTTTAATTATTGGATAGTATTACTAAATAATGGATTGATTAATTTTTATCTATAAAGAAATTATATAATATTAAAACTGATGTGTACAATATTTAAAAACAATGGAATGTATATAAAAATAATCACAAAGGAGAAACAATATCATATTATAATAGTGAAGATAGTTTAATGTTATGGGACTTGTAAACACTCATATGATGATAACCATAGTTTTCACACATGTCTCTATTACACAAGCCAAAGAATACTAAAACACATCCCACTAGAGATAAGATCTAATTACAATTATATGTTATAGTAGTAAATCCTATACCTATTTCTAGGGAATTCCCATCCTAGAATGTTTTCCTCTATTAACTCCCTAACTACCTAGGATTAAATTTTCATTTAGAATAATGAATTATGTGAAACTTTATTCAAAATTATTTAAAATACAATTAACTAATTTACCCTTGTAATAAGGCAATACCCTATTAAAAAATTAAATGGGTTTCTAATCAATTCATGCATTTTTTATGATAAAACCAAATTGGTTATTATCAAAAAAATTCTAAAATTTTATCAAATAAAAATTTGAAAACAATTTCACAAATCAATTTCACAAGTTCTATAAAATACTATAATACCACACCAATTCACTAGAAATGTAGTTTTTTTAAAAACCATAATCCATAGAAAATACAAACCAAATTCCACAACAAATAGGTCTTTCACTATTTAATTTAATGAAAATTAATTTAAATCAATTAATTTCAAGTTATATAAATTAACCAATCATAAAGGGAACCACATACCATTGTCATGGAAACACAACAAGCTCAACATAACCATAAAACATGAAAGAAAGATATGACGATTTAGTAACTCAATCAAGAAACAAGATTCAACAATAATGAGTTTTGATCCATCAAACCCCAAATGATGTATCATGATCTATATAGGGATAATAAAAGATATGAAGAGACCACTTACACAGAGAGTCACAAAACAACTTCAACAATGATAAATCACATAATGAAATGATTCAAAAGGGTTTGTTGGCTCCAAACATTCCTAAGAATCGATCTAGGCTTATAGAATGGAGACCAAGGGGAATCCGAATAAAAATTACAGCTGAGAGTGATTTAAAATCAATACATGGGATATTACCAGATGTGTAACCTAAATACATGTCATGTAATTCACATTTACCATATACACGAAAAAACCTATCACATTTTAATAAAAAAGGATTTATCATTAATTAAACATTTACACATTTTCCAAACATGTTACTAGATCAATAAATTTTTTATTGGCTATAGAAATAGCTATTTTTATGCATAAAATACCTACAATTTCCTACCATCGTGATTATTAGAATCCTCTGAACTGCCTTCCGGCCCTTCCATGAGAATGAAAATTGAATAAATTGAATAAACATATAATGTACCTATAATAAATGTAATAGTATGTTAAAACAAAACCACCGTAAAATTGTTTCCCTAGAATTCCTTTCATGAATCTTCCATATAAAAAATGTGAGTTTATTGCTCTCTCATAAGTTCCTTGTTCTCCCATGTCTTATAAGAATCAGGATCATGCTATCATTACAATCAAACCCAATATACTATCCTCCCATGAAGTATATTGGATTCAAAATTAACTATCCAAACAGGATATTCAGTCACATATAAATCATCATTGAAATCTAGTTTACTGAAACATAGTGAATGAGATCGATCATAAAGATATTTATATGGATGAGATATATGGAAAAGATTTTGTATCGAAAATAGTTGTGACTAATGTGATAAATGGTAATCCACTTTTCCCACTAACTAAAAAACCTCAAAAGATCCCAAAAAATATAGAACATGAATCTATTTATTCCAAATCTATCAATAAACTAAATGAGGTGAATCAATCAAGAACACTTGACCACTAAATGAAAATTACAATATTCTCTAGTGACTATCAGCATAAGAGTTATACCAGCTCTGTGCCATCATTATTATTTGATTAATAAAATAATCCTTTCATATATCTTCGTAAACCAAGATTTAACTTACGAATAAACTTTCACTCATCACTAACCAAGAAAATATTTATTAACAAGACATTTATACATTGACTCAAAAGGATCCATATTGATCATGAATTAGAATATATTTTTATAAGAATACTCAACCATACCCAAAAAGGTAATCTCAATCCCACCTAAGTCAACCACCCCTTCATGAAGGATATCATCAAGAATATATATAGCTCATTCTATCGGGGCATCTAACTACATATGGTATGCAATATTCAAACAAACCTGAGATCACTGTTCCTCCTAATGACCTCTTAAAAAAGTGAGAATTAAATAGGGGATAACTTATAGAAACTACAAAAGATAGTACTATATTTAAACAAAAAATATTCTTCACATAGATATTTCCAAACACCTAATCAATAGATTCACTAAGAATATGTATAATGTGATCCAATTTAATCAGTTGATTTATCGTAGCCAATATTGATTTCTTATTTCTTTGTGTACAAGGAATCCCCACCATAATGTCTATAGAGATCTCATCAGACAACCATGTGGAAACTAGAAGTGACTGAAGCAAACCTACAAGTTTCTAGTGCTTTCCAATGACATGTTGGCCAGTATAACAATGAAAATCAAAATAAACAATGCATTTTCTAATTCCTAGTCACATAAATCTTCCATATATTTTATTTAACATCATTATAGTAATTGGTTACATAACCAACAAAAAGTTATGGAAATCCCAAATCACATCTTTTTTAACTGAAAACTATACAAAAACAATTCAAATGACATAGATCCCTCTGTGGAGAATGACCTGTCATTAATGGTATCCCCTCTATTTGGAGAGTCTGTAATTCCTCGTAACTCATCATCAAGCTACTTTTCATAAATAATTGTCTCTTTAATAGCATAGGTCCACTCAACACTATCCAAAGAACACTCGACCTCTAATTCCCATACTCCAATCTACAACTATGAAAAAAACTCATTAAGTTCAACTCTATGGATGATTTATTCATGGCCTGAGTCATAAGTTTCTTACTCAAAAAATCTGCGATGACTATCCATTTTATAAGGGTATCAGATATTTCAATGTCAAATGATTGTAGGTATTCCACCCAAAACCTCTCGAAGTGTTTAAAATATTTTTTATATAAGATATAAATCAAGATTTCATGGTAATAATATGGCATAAAGAAATGTACAAAAAGGTATGTTCACTAACTCTTAATTATGTGCTTCACAACTGCATGATCATAAGAATGGGTCTGATAATTATTTTAATCATTAGTAATCTTCAAAGAGGCTTAAGAAAAAAAATAACCACCCTTCATAATAAAAAAATTCAAAACTCAATCTGATGTGTCATAATAGAATACTTATCTCTACCCGTCCTCTAGAAGGGTCAACAATTTAATAGTTGTTAGAAATAATTTCAACTCAAAAAAAGAATTCTAAATTTTTTTATCACAAGAAAAAATTACTTTTTTATAATTTATAGTAGTCATCGGATATGAAAAATTAGATAAGTCTTTTACAACCAAGTGATAATACATAGCTAAGCCAAATAAGCTTAAAAATATAAAATATTTCATATTTATTACCATGTCATAACAGATATCACCTTCTCAGGATCAGCTAATATACTATATTCTGACAATGTGTGTCCTAAAAAATTCACAACCTGAATAATAATATTACATTTATATATCTTAGTATAATGTTGGTGATTTATCAATAATTCCATAATTACTCTCAAATGATTCACATGATCATCCACTGACATAAAGTAAAAAATATATTTCATCCATAAATAACACCAAATAAGTATCAAGATACACATATAATTTCATATTCATTAAATACATAATGACTATATGAAAATGGGTTTGAGCAAGTGGCCTGAAAAGATACTAACAATGTACATACATGATTTGAAAGGTGTTTTTAATAATTTCAAATTCTTTTATTAATAAGTGATGGTAATAAAATAAAATATAAATCCTTGATAACTAGTTATCACATTTCAATAAGTCAAACAATATATAAATCCTTGGAAATTGATACATTTTATATAATTTAAATTACTTGAGTTTTTTGGAAATGCACAAAGAGGTGATGTTCCACTTCAAATTTCTTCTCAAAAAGAATAATATCTACCCAAGGTGCCACACTCAGGTGTGTCATTCCTATCTCTAAAAGCTCATCTAACTAAAAATTAAGCTCTTTCATTTCATTTGGTGACATGTAGAATAATGGAGTAGATTCCGGTTGATTACCCGAAACAAAATTGATAGAAAACTCTATCTCCCATACCAGTGGTAAACTATAGAATTTAAAATAAACAAATGATGAGATGATTGATGAAAACTAAAGGAAAGTCATTGATAAAATATTCACACTTTATATCAATATATAACACTAATATTACTTTCCATAATTCTAGATAAAAAGGTCTTTCTCTCCAGGACCCTAGGTCACACTCTCCATGAAATATAAAAAAATCCTTATTGGTAACCATATATGTGACATGTCGAAGACAAAAATAAGTCTGGGATTTATTATCATTGATCCAATCCATCTAAAAATGACATGTAATAGTTTCATATTAGGAAACATAAAATACCAAGAAATATTTGTATTTGATAATGAGAAAACATGATAAAGACTATGGTGAACCTTCACCCACTTTATTACGATATGCATAGTAATATACATTACATAAGATAAGAAATCTAATGGAAGATTTGGATAATTCAAAATTCTAGATGAAATAAATAAATGAGAATTACCATTATCAAATAAATAATCCACTAATGAAAATGATATAGTGATGGTTCCTCTCACAATTTCTGGACCCATATCTTCTTCCTCTGGATACTTTTCCACTATTCCAAGAGGTTTCATTCTTGATACATGTGTCTTAAACCCATTAGATCCTAAATCATAAAATTTGACCATATTATTTTCTTATATTTAATGATCTCATGCTATTATAGGTAGAAGAATAGATATTTTAGAGTTCTGAATGTGATCTGATAATCAACAAAAATCGCATATCTCAGTTTCCTCAGTGAAAACCCATTTTGAATGCCCTTGTATGCCACACTGCTAACATATCAAAGGGACTCTTCTGGGAACTACAGTTGGTCGATAAAACCACTGATATCAATTATCATGACATGAATAATCATGAATATTCTTTCCTTTATGGGGACTCATAGAACATACACTAGAAGAAAGAGGAACTCCCTTCAATCCTAACATTCCAGATAGGTTTATCACAAACATCAACACTCTATCCATCACATAAACATATGAAATAATATTCAGAAATAAAAAATCATGATTAATATCCTATTGATGTCCCATCTAAAAGTGTTGAGTCATAATCTTCTCATTCGATAAAATAATATATGAAAATTGAAAAATCATTTCAAATAAATTTGACAATTATTTCATGAAACTGTAATCATATTCAAGTATTAAAATATCTATATAAATTGATAACATTGTTGACTCTATATTGAACTAGTCAGTGAAAAAAATTTAATATACTTTCACTATAATCTCTGGCGCTTCTTCTCTATCATCATCATGTCCCACCATATAATTTGTGATCCCTCTATCTTAATGTTAGAAAATTTCAAAATTATTTTATCTAAAATTTCTATAATCTCAAACCAAAGATCTATTTTTCTCTACCAATCCTCAACCAATTGAGTGTACTTAGTTCCATGGATTACTGGTGTATTTTATTGAAAAAAAATGTTGTACAAAATTCCTTAAAAAATACCATTGGGGGTCCATTTCTGGAGCCAGTATGGGAATGGGTGCAGGTGCTTTACCTTGACCATGGACAACATGCACAAAAAAGTTAACCATGTTCAAGTCCTAAAAAGAAATTCATCATTGTGAATATTCCAAAAATTCATCCTTATTATAATTCAAAAATATTCTTAGAAGAATGATGATACACAATATCAAAAAACAACATTGAATACATCGTATTAACACTCAATAAGAGCAACAAGGTAAATTAATCCCATCAGATAAGAAAAGAAGAATTTTATTTCATCATATCCAAATCAAAATTAGGGAAAATAATAGAACGGATGCATAATAATTATATCCCAAATGAACCATGTGGTCATAATTCCTTATGATGATTTCTATCCAGGAACGTACTCATAATTATCTCATATGTATTTAAAATATTACTCAAACATAATACTAAAATCAAAGAAAGATGAGTAACCTTACTTTTATATAACTTTGTCACAAACCAGCCTAGATACCATAGTAACCTTAAAAATAACTTCGCACTAACATGGCCTAAAGGGTGTTCTTGATACCCATTGGTTAGTGAAAATCACTTGGAATCATGCAAGAGAAAGGTGGAGACGTTTTTTCCACCTAAAAAGTGGGAAAAAATAACAATTCAATATTCCTAATAGAAAACTCTTCTGGGAAAACAATACAAGAAGTTGAACAGGTATAAACAACCCAAATTACTACCAAGAAGTAATAGAATAAATGAAGATAACAACCCAAGTCCCAATGAAAATAGATCTCCAATAACCATGGATCAACAAAAACTATCACCTTAGTGTAGAACATTACCCTTGATTGGTCTTGGAAGATGATAATCTATAGACACATAAAGGAATAGGTAGCATGTGAGATAAAATACTAGAAGGTTCTCACTAATTATTCCATAAGAATATTCCACATTAATTAACTAAATAAATCTATAAATATTAAATAAATTTTATTTGTATTAAAAAATAATATTTACAACAAATCATGCATTGCATATCAATTGATGGAAATTATTTCTTAATAGTTCCTTAATAAACATTTTATATAAAATATTTTTTCTCAATTAACAAGTCTTGTGTAAAATAGATAAAAGAAATTACATATATACCAAAATAATCACAAATGAGAAACAAGGCCAACTTCAAAGAGGTGTGAATGTTTTAGGTTATGGGATTATTTCAAAATCTTATAATGAGAACATCAACGTGCACACATGTCTCTCAAATAATGGACAAAGAAGACTAACTGAAATCACATTGGGGATAGGATATTCTAATAAGTAGTGTTAGAGTTTCATAGAATTAATCTATTTCTAGGGAATTCCAATCCATGATTTTTTTTCCAAAATAACTCGCTAACTACCTAGGAATTAATTTGACCAAACAAAAATCAATAATGGGAAATCTATTTCCAAAGAATTTAAAATAAATTTACCCATTTCATATTCCAATATAACAGTTTCCATTTAAAACCCAAAACAAGTTTTTAATCAATTCAGGCACTTTTCTAGCATAATACAATTGGGTTATTATCAAAATAATATAATCGGTATTCTAAAATAAATAATTAAAACCAATTTCACATGATTCGTCAAATTCCACAATCACACCCCATTTCATTGGAATTGGGGGTTTTCACCATTTTTCATGAAAAATGAAATCCAACCCATAATCCTAAAATATTTTCTTTAAAAATTATATTAAAAAAAATTTTATTTAAATCTTTAAATTTAGGTTTAAATAAATTAGGAAATTTTAAACAGAATCACATACATTTTTCAAAGAAACACAATTCTCACAATGGATCCCTCCAACATGAACTAAAGAACATATGATCATGCAACTCATACTAGAAAAAAGTTTTAATAACACATAGTTTAGACACATTGACAACAATATTATTAAAAAATTCCAAGGAGGTGAAGATAAATATACCGATATATGGTGAGACCGCTTGCGATAATAGTATAACCACCATTGTAACGACGATCAATCCTTAAATGAAATTAGTTGAAAGTGTTGGAGGGATAAAAAGTCACATGGGGATGAATCTAGTTCGAGATAAATTATACCAATGGGAAATGGAATTAAAATATCTGTTGATCTTCCTATTTAAAATCAAAAACCAAGTCCTTACATAATGTCTAACCCAATTAGACATCGTATAATTGAAAATTCCCATATACACTGAAAACCCAATCACCAATTATTGTAAAAGGATTTCACATTATTTTATAATTTACCCATAATGTAATCATATTATAAACTATGTAAATCCTCAATATGGATACAAAATCATCTTGCGGTTTTCAAAAAACAACAACAAAAACCCAATATTACACATACAAGTATCCTCCTAACACCTGCTTAACCATTTGAAGAAAAAAATTAAAATTGATGAAATGGAATAAAAAATCATGAAAAAGTAGTTTATGGGAAGTTATAATTGGAAAAATTATTAATTTAATTTTACGGGACTCTAAAGAATAAAATATATCTTTAATAATAAATTAATTTCTATATTTATGCAACCCTAGGATTCAAATCACCAAAAACCCAACATTTTTATCAATATGTTTAGTTAACCCAATGTTTGGACCAAATTATAGTTAGGGAACAACATTTTTTTGAAAATAGTGTGATTTGGGAACCATAAGTTTATAATTATTTCTATGACACATTTGGAAAATGGAACCAAATGTTTGTTGTTTTGGATTTGATGTTCTTGAAACCACAGATACTTCCAAAGTAGATAATGATTCTGAAGAAACTATGACTTAATGAAATATCATTCATATACGTTCAAATATATGATTTTTGACATATAAGAGATGTTTCATCACATCCTAAAGAAATTTAAGAATATAAGATCATACTATTTTTTCAATATTGAAAATAAGATAGTTTATGTTGTTTCAATATGGAAAACAAAAGTGAGTATCCATCCTGAATGAAAGTCATATTGAATGACTAAAATGAACTATTGCTATATGACTAAAAAAATTCAGAATCATGGATATGTCCGCAATTAATATTGATTATATGTCCATTATGGGTGTTTAGATGAGAACAATATGAACAATTTACATTTTCATCTTGACAGATATTCAATTTTAGTATACTAAAATATAGAACACACTATGTCGTATTGAAGATAGAAATGGGATATGCATTCTTAGGCTAAAATAAAAAAAACAACAGTCGTGATCCACTAATGTACATTCAAAAGTTTTTTTTCTCACCTTTTTAGAATTTTTATTGACCTTTAATATTTAATTGTCAATGAAAATATCTTTTGGATGAATTTAGGGGCTCACTACTTGTGATATCAACATTAACAAGCTGCAGAATAAGGCATCATGATGGATTGTAGAGATGTACATGAACTTTATCAAGGAGGAAATCAAGATGGTTGTCACATTCATGTGAAATATAAAAAAACATCATTTTTTCATTATATTATATATTTTTAAATTTTGTACTGGAGGTAGAAGAAATTATGTATTATCGGAAGCATGAAATTATCCAATATTATTAATATTGTCGACATATTTTAGTATATAATTCTTTTCTTATTTAATGGTATTTAGAGATAATTCAAATCGAATAATAAAATAAAACTATTTATTTTGTATTTATCCTATTTCATGTAAAAAGGGGTGGAATATGCACCATCGAATATGTATAAAAGGTGAATGCCACATATTATGTCACAAAAGTAAATTATAATCAGGAAAACCCCTTACATTGTGTCGATATGTTTCTTATATTCCATTTAAATATTGTATTAAAACATTATATAAATTATTTGATTTATTAATAAATATATAATGTATTTAAAACTTTTTCATAAGTAATTTATTTTATTTCATTATAATTACATATTTTAATTTTTAATTAGTTAGGTCTACATTAGGTGATTTAGGGACTTCTGATTTATTATTTCAAAACAGATTGTTGTATTTCCTAGGGTTAATGAATTCATTATATAAATATATAAATAACATTAATAATTTAATTATTATATCTAATCATAAATTATACTCTTGAAATCAATCATGAAAATGGATATTTAAAGTTAACTATGTTAATGGCATGGAGACGATATAACATGCTTATATTTGAGTAATATTTCCAATATCTAATAATCATATTGGAAAAAAATTTGTATTATTTTATCCTTACATTATGATAATAATATTAATAATAAATACCATATTTGTTCTTTAAATATACTTATATATATCATTTATGTGATGTATTTATGAGAAAAGTATCACATTGCTTAATTGGTCGGTATTCCACACGTACATGAACGTCCATATCATTTTTTAGTGTGAGATATAAAATTATATATTATAAATTAATAATTATAAATATTTTAGGAATTTAATTACTATTTCATGTATCAAACATATATTCATTAAAATTATCCTTTTTTCTTTCTATGTGAATTTTTAGTGAAAAGTGAATCACTTCGCTTCATAAGGTTGTAGTCCTTCATTCAAAAAAATGATGTTATTATATCCCCAATGAAATATAAATTAAAAAAGAATTATATTATTTAAAAAATTATTATGTATAAATATGTTTAAAATATCATATATATATATATATATATACTTTAAATGGACAACTAAAGTAATCTATCAGTGGTGATGATGGAAAACAAATGACATCAATTCGATAGGTGCAAGTACTTCATACATGGAGTTGATGATTTGGTATCCCATTTTATGGAATAGGAAATGGGGATAGATTATTAAAATAATATAATTTTATATAAATATATATGATTAACTTTTAATATCACATTATAATAGTTGAAGAACATTTTATGGAGAATGTAGATGAAATAAAAAAATTCATAGTTAATAATTTTACATATTAGCATACTACAATTTTAGAATTATGCATAACGTATTCTAGAATTATATTTGACAAAAATATGTGTTTTAAGATAATAGAGTGGATTTTTAGAATTTTTGTTATTATGTAATAGTTGAAACAATTTTTTTACAGTGTGAAGAGAAGAGGACGACATGTTTCCTTTTATAAGTATGTTAGGAGGAACACTTGTAATGTTTTAAAATAAAAAGTTATACCCAAAATTATTACAAGAAAAAAGGATCTATAATGAAAGAATATATATAATAACACGTTATATGGTCCTAATATGGACAAAATAAATTATACATGTTCTGAGGTCATTTTGGCCCTTATCGTTTTAGTTTAACCCCTCAGTAGACTAATTTTATCCTTAACCATGATATTTTATTTTTACTATTTTCACTATTCATTTGGGTGAAAAATTATGTTGACCACATATAATAGTATTAATTTTTATAATTAAAAATATATAATCCAATTTATAAAATTAAATTAAATTATTTTACAAAAATATGTATATAATTAAACCCATAGATGTGATGGAAATGCAGGGGTTTTTTGAATTATATTTTTGGAGGAAAATATGGTTTCATTTTAACTTTATGAAAAAAATTAAGAGTCAAAATTACAATTTATATATATATAATATAAAATTTTAAATTAAATCATTCTCTATTTTTTTTTAATTAATTAAAGAGAAGAAACATTTTTTTAAAATAGTTTTTAGAAAATTCATTACTTTAAACCTAATGACAAACTTATATGAAAATTCAATAAAACGATTATTTAATAAAAATTATATTCATAAATTATAATTAAATAATACTTATTTTATTTAAATCATACTCATAATTTAATGTTACTATTATGTTATATAATTTTCTGAAATATAATGTCACTTTAAAAAAAATATTTCCCAATTCAGAGATAAATCATTATCCTCCAAAAAATCAAACAATTTCACCCAAATAAAATATTGATATTACAATTTAGAAAATTAATTTAAATTTTTCAAATAAATTTTCAAAAACATCCAAAAAATTATATATAATATGTTTTCATTAAAATTAGTAAAAATCATTTTTGATGAAAATATACTTTTGAAGAATAAAATTTCATAACCAAAAGTTGAATTATTATTTACTATAAAAATTTAAATAAATTATATTGGGTAGAAAATATATATATATAATAAATATGTTAATAATATTCATATAGGCTAATTTAATGGCTATGTTATAATGGAAAAATATATATAGTAGACAATTTAGGATTGTTTTTGTTTATCAAATACGCTATCGAGTATAGTTTTCTTTTATAAAATATCAGTGTTACACCATTCTAGAAATTTCATACATTTATTATATTTATAACCTTTAGTGTGTAAATATAATAATAGTGTGATATAGGTTTCACAGTATTGGTAATCATATTAATTAATAATGGAAGATCACATGGGAATATAATATGACACTTTTGGTATAATCAATATACATATGAAAATAATACCCATTTTTCTTTAGAAATATATCATGGAATAAATTTTTCAATAAAATATAAAATGAGTCAATATAGTGAGTTAAAAAACATTATCCATGATATAAAAACATATTCATGAGATTAAGTATGAGAATTTAAAATATCTTTAAAATAATGAACATATATTAGTATATGGAATATAACACTCATCAGACACAGCATAAATTAACATGAATCTACAAAACTAAAAAGTACTCACATATAAAAATATCATGATATATAAACTATACACAAATTTATTATAGGGTGATATAGGACCCCTCCCGTCAATTATCCATACTTAAATTTTCCCTATGAAAATAATTCACATATCACATCCCAAAGAACCCATGTAAATAATGTTGATATCATAAAACATTAAAATTGGAAACATTTTACTTTTATCATATAATGAACCCAAAAAAAGTAAATTGGGGTAAATTCATTATTTTAAAAAGGACCCATGGAATGAAAATTGTTTCTGTATCATGTCAAATGGATTCACCTAAGGAAAGAATCAATAATTCTATCAATAATAAAAATGTGATAAACCAATGGAAATTAAATAGGCTCCCAATGGAATCATTTATTTTTTTAAGGAATAAACCTTCAATTGATAAAATAAATTGTAGGTTCTTTACACTATATGGATAAAGGGTATATGATTTCAACTTCTATATGGAGCCAAAGTGATGACCCTTAATCAAAGGAATCAAATATTTTGTATTCACCTATGGAAGGAATTGGATGAAAAAATTAGGTTTATAAAACAATAACAACTTGGAAACAAAATTATACGGATGAATCATTTCTATGAAATAGAATGAAATAACATATTCCACCCATAGAAATATGGTGGATGATTAAAAATGAAAAACTGCACGTAATCAATAATAAAATCTATCAACGGACAATGATTTATATGAAAAGTACCTTAGGAATTTGTGAAAAAATAACGTTGAAAATATGAGTTTCCCTTTGTATTTTGAATTCATTTTAAAATTAAATTTTTTTATGTCTCATAAAAATATTTCTTTTAGAAACTATTAAAATATAGTGACCAATATTTAAATAAATTTTTAATTAAAAAAGTATGTGTTTCCATGAAAAATGTAAAATAAGATCATTTTAAACTTATTTTTTAATTGATAAAATATTGTTTCACATAAAAATGTAATTTTCAAAAACATTTTTGGAAAGAAATTCATTAATGGTTTTGTTTGAAAAATAAAATTTTGTGATTGATTCCATATAAAATCATTAAGATTATAAATAATCTATAGGGTGGGTAATATTAAAAAAATCAATTTTTGAAAACACAAATCCAAATAATTATTTTATATTTTCATTTTTAAATGTCTTAAAGAAAATATTAATAAAAATATAAAAACAAATTCCCAAAAAATAAAGGATACCATTGGTGGGAAAGAGATCACAGGCTTGAT
This sequence comes from Viscum album, assembly GCA_963277665.1. Taxonomy (NCBI): domain Eukaryota; kingdom Viridiplantae; phylum Streptophyta; class Magnoliopsida; order Santalales; family Viscaceae; genus Viscum; species Viscum album. Next base: position 1,223,466,075 of record OY728162.1, read on the forward strand.
ATAATGATATAATTAAGAGATAGAAGTTTTTTTATGATAATTTTATACTTTGATGTGATAAAAAATAAATTAAGAATCGTTGAATAAAAGGATACATTATACCTTGAAATATAAAATATAATATTATATAAAATGTTAAATAAGTTAATAAATCTAATATTTATGTTTAAAGTACAAATGAAGCTATTTATCTAAGAGAAATAGAATGTAGTTACTGATGTCCCTTATAGAAAACATAGTTTGAGAAGAAATTAACTTTTGAAAAAAATATTTACGTGGTGAAAATGTTAATTCCTAGAACTCAAGATAAAATAAAACGTAGGAAATCATATCTATTAGTTTATCCACTTTTATGTAATACATTTCAAAAAACTAATTACAAGTTACTGAATAATAATTGGGTTAAAAAACACATACAACATCGTGAGAATTTAAAAACAAATCCAATTGAGTGAGAACAGTTTTAATTAAACTAAAATTAATTTTAATAAATGGTATTTCATGATATTATAAATCAATTTGAAATAATATAATCCACATGAACTAAATTATTTCCATAATATGAAACATATTCCAATGAGAGGAATTTGAGGCCAAAACACTTACATTGGTCCTAATCATTCTTTAAAGCACCAAACAGCCTAAAAAATTAAATAAAATTAATTAAATAAATAGAAAATAAAATTATTATAAACTAAAACCATTGATCATCCCAATTGATAATAATTCCATTAATATATATTATAATTTTTAACATTTTTTCACAAAAAAAGTTATTTATAATATTAATGGGTGATACTAATTTCCCAAGAGGAGTGTTCGTATCTATTCTTCATACAATGATAATATTTCCAAAATCCTTAATGTTTCTAAAATAGATTATTTATAAATGTTCTTTAGGTATACACTTCCTTTAATAATATATTTATTTTATATTAATTATGTTGAAATAGAAAACAACATTTTTAGTTGAATCTAAAACAAAGAGTTCTTTTTTCATAATTAATGAGTTCAAATTTTATATGGAATTTAAAGAAATAAATAAAAATAAATTATTTACATATTTATGTAATATTGTATCATTATATATTTTTTTATAATATCTATTATATATTTCCATCTTATTGATCATGTAGGTTGTCAAACTAACTCAAACATGAAGATAATATTTTGAATTGATGATTATCAAATAATTAGTTACAATATCATTATAAAAATATAATAATTATAAAATTTATCATTTATTAGTGTGATATTTTAATATTTCAATGATCTAGTATATGAATCTATGTACAAGAAAATTTCATACAATGAATCAATTTTTTATCTTCTTAGTTCAAATTTTTTATGAGGGTTAATTTTTACAACAATAGTTTACCATTCCTATAATTAATAAGATATTAAATAAGAATTTATTATCCCATATTCATATCATCATCATCATATTTATCATTTATTCACATGCTTATACCTAGACTCCATAGGCAGTAATGAAAAATGAACAACATCATTTTGTGAAACTGGTTATCCACACGTATGCACGATTGATGTTTTAGTTTTTTTTAGTTGATGGATATAAATGAATAATTTGTATTTAATGAATGTAATAAAAAATTATATTAATGTTATCAATTTCATTATATTAATATGGTCATATGAAAATTTTATTATAAATTTTTTTAAAATAAGTAATAATAATAAGTGGAAAATCATGTTGGGGACTGAAATATTCACTAGTATCTTTTAAAATGATTTATTTTTGAAAAATAATATTTTTTATGATAAATTTATAAATTGGTGAGGGTTCTATGAGAAACAATATAAGTTTTTCTCATGGATAAATTTAAATTAAATGTGATAATTGAAGATGTGGAAGTGTAACCTTATAATAAGTGAATAAAATGTAAGTTTCTAATGAACCCCTCACATTTGCAACAATGTAATGTAACTATTGGAGGGTAAATAAAGAAATGAAAAAAACATAAGGGAAAATTATTTTGGGTCATAAATCACATTAACCATAAATTTTTAATATATCATCATATTTTTATGTATTTTTAACTTTTTAATATTTATCCTAATTTACTTTTACCATTGTAAGTAATGTTTTCCCTTATAAATTTATATTAAGTGAAAAATATATTGCAGAACATATTAAAAAATTTAACCCTTCATATTTAAATGTTATAATCCTTTTTATAAAAAACATTTTGATGGTGTGAAATGATATATTTAAAATAGACATACATAATAGCGTAAAGAAATTTATAGAGAAACTATATTTTTAAATCTCTACATCTATAAATAACATAAAAATATATTTTTTAGATATTTTAATAAAATAAATTAATTTCTTAAAAAAATTGTTTAATTAATTTTAATCATTAATATAATCTCCCCTTGAAAATGAATGGTTCAAATAAGAATTAAAATAGTCTCTAGGAAAGTAATAGTTTTTTACGTTCTAATAATAATTTACCTTGGTTTTATAAGTCTAAGGAATATTTTCAAAAAACAAAATATTATTGATTAGATACATATATTATCCCTGTAATGGTTTTTATTGTCTAAATAATTCATATGTAATGACAAATTCATAACAATTATAATTTTATTCAATATAATATTTTTCTACTAAAAACTAATCATATCATAAAAATATCAAAACATCAAAATAGTTAATTTTAATTTGAGGATGTAAAGAATTATTTTTACTCCCAAATATTAAAATTAAAAATGTTTTTAATTTAATATTTTAATATATAACAAAAATTATAAGTAAAACAGATTTTATTTAAAATAACCCATTTTAAATGTTGAATCATAATAATTATGTAACTTATAATGTTAGGATGTTTTAATTGATTACGAACATGGTGTTTTTATAATAGTTTTGTTATTAATAATAATCAATTGTGTTTTGTCATATTTAAGTTGTATGATTCTTAAAAATGACTCATTAGACATAGAATATATTTTAATGAATCAAAAATCAATGGTCATTATATTCAACCACCCTAAATAATTGTTTCCTAAAAAAATTAAATATTACTCACATAATAATATAGATTAGGTTATTCTTAATATACGAATTTTTTTGATATAATATTAAATTTTATATCCATCTTAAAAACTTAATAGTAATCAACAAACATATCTTTCCTCTGATAACAATGATTATATATGTCCTACATATATATTTTATTGAGCATACATTTCCCAAAACTATATAAGTATCCTTGTAATAAATCCATGGTGAAATATATTATTATTTGAAAAAATTATTCCATATTTAATTCCAAAATAGTATTATATTCTAGTTATTCAAATATCACACTAGAAAATTCATTCTATAATAAAAATATGTGAGATAAAATTTAATAAAAATTCCGTGATTTATTATAAATCCAAAAGTATAATGAGACTACATACCTTATAATTTTTATATCATCTAACAATTTATTTTATCGACATTAAAACTCAATTAAATATAAAAATTATCCATCCCTCAAGCACATTTTCATTAATAATTATACCTATAAATGTATCATTAATAAAAAAAATATAAACAATATTAATAAATATTTATATATTATTTAAACCATTAATACAAAACTTATAGAGAATGTTCCATTCAAATTTCCCATAATAATAAATAAAATTTTGAAAAAAAAATTAAATAGATAAATATCACATCACTAATAAAAACATATCATTGTCTAAATATTTAATTTATATTATGTTATTAACCTCATGAAAACTGGTAAGACTAAAAACAAAATTTTACATCATAGTCTGTTTGTACAATATATAATTTAATTATATAAGTTATCATATTTGGTTATAAGAAAAAGGGGTTTCTAGTTACTTTCCCTTTATAGATTTGTTATCATGATCTTGTTTAAACAAAATAGTAAAACAGAAAATATTGTGACAATATTTATGATATTAATATGGAATCCTTAATCCAATGATTAATTTTCTAATATCACCTTTGTTTTTAATGATATATTACATATTACATATCAATGGATACATTATGTTTAGTTATCTCGTACTTCATAAACAACTATGTCATTTTTTGTGGTTTGATAAGATAATTTGACTAATGATATAATATGCCCCATGATTTTCAAACTAACTATACAATTATTATTATTTGTTGTGCACCATGTCAATATTCTATTAATACATAATATAAACCTTCAATGTAACATACCCCTATGTACACTAGTATAAATGACCTCATCAATGAATACTATCAATACATGGATGATATTTAAATTAAACCCACACTATATCTACTTTAATAAAATTATATGGTGTTATCCTATACTTATAATTTTCCAACATAATTATCCAAAGGGTTTTGTATAAATATCTCTTATGTTAATCCCTATAATAATTGATATTAAAAAAACAAACATAATCGGTTATATATATTATCTTTATTAGGACTATCCTTAACTTATAAAACTTTGATAAAAGTTCTAACTCCTAAATTATTCTCGACTAGATACAATTTTAATCTTTAGAGTTATGAAAACTCATCATTAATACAAATTTTATCCTATGGCGAATTTGAAATCCTAATCACATGAAATAAGAATATTTTTTCATTATAATATAATCCCAATATATTTTTTGATTAGTTTTATATATAATTCGAAAAAAATATTTTCATAAAAAAGTCTTTTATTTTTCAGCTAATGGACATGTATCCCAATATACAAGCAATTAATAAATATATAATAATTCCTTAAAATGTGAATCTAATTCAACCCAAAACATAATCCTCTAGATATTTTATAATTTTCGTAATATTTTATCATTGGTAATTGTAATCATAATAAATTAATCAGCACTAAATATAATATTGGGAAATTATACAAGATTATCATCGAATATCAATTAAGATAATTAGATTACTTTTTTGGTAAAATTATGAAACATAAGAAAAAACCCCAAAAATTATTATGTTATAAATCTTTTCATAACTCATGAAATAAAATAATACATGAATCAAAATAATTATTTAACAAAAATGATCCATTACAGCATAAAATATTCATTAGAAGAATCATAAAACTATTATACATATTTCAAATATGGAATTTACATTAGTATAGGGTCTATTGATTTCATTAGCCACACCATCAGTTTTCGTGATTATAATAAAATAAAACATTTATGAAGATACCTATATGATGATATGTAAACTCATAATCAATGTATTGGGCATTGATATTTGACCCCACCCATAAATAATACACACTTACATGTGTGACATTCAAATAATTCAATCCCCTCAAAATAAACTACCCATTAGGAAAAATTGTGTTTTATAAAACACTAAAATGATAATAATTCAATTTTTATCACAAAAAAGAACCAATGTAAATAAAATGGAGTTTATTAAATGTGTCATAAAGAACCCCATGAAAGAACATGGTTTCATTTAATTTTAAAATGGATTCACATAAGTAACTCATTAATAATTCCCTAAATAATCATTACATAATAAACTCATGGAAATTAATTGGGTATAAATACGATCAAGAAACATTCAGAATGTATAAAATTAAATAATTAAAATAAATTATATTATATAACCATCATTTAGATAATGGTTATTGAATTAAAATAATAACGTTCAAAATCATTTTATGAATAAAACCTAGAAAAAACACATAAATAAAAGAATAAAAAATATGTTATTAATTGAGAATATGTGTTTTATAAAAAATTAGTTTTATAAAAATTCAATGAGAGGGTGAGATAAAGGTGGTGATGGATCATTTCTCCAAATGAAAAGTTAATTACATAAGCCTCCCAGTGATAGAAGGTTGATGATATCACTTGGAAGTGTATCCCCAATCAAGCATATGATTTTACTAAGGACAATGACATATATGAACTTTATAATTAATAATTAACATAAAACTGAATTTTTAAATCAATGATATAATTTATCTTCTGATACCATTTTAGAGGATAAATTTTATAAATCTAGGAAAAATATTTTTTCGTATTAGAAACCATTAAATCATATTGATAATGATTTAAATGATGTTAAAATGTAATATAGAAGATTTGTTTCCCTATAAAATTTTAAAATACATAATAATCAACATATTCATAAAATGATGACGTTATGTATCGCGTTAAAAATTTATTTTCAATAAAGTGATGTGAAATCATTGGGAAAAATTTTCATTTGAAAAAGAAACGCCCAAAGTTTTTTCCTTGAAAAATAATTATTATTATCAACAAAATGTAGGGTGGATAATATTTAAAAAATCATTTTTTAAACTTGATATATAAAAAGAGAATTATATTATCCTATCTATATTTTGTAAGGATAAAAAATTTGAATTATTAAAAATAATACAAATTATATATACAAAAACGAGTGGAGAACATTTATAGTAAAGAAAATATAGACTTGAAACAAAAAGGAAATTAAGTTATATTGTATATTTCTTGAAAAAAATTATACTATTAGTTCAGATAACAATCATGTACTAATATTATAATCTAAAGAGACATTATACATAGAAAGATGAATGATAACAAAGTCCCTTATGGGATACATAGTTCATGAATTAAGAATCTATTGAAAAGGGGGTCTGTATGGTAAAAATGTACATCAATGAAATTGAATTTATATTTCAATATAATAGAGTAATAAGGATTTATTTAACCATTTATATGAAATATTTTCCAAAAAATAAATAATAATTTTGTAACATCATTTTTTTAAAAAGATAATTAAAATCGCATGTTGATAAGTTATAAGCGTTTATGTTAAAAAATTATTTCCAGTGAATATAACATAATAAATATATTAAAGGCCTTGTGTAAGGGTAAAATACCAGTTAACTCTTTGAAAAAATCAATTTAATATTTTTTAAATTGGAAGATAAGTAGTTATGAGATTCAGATACCTATAATGCCTTGGCAAAGAAAGATTAAAATTATAAAATTTATTATATTATGAAATTATAATTTTTTCCAAATAAATTGTAACTCCAAAATGGGGAGTCCTATGGGAAATTTGAGTTCATCAATAGGATAGGAACGTGGTGTTTACCCAATATAAGTTATAACATCTATATGTGTTGGACATTTTGAAACCTCGCTCTAGAAAAAAGAAATTTTAATATTTATTTAATTATTTATTCTTCTTTTTAAATAATAAATAAATAATATCTCTCAAACTGTTTGTCATGTGAAAATTTGGAGACTATTTTTAGGTTTGGGAAGGGGATTAAATTAGGCAGGGTATATCATTCATGAGATACTCGTGTTTGATCAAGTCGCTCGTAAATTTTAAATTTTTTAATAATAATATTTAATTTATAATATTTTAATTTTGATTTTAATTTAATTTTATCACAAAAATATGATTTATACTATTCAATTTATTATTCATCATTTAAATTACCTTATCCATCCCCACATGATTCTAGAATCGTTGAAAACCTTTAGCATTTTACTATGTTTGAATTGAAACACCATAAATGAATGAAAAAAATAACCCTGTTTAAATTATAAATTTTAATGGTTATTCATTTTAGGGGTTTTGGAAATATTGGGATATGATTCATGTTTTGGTATTTTTGAAATGACTTATTATTATTCTTCCTTAGGAGATTACAGACAATTATGGAAGATCTCTTTACACACATTGATGAACCCATCAATCCCACCTTGGGGTTATTGTTTCCATGAACTAGTATGCGGCAGGCCCCCACTGTCTCCTAGTGAGGTGCCGCATAGAAGAAGAACCCTTATTTCCATTTTTATTTATGTTTTTATTATTCATCAAATCTTCTCTCATCATTATCTTCTGTGATATAGATTATAGTTTTTTGTTCCCGCTATTTTTGGGTTTGTTTCGATGAGCATAATCTATATCTGATTTTTATTTTAAAAGCAGCATGGTATTCCTAAATCGGATTTTCTCCCATTATAAATGCATATTTTTAAATTAATTATTAAATTATTATTATATAATTTATTGGGATATAGATAAATAAATTTTTAAGATAATTATTAGGGATAATTTTTATAGAATTATAAAATAATAAATAATAAATTATTAAAAGATTATTCATTGAATAAAATTTCTCAATGGTTAATCACATGGATAATCGAAGGATAATTTATTTAAAATAATCAAAAACTAATAAACAAATAATTAAATGATAGTTTATGGGATAAAAATATCAATGTCTAATCACATAGATAATAAAGGGGTAATTTATTTAAAATTATCAGATGATGATTAATAAACAATCAAATGATAATTTTTGGAATAAAATTTATCAATGGTTAATCACATGGCTAATTGAGGGACAATTTATTTATGATTAAAAAATGATAATAAATAATGTTTTAATGCATAATTTAGATAAAATATTCTTTAACCTAAATGTTAATTGAAAATGTATCGAGTAGATAAATAGTTATACCGCACATTATATTTTATTTCATTTTGAAATAAAATAACTATTTATTGGAGTAGGTATGTTTGAATGTAATTGTACCCCCCAAACAATTAATATAATATTAAAATAGATGTTTTTGGTTATAGTAATATTTTATGAATTGCATGATTCAACATGTTAATGTTTTCAACAACTATTTCATGAAGAGTGATCTTGATTGGTTTATTACTATTTTTTTACATCAATGATTATTTAGGAAGAAGGATTGTTTTTTATTAGGTTTCTTTATGACACATTTTTTCATTCTTGATTTATTTGTTGGACATTTTAGTATCATGCCTGAATATTTATCACTTGTGGGAGTGTGTGTAGCCCCTAATATAATATGATTTAATTCCATGATATTAATTTGATAGTTATATTCTATGATAAAGTTTTAATCATAAGTTTATGTACAATATTATTCTTTATTTCCCATGGTGTGTCTTATTGTTATTCTATTTCTATGAATTTCCATGCATTGCTTCAAAGGATTGGTACGTGTATACATGATAAGTGGCTATCATGGTATGATTACCCCTCATGGGTTGTGTGCATGATGTGCAGTTAAGACCATAGTGCAACTTGATAACCATTTAAGTTGTAATATACATGATGCCTTGTGTATTTCAATTAGATTATTGACACTATATTCCTTGTTTAATTTGAGTGTTACTCGATTCCTTGTGGATTTAGGGGAGGTTACAGATACTCGATGCCTTTTGTATTACCTGTATTACCTAATACCTTGTGAGCTTTGGGTAGGTTTTTTTCACTTTAAGGCTTGTGGATTATGATTGACTCGCAAATAGACATTTGGATGGTTTTGGATACTTATCATCAAATAATATATTTCTTCATGGAGGTGAATCTAGTACAACAAGGGGGTTGTGGTGTCTTAGTTAGCACACAACCACTATGTTTTTTATTTTGTGGTGTTATTATTTTTACACAATTATTTAATTATTCAATACTCTTATAAGCATCATAACATCCGGTTAAGGATGCATTGGTGGGTTCCAAATATGTATTGTACTCACACCTTAGAAGTGGATTTTGATGTGCTTTTAGATTTCATGACGCATCTCGTGAAGGGAAAGGTCCATATGGCATATTACAGATCAATTGAGAATAGAGATAGTAGCGGACTGTGATGGACTACATAGGAATGAAATTTATCATTTATTTATATTCTACTTATTACATAGGTTTTGTTTCCCACTTTGGGATCTTCTATATTTAATGGACGATATTAAATCTTTAATATTCTACAAGTTTACTCTAATTATTAATTATGTTGTTTAATGTTGATTGTCGATCCTATGAAATAATACTTAGGGTAGAGTCTCCCAATAGTTCAACTAGAGACCCTTACAGTTAGTCAGAATACTATTGCTTATGGGGAAGTGTGAATGAGGATATGTAGCATTCCGACATAGACTATGTGGTTCGGGTTGGGACATTACAAACTCATTAAATGGGAATATATTTAACAAAATTTCTTACCACTTGAAGAACTTTTAAAATTATAAATTCGTTAAATTTTGAGTATTAAATTGACCATAAATTAACACAAATAAAAGGTATTTCATTATATAATATCCTAATTAGGTAGAATATACCCCACATAAATGAAATTAGGTGCATAATACAAAACTTGTCTCCAAGAGAGGAATTTGAGAATAAAACACTTCCCTTGGTCACTGTTTGTTATGCACATCCACAAAATAGCCTTATTAACTAAATTGTGTTTCTTAATTAAATTATTTTTTAAACTATAGACTTTCTTACATATTATTTATAATCATTCCATTAACATATATATATATATATTAGTTAGTTTATATCTATTTTCCAACATCATGTGTTCATAATTTTAATGGGTCATTTTATTTTCATGGGAGAGTTTACAGTATTTATTATTCAAAAAAATTGTCTTTCATTGAAAATTAATTTTTAATATAATTGATGATTTATAATTATTTATGGTGATTAAATTTACAATCATTAGTAAATTATTACTTATCTAATAACAAGAAATTGACAATGAAAATATTTCACTTTTTTCTGATGAATGGTGTTCTTTTAATAAATGATTTAAATATTATTTAAAACATTCCATTTAAAAAAGGATTATTACTTATATATTCATATCATGTTATACAGGTAATAATGTTTTCATAACATTCCACCGTATAATTTTATAGAATTGTTTATATTGGTGGTCAACCTGACCAAAACATGAACAAACCATAATTAATGGGTGATTATGAGGTGATATATTTATAATGTCATTATAAAATTATCACAATGATAAAGTTTAGTTTCAATTACTATGATAAAACAAAATTAGAATGGATCATATTAATACATGGTAGATACCAAAATAATTACATATTATGTAAAATATATCCTCTTAGTTTTCTTTTTCAAAAAGATTGTTTTTAATAGTCATTGTCTACCATTTGTATCATTAATAAGATATTAAATTTTTATTAACAAAATATTATAAATATATAAAAAAAATCATATTTTTCATTTAAAAAAATCTTTATTACCATCATTCAAATCTGGTAAAAAACATTGTCACTTCCTGGAGGAGGTAGTCTACATGTGAGAACGATTAATGTAACGGGTTTTCATAGTGAGTGTAATTGAATTAATAAATTTATTAAATAATGTAATTAAATTATTTTATACAAATTATATTGAATAAATTATATTTATATACTCATTGATGATCTAAATAGTAATCATTATGAAGGAAACACTAAGAAGATGTTAATACTACGGTTGGGGACTTGATTTTTTTTCTAGAAATTATCCTATGAAATAATGGAATTATAAAGACTAGTAGTGAAACATAGTTAATTCATGGGATATGGTTATAGTAGGACAATGTTTTTAATTTTTTCTTGAGTAATTCTAAGAAATGGTCTATATTGAAATTTTGTAAGTGTTACTTTTTGTAATTGAAGGGAATAGAAGTTTTATAGTAACAATAACATTTACTATAATATAATGATACTATTAAATGGTTATTGGACATAAAAAGTGGAAATATTGAATAAAAAGTAACTTTGGGTGCAAAATCACATAACACTATAATTTTTTATACTGCCTTGAGTTTCTTAATGTTTTTATCATTTAAATATTTTCTATTACCCTAATTTATTTTTACCATAGAAATAATTTTTTTACTGAGTAATAAACATTAATGAAAAAAATAATGTTGACCCCGTTCCAAAATTGTATAAATCTAAATAAAAATCATAATATAATTTTAAAAAATATAAATTTTAATTGTGTTCTAATTTAATTTTTAAAATATGCACTATGAGTAATTTAAAATATGTTTGATGAATAAAATAATGTTTCAAATATTTAAATTTTATTATTGGATATTACTATTTTTTATTATGCATTTTAAAGTAAAAAATTATTTAAAATAAAACAAATAAATGGTATTATGATATTCTTCAATATAAAAGACCAATATCACCTTGAAAATGTATTATTCAAATAATGGTGGAAAACAATTTTTATTATTGTTTCATTTTACATTAGTTTTAGAACTGATTGACATAGATATCATCTGTTCAAAAATTAAAATTAATATTATAGATCAAAATATTAGTATTTGATCAAATAATTTTTTTAATAATTTATATTTTTATTATTAAATGAAATTTTCATAAAATTATGAATTTTTTTAAACAATATTTTTTAAATTAAATCAATGATTTCATAAAAACTATAAAAATAATACTATATCTATTTTAATATGAAGAATTCAAAATGAGTATTATTCTATAAAAATAAAATTATAACTTTGGTATAATATATATTGTATTATAAACAACAAAACATAATGAAGAAATATTTTATTTTAAATAATCCTTTTCAATGTTAAATCATATAATCATTTAGCCTTTATTGGTATAAATTAATAATTAAGTATTTATGATGGTTTTAATAATAAAATTAATCCAGTATGATGCAACATGTTTATGTTATGTGTTCTGTGTAACATATGGTTTTGGATAAAGAATATATTTTTAAAGGATAAAAAATCTCATTTCATTACACAAGAATATTAGTGAAGAATATTATTCATTATTAACCTCATAGATTTACCCACACATTATATTTGACATATTACATGATATTATACATCATATATCATGTTCCTCAATTCACACAACATCAAAAAAACTTGTCACGGCCCGACCCTACCCGGGCTCGAGTCGCAACTACCCCAAGCCCGCCTCCACTGGCCAGGGGCTGGAGACCAGCGCCGAAGGCACAACAACTCGGGGAGGCCTTTGCCTAAGTACCTGTACACACACACGCAGCACACTCAATGCAAAAGTGCAGAGTAAAAGTAAAGACAAGCAAAGAAAAGGAAAGGGAAACTGCTATATAAATACCACAAAGTGCATCGACCTCTACAAGTACAAAGTACAAACTGAAAAGAAAAGGGGAAAAACACGCTCCCAACCAAAAAGTGTCATAACCCGGCAACAGGTAAACAAAAGAAAATGCTGATGGGTCTCCCACCTGGAACCCGGCCACGACCACCACACGTGGTCCAAGCTCCCAAGCTCCTATGCTCCACTAAAGTCACGCTCCACCTGTCTGTCGTCTGCAAGGGCACACCAAGTGCGGGCAAAGCCCAAGAAGGGGTGAGTATAAAAATACTCAGTAGGATACCCTGAAGGCTCGAGGGATCAACAAAAGTAGGTACCTAAGGGTCAGCAGTAGAGTGAATAGAAAAGTAAAGGAGTACAACAAGGAGTGCAGTAAAGAGTCCAGCTCAACCCAACAAGAGGAAAGAAGGTAGACTCAACCAGACACAAGGAGCTGGAAACGGTGAGAATATAAACTTCTCGTCGAGTCTTCGCTACCTATAGTAGGAGAGTAGACTCATCCAACCATGATAAGCTAGACACGGAAAGCACGTGGCATACCCCGCGCGTCTTCGCCTCTCCTGGAAGGAGAGTATCCAAACCCAAGAAGTGGGTGCCGGAAACAAGGTATATACATATGTATGCTCTGTCAAGAAGCCCGAACAAACTCGTAAGGGGATCTCCGTCCCATAGCTCATCCCAAGAAAAAAGAGTATCCAACAGTCCCAGAAGTAACACCATCGATGACCAGCATCCCACACATCTGCCCCGAACTGCAAGCCAAGTGGCTCAATCACCACACCTCGACACTATTCGTTTTGGGCGGCACTGACTCGCCCGCATGATTTTAGGTCGCTTCACAAGGACGCGTCTCGGTGGGGGAAATTTCTCCCCGTACTTGAGAGTTCTAGGGGAACGTCAACCACAACTCGTCACTGCCCCGCAGTTGAGAGGTCTGCTCAAAGTCGACAGGCGACCCCCTAGCTAGCGTCGCTGGAGGATCCCTGGAAGTCAACGGGTTCCCACTACAGGGAGACCCGGAAAGTCGACAGGTGCCTCACTACCCAGCCCCGTAACAGGGTAATCCACTGGAGGGAGACCAGGCTAAAGTCAGCGACGGGACCACTGCCCAGCCCAGCTGGAGGTAACCCGGCATTGGGGACCACTGCCCAGCCCAACTGGAGGTAAGCCCGGCATCGGGGACCACTGCCCAGCCCAGCTAGAGGTAAGCCCGGCATCGGGGACCACTGCCCAGCCCCGCTGGAGGTAAGCCCGGAACTGTTATGGCCATCCCTGCTGGATGGTACTACTTGGTAAACACCATTGTACTGGCCATCCCTGCTGGAACAACCTCAGCCCTGCTAGAAACAACCTCAGCCCAGCTGGAACAACCTCCTGTGTAGAGGATCGGTGCCCGCGTAAAGTGTTGGTCACACCGAAACCACAAGATCTACCAGGGAACACGGAGCAACGGGAGAAACTCCCCAGGCCGCACAAGGTGATCCCGCTCCAATCCGGTGAGTTACTGTCAAAGCGGACCGAGACACCTCATCCCAGAAAGTGGGGAAAATGCCCACGCTGTACAAACACCCATAGTCGCAGACGGTGTCGCAGTCTGGTGAAAGGGCACAGTACTGAAACCCCTCACAGCCAAAGAATCAGAGGAACCAAACCATCTCTGCCAGCCAAACCATCGAGCACAAGACCAGGGGGAGACCACTCAACCCTGCTGGTCAGACAAAAGTACACAAAGCCAGGGTAACACTCCACCCTACTGGTCAAGCAGATGAGCACAAAGCCAGGGGAACACTCCACTCTGCTGGTCAAATAAACGAGCACAAATCCAGGGGAACACTCTACCCTGCTGGTCAAACAAACGAACACAGAGGGACCCTCTACGTCACGAGAGGTCAAAGTACGTAAAACAGAACACAACACGCACGTGGGGCCCACACGACGTGTGGCCCCAAGTCAACCCCAACCAAGAGCACAAATGTCTCAGGTACGAACTACACTTACCTCCAAGCGCTCTCGTATACTCCCAGAGTATACCTCGTTCCATCCCAAAGGCTATCGTGCACACGGCACCCAACGTCAACGCGAAGGCGTGACGTAACAACTCCACCTCAAAGGCCCAAGAATGGCCAACCACATCTCGTGGACCAATTATATCACTCTCCCAAGAGTGCGCGATCACACGCCAAGGGTCCACTATAAACAAGGTAGGGCGAACCACCATTAGAGCACCTTCCATGCTCCACATTCAACAAGATCACGCAAGAGGCTCCGTACATCCAAACGGATCACACCGTTTCAATCCTTGTGCAAAAACACACGCGTTAGACTACTCACTCGCCCGAAACGGTCAACAAGTGAAAAATGTACTATTCACCATGACCAAACCCGTGTAGGGCCCACCCCAAGATCCAGAAACTGAAGCAATAGATCACGCCACTGTGATCCCCTCGGAAAAACACACGGGATTGAGTAATCAATTGCCCAAAATGAACACCTGGTGAAAAAGGTACTATTCACCATAGCCAGGTCAGGTGGGTCCCACACCTCGTCCCCGAAAAAGGTCGGGCGGACTGATCCATCGCAGAACTCTCGGAAAATCACGTCAAATCGACTACTTACTTGCGTGGAACAGGTACCCGGAGAAAAAGATGCATCCCGGTGCACTGCACATGAGCAGTGCCACGTGGGACCCGCAGCCCGGTCCCAAAACTCCACGAACGGATCACACCGTTGTGATCCTCTCAAAAAATCACTCAAGATGGACTACTCACTTGTCCAAAATGGTCGCCCGGTGATAAAGATGGAAAATCATCGTCGACGCCCAAACAGCCCTCATGGGCCCCGCACCATCATGCCTAATTTGAGTGGGCAGATTGCACCATTGCAATCCCCACGGAAAAACACCCAACATCGACTGCTCGCATGCCCCGAACGGACGTCCGAGGAAAAAGTCGATAAAAGCTACGCGCAGCTCAAAAGACGGGTCGTGTGGCCCACGCCTCAACTCCGGCTTCAACGCCCGGAACCACCCTGGAAACCTCCTCCTCGACGCCAGGGTTCCAACGCCACTAACGGCGCTTAGAACGGACGTCGGACGCGTCTGCGCCGTCCAAAACAAGAATCTCGGGGATTACACCTGTCCACTTAAGGACACGTCGCGCCTCCGCGACCCCTCGTTTCGGGAATTGAAAATTCCCGAAACCATCTCAAAAAGACGGTCTCGTCAATACGGTTCCACCGCCGCAGACGGCGCTCAAAACGGACACCCGTAGCAGAAATTACGGGTGTCCGAACACCGAGGGGGCAAGACCCCTGGGGCTGGACCGGCCTGGACCGGCCGGCCGCAGACACATGGTCCCCGCACAGGGGTCACGCGATGTGACCTCGCGGCCGCCGCTCCTTGGCGACCGTCGCCTCGCCGGGAGCTCCGCCAGACACCCCCGCCAGACGCCCGAGCGCCCTGCTGTCGCGCCCAGCACCTCCCCCGGACACCAGCGCCGATGTCGCGTACACCCCGCTGCCGCGCCCAGCGCCCCCACCGGACACCCGTGGACACCCATTGTCGCGCCGTCCGACCTTGCCGCGCCGCCGCTCGAACCCGCCGGAAACCGAAAACCCGCCAACTTCGGCGGATGATTGCGAACTCCTCCGATCTCCGATTCCAAATCCGAAACAAGCGTCAGAAATAGAAAATTGTATACTATGCGTTCATGGGCTTTGTTCGAAAATCCGATAGAGTTTCAATAAAATTAATCGAGTTCGAAGTAGGAGTTGTGAATGAAAACGCAAACGAAAAATCCTACCTCGCGGGGCTTCGCCCGAAGCTTCGCGACGATCCGCCGGCCACCACGCCTCGCCGGAGCTGTCTCGCCGGAGTGGAGAAGGAGGGGGGGAGCTCCTCCTTGCTACTGTCTAGGTGAGGGAGAGGGAGAGGGTGTGGGTGACTTAAGCGTTTAAATAGAAAACGCTTAACCACCCGCCCGTCGGCCCGAACCCGAACTCCCGACGAGGTTGAGGTTAAGCCTCCCCTAGGGTAAACACCACCTCCCGAGAACAACAGCTGTCTCGGAATTTTAATCTGAGACCCTATTCAAAAGTTATAAAATTTAACGTCTGGAGCCGCTAAATTACGAAAACGCCCCTCGAGCCATTTTTCACAAACGGCCCGCGCCCGCGAAACTTATACCCCTCCTAGGGTAAACGGCACATTCCGAACACAAATGTGCCCTCGGTTTACCAATACGAGCCACCGTTTAAGAGATACCTGCATTTCGACATTAAACGAATTAATTTAATTTATTTAATCCGTTTAACGTTTCAGAAGCGAGCGAGGGGTCCAAACATCCCGCACCGACAAGTTTCATGTCATTCCTAGGGTAAGCACCCTATTTCTGACCCATCCGTACACTCGGATCCCTGATCCAGAACTCAGTTTAGGATTTATCTCATTTATTTAGCATTTCCAGTGTGAACGCACTGAAAATTTAATTTTGGCCACTCCGGGGCTCGGAATCGCACGCCGTCTGAAGGCGCTGCTCTGGAATATCATCAAGAATATTCCAAAGTCTTTCTCAACAAAAACTAGGTTATTACATCATTCCCTCCTTCAAGATTTGCGTCCTCAAAAAGCACAACCAGGGAACAACACAGGGTACTAAGCCCACACCTGGCTTTCCCATACTGAGAAGAACCCACGCACAGCTCTGCGTCACCGCACACAGACCAAAGGATTGATCTATTCACGCTAGGTCGGCCCTTTCCGACATCGTGCACTCACTCCAGACTTTGGGGTTAGGGAAAGGCGGTAGGGTACCTCGCCATCCCTTTGCACGGTCTCACACGACCCGAAGGCCCTCGGGGGTAGCTCACCTCCCCGGTCAAACCTCTACGTCGCACGCCGCGACTGGAATCACCACCCGCGCCTGAAACAAATCCCGGTGATTCCCTCCTTTAGAATATCCATATGGTGAAACACCCAAGGATATCTGGTCACGCAAGATTTCATAGTTGATGCTCTCTTACGTGCTCAAAAGGCGAAGGAGTCAACACCATTGACTAAAGGAAAAGGTGTCACGCCCTTTTTCCTTACCAACACAGGGTTACACCCGATGCCCTGCGTCACCCCGGTAACACATCAAACAAGGAGCAGGGAGAAAAGTCTTTCACACGCAGAGCCTATCAATTCTACTCCAAGAAGTAGAAGAGTCGCAAGGGGTACCTCTCACCATCCCGTGCTCTGCAGGATCGTAGACATACAAAGCTCGCGGCCACCCACGGTCCCAACCGTCAGCTCCCGAAGCCTGACGTGGACTGCCTAGTGGTGACGGGAAGACCTCGTAACGTCGTCCCCCACTACCAGCTCCTCCCGCTCCTCTGCTAGCACCACCTCTCTGGGTACTACTCCGATCATGGCGCTGCCTCTGCCGTGGTGGTGCGTCTGCTGCCTGCCTGAAACTCTCAGCAACTCGGGTCGGGCAGTCTCATGCCAAGTGACCTCGCCCGTCACAAGCATAGCACCAACACTCTCTGGGCTGCCCTGGTGCCCTCCGATGCAACTGTGGTATACGACCAAGGCCCGGGATCCACTCACGGAAGGGCATCCTCGGCTGAGGCCCTGCGCCTTTGCGCCACAGTGGTATACGACCATGTCTCCGAAACCGGCAGTGGGAAGACCACCTGCATCAAGGTCCTATCCTCCGGCGCCTGCTAGCTATGGCAGACGTCTCGGCTCCGTCGCGCCTACTGCCACTACCAACCGCAAAACATGATAGGAATCCCTCTGTCACCAGCGCCCGCTCCAGCACTCCGGCATATGTGGAAATGCCCAAGGGTACTATGATAGCACGAATCTCTCGGCAGAGACCCTACTCAAACATCCACGCTCGAAAGTTGTCGTCATGGACCAAGTCCGGGTAAAAGTGTGCACGGTCTGCAAAACTAGCAGCGTACTCGGCCACCGTCATCCATCCCTGCTGAAACTGCAGGAGCTCCTGAATCTGAACAGAGTGCAAGCAGGAGGGTCAAAACACCTCACAGAGCAACAACTAAAAGTCGTCCAACGAAAATGATGACTCGTCAAGAAACTGAGTCACCAGACTCCACCAACGCCAAGCTGATCGACAAAAAGGGGTGGCTGCCAAAGCCGCTCTCTGATCTGTCGGCGTCCGCACAAGCTTGAAAAGGCTAACCACTACCTCGAGCCAAACCTCTGCTGGCTGAGGGTCTGGATCACCACTGAACCTCAGCGGTCTCTGCCGCTGGAACTCACGGAGTGCGCTCAACCTGCGCTCAAGCTCAGCCTGCTCTGCTGAAACTGCCTGCTGCTCAACAGGTGGTGGTGCTGCTACCAGCCCACCCAGAGAAAGGGCTCGCATGATGGGTCCTGGACTGTGGCCTCATAGCTCGCAGGGTCGTCGTCACGCACCCAAAGCTGGTATCTGGGTTGGCTGTCTTCGCGGAGACATCCTGAATATTATCAAGGAGTGTCGCGGTCAGATGAGCATATATGTATATACCACAACAACAACGATGGGGAGCTGACTCAAGAAGGACAGTCATAGACTCGCTCCTATGTGATGCACAAACCAATTTCCCTGCAACAAGTGTCTCAGCATGCCAAGTCGACAAGCAGGTTATCAAGGTCCTGGTGAATGGATACGTCGGCCATCGCACCATCACTGGACTCCCTGGCCTGAGAGATTCTATCGAGACACGTTAACACTGTTTCTCTATATCCCAACCAATTCCTCTTTTAGGGACGTCCGCACAACGTCCCAAGGAACGAACAACCTCTGATACCACTTTGTCACGACCCGACCCTACCCGGGCTCGAGCCGCAACTACCCCAAGCCCACCTCCATAGGCCAGGGGCTGGAGACCAGCGCCGAAGTCACAACAACTTGGGGAGGCCTTTGCCTAAGTAACTGTACACACACACGCAGCACACTCAATGCAAAAGTGCAGAGTAAAAGTAAAGACAAGCAACGAAAAGGAAAGGGAAACTGCTATATAAATACCACAAAGTGCATCGACCTCTACAAGTACAAAGTACAAACTGAAAAGAAAAGGGGAAAAACACACGCCCAACCAAAAAGTGCCACAACTCGGTAATAGGTAAACAAAAGAAACTGCTGATGGGTCTCCCACCTGGAACCCGGCCACGACCACCGCACGCGGTCCAAGATCCCAAGCTCCTATGCTCCACTGAAGTCACGCTCCACCTGTCTGTCGTCTGTAAGGGCACACCAAGTGCGGGCAAATCCCAAGCAGGGGTGAGTATAAAAATACTCAGTAGGATACCCTGAAGGCTCGAGGGAGCAACAAAAGGAGGTACCGAAGGGTGAGCAGTAGAGCGAACAGAAAAGTAAAGGAGTACAACAAGGAGTGCAGTAAAGAGTCCAGCTCAACCCAACAAGAGGAAAGAAGGTAGACTCAACCAGACACAAGGAGCTGGAAACGGTGAGAAGATGAACTTCTCGTCGAGTCTTCGCTACCTATAGTAGGAGAGTAGACTCATCCAACCATGAGAAGCTAGACACAGAAAACACGTGGCATACCCCGTGCGTCTTCGCCTCTCCTAGAAGTAGAGTAGCCAAACCCAAGAAGTGGGTGCCGGAAACAAGGTATATACATATGTATGCTCTGTCAAGAAGCCCAAACAAACTCGTAAGGGGATCTTCGTCCCATATCTCAGCCCAAGAAAAAAGAGTATCCAACAGTCCCAGAAGTAACACCATCGATGCCCAGCATCCCGCACGTCTGCCCCGAACCGCAAGCCAAGGGGCTCAATCACCACACCTCAACACTATCCGCTTTGGGCGGCACTGACTCGCCCGCACGGTTTTAGGTCGCGTCACAAGGAAGTGTCTTGGTGGGGTAAAGTGATCCCCGTACTTGAGAGTTCTGGGGGAACGTCAACCACAACTCGTCATTGCCCCGCAGTTGAGAGGTCTGCTCAAAGTCGACAGGCGACCCCCTACCCAGCGCCGCTGGAGGATCCCTGGAAGTCAACGGGTTCCCACTACAGAGAGACCCGGAAAGTCGATAGGTGCCTCACTGCCTAGCCCCGTAACAGGGTAATCCACTGGAGGGCGACCCGGCTAAAGTCGGCGATAGGACCACTGCCCAGCCCAGCTGGAGGTAACCCGGCATCGGGGACCACTGCCCAGCCTAGCTGGAGGTAAGCCCGGAATTGGGGACCACTGCCCAGCCCAGCTGGAGGTAAGCTCGGCATCAGGGACCACTGCCGAGCCCCACTGGAGGTAAACCCGGAACTGCTCTGGTCATCCCTACTGGATGGTACTGCTCGGTAAACACCACTGTACTGGCCATCCCTGCTGGAACAACCTCAGCCCTGCTGGAAACAACCTCAGCTCTGCTGGAACAACCTCAGCCCTGCTGGAACAACCTCAGCCCTGTTGGAAACAACCTCAGCCCTGCTGGAACAACCTCCTGGGTAGAGGATCGGTGCCCGCGTAAAGTGTTGGTCACACCGAAACCACAAGCTCTACCATGGAACACGGAGCAATGGGAGAAACTCCCCAGGCCTCACAAGGCGATCCCGCTCCAATCCGCTGATTCACTATCGAAGCGGACCGAGACACCTCATCCCATAAAGTGGGGAAAACACCCACACTGCACGAACACCCGTAGTCACAGACGGTGTCGCAGTCCGGTGAAAGGGCACAGTACTGAAACCCCTCACAGCCAAAGAAGCAGAGGAACCAAACCATCTCTGTCGGCCAAACCATCAAACACAAGACCAGGGGGAGACCGCTCAACCCTGCTGGTCAGACAAAAGAGCACAAAGCCAGGGGAACACTCCACCCTGCTGGTCAAGCAGACGAGCACAAAGCCAGGGGAACACTCCACCCTGCTGGTCAAACAAACGAGCACAAAGCCATGGGAACACTCCACCCTGCTGGTCAAACAAACGAGCGCAGAGGGACCCTCTATGTCGCGAGAGGTCAAAGTATGTAAAGAAAAACACAACATGCACGTGGGGCCCACACAACGTGTGGCCCCAAGTCAACCCCAACCAAGCGCACGATCGTCTCAGGTACGAACCACACGTACCTCCAAGCGCTCTCGTATACTCCCGGAGTATACCTCGTTCCAGCCCAAAGGCTATCGTGCACACGGCACCCAACGTCAACGCGAAGGCGTGACGTAACAACTCCGCCTCAAAGGCCCAGGCACGGCCAACCACATCTCGTGGACCAATTATATCACTCTCCCAAGAGTGCGCGATCACACGCCAAGGGTCCGCTATAAACAAGGTAGGGCGAACCACCACTAGAGCACCTTCCATGCTCCACATTCAAAAATATCACGCAAGAGGCTCCGTATAGCCAAACAGATCACACCGTTGCAATCCTTGCGCAAAAACACGCGATTTAGACTACTCACTCGCCCGAAACGTTCAACAGGTGAAAAAGGTACTATTCACCGTAACTAAACTCGTGCAGGGCCCACCCCAAGATCCCGAAACTAAACCAACAGATCACGCCACTGCGATCCCCTTGGAAAAACACACGGGATTGGGTAATCAATCACCCAAAATGAACACCCGGTGAAAAAGGTACTATTCACTATAGCCAGGTCGGGTGGGTCCCACACCTTGTCCCTGAAAAAGGTCGGGCGGACTGCGCCATCACAGAGCTCTCAGAAAAGCACGTCAAATCGACTGCTTACTTGCGTGGAATGGGTACCCGGAGAAAAAGATGCATCCCGGCGCACTGCACACGAGCGGTGCCACGTGGGACCCGTAGCCCGGTCCCGAAACTCCACGAACGGATCGCACCATTACGATCCTCTCGAAAAAGAACACAAGATGGACTACTCACTTGTCCAAAACGGTCGCCCGGTGATAAAGATGGAAAATCACCGTCGACGCCCAAACAGCCCTCATGGGCCCTGCACCATCATGCCGAATTTGAGTGGACAGATTGCACCATTGCAATCCCCTCGGAAAAACACCCAACATCGACTGCTCGCACGCCCCGAACGGACGTCCGAGGAAAAAGTCGCTAAAAGTTGCACGCAGCTCAAAATACGGGCCGTGGGGCCCATGCCTCAACTCCGGCTTCAACGCCCGGAACCACCCTGGAAACCTCCGCCTCGACGCTAGGGTTCCAACGCCACTGACGGCACTTAAAATGGACGTCGGACGCGTCCGCGCCGTCCAAAACAAGAATCTCGGGGATTACGCTCGTCCACTTAAGGACACGTCGCGCCACCGCGACCCCTCGTTTCGGGAATTAAAAATTCCCCAAACCATCTCAAAAAGGCCGTCTCGTCAATACGGTTCCACCGCTGTAGACGGCGCTCAAAACGGACACACGTAGCGGAAATTACGGGTGTCCGAACACCGAGGGGGCAAGACCCCTGGGGCTGGACCGGCCTGGACCGGCCGGTCCGCCCGGCCGCGGACACGCGGTCCCCGCGCAGATAGGCCACGAGGGCCAGTCGCGGCCGCTGCGTGAAGACGCGCGCGGTGCGGGTCTTTGTTGCCGCACAGGGGTCGCGCGACGCGACCCCGCGGTCGCCGCTCCCAAGTGACCGCCGCCTCGCCGGGAGCTCCGCCGGACGCCCCCGCCAGACGCCCGAGCGCCCTGCTGCCACGCCCAACGCCTCCCCCGGACACCCGTGCTGACGCCGTGGACACCCTGCTGCCGCGCCCAGCGCCTCCACCGAACACCCGCGGACGCCCGCTGTCGCGCCGTCCGACCTCGTCGCGCCGCCGCTCGAACCCGCCGGAAACCGAAAAACCGCCAACTTCGGTGGATGATTGCGAATGCCTCCAATCTCCGATTCCAAATCCGAAACAAGCGTCAGAAAGAGAAAATTTTATACTACGCGTTCATGGTCTTTGTTCAAAAATCCGACAGAGTTTCAATAAAATTAATCGAGTTCGAAGTAGGTGCGGTGAATGAAAACGCAAACGACAAATCCTACATCGTGGGGCTTCGCCCGAAGCTTCGCGACGATCTGCCTGCCACCACGCCTCGCCAGAGCTGTCTCGCCGGAGTGTAGAAGGAGGGGGGGAGAGCTTCTCCTTGCTACTATCTAGGTGAGGGAGAGGGAGAGGGTGTGGGTGACTTAACCGTTTAAATAGAAAACGCTTAACCACCCGCCCGTCGGCCCGAACCCGAACTCCCGACGGGGTCAAGGTTAAGCCTCCCCTAGGGTAAACACCACCTTTCGAGCACAACGGAGGTCTCGGAATTTTAATATGAGACCCCGTTCAAAAGTTATAAAATTTAACGTCCGAAGCCGCTAAATTACGAAAACGCCCCTGGAGCCATTTTTTACAAACGGCCCGCGCCCGCGAAACTTATACCCCTCCTAGGGTAAACGGCACATTCCGAACACAATGGTGCCCTCGGTTTCCTAATCTGAGCCACTGTTTAAGAGATACCTTTGTTTCGACATTAAATGAATTAATTTAATTTATTTAATCCGTTTAACGTTTCAGAAGTGAGCGAGGGGTCCAAACATCCCGCGCTGACAAGTTTCATGTCATTTCTAGGGTAAACACCCCATTCCAGACCCATCCGTACACTCGGATCCCTGATCCGGAAGTCCGTTTAGGAGTTATTTCATTTATTTATCATTTTCAGTGTGAACGCACTGAAATTTTAATTCCGGCCACTCCGGGGCTCGGAATCGCACGTCGTCTGAAGGCGCTGCTCTGGAATATCATCAAGAATATTCCAAAGTCTTTCTCAGCAAAAACTGGGTTCTTACAAAACTGGTAATATTTTATTGATCTCATTAAACTTATCAAAAAATTTCCAATAGAATATATTCTATATATAAAACACTCCCTAAAGATAATTTTATATCTGAATAAGTAATTACATATCCAGATATAGTGAGTGCATTAGTATAGTCTACTATTGATCTGCTTATCATGTGTCTCGTATCTTTTAAATCATGCTTGAATTCACTTATTCATTTCATAGGATTTTAGACATGATTGTTGAACCACCTTAACAATATGAGAATGAAAAAGGTGATTCACAAAAACATAAAATTTTTCTTTCTTTCTTCAAAACTATTGATATGTTCTTATACCAGTTTATGAATTTTCATACATTAATTTTATCCATTCTCTACATTGTATCAAAATGTCATGTTTGATAATCATGATTACATTATATTTATAATAGAACCATTTATCATATGACTATCATGTTTTACAACAATAAAATTATTAATTTTATTAAATTTTCTCCAAAAAAAATGATGACCCCATTAAAATATCATCATTTTTATTAGTCGAAATATATCATTATTTCACTATGATATTAGTCTATTATAGTGTTCCTCTCAAAACATAGGTATTTTTCATAACAATAAAATGAACCAAATGAGATATGACTATTGGATATTTGAGTAGATAAATCTGTTACAAATCAATTATAAAGATAAAATGAGAGCAATTAATTTTATCACATCACTCTTTGGATTTCAATTACGAGAATGGAGAAGCACTAGAGACATACTACATGATGGGAGAAAATATTGCATACACCATCCCACAAAAAAGCAACAACATTATCAACATAAATGAAATATTATTCACAAACAAAATGATACACACAATATAGAAGCAAAATGATGGTCACAACAGTATACCAAAAAACCAAATTATAGTATTAATATACTGGAATGAAAAGATAACATCTTATTTAACATGGTTTAAACCCCATTATATTACTCTATGGAGGGACCACCTCCCATAATAATTATTATTAATAATAAATGATAAACAAGTAACAAAACACTATAAATTAGTTAAATTTGAAACACAATAAATAGATTGCACCAGATGAATTAATAGACACATATGTGTGGTTGGAATATGAAAACAATATCAAAAGAACATTGGTAAATTTAAATATTATTATGAGAAACCTAGAAAAATCCACTAACTAGGGTTATCCCAAAATATATAAGAATCATATAACACACAATGAATATAATTATTACATAATAAGAAATTATAAATCCCTAATATGTCCACCAGAAATATACTCCTGAAAAAAACCATGTATGTTGTTGCCAACAATAGAAAAAAATGAGCTCTCCACATTTTTTTCCTTTTTCCATTAACTCTCAATCTCACGAAGCATCAAACTTCTCTTTTATTTATATATTTCTCGTCAATCACAAGAATGGAAATTAGTCATTAAAATGGAAACAAAAATTACCTCTAAGAAAATACAATGGCATTTAAATAGGTGGTCAATCATGGATCATAAAAAATAATATGATTTTAAAAGCCTTAATATGTACATCATAGAAAAATTACTATGTAACAAGAATTATATGTATTGGTATTCATGGATATATGTAATGGTCACCTAGGAACACTATGTAGAGGACTTAACCTATCACATATTGGTAAATTTGAGATATGCAATTATCAAATGAGAACTGCAGTAGGAGTGGTAACATCTATAGGAGGATCATGTGAACCAAATAATAGTCATGTAAGGGTTATATAGTTCCCACATAAGGGTAAGACTCCCCATCCCACTACCACATAAATTTATTATATAGAACACATAATGGTATCCCTTATATTACAGAGGATGTGTATGTTTATAATAACCAATATGTAATGGTAAACCATTCAACTTAGAACTCACATAAGAGTACAAAATCTATTATATATGGTTCATATATAAGAAAGAAATTCCATGTAAGGGTAAAAATAAAATTATGTAATTATAATAGATACTCACATAAGGATAAAATCACTTCACAAAGGGGTAATAAAATCCTTATGTATGGGTTAAAAAAATATGCCAGAATATACCAAATAAAATTCATCTAAAAATAAAACTAAAACAAGGGGGAAACAAAAATAAATGATTATTCATAAAATCCACAAATTAAAAAGTAATTTTCAACATAAATTCATGAATCATTTACCATTTTCATATCTATGTGTAGTATAATGAAAACTAAAAAAATAAGGTTCCAAAATCTTAGTTTATAGTTCTATAAATTTAAATAATAGATATTACATCTTAATAAATGAATATTCATTACATAACAAAATGATTCATACCAAAATCATATAGTTCTATTACCTTTGGAAACATAGAAAGTAAAAAATTATTTTATATGAGTTCTATATAATCTCCCACTTAGTTTCTCATAGCATTCATCCTTCATATACCTAACATACATTATTCTTTTCTTTATAACATAGGGAAAGGAATCATAAGACTATGTGTGCTTTGATGCTCAATATGTATAAACAAGGGGGGTATTAATGATCACCTATTTATAAAAAGATCATAAGTATATGTAAACATGAACATAACATTTTAATACAATACCCTACATATTATTGATCATAATATTGAGTCTTGAAATAATAATTGGATCATCAAAATACATGAATAACAAATGAATCAAAGAACATGATCCCTGAGATTATAGAATTTTTATAATACATATATTTTTTGTTTACAAATAAAAAAATAATATCATATATTTAGTATACAAGTCATACTACCAAGAATATTTTAGTAGAATGTTTTCACTCCTAGAAACATCGTTATAGTCAGGGTCCACTCCCAAGACCATCATTATTGATATATTCCTTCAATGAACTGGATTCACTCCCCATTCCTATCCTTTATAATTCATTAGATTGCAATATTTACTTAATGCATTAGAGGGAGATATATGTCCCACTATTAAAAAAATAATAATCTTATATATATGTGCCAAAAATCATAAAACATTAATCATATCATAACCCGTGAATGGAAATGGTGTTCAAATACATGTCATCGTATCATAACCTATTAAATGTAATTGGTTTAAGAATGAATTCATTATTTTATCCATACATATCCCATGTAAAAGAAATAAGTTTTCAAAAAAAATCATCACAGCACAATATATAGAAAAGAAACAGGTTTCATAAACATATTTCCATCATAAAGATAAATCATCTACATAAATAATAGTTATAATATCACTTAATAATATTCTAATTATGTCTTAATAAATATTTATGCAAACCAATATATATATAAATTGAATTTCAATGATCACTTAGAACATTTAATGAGGGTAATAACTTTTCTCATTGAAAGGAACCTTTTAAAAAACTAATATTTCAAAAAACATTGTTAAAATAACATTATTTTAAATAATATTTAAGTATTATAAAGGGAGAATTAAAACATAGAGTGTTCATGATGGTAGAAAATACCATTCTTTTCATATATTTTAATACAATAATTACATTAACTTTTTTAGTTAAAATGAAAAAATGTACATTGTTCAGAAAAAGGAATGAATAATTCATCTACACAATTTTGTATATTGTCACAAATTGCTAAAATTTTATATATTAAATAATTTAAAATCAGTAAAAATTTATTTAAAACATTACTAAAATACATAGATATGTATAAAAATTTATTTTTGACTGAAGAGATAAATAATGTTAAATTTTCCAAAACAAATCTTTTGGAAACTTGAGTACATAAATAGAGAGAAATGGTAAAAAATTATGTATTTTGATGAAATAATTTTATGATAATAATTTTCAGGAGTTTCTTGAGATGTGTATCATAATATCTCATCATTGTATGCAAAATTATAAATAATAATGGTAAATAATAAGACTATAACTTAAAACCATTACTACATAGGTAAATTTTGATTAATAAGCCATATTAAAGAATAAAATTTAATGAAACATTAAATACCATGTTAATAATAAAATTTAATGATATATCATATCAAATGGGTTGTATATACACCTCATAAAATATTATAGGGGCATAACATAACATATGTCCCAATAAAGACAATCTGTGAAAAATCTCCAATACTTTATGTTTTGAATTCCAAAATTTTCATTTAAACCTCATATATAACAAAAATATGTTTATTATATATATGTTCTACAATGATCCCAAATTTTATCATATTATATATAATTTAAATCTTATCTTTTATTATGTTTTTATTAAGCCTTATTTTTTAAAATATTAATTTGGGTAATAACTAGTTTTTTAATCATTTATGTTTGGGTTGGTGTCTTTTTCCTCTAAAATTGATCAATGTTATATCCTATCCATAATAATAACCATGATTTAAATATTTTATTTATTAATTATATATATTTTTAATGTAATCCATCAATGTTATAGATATTAAATTAATTACACCATTAATGGTGAGGGAATGCCACATTTATGTGCAATTGTTATTTCTATTTTCTAAATGGATGAAAAAAGAAAGGTAAATAACATATTATCTATTTAGAATCATATTTTTTAAATAATCATATCTTTATAACAATTATTGTAAATCAAAAGTGAATAACTAATCAAATTTCTTCGTAAACTGATAGTTTGTTGTACACAGGATCGACGTTCTTGTATTCCCATAAAATGGAATGTAATAAAGTATATTTTATATAATATGTATAGAAATATAATAATGTCCAAAATAGAATTTAGATACTTGAAATATACTATTATATCATGTTGTGAATGGTTGTTATTGGAAAATAATTACATTTGTTCATGAGGTGGTTGACTCTCATATACATGACCGATAGTTTCGTTTCACAACATGATAGAAGTGGTGATTGATGTATTTTATGAGAGTAACATAATAACATATCAGTGTATGGACGTTTATTTTTTAATTTTAGCTACATTTTTATGAATAATTTAAGGATTTTGATGAATTAATAAAATGAAGTTGTGTGGTTAAAGACTATACTTTTATTTTAGTGAACCCCATTAGGTTCACACATAATGCCTTATTTGTAGGGTTTCCAAATAAAAAATAGACCATATGGTTGTGGATAGGGACTTATGGAATGTATTTGGAAAAATTTTGGATGATCCGAATTTTTTTGGAAGTGTGAAGTGTAGAGGAGAGTGTTATTCCTTTGATTTATGTGGGATTGGCTGCACATGTATGTTTTGATAATAAAAACATGTACCCAAGTTTTAAACATTCTAAATGGCTCTAAAATAGAAAATTATCAAACATTAGTTGTTAAAATGTTACAATATATCAATAAAATAATAGATGGACATGTTTTCGATTCATTTTAATTGTTATGATTTTAGTTTAACCATCGATAAAGTTGTTTTAACCTTAACATTGGTAATTAATTTTTTTAGTTTTTGATTTTATATTATATAAATAAATAATTTGATGTTATTATATATTAATAAAAATAATTATTCTAAATATATAAAAAATTCAAAAATTCTATTCACACAATAGGATAAATATAATTTAAAATTAAACCTAAAAACGTTGTAAAATTTTAGTTTTATAAATATTAAATTTTAATAAGAATAGAATGTTTTAATAAATAAATTCAAAATGAAATTTATTATTATTAACTAAATTGGATTAATTATAATATTTTTAATCTAAAGTTTCTATTAAAACAATTTGAAAAATAGAATCACATAAATTATTTACATGAAAATGAACTTTTCAATAAAAACCATAATTTTCACCATTCATTAAAAAATTAAAAATTTCTAGAAAAAATATCAAAAATTAACCCTAAGATAATTCAGACATAATATTTCCAATAATTTAGGTTATAATTTCTGAAAAATTATCAAAAATTGGAAAAAAAACATTTTATTTTTTTAAAAGCAATAAAATCATTTTTTGAATGTAAGTAATTCTCAAATCAAATAAAGGAATTACTAAAAATTCAGTAATTTTTTATTCAATATGATTTCATTATATAAAACCATTATAAATAAATTTAAAAATGTTGTTATTCCTTTTCATACTTCTGTGTTTAATGAATTTGTTATAATGGTTATGTTTATTTAATTATATTATTAATATATAAGGGTTTTGTAAAAATCTGTGTTTTGTTTAATGCATGTTATTGAAGAAATACAATTTATTGAAAAAAAATCATTATGTTTTCAAGAGTGTAAAATTATAACCCCAATAAAATTAATTTATATCACTAAATTTTTCACTCTAATAAAAACAAATAAATAAATTTCTACCTGATCATATCCTATATTTCACATGTAGCTTCTTTTATTAGGTGGTTCATCCATAAAGCATTAACCAAGTGAGTGGCCTTGTTTAGTAGAATATTAATTGTATGATCCATAATCTACAATGATTTTTCATCATAACAATTATCTTTCTAATATGGTATATCCATTTAATTCAGTGCATAAGAATGATTAGTTATGAACTTTATCATGACAGAGACATGCAACACATTATGGACAGCATAGAGGTTTGTTGGAAGTTTTGGATGACAATCAGCCATCCTTACATGAAAAGTATTCTAAAAAGAGGAAAATTTATCTAGGGTTATGATTTCCCATATTTCAAAATACCATAACCTTATTCATTGTGGTGATTAATATAAACACCTTTTCACCAACATCAACGTTTGTATAATCTCTATGGTTGTGAGCAGAACATCTTTGTCAACATTTTATTTCCCCTATGTGATATTTAATGGCTCTCATGTTCTATGTGATTTCATCATCAATTTATAGTCCCAATATATTTCTTTCTCGATCATCATCACATTACATTGGATATCTACACTTTTTTCCATATATGTATTTATAATGATCCTTATGAGTTCTTATGTGAATGGTATTTTTGTAAAAACAAACCCATGAGAAGAATGTATTCATCCCAACCACCATTTAAACCCATAAAATAATATCTCAACATTTTATCTAAGGTACCAAAAGTTCTCTCGTATTGGATATATATATATATATATATATATATATATATATATCTGTGTGTGTGTGTGGATGATTTTCAATTTTGAAACTCGGCTATGTATTCAGATCATGATAAAGACTCCAATCAAACATTGAGGTAAACCTCAAATCATGATTAGATATAATTAAATGTGATGATCTCTGAAACCATAAAAAATTCTTAAATTATATTATATAAATATAATATAGAGAGAAAAATTATTTGATAGCAATGAAGTGTGATGAATTTGATAGGTGATTGTCTATGAACCGTATAACATTCTTCCCTTTAGATAGTTTTGGGACTATATTTGTAAAATCCATATTGATGTCTTCTCATATCCATTCTGGTATATATAATTGTTGTATCTTCCTAAAATTCATTTTCCCCATCCTTCATATTTTAGAATAACAAATACTATGATTGAAACACATTGATATATATATCAACATGTAATCCCACCATGAATATCTCATTAAATATCTATACATATTAATTGATTCATAATAGATTTGTAATGAATAATTATGAGATTCCTACAACATCTATTTCATAAAAACTGGTATTTAGTGACATATAAATGGTTTATTAACCTCATCATTCCATCACAATAATGTTTAAAATCTTGGTCATCACTCACCTTATTTGATAGCTGAATATATTTCGTATATAAATATTTTAAACTAAGATGGATAAATGGTTGAAGAATTATATGAGAGAGGTAATATTTCTACCTTTCCTCCAAGATTAATTATCCATCCACTGTATATCCATTAATATTGGGTCTATTTTATCCTATTCATATAAAATATAGTATTATCTTTTCCACATAAAGAATCATCCACCATGTTTACTTTCCCAGAGTGGTAATTTATTATGTTTTCTTATTCATTAATCATCTCCAGCTATCTTCTCAAAAAAAAATCAAATCCTTATATGTATATATATCCATTATACTATTGTGATCTAAATATATATATATATATATATATATCTCTATTCTCCATAAAGATAATTCATCAATATCATTACTGTAAAAATTGCTGCTAATAACCCCAAGTCATTAGTTGGACAATTTTTGTCATCAACCATAAATTTCTCAGAGGAATAACGAATGATAATGTCACTATACATGAGAATAAATCTTAATCACTTATTGGATAGATCACTTATAATTAAAACCCATTCTCCACTATAGGGTACTATTTTCACATGTTTTTTTTTCTTCTAATATCTTTTGTTCACGAAACATACCTTTCATTCAAACATCCAAAGGAACATGGATATCATAAAATTTTTATTATTGAGTGGAATGGATGACTAATATAAATTCCCCTCAAACCATTGATAATATCGATCAAAAATAATAAAAATTGTGATATCAGTCAAATTGGTTGGTCTGGGATAATGTTCAACAAGATTTCACCTTTCATAGATTTACCTATATACCCTCTATTGAGATTATATGACAAAAAAACCAATCCATATGTATCTAAAATTCAAAATATTTCCATTTTTAACATAGTTTCTCCTTCATTAGGTTGTCTTATAAAACTATCTAGGGATCTACATAATTATCCTTTATCTTTGAATAATTCCTTATATCATCTATAAATACTACAGTAATCTAGTCAAGGTAATATATAAAGAATATATTAATTATATTCATCAAGATATAGGGTGAAATTTTCAAACTGATTGTAAACACTATATACTCATAGTGTCCATACCTTGTATGGAATTTTGTCATGGGTATATGCTCCTTCTTGGCCCTCAATTTATGATATCTGGAATAATAGACATTAACGGAAAATACTTTCTCTCTAGTAATTTCATAAAATGTGTCCCCAATAAGGGGAATAGGATACTTAATCATAAACATGATCCTTTTTAGATTCCAATAATCTATGAAGAGTCTCATTGATTCGTCATTATTTCTACCAAGAATAATATGTGAAACACAAGGTGACATACTTGGAAGAATTAATTCCATGTCAAAATTATCATGGATTTGATTCTTTAATTCCACCAACTTAATCAGGAAAATTCTATATAGATTATTTAAAATTGTTTATTCACAATGTATGAGTTCTATTGAAATATATACTTCATGTTTTAGTATAATACCCTGAATATTTTTCAATAAATCTAAAAACTCCTATAAAATATTCATATAATAGATATTTCATTTCTCCCCTACAATTTGTGATAAAAACCCCCATTTTTTATGGGAATCAATATTAATGAAATTGATTTGATTTCTATTGGAAGTTAATATTTTTCATCGCACTGATAGAATATCAAAATTCAGTTTAGAAAATAAAACATGAATTCCTTTCATTCTCAGTTTATATAGAGTTTATATAGTGACTTCCATTATATATATAGGATAATATCATGTACAACTATAGGCAGAAAAAATATTTTCAGGAATAACATTCCCAAATACATCAACTAGAAAATAATCGTAGACATGGGTGGTGTCATCATACAATATGGGGGTTTCACAACTTATTCATCATCAAATTATTATGGTTTCATTTTTATACTCATAGAAAATTATTCATAAAATAATGTTTCTGTGGATCCATATTCATATGAAGAATTATAAATCTAGAGTGGGTGACATTTATACCTTTTATAAATTCATTATCACACCCCTTATCTAATATTGTGATCACATGGGGTCTCACTTTGTCTCTAATATTAAGATGTTATCAAGGACTATTATCATCATTATCCATTGTATTTTGACACTAGTCATCTTAATAACCATACTCCTTTCATTAAAAGCACTAGAGTGTGGTTTTTTTCTATATGTGTACCATTATATAAATTATTTTCATTTGAATACTTATTCTAATCACTTTAAAATATCAATTTCATGATTACATTCCTTTATACACATAAGAAATTTAACAATCCCTTTAATTGAAATTCCTCTATGTTTCTTTCGACACATTAAAAATTATGTTAATATCATCATCTTCTCTCCATGGTTTTTATATTTTATTTTTAGTTAGATATTTATTTTATTATAAACAGCATGAAATTGATGTGTAACCCTTATAGTGACACAAAATATTCAAATAAGGATATTACATATTTTTAGATGAATATTTCCTGAGGTCCATAATATTTTTTTTCCTTGGTTACTAGTTACAAAATATTTAATTAATGAATTATATTCAATATATCCTCTTAATATTTCTCCTTCAGTAATAATTACAAACATAACCTACTAAAAATCATTATATATAACTAGGGGAATGGAACGTTATGAAGAGGTAAGATCGTATGCTTATTATTTTTAAAAAAGAGATATAATTAATTATAAAAAAAACTTATGGGTATGAGAACATTAGAATAACATATTAATAGCATAACCTTCATATAATATATAAAAATCAGTGGTCATATAATAAATATGGATATCTCATAAGATATGAATCAGAGTGAAATAAATGAACATGATCATAACATTGAAATAAGGTGTGGAATTATTTTACACAAAAAAGGATTGAAAATTATTTCCCCATTAGTAAAGGATAACTCCAAAGACTACCATAGTGGAATGATTTCACTCCTCAAACTATCATAATTGTTAATGGATCACTATCATAAAAATCATGTCATAAAAATTCCCTTATTGAACTGGGTTTACTCCCCTTTCATGTCACCAATTTCTCATGCGTTACAAGTCAGTATCCAATGATTTGGAGGGATATATATGTAATACCCATAACATAATGATAATCATATGTATTTGTGTAGGAAGATTAAAAAATAATCATATTATATCCCCTGAAATGAAATCAGTTTCATAAACATTTCAATTTTTCCTAACATTTAGAAAAGAGATAGTTTCATATTCATTTCATCATTTTACCATATCATATCTTGTGAATGAAAGGGAGTTATATAATAATGTTAGAAAGGTATGAAAAATGAATGATAAATGGTTCTCAAAAACATATTTCCATTATAAACCATTCAAATAAATAATATGAATGGTATAATTTTTTCAAATCATAAATAAATAATAATTTACATCAATGGGTTTCATCATAGAAGGAAAAATATTTTGAAATATGACATGAAATAATTCTTCATTAAAATAATATTTCTTTAGGATAATTGTTTTAAAATATAAAAAAAATTCAAAATAATTGTCACAACCTATCCCTAGGGGCACGTTTCATGACTACCCCTAGCCCGCCATCCATAGGCCAGGGGCTGGCGACTAGCCCCAAAAAGGCTTATCTCAAAAAGGGGAGGCATTTCCTTTAATCATGTACACACACAGACTGGGCATATTGTAAAAAGCAAACTATAAAAAAAATAAAGTATTATAACCACCAAAATGTACCACCACTAAGATTAAAAGTTTTAAACTGAATGTAAAGGGGCCAAAATACAAGACCAATTGAAACAAATGAAAGAAAAAGAATTACATGCTCTAGAGTTCATCTTCCAAGGATCCCACCCAAATGGTAGGTACAACACACAATCGGATTTCACTATATCACACCATGCTTATCCATCCACCTTCGAGCACCATCTAGCCCTAACTCCCCATATACCCATAAAATAATTTTTGTCATCTTAAAAAGACACAAGAGGTATGGGAGAAGCCCGTGTAGAGGTGATTATATCAATACTCAGTAGGGACCTTGAGACCCCCAATGGTATCTCAGAAATACACAGTGGAAAATAACACTAAAGAAAATACTATGGAGAAAATACCACCAAGAAAGATCTAAAATACACAGGGAAAATTAAAATATATCTCACACCAGGTATAACATAAGTGAACAAGTAAAGATGATTAGTCGTAAGGAAATATAATATTATTCTATTGAGATTCTTAGCTACTGACCCACAAAGTGTCTCTCTACTGCTGATCCATAAAGGGTCGATGTGATGCTGATCTATGATTGGTCACTCTACGGCCGATCCATGATGGGTCACACTAGTGTTGTTCCATGAAGGGACTCCCTTAGGTAGATCCCTGATTGGTCGAACATATAATGATCTAGGAAGGGTCTCTTTTATGTTGATCCATGAAGGGATGCTTTTATGCTGATCTTGGAAATTTCTCTTTTATGATGATCCATGAAGGGTCACTTTTTTGCTGATCCATGAAGGGTCACATTTATGCTGATCCACAAAGGTTCACTCTTTATTATTCACATCGCAGAGAGCCACTGGATTTCCACACTTAGCACGCTTGATTATGGTAAAGTGCGATCCTCAAGATTTCAATTGTACCTCAACCTCTACAATGTACCACATATAATAACCCATTGGACTGCCTCGTTGTAAGGGTTCCAATGTAACAGACGATGCATTGAACGGACGCCTGGTCTCTAAGATATGCACATTTCTGTTAAAAGGGCTCAGTTGGATTCTAGTCTAATCCAACTCGGCCATATGCCAAACTACACCAAAACTCATTTACAGTATCTAATAATGACCAACTTGTTGCAAGGGTCTACATTTTGCAGACGGCGCATCAATCAGACGGTCGATCTACTAGTTAATGACGTTTTCAAAAAATGGCCAAGTTGGGTCTGGGTCTGGGCCAACCTAGTCAGACTGAACTGACCTGGCCTTGGGTCCACCAAACCAACCTGGGTCTACCGAACCGACCCATACCTATCTTGTTGGGTCGCAGGTCTAGCCTCTGGGTCTTTCGAGTCCACCATTGGTGGCCCGACCTTTGGTCTGAACGGGACATGGCTAGATGTCGCGTCCGGCCCTCTACCTTACCTCATAGTTCACCGCATGTCCATTTCTACGTTGTGTTCAAGTGGTTGCAGCCTGGAAGCAATGCGTCCAGACAATCTAGGTGGATGGTATTTCCACACGCAGTCTTCGACCACCTACCGCCAGCTTTCCCGAGCGTCCCGAACGTAGGCCTCCCCTCCACGGAGCATCA
The DNA here is from genome assembly GCA_963277665.1 of Viscum album. NCBI lineage: Eukaryota > Viridiplantae > Streptophyta > Magnoliopsida > Santalales > Viscaceae > Viscum > Viscum album. Next base: position 1,223,503,712 of record OY728162.1, read on the forward strand.
GTTGGAAGTGTATATCCACACAGTTGTAGTCATCCTACCATGACAATCTACTACAGTGACACGATGTGGGGCATGTCATCTCCCTCTACATGTAACCACCACCAGCGTGCCATCGGTTCCTTCTATGGGCCACTAGAGTTTCTCTGGTGGTTCGTTTCTCAAATTGCTTATGCATATGGAACCGTAGGGATTCCACATTCCTTGTGACGTCCTAGATCATTATTTTCCACCATTTCAAAGATTTTTCAAACAAGAATGTACAAGACGGAGGGCGTTCGGTCCTTGTTTGGGTCAGCCCGCACCCTCCGCATTAGATGTTTAAAACATGGGAAGCTTGAGAATGTTGTTTGACCAACAATACTTCAATCCAAAAAATAAATCCCAGAAATATTACCCCCCCCCATGAACAGATGATACATTGATCAGCCTCTTCATGGTTTGATCTAAATTCATTTTTTTGAATAAGAATGGAGAAAACAAGAATCAAAACAAACCCCATACCTCATTTTACATTCATTTCCATTCCATTCCATCCTCAAGGGTTCTAGAGGTTGATGTCGTTCATCACTTGTTGTCTTCGTTCTTCGAGGTATGTTGAAGTCTAGGATGTTACATAGGAATTCATCATTCTTCGTTGTAGAGGAAACTCACTAGATATTTGATAGAAAATTTTCGATGGTTTAATTCCCAACTCTCCAACTCATTAGCTAATTAAAAATGAAACCTTGAGCAATAGTTATTTTACTCTACGATGTTGCATCATTGCGCTATTTCATTTATAAAACATCGTAGCTATTACACTAAATCTTAATGAGCTATTAAGAGACTTCCTTTAATGCACCTTGATGTCCCCTCATCCTCGCACCACATCACCGTCATCCGCTGCATATTGGTGTGAAAGAAAAATAAATAAATTTTTTTTAAAGTCAATTTATTATTTTCCAAATTTTCTGAAAATATCTTTTTTTTACCCTTTCAGGTCAATGTTATGTATCTTCTAGAAGAATCTCAGTGTTCTGAGTTCTGTGGAACCCTTAGATTTTTGGTCTAAGAACCATTATAAAATTTAAAAAAAACATGCTCTCATTTTTACTTAAGTGAACAAAAAAATGTTCTATATACATTCTGGTCACTCTAGGCCTCATAATCACATGTCGTCTCATCTTTATGTCTCGAAATAATTCCATATAATTAAAAATATATATAAATAAATTCCATGACATTACATTATACCCAGCTTTTGGGTTTACCTCTACAAAAGACAAGAAAATGGCTAATTAAAAAAATTGGGCTACTAAGCATGAATCTAAGCCTCCCGCTCCCATGTGATCTCATGGGGGTTCTTGTGCTTCCACCAAATGTGAAGTAGTGGAATTGACTATCCAAGAAGGACCTACTTCTATAGATCCCCTATATCCACCAAGAACTACACAACCCTCACCTCATCATCAATGTCCAACTCTCCCTTGTCGATGACCTATGATGGATCATTCACATACCACCTCAGTTACAACACGTGAAAAACATTGTGTACACGGTGCATATTTGGGGGAATATATATTTGGTACACTACCTCAACAACACTTTTGAGAATCTAGAAAGGACTGATGAACCATGGAGATAACATACCCCTTTACCAAATCTCTGTAATCTCTTCCAGGGTGAGACTCGAAGGAAAAAATTATCTACATCCACAAACACCAAGGTTCTCCTCCTCCTATTGGAATTATATTTTATATTCTCTATGTAGTACTCATCCACTCTGAGATGATATTTACCTTCTCATTGGTAGCCCGAACCAACTCTGGACCCATGAGTTATGACTCCCCTAGGTATGTCCATCATAGAGGTGATCTGCATGGCTTCCCATACATGGACACAAACAGTGTTATGACAATGGTGGAGTGGAGGATATTTTTATGTCAACTCCACCATTGGTAGGTGGTCATCCTAACTACAACCAAAAACCAGGACACAGGCCTGAATCATTTTCTCCAAGGTCTATATGGTCTACTCCGTTTGACCATTCATCTGAGTTTGAAAAGTTGTGCTCAAGCGAATCTCAGTCCCAAATGCCTCCTAAAAACCCTTCCACAAGTGGGATGTAATGTGTGCATTATGGTACGAGATGATCATCTAAGGCACCACATGAATCCATACAACCTCATGGATGTTGAGGTGTCCCATTCCCTTTACTAATCCCTACTCTCGGATGGGTAGGAAGTGAGCAGACTTGGTGAGTCTGTCAAAGATCACCCAAATAGAGTTGTGTCCCCTAGACATGCATTGTAACTGCATCATGAGTTCCATGGATATACCATCCCACATCTACTCTGGTATATCATGTGGTTGTGTCAAACTTGTTTGGACCTGATACTCGGCCATCAATTTCTGACAAGTGAGGAATCATTAAATGAACTTTTCCACCACTTTCTTCATCCTATGATACAGTACTGATGTCAGACGTACTATACATATTCCCCACACTAGGATGTACCACCAAAGGGGATGAAGGATCTCCCTCAACTCCTCTTCCCATAATTTAACTAGTACTATGGTGCATCTTATGAAAATAATGGAATGCACCCCACCTAGAAAAAATATATCAATAGCCTTAGGTGAAAACATATAAGCACATTGGGCCTCAAATTCAGCATCCACAATCTATTCCTCCCTAATTCACTAATGGAGTGGGGTAGTGACAATCAGTAGCTGCTCCATCGTCTCACTTAAGAGCTATAAATCAAACCTCCTACTGAGTGCATCTTATACCACATTACCCTTACCTGGAGTTTAGACTATCTGAATTTCATAATCTTGATGTAACTCCATCCATCACCACTATCTCAAGTTTAGGTCCTTCTATGAAAAGATATATCTGAGACTCTTGTGGTAAGATTTGACGGTAAACCTTTCACCCATCAAGTATGATGCCACATATTTGAGGAAAATACCACTACCGCTAACTCAAGTTCATGGGTCGCGTAGTTCTGATCAGGCTACCTCAGCGTCTGTGAGCCGTAGGTGATCACTACCCTCTCCTGTATTAGGACTCAACCTAGTCCGGTCTCTGATGCATAACTATATACTACATATGCAATGCCCTCATCAGGTAGTCTCAAGATGGGGGCACTCATCAGTCTCTATCTCATCTCTTGGAAACTCATCTGGAACCTCTCCATCAACATGAATAGTTTAGCTTCATTTTCAAAGATGAAAAGGGTGCTTCTACCCTAGAAAATTAGGGTATGAACCTCTGGTATTACCCATCCAACCCCAATAAACTCTACACCTTAGTGATTCTCCTTTGTGGCTCCTAAACAAGCTACCTCTATCATTTCTGGATCCAATGCAACTCTATCCTCTTAGAGGACCTCTTCCAGGAAGTGGACCTTTCGAATCTAGAATTTTCACTTCGAGATCTTAGCATAAAGCCCGTTCTCTCGATGTGTGTCTAGGACTATCTTCATGTGTGTTGCATGTTCCTCCTCCGATGTTCAGTACGCTAAGATGTCATAAATGATGACAACCACAAAACGATCAAGGTAAGGATGGAAGATCATTTTCAAGAGTTTGATGTACACTGATGGATAATTGGTAATGTCGAAGGCCATCACTAAAAACTCATAGTGGTCGTACCAACATCTAAAGGATATCTTCAATATGTCTTCTTCCCATACATGAAGCTGATGATAGCATGATTTGAGATCGATCTTTGAGAACCACTTCGCCCCCTTCAGCAAATTTAAGAGGTTGTCAATCTTTAGAAATGGATACTAATTTTTCATGTTCACCTGGTTTAGGCACCAAAACTCCACACATATCCTCATTCTCTTCTCTTCCTTCATGAAAAATGACATTACAGCTACCAATGGTGAAATAGTGGGCCATACGAACCCCTTCTCCTTTAAGTCCTCCACCTATTCCCTCAACTTACAACACTCCGCTACAGCCATACAAAATGCTGGTGTAGATATCGGTGCCTTCCATGGTTACAAGAAAATGTAGAAATCTAACTATCTGCAAGGAGTTAGTTATGGTACATCTTCTAGAAATACATCCTCAAACTCTTCCACCACCACAGAAAAACACGGACTCCTCCCTCCCTCCGCACCGAGGTTTATGTAATCCAACAGGTGAGTGATCGGCTGCACCCTTTTCTGAGAAAGTCCATCTTTTGTTACAAAGGTTCCCTTCTCACTGGTGAAGGAAAACCTTGTCCCATCCTCATGGAGACACCACAATTTGAACCTAAAACAGTAAATATGTTCATGGAATGTAGATAACTAGTCCATACCCAAGATAAAGACTTTTGTCCTCAACATTGCTACTATGAGATCCAAGCCGAAGATCTCACCTCATAGAGTAAACACACAATGCTGAAACCAATGTGTAATTGAAAAATAACCTCCCTGTAGGAGTATATAATCGTAATGATTGATCCAACAGCTCCTCCATAATTTTGGAGCCTCGAATGAGGTCCATTGAAAAGAAAGAGTGGATGTAACATGTGTCAATACTAACTGTAGCTAAGGTAGAGAAGACATAGATCGTACCTCTAATAATCTTCGGAGCACCGTGGTCATAGGCCTCCATCATGTGAATTTGTCCTCAACTCTGTTTGTTGGATCTCTGAGACCATGGTGGGACCACCTGGGGGTGGTAGTGGTAGTATATCAAACTGTCTTCCACTACCTGTTGGTTGGCCGGATCCCCTTCCACGTCCACCACCCTAAGGACCCCCTCACTCAAACCTCTATTATTGTATCAGGGATCAGTCGACCATCTGATAATAATATCTTCGGGGAGTCAAATAGTCACGAGCTATGTTCCCATGTTCACCGCATGAGTAACAAGATCATTCCCTCAACTGACCTCCTATGCCTCGCATGCTCTGCACTTCCAACCCTGCATCCTAGGGTTGTCCTCCAGAAGTTCTGGTACATTTGGGCCTCTGCATCATCAGTCTACTTCCTGCTGTAGATGACTCATCCAACTATCATTTGGTGGTGGCTCTCACTTTCGGTGCATGCTCAACTAGGAATCTCTCCACCAGTAGATCTCACTATAGCAATCCAGCCTATGTAAGGATGTAGAGTGAAATCATCGACACCATGATCTCCTATTGGAGACCCTGATCAATGTTCTGGGCCCTAATGAAATGGTCGGGTACCATGTCGATGGAGTAATGGGATTGGTTAGTAAACCTCACCGAGTAATGGGATACATTCATGCTTTCCAGATTTAGGTGCAGTAGCTCCATTATATGCATTGAGTGTAGTTTAATTAGTCTGAAATCTTCCATGAAGAGTATCTTGAAGTATTACCAGGAAAGGGTCACCTCCTCGTGTGTCCAGAGATTCAATCACCACCATCTCTCTATTGTTCTTGGAAAAGGGCTATCTCTTAGGACCACCATCTACTTTATAGGTGTCTCTACCAGGTGAAAAAACCAGTGTAACTGTCTCCATCCAATACTAAGTTTCCTGAGGATATGTTTCACCTAGATACATTAGAGGCAACTATCTCTATAACTGGTGAAACATGCTCAGTTAGAGTGGACTATCTACTAGTGGGGCTAGTTACAATTGCTGCTCTCTGGGTGGTGGTGCTACTGGTACACCGCCCAAATATGTTATTGTTGTAAGTGGTCCCTGCACCAACACCTCATGGAACGGTGGTCCATCATCATGATTCCTTGATAAAATAAATGTTGGATATCTTCATGGAGGCACCCTATAGAGAACCAGATGTTCCACGATCAAAACTTTATTCATGGTGAGATGACTCAGAAGTTATCCAAACAAAAACATTTCCAAAACCCTGCATTTAGTTTTTTCATGTACCGAGTCTGAAAAAAGAATTTGGGGTCTTGGTGTATGGATATGTCGGCCTCTACACCATCACTGGACTCCTTAGACTGAAATCCAAACTCTATACACTTAACACCACTTCCCCAATCGAAAATAAATACTCTTAGTTCTTTAGGTAGAACCGACCACCCTCTAATACCACTTTGTCACGACCTGTCCCCTGCAGCTTGTGTGGTGACTACCTCAAGCCTTCCTTACATAAGCCAGGGGCTGGAGACTAGCACAAAAAAATACTTATCCCAAAAAGGGAAATAATTTCCTTTAAAACAGTAAACACATAGACAAGGCATACTTTACAAATCAAACCACAAAAGAAAAAATTATTATAAACATCACAAAGTACCACCACTGAGAGTAAAAGGTGTAAATCGAAAGTAATGTGGCCAGAATAAAATCTCAACTGAAAGGAATATATAGAAAAAGAAGTGCATGCTTCAGAGGTTGTCTTCCAAGGATCCTACCTGAATTTTAGGTGCATATCATCTTTAGATGTCACTGTTGCACACCATGTCTATCGGTCCACCTCTAAGCACCATCTAGCCCTGTCTCCCCAAAGACCCATTCCATGTTGTTTGTCATCTGCATAATACACAACATGTGTGAGTGAAGCCTGTGTAGGGGTGAGTATAAAAACACTCATTAGGGACCTTGATACCCCCAAAGGTCTCTCAAAAATCCACAATGAAAAATATGACAATGGAAAATAGCATAGAGGAAATACCACTAAGCAAGATCTCAAATACATAGGACAAAGTAAAATATATATCACACCAGTCATAAATTATGTATAGAACAAAAAATGAATAGTTTTAAGTCTAGGTCATTTTATTATTTTAATAGGATCTACAGCAAATCCATGAAGGGTCGTTCTACTGCTGATCCATGATAGGATGTTCTGCTACTAATCCATGACGTGTCACTCTTTGGTTGATCCATGATGGTTTGTGTGACTACTGATCCACGAAGGGTATCTCTCATTCAAATCCATGAAGGTTCTCCCTTATATTGAACCAAAAAGGGTCTCTTTTATTCTTATCCATGAAGGGTCTCTTTTATCCTAGTCCAATAGGGTCACTTTTATTATGATCCATGAAGGGTAACTATTACGATGATCCACAAAGGGCCTCCCTTTATTCTTCATATCACATCCAGCCACTTGATTCCCACACATAGAATGATTTGTTTTAGAATAATCATCTCCTAAATCCATTGGTCATACCATAACCTCCATGAAGTCCCACATATAATAACACATAAGACTATATCATTGTAAGGGTTCCAATGAAATGGACAACGAATCGAATGGATGCCCAGTCTGTTAGATATGGATGTTTTTGTAAGAATGGATCAGTTTGATTCGGGTCCGATCCAACCTGACCATATGCCAACCACTACCAAAACTCATGTAGACTATCTCAAAAGGAATGCCTCGTCATTAGGTTCCTCATTTAGCAATCAGCCCGTCAATCGAATGTTTGGTCTGCAAGTTATTGATGTTTTTCAAAAAAGGGGTAGTAATGTGAAATGGGTGAGGTGGGGTGGGGCAGGCCAAGCCCGCGTGGGTTTGTGCCCATGTGGGTTTGTCTGCAAAAACCCACATATAATGCGAACAAAAAAATCCAAGGCCGCCCCGCCCCGCATAAGCCCGCGGGTTGCCTGCGGGCTACCCTCATTTAAAAAAATACTATTTAAAATCATTTAAATATTGTATTTTTCATCATTCTTAATGTTAGTTGTTGGGAGAAATATAAATTTACAATAGCTAGAGTTTTAAGAGATGTGATGTAACATTTTTCAATGGGTTAATGGGGTCATGTTCCGACATCGATGTGGTGGTGAACTGTTGCAATGCAAGGTAGGTGAGTTATCAATGAGGGGCGAAAAATGATGATGTTGATTGTGTGGCGATGCGAATGGATAAACCTATGAATGAACGACGACACTTCAACCAATGACCGGTTTCAGAGGAGGATATTAGGGTCTCATGAGGTCCTTTAATGTCTTCTTAATAACAAAATAAAATTAAGTAATAACAAAATTAAATTGGTCCAAAAAATATTATAATTATAATAACTCTTTTAGAATTGAAACCGAGTGCATGAGAGATGAGTTCCATTTTTCGAGAGGTGCAATGACACACCATGTGAATATGGTTAACAATTACTATAAAAATATTATAATATCATTTTAAAATAATAAATATTGACATATTTAAAATTTACATGTAGATGAATGGTGAATGATTATGACCATTACAGTGAGAAATCACATTTCATGGTTTAATTATGTTTCAAAAAACCAAAATGCCAAAGAATCATATATTATACAAAAAAATTAAATTAGGCCCGCGGGTTAGCCCGCACCCGTGCGGGCTCAACCCGCTTTGGCCCGCACTCGCGTGGGCTCAACCTACATTGGCTCGCGCTCTTTGCTGTCAAATTTTTTAGGCCCGCACCGCCCCATACCCACAAAGCCTGCAGGCCACGAGCCCATTTTGCATCACTAAAAAGGGGTTAGTTGGGTCTGGGTCTGGTCCGACTCGGTTAGACCGACCCAAATCAACCCGTCATGGGGTCCACCAATCTGACATGGGTAATCCAACCCCACCTAGAGCAAGAAAGGCCTCGGTCCTGCCAGTTGGGTCGTGATCTCGTTGTTTCGTGTGTCCGTCATGTGGCTCCACCGAGTCCACTAGAGGTGGACTGGCCTTCGGCCTGGACGGGATGTGGCTGGATGTCGTGTTCGCACCCCTAGATCTCCCCGAATATTTTCGTGGGTCTATTTCTCCACTGTGGTCAAGAAACTGCGGCCTGGAAGTGATGTAGCTGGCAAATCTAGTCGGTTGGGATTTCGGCACGTGGTCTTCGACCGCCTGTCGCCCGCTTGCCCGAGCGGCCCAGACGTGGGATGCACCTCCACATGGGACAGATTGGCAGTGTGTCTCTAAGTTATCATAGTGTGTCGATTTGTTCACATTCTCCCTCATCTAGTGGCCCCCACCATGAGCCATGGTTGGCTGCTGTCATGCCAGCGGTTCCTTATACGGGCCACTGGATTTGCATCGGTGGTCGGTTTCTCAAACCGTCTATACCTACGAGACCGTAGGGCTACCACCTTCCCTGTATTGGCCTGTATCTTTTCTTGAAACCTTTTCAAAAATTATTCCACTAAGAAAGCACACGGTGGGGGGGTGGTGGGGTCGGTTCTTTTACATGTCGGCACGCACCCTCCTTGTTTGATGTTTAAAACATGGGTGGCTTGAGAATTTTTTTTGATTAACAATAATTTATTACTAAAAAGAAATCCCAAAAATATTACCCTCCAGCAAGAATAGATGATCCATGGAACAAACTATTCATGTATTGATCTGTGTTCATCATTTAGAACAAGAATAGTGAAAACCTGAATAAAAACTAACCCCTACCTCATTTTACATTCGTTGATGTATCATTCTGTCCTTGAGGTTTCAATATTTCTACATCATTAGTTGCATACGAGTTTCTTTCTTTGATATTCATTGATGTCGATGAAGTTCCTCCAACGTTCTTTATTATTCATTGGAGAGTAAACTCGCTGAAGGTTCGTTAGATAATTTCTCAAATTTTAACTCCCAACTATCCAACACATTTTCTAATTGAAAAGGTAACATGTCATAGTGTTTATTTTAAATTGTGATGTTTCATCGTTACGTTGTTTTATTTATTAAATAGTTTAGTTGTTATGCTACATCTTAATGAACCATTAAGGGTCTTCCTTTAATGTCTATTGTCATCACCTCGTCGCCGCACCTCAACCCCATTGTCCCCCACTCAATGGTGGAAATAAAATAATATAACTTTTTTTAATTTTATTTTGTTATTTTAATAAAATTATGAAAAATAAATTCCCAGTATGACCCTTACTGATCGATGTGATGTCCTTTCTAGGAGAATACCAGTGTTACAAGTTCAACAGTTCCTTTATATTTTTAATCTGAGAGCTAGTTCAAAAGTTGCAAAAAAACCAGCTCACACATTTTCTAAATTGAAATAAAAAAGAAAAAAATTACATTCCGAGAACCCCATGCCTTAGAATCATGTGACGTCTCAGCATCGGGTCCCAAAATATTTCCATATAATTTTAAAAAAAATATATCAATTACGTGACATTATAATTATCTTAATTGAAATTAACCTTGAAAACATATAAGGTAATCTTTAATTCAAATAATGGTTATGACAGTTTGAAATTTAATTTATGACATACACATTTACAACAAATATTCGTATAAAAATTTCATTAAATTTCTAATGAGAATTTTTCTCAAGAAATATGAATACTAATTTCAAAATATTATTTAAAAATTATAAAATATTTTAAAAATAATTTAATAAATCATAAAATGATATTTAAAACATGTTTTTGATACATTTTTTTATAAATTATAGCAAATGAGTTTCATCCAAATATTGAAATAATAAAGACTTTTATAAAAATTAGTTGTTTAAACAATTCAATATATAAAGAGAAGAAAATTAAGGTACAAATTTTATTCTAATGAAATAACTAGAGTATAAGAAAATTTTTGTGTTTCATGAAAAATAGATTACAATATTTCATCCTTATAATCACAATCCTAAAAAATACTGATTAATGATGAGATTGTTACATAAAATAATAACATCTTTAGTAACACTGAATCATAGGAAAAATAATGTAATAGCATTAAAAAAAATTAAGTATCTTGATAATAAAAAAATTAATGAAATGAATTTAAATAGTTTTCTATAAATACCTCATAAAATATTATTTTTTCATACCAAAACATATTTCTCAAGGAAATCAAATTAGAAAGAAAAACATACCACTTTGGTATCTTATGAACCCTATAACCCAAGAAATAGAGATCCTAAATTATATATGAAATTCCCAATAATTTTAATTTTAATCATTATAAAATATATTTGTGGGATGTATATACAAAACATAAATGAAATATGTGATTAATTTGGAATGTGTCTTATAGAAGTAATTCTGAGATGAAAATCCCTTACCCCTATGGTAATATTATGAATCATAATCCCCAATAAACCATAGCTTCAAATGAAACATTAAATACTATTAAAATAAAAATATTCATGATATTACATTTCAAAGGGGATTTATATTCCCCACACAAAAGAAACATGTGGGTACTTTTTATATGTCTCCAAAAAATGGACGATATTCTTGAGATCCCTATCCATATGTCTTGATATTATTCATACATGTTCAAAAATCCTGTATAATAAATATAAGTTTATTCTAAATATATTTTATACTAATACATATATATATATAATACCATATAATAATATTTTATGGTGTTTATTTCTCTCGCTTTCACCGGGGTGTGCATCCATCTATGGAGGAAGAACTGATTATTACCTAGTAATCCCGCATTCTAAAGGCGAATGATATCCATAAATTATTCAGGGAAGTTTTCTCCTTAATATTAATGGGATGATGGGATGTTAGTCTCTCCTTCTATGGATTCATCCTCAGAACTCTCCACCTAGTCTGGGTCTCCCTTAAATATTAATACGTTCTTTGTTAAACTCTTCACAGTGCCATATCTTTGTTAACACTAGTTAATACACTGATTTTGTCTTGAAATTCTAAGTGGTCAAGTCAGGGCAGTAACCTTAAATTGGGGGAGTTGTCATGTTGGACATCGTTGGCGTGTCTGGACGCTGGAACACTGATGCATCTGGGATTCTTCCCCTTATGATAGGGATTCTCGGGGGGCCAGAAGCCAAATGAATCCCACATCGAATGTGGGGAACAATATTTCATGGGAATGTATTAATGGTTTTCGTCATCTTCCCATACGTCACACATGGTATTCCACAAATTTAACATCTTGTATAGATGGATTGGGTTGATCAGAACACTGATAGGAGTGGATCAGATTGGTGCAGCCCTAGGAGGGAACACCTAAGAGTCCTATTACATAGATGGATCACAAGGTCTAATGAAGATGGATCTGGGAGTGCTTGAGTCTCTATAAAGGAGACATGACGGTTTACCATTAGGTGGGATTGAACCTCAGGGAGGTTTTCTATGTACCATGTCTCAATACACAGGGATCGAAACCCACATAGTTTGAAGAGGTGATATATCATGTTGTGCTCAGTGGATAGTGAACCGCAGATGATGTTGGGTATTAAGCGTGGATTGAATCCCATCATAAGAGGGACTCTCTTGGGTGGATCACTATATACTATGTGAGTATTATGCGGTTATCATCCCATTTTCTTCTAGGAGTAGTGATAATGTGGGTGACATGATCTCGCAAGGATATGGTAGCCTGGGTAAATATCTGGATGGTTATGGATGGTTGATAGAAGTGGATGGAGAATGATATGAATTTGAAGAGAGGACGATGGTGATATTGGGAATGTGTCTCTAAGAGACTTCATACACATACATGGGTTAGGGAATAAATGTCCACGTAGTTTTTTTGGGGGATGGGACACTTGAGGAGGCTTCCCGGGATAAAGACTCATGGATGGGATCAAGAGGAAATAAAAACTTTGGGTTGGGCATGATATTCTCATAACATAAGGGTCTATAGGGAGAGACAACTTTGGGACTTGAGTGATGGGTGTGAACCTTATGGAGGATTCCTACGTATCCTTATGAAAAGAAATCAAACCCACATAGTTAGGGATGGGGGTATAGAATTGGGGTGTACACATAGGACACTTAACTAACGATATACTGGGGCTTACGCATGGTTATCATCCCAGGTTAGTCTGACGCCCAAGGGGTGGACTAGTGATATAGGTCCCAAAAAAGGGGACTATAGTAGCTTACCTTCGATTTTGGACAACAAAAGCTTACAACTGTTTGGGGGAAACAATAATTTACCCTTGGTTGGGGCTACAAATGATTAAAGATTGTTGGGATTACAGCGTCTTACTGCCAGTTGGAGCTACAATAGATTACATATAGTTAGGGATATAATGATGTATCATTGTTTGGGGCTACAATGGCTTACCACTGTTTGGGGTTAACCTAAGGGAAGTTTCCTACGTACCCTAACCATGATACAGGGATCAAAACCCACATAGTTAGAAGGTATATAGGTTAGCATCACACTATAAAAAAGGGGGCTTACATTTTAATGTCATGCAGGATGGGGGTGAACCGACTTGAAGTGGTTAGAAATGATGGGGGTTGGTCTTGAACCTTAGGTATGCTTTCTATGTACCATTCTCAAATAGAGGAAACGATCAATGTCTATGTAGTTCAATATTGAGGATATAGTTTAACATCATGTAGGATGAATGTGGAATGATGTGATGTGGTCAAGTCCAATGGGTGTTGGGCTTAAACCTTAGGGAGGCTTCCTATGTACCTTAATCATATAAGGGAAAGGATCAATTTCCACATAGTTCAGAATGGGGGATATAGTGTAATGTCATGAGGGATGAAGGTGGACCAATGTAAAGTGTTCGAGACCAATGGGTGTTGGGCTTGAACCATAGGGAGCCTTTCTACATACCATTCTTAGATATTGGCAAGGATCAAATTCCATGTAGTTTGGAATGGGGGATACATTTTAATTCCATGAGGGATGATGGTGGACCGACATGAAGTGGTCGAGACCAATGGGTGTTGGGATTGAACCTTAGGGAGGCTTCCTACATACCTTTCTCAAATAAGGTCAAGGATCAAAGTCCACGTAGTTCGGAATGAGGTTTACAATTTAATGTCATGTGGGATAAAGGTCGAATGACATCAAGTGGTTGAGACCAATGGGTGTTGGGATTGAACCTTAGGGAGGATTCCTGTATACCATACCCATATAGGGGAATGGATCAAAGTCTGAGTAGATCAGAATGGTGGATACAATTTAACGTCATGTGTGATGAAGGAGGACAGGCATGATATGGTTGAGACCATTGTGTGTTTGGTTTGAACCTCATGGATATTTCCTATGTACCTTGCTCAGATAATGGAAATAGTCAAATTAAATTTTTTTGGAATTGGGGATTGGGACTTGTATTCTAGGGATTCCTATGAAGTATTCAATGGTAAATTCTTACTCTAAACCCGCGTGAGTCGTGCTTGGTGTGAGAAACAAGAGGCAGCATATACCTCATGATTACCTTGAAAAAGGTGTGCATGTGGGGAATGAAGTGGGGATTACATGTGGTTAGTGGACCATATAGTAAATGGGGGATTATGGGTGGTTAGTAGCCTAGGGATATGGATATTGGGACATAATCTAGGATGGAGGCCAGATGGAGAAAAAAACCAGAGGGAGAGGGACGGGGTAAGGAATGTACCAGTGCCCATATCTCCTGTAGTCTTTGGCACCGAAGAAGAAAGGAGGGGTAGGGATGATTCCTCACAAAAGAAAGGCTAGGGGATTACACCAATATGGTTGCCCTTCCCCGCAGACATATGCCACTCCATCAAGGAGGTTCTCATTCCATGTGATGGAGACCATGCTCCTGTGGAGACGAGCAGGCATGGAAATGTTCGAGACGGGGCACCCTATGTATATAGAATTGGGAGAGACCATAGTTTAATGTCATGTGCAAAGGAAGATGGTGCATGGAAGTTTAATGTTATGAAGCTTAGACAATGAAGGTTCACTCTGCACCCCTATAACATAAATAACTAATACCCACCAACCCTTTGTAATGGGAAGGCATCAATAATTCCATGGTGGGGCAGCGTTATAGAGTGATCCATTTAGTGGATCACATTAGACTGAATATTTGAAGAATCCATAACCATTATCATGCCTATTAAAACAATCATGAGGATAAAGAATGAAACATGAAGTAACACCCAAGGGACCTTGAAATCACTACTTACAAATCTGGAGTGTTGTATGAGAGAAACAAATTGCAATGCAAAGAGATTCACAGGAAGGGATTGTGCAAAGCTATGGTGCCCCACAATGTGAAGAGACTTTGCAAAGGGGTATGCATCATGAAGTGGAGTGTCTTAGCCTAGGCATGGGTTATAAATGAATGGGGAGGGTGCTTCTTGAGGTGAAAAGGCCATCGTAGAGTAGGACTTCAGGAATCATGGGTACTCAGAAAAGTATAGCATTGTGAAGGAATGTACTTCATGAAGCACAGTGATCCTTCCTTAGCATGGGGTCTACATGTTCATTGAAGGTACTTAGAAAAGCATGAGTGCTTTATGAATACTCGATACCCCTTACGGATAACCTTCTTTGTGATGGCATATGGGCTCCACAATGTGCATCCCTACTTGGAGAGGGGTTTTATTTGAGCTAAGGGGAAGATACATAACAACGATCAAGTACCTTGAAGATCTCATTTTTATCAAGGTTTCATAGAAGAAGGTTCTTCATGAGTTGAGAGTTGAAATGGAGAATGGTCAGGTTATCCATCCTTTCGGTCTAAGGGAAGCCTATTATTTATAGGTAAGAGGGGGCACGAAGCACAGTCAACTTGTTGTGAATCCCCGAGGTGATTTGCGAGGGGTTGTGGATTTCATCATGTTTTTGGAAACTGTGGATTTGATCATCATCCCCTCCTTAGCATATATCCTTCGTTAATTCCCTCTATAGTTCTCACAAAGGCTTCCATCATGTTCTAAGGGATCACTAAGGCAATCTGTTTCACTCCACAGTGCGAAGCATTTCAACAATTGCATCGTAACTATGGAGCCTTCCACCTATTTATTATGCAGTGACTATAGAGGGGCTTCAGCTTCATGCCAGACATGGTGTTGAGGGGATCCACGAAGCATGCACTGCTAAAGGGATCCATGAAGGAGCTTCTCAAAACAACCCCTTTGGCATTGATTTCCAGTTCGAATATTTTACCTTGAACACATATTTTGGTGCCAAAAAATGCCCCCCACTAGACTTGGTGCCAAAGGAAAACTAGGTGTATATGTTTGAGGGTAAATCACAAAAATATAGAAGCTAATTGAAGAGTGAGATCACGAATAATGGTCAAGATGTAAAGAGGTGACACATGGGTAGAGAGAGTCATGAAACTTGTCACAACCAGATATGCCACGAAGCATCGAGGTCCTTGCCTATAAATAGGGTAGGTTGACCCCTATAATGTCCTTATTAATATCTGTGTTTTTGTTGATTATGATCTTGATTCGCGAAGCTCCTCAAAATATGTAACCATTATTTGTGAATCAGATCCTTTATTCTCTACGGTGAATGGTGAGTCTTCTGACTCTGTGATTGTGCGCTTCATAGCTTTTGCCTATGAGGTTAGTGGTGGGGCTCTGCGGCCTACCTTTGTGACCGAGCTCTGTGAACAAGCACTGCAAATGATCCCCGTGAGCTAGAAAAACATTCATAAATTTTAAGACTGAATGGATCATTAGGGATCTTCCATGGGGTCCTTGTAGTTGCTGCCCAAAGTTTTAAGCTAGTGGATAACCTTGGCATCAGGAAGTGTGTGCAGAGCCACTCGGACCACGAATCTATAGTGGAACTGTTTTTTGATATTCATAAGAACTTTACTTTATGAAAAAGTTTTCTCCTATTCAAATTTGACCTATGGGATTATCTTCTCATTCCAGAAGTGAGTTAAGAAGAGCCATCCTGCTGGTTCAGGAGTATGTCGTGCCAGAGCCAGTGGTTCAGTGAGGATGATAGTCATACATGGGAGGATTATATGTCCATCACTACAAATGTCTTGTATAATCACATAAACAACATTTATATGAAATAATTGCAACCATAGGTTTCTCCCATATAGTACCATACCAATCAGAAAGCAGCATTGGGGAACTCGTATAAGGGTTGGACCAATGGGTGGGATTTGCGCCAGGTCGGTAACCACACATATGATTGGGAAAGTTCCTACTAGGTATGTGCCTTGTGTGAGGAGTTTTGGTCAGAGCTCTGGAGAGTGTGACAGTATGAGGTGGCATGATCCTCCTAATTCCACATATACCAGGAAAAGAAGATGATGCTATAGTTTCTAAACATATAGTCATCGAGGACCTACACTTACCATTTTCAACATGGGGAGGTTAGGAGTATCCTCTAGGACATTTACCAAATCATAAGGGTCCCAATACAAGGTGTGATATATAATGAGTTCTTTCCTATCATGAATACATTGTAAGACGCAGAGTAAATGTCACTGTTGGAAAAGGAATTGATGTACATCATGTTTGGGGAGGAGAAGAAATCAATGAGGGATGTCCACATTAAGAGGTAGATCAGTTGGTTCCTCAATTGACCTATATATGGGAAGTTTCTTATGAGGTATCCAACCTGACCATAGGGGGTTTAGTGTATCAAGGTTCAATCCTATTGGAGAATCCTAGTGGAAAACCATTGGATGACTTGGGTGATCATCATTATCATTGAGCAACAACCAGTGGTTAGGTTATATGCCTTCACTTTTGTGATAATGTGTGGCTGGATTCTCCCAATAAGGAAACAAACATGAGCATGAAGATGAGTACATTTTTCATGGCATCCATGTTGGCGATGGGGGTGCAGTTCAATCTAGGTATCATGATGCTGGAAAATATGTTCAAAGCATTTTGGCATATCTATGAGGGGAAGAAGCCACATAGGGTGTGTGGGGAATTCCATTTTCTATATGGGTGGATATAGGAACATATTAGGGGAATCTATGAATATTAAAACCTCATTTCCCCACTATGTTTGGAATTATGAATGGCTATTTTGAACGTGGTGGGGAGTTTTCTGAGCAAGCTAACCGCACCATTGGTGCTGAACCAGGTCTACAAGGTGGTCGAGTTTAACTTTCATCTATTCCCATTGCTAATAGGTGTGTTCACTAATGAAGGATATGGAATATAAGAGAATAGGTCCAACTTCCTGGCCTTTTGCGATGGATTCATGTTGGCTCGGGTGGACAGCATGCCTCTTTAGAATCCTTACACCTCACACCATTTAGTGAGGTAGTTTTGGTGCATATATAGGATGACCCTGAATGTCTACATGGGAGTGCTCTATGTGTACCGTCTATGTGTGATGCAGTAAATGTGCCTCATGTTCACACTGGAGGATGGGAAGACACCAAATGAGCTACCTCTGCCCATAGCTATCTATGGGTTGGTGAAGGGGTACACAATGTGTTGGGGGTAGCCTACCTGAGAGATATGTTGAACCAAAAGACCGTCCGTGCTATTGATGGAGTCCCCCTCAAACTCGAGGATGGGTCCAGATGGCGTTTGGGACATCCTATCATGGAGGGGATGTAGTATCGGAAATACCTGCATATCCCGAGAGGTAGGAGGCAGCGGTGGACCTTGTGGTCCCAAAGTAACAGAGTCACCTATAGGGGAGGCCTCCCATGGGTTTCCATAAGATACCCTCCCAGGCATTGGGGAAGAGGCTGCTCCATATAGATATGCCTAAAGATGTTGTCTTCCCATAGACTTGGGACATCTGGGACGTCAACAGACCATTCATAAACCCTTACCAGATATGGCACCATTAGAACCATATCAGGATAGATTTTGTGGGGATTGTTCATGCTAGTTCCAGTTTTTTAGTATCTCAGGAAGAGGGGGAGAATTATATCATTGAGCTGAATGATTTAGTGCACTCTTGGGGTGCTCTGTGTCTAATGACATATCAAGTGAAGTTTCTTCTCAATCGAAAGAACACTCTGCATTTTTCGGCAACCAAATTGAGGGATTGCTTCCCTTTTCTAGAATAATCATAAGGGTTTTTATGGGGGGAAGAGGCCAGTAGAGGGAGACCATTAGATGAGGGTGAGGTCATGAATTCATAACTTGAAGAGTTTTTGTAGGATCTTGAGTTAAACCCTAAAAACCCATCCCATATTCATCATCCACGTCATTTTGGACTTCTCAACTAACATTTGACCTATGCAGGTGGGCCTCTTATGCAAAACCCCCTCCCATGCAATTATAGAGGCAGCTATGGGAGCTTTGGGTTCTGCACTTGTGAGGATGGTGGTTATCGCACCTAGTAGGACTGCAACACAGAAGGTAATTCTCTAGGATCCTTTAGATTTTACAACTATATATAGGGGGTTACGCCTCGTGGTCCTGATGGCAACAACATAGGGGAGAGTCTGAATGTTTGACATATGTGAGTCTTTTTCTCATAATTTATAACGGACATCCATTGAATCAAGTCAAATGATATTTGTGTATCTTTCAAATGAGAATTTATTCAGATGGCATGGGCTACCTTGGTGAGGTTGGTTGGAGCTCCTAGTGATGCCTTTCCTTGTAGAACATCGGTGGTCATGCAAGAGGATGCCCAAAATAACCAAACTGATGCACTCCTGATCGCAGGCAGGACCATTTGCAGGACTGAACATGAAATCATTGAGGTGGAATCTGATGACTAGGATTAGTCATATAAAATGGGTCCTAACATACCTGATGAGACACCAGATTAAGATCCGACTGATGAATTTCTATAGGCGTTCCTCACATATGAACCTACCAACCCCGAGGACTAGGATGAGAAAACCTCTGATAAGGAGGACAAAAAGTTTGTATATCATCCTCCATGGAATCTAATCAAGCTCTTCCTTGGGTAGACCCTACAAACACAATGTATAGATCAGATAAAGAGGCTTCATCCTCGACTATGCAAACTATGCAATGGAGGGGTGGATTCCCAATGTCCTCATATGCTTATCTAAGAGTTCATGGAAGAGAAGATTTGAGAGCATGATCGTGGGCTTGGTGTGGTCTGGAAGAAGAGGAAATTGGTGAACATGAAGATTCCCCAAGAGGTCGAAAATGAGATTCAACTATTGCTGGTGCATGAGAATAAGAACATTGCTTTCCTTGATGCACAATTGGGGCTCATATCATGCCTGAAGGACCAACTGCCAGAGGCCAATTAATAGATGAAGCGAGTCTCTTATGATTTGTCTATCATTCAATCCGAATAAGATTGGGCCCAGATCATAGATGATGAACTATGTCCTATCACTGTCAAGGAGTAGCAGGAGCCTAACATGTGACAACAGATACTGGATGCCACCTGCTAGATAGTGGAGAAGTTGGAACACTATATTGAAGAGGTAAACCCATCCGTGAGAGGGGAGAATCATTTTGTGTTTTAATGTCTATAAATTCATAAACGATATTTCATGATTAGATTGTTTATGTTGACTGTGTGCATGAGCTCCGTTATTTGTCTTTCGATGGCTGTATTTCCACCAAATTCTTGAAATATCCACTGATTGATCCCTAAGCTCGTTTGAGTCACTCCCATTGTGAGAAACATGGGATGACAACATCGTTATTTTATCCAAATATGAGAGTTGCAATAAAGCTTCAAGCATTCAGGGTCTGAAAAACCGACCCATAAATTTTGGGTAGAAAGTGGGAGGTCTGACTAGAGAATGATGTTCTCAGAATAGTCGAATTTTTGTTCTCCCAATGGTCTCTAGTGCACTAGTGGGGTGATTCCAATAGAGTAAGAATAAATCCTAACATAGTGGAGTGGAATTTATGAATCATGATATACAAAATTCAGAACACTATAGAGATGTCGTGATAGTGAAGGATAACTGTTTACTGGGTTCGAAACCCAACATCCCTATTATGTTAGCCTGAAATAGGGATAAAAAGTGAGGGCCAACTGCTGACCATGTTGGAAACATAATGCGTAACTCTAGATTTCATCCATTAGTCTTCTAGAACATTATCCCATGATAGTAGGTGGGCCATAGGCCAATCATCCATATTATTAGGGGGGTTCTGTCAGGCATGAAAGAGGATGTGGATCCAAATAAAGGGCATGCAATGCATGGAGGATGGATTGATGGGTTATTCTAAAGTAGTCCAACACTCATAAAATTAAGACACTATGATGGAAACACATTAGGTGAGATCCTCAGCCTGATCAGGGATTGTACATCCTTCTAGACATGACCTCTCTAGTGAGGACCAAGAATGACGTTCAATTTGACATCATATACATAAGGACGATGAATAGAATAGTTAAATGTCATATGACCAGTATGTTCCAAAAAAATTTAAGGTCATACAACAAGGAATGAGGCTAATAGTTTAAATTCATGTTTCATAGACTGTAGGCTCCTATATTAAAGTCATAGAGAGTGGACTATAATCTAAACTGAGGGACCAGATTTGTAAATGACCCTAAGGTTAGGCCTGAGGTGAAATGCCCATATGATGATACGTATACCATAAGGATGATAATAAATACAAATTTATTTCTTAATCATAGTTTTGTTAGCGACCAATGATGGTAGGGGAAATACCCTCTAGTGAGGAAGATGATGCATCCCATAGTTATTGTGGGGCATCCTGAACATGTTCATTGTAGAATCGTAGTTTAAATTCATTTGTTGGGGACATGGCTACCCAGAAACAAAACATGTTGCATAGTACATATTTGGATATGAATGAGGTCATATGAAGTCCACACCACACCATGTGTTTCATTTGTGATTCTTTAGTCCACAGACTAACGGTGGCCTGACTAGGGGCTAGACCCAATGAAAAGTGTTTGGTCATTCATATGTACCCCATTAGTTTGGGAATCAAGCAATACATAGTTATAATATTACATTTTAGCATCATGAAGGATGAAAAAGACATTTGTGGAATGGATATGCCAGTACACATTAAACAAAAATCACTAGGCCGGCGTGATTTTTACTCGGTGTGGGAAACAAGGGGTAGTGATGGGATTTTCCTACTACAATGAGGCACACATCAGTAGAAATAAAATTATAGGTGAATGTCGTCCCAATATTAATGATCTTCCAACTTAACACATGTAAATGTGTGAAGGGGTAAAACCGAGTGTGTTGGAATTCCACATAAATATAAGGGAATAGAAATATGTGAATCATGATGCCTGAGATCTGGATCACAATGGTAGTGGTGTGAAAGTAGATGATAAATGATGACCATGTTTGAGACACAATATTTGTTTCATGTTAGTCTAGAATGGGGATAGACAAATGAGGGTTGAATGCTGACCATGATTGAATCACGAGACCTGTTGCATATGTCGTCTGTGGTCTTTAAGGGAATTTTCCTAATACATTAGGAAAGACAATGTGGAATAATATTAGTCCGTAAAGGGGGGAACTTTATACTTGGAAGTGGATGGGGATCCAAATAAAGAGATAATTATTCTTGTACAAAAAATGAGGGGATATTTATGATAAACTTTAACCCTGAAATCTCTTTTCCATGACTCATTTTGAGTATGATAATGAGACATGTAAGATAGAGGATGTTGAATCCCTTTCCAAGTACAAGGTTCTTGGGGTCGCACACTCCTAACATAAGGTAGTAGAGTGGACCATTAAGTGGGGACCTGGTTTAATAGAATGATCTCAGGGTGGAGAAGTATCCAAAAATGATGCATAATTCCCATAGGGAGATCATAGTTTAGGGTCATGGAACTCGGACCACGTTGGGAAGAGACAAGGGTGACACATGGTGCAGTTGTTGCAAAACCTAATCCGAATGAGAACCCAAGAGGTACTCACCACACCACATAGTCCCAAAAGATTTTGGGCCAAGGGGTCAAAAGGGGGGCAGGATTTAAGATTCCTGGTGTTGGACCCGCAATCAGAACGTATGGGTGTTCATACGTATCCCATGATGGTGGGAATCAAGCTTCAGGTAGTTCTATAAAATGTCATTTATTTTAGTGTATTATGAAAATAATTGTTGGATATTTGTTTTAAGGTCTTAGAGATCGGACCGTAGATGTAAAGGATGGAGGGAGACATGTTCTGTGGAAATTACAAAACCCAATGTGAATGAGGACAGTATGAGTTCATATCACACCACATGCTCTATAAGAAGGTTTTAGGTCAGGGGACCAAAAATTAATATTGGGATGGGCCTGAGGAAAAGTGTGTGGGAGTTCTTATAAACCCCATTATGATGGGGATCAAGATGTACGTAGTTCTTGGAGTGGCATGGTATGGTACCAATGCAAGGGAAAATACCATCGTACGGTTTTGGACCACGCACTAAAAGAAGTAGCATTTGATAGATCTTGTTTTTAACTTAGTATGAATATGTGTTTTTTTTTGTGAATCAACAAACCTAGGACAGAGAATCCAACCGTCTCTATAGGAATAAATCTGTATGTAGGCCTTGAAAAATGGCATGGTGGATGACCAACACCAAACATGATGACACCTCGAGTGAGGAAATCACAATGTGGTGCCACTTTTCATCGTGTGGGCATGAAGATAATGTCATTGTTTCAGGTCATATGATAGGATCAACCCATGCATTTTAATTTTGTTCTGTAAAGACGAAACAGTTTAAAGGCATGTGATACTAGGCAGTATAGTTTAAAGTCACATGTCTTGGATGCATATAGAAGAAATGAGGTTTTTGAGGGGAATGTGCATGGATTTATAAAGAATACCTGACGTGAATGAGGATGAGTTCTACACCACACCATGCACAATTCCAAGGAAGAAACCTCAGGCCAAAGGGACAGAAAAGGTCAGAGAATATGGGGATGAACCTAAGTAAGAAACAACTAGGTCTTCCTACGTATCCCATGAGTATGGGAATCAAGACATACGTAGTTCTAAGAGTGTAGTTTAACATCATGTGGGATAAGACGCAAGAGAGACTGGATCCTAAAAGGGTAGTACATGGTGCGACTATTACACACCTGATGTGAATGAGGACATAATCCAACACATGTTGCACCAGACAATCCTATGAAAGTCAAGGCCAAAAATCCAAACATATGTGATAATTAGTGGACCCTGAGCTGGACCTGAAGGCCAAATGCCTGGTCATTCTAACATATCCCATACGATGGGATTTAATCCATACATAGTTCTTAAAGATGCAGTGTAGTTTTTCGTCATGTGAAAAGGATTCAGGGAGATCGTAGTTTAAGGTTCTAAAGCTAGGACCATTAAAAGTGAGACTCAACCAAATGGGAAAAAATCATGATGAAATACCTAAGCCCACATGAGCTTCACTAGATGTGGGACACGAGGGTGGATAAAGTCATTGAAACAAGTGGAATATCGAAAAAGGGGAAATTGTGTGAGGCCTCGAATAACACCTCACCATGACCTTGTCCTCTAAATGTGAAAACGAGATCTAAGGGATAGCACCAACAGTGTCTAAATTCTAATTCGACATGATTGAGTTGAAAAGGATGTGAATCATGCAACCAATATTTATGGCTTAATGGGTGTCTCATAATGATGGAGGATATCTATTGACCATGTTCAAAGTATAGCATCCATATTGTGAGACCTGAAATTGGGAAAAAAATTAGCGTTGACAACTCAACATATTCGTAATGCGGGAGTTGTATTAATTTTTCATTGTAAATTCTCTGGGACGTTTTACCAAGGAGGTAGGAGAGCTCTGGGTCCTAGAATCCATTTCGTTCAGTGGTCCTTTAGAAGGTGAAAGATGATGAAAGCCCAAATGAAGGGGAACATGAAGCCTAAAAATGGGTGATAACATATCTATGTAGAATCCATCACTGTAGGTCTGGAACAAGAGTTCTCTTAAGAACATTGGTGAACTAGAAAAAAGGGTTGAGGGGCCCAATTCATGAGTAGTCTACTCAAAAATATGAGTGGAGAACAAGGGGAGGAAGATCTCTCAAGAGGGAGAGGCACGTGGCGTGGCTGTTACAAACTTGGCGTGAATGATGACATAAGCCCATAGCACACTGCATACCCCCTCCTGGAGGACTCAATCCATGGGGAGAGAGATATGAAGAAGTTTCTAAGATACAGGGTTGGACACAAAGAAAAATTTCTGAGCATTCCTACATATCCCATGAGAATGGGAATCAATCCACACGTAGTTCTATAGATTCCATGCAGTTTAACATCATTCGGCAAGGAAGAATGTTGGAGGTGGGATCTAGACAAGGAATCTGTATGGTGTGGATAATAACCTAGTGTGAATGAGAAAATTATCCCAAATACACCACACCATTCATAATTCCCAAATAGAACTCAGGTCAAGAGGCTGAGAGAAAGAATAAATTAACATGGGTTGGACCGAAAGACAAAATTTCTGGGTTTTCCTACATATCCCATGAGGATGGTAATCAATCCAAAAAGATTTATAGGAGATTATGTGAAGTTTAACATCATGCGGTGAGGATGATAATTGGAGTGGTGTCTCAAGGGGATGTGTGCGGTGTGGAAAAAATATCCCAATGTGAACAAGGGCATAGTGTCCACACCACATCGCATAATCCTGAGTGAAAACTTGGGCCTGGGGGGTGAAAAGGTCGAGGGACCTGAGGTTAGGCTATGAAAGTAATGTCCCATCCAACATGTAGTTTATCAACATGTGATATTAGTGTTGAGTGGTCTTTCGTCCCTCAATGACAGATGAATTACGCAGTTTAACGTCATGCGATGAGGATGGTGGTGATCTTAGTTTAAGTTCATAGAGCTTTGACCATTGCCCTGCATGAAATTTTCTATCGGTATAGCCTTACCAAAGCTCCTAATCCACTTGAGAAATACACGTAGTGGGAATCAATGAATGGGATCAGATTATCACTAGAATATAGGGGAACAATAATAATGGAATGAGATCAGGCGCAGTTGGTCCCAACTAGCCAACTTCCTTTATCGAGGAACGCTGACGTTCAAAGGGATATCAGAAAAAAAATATTCAGTCCACCCAATATTGGGTACATATTGGGGTGGTGATAATGATGGTGGATTCCTATTTACTATAATCGAAACACATAATCTATATCATGTGACCTGAAATGAGAACAAGAAAATGAGTGTCATCTGCGGACCATATTTGCAACATGAGACTTGTATCATAGTGTTTTGAAAGATCATCTAGGATGTTGGCCCAAAATTGTAGGGGATCCATAAGTCCAAGATCCATGTCGTTCGGGGGTCCATTCGAATGTAGATGATGATGGAGACCCAAATAAAGGGGACGTGTGAAGAGAGAACATACCTGTGGTGTAACATCATAGTGGAAAGTGAAAAATGTGTGGAGATCTCCAAGGATGGGAATAAATGATGCGGTAATGATAAACCTGACATGAATGAAATCAAAAAAATCCTTCACCACACCATGTGTTTTGAGAAACATCTGAGCGAAGGGGTTGGACTCGAGGGGATATGATGATGTTCGGCGTGGTCCTATGGACGAAATGTCTGAGAGTTCCTATGTATACCATGAGGATGGGAATCAATACATACGTAGTTCTGAATCCATTAATTTTAACATCATGAGGTAAGGACGTGGAAGGATATAAGAATGGGGGGGACACGTGGTGCGATCATTGCAAACTCGGCATAGATGAGGCCAAAGAAGTTTACAATGTACATTGTGTGATTCTCAGAGGGAACTACACCTAGGGGAAAGTCAATGAGAAGGATTTGGGGTTGTACTCTAAGATGAAGTGTTTGAATATTCATACATATCCCATGAGGATGGGTATCAAGCCATACACAGTTCTTGCGATGTTGTGCAGTTTAACGTCATGTGGGGAGGACGTGGGGAGATCTTTGTTTATGGTCATATTTCATAGACCATATTTCAGTTTAATGTCATGAAGAATGAGTGATGGTTAGTTTTATGTCCTTTATCTTGGACGGACAACATATTTTAATGTCATTGGGTGAGGACAGAATAGTTTATGGTCATGTAGGACCATGTATAGTTTAAGTTCACCTCGGACGGCATACAGTTTAATGTCATGTGGGACAAGTTCCAAGTAGTTTTATGTCCTTTAGCTTGGATGGATACCACATTTTAACATCAAGCTATAAATACATCACATTTTATGGTCACATAGGACAGTTTACTTAGGAAAATTATTTCTTGAAGAATTTGGCATTGGTGGGAGGAGTTATATGGCCACCATCCATGGTAACATGGGAGTATTCACCATTAGGTTAAACTTTTTAATGATTTAATGTCCTTCCCATTTGGGATCCAATTTGGGTAGTTTCCTACCAAGAATCATTGGCATTATCATATCCAAAACCACATTTCCTTATAGGAAAGACAAGATGTAATCTTTCTTGTTGAAATCATTGTCCATATTGTCTTGATGCCTCTCTCAATTTTGCAGGGAACATAAAACATTCTCGTAGAGCACTTACAGTTCATCCAGGTGGATCTAGGATACATTATTTAGTGTTTAGTGATTGTAGATAGCTATGTGCAATGAGAGAAACTGAATCTGGATGGGCAAGCCATCCTCTGTTTCGTACACTAGGGAGTATGGGGTCACCTGAGTAGAATTGCGCGTTGTCGTCCAACAATTCTAGAAAGCATTGAGGAGTTTATTTGGACAAATATTCTTGTTCTGACCAACCATCATCTATAGAATGTTTGAGAGGGTTTTGTTTAATTCATTGATCAGACCATTTTTATGTGCATGATAGCGGGTGGTATGGTTAGCACAGATGTTATAATTTGCATACATCATCTTCAGTACGACTGCCTGGATGTTGGTTCCCTAATAGGTGAGGATAGCATGAGGAACTCCGATCTGGTATATGATATTAAATCTCATAAATTCAATGATTGAATGGGCCTTGACCTCCTTGACCAGAACTACCTATGCCCAATAGAAAAATAAATTTGTAGCGGTCTAGATAAACCTGCCCTAGCAAGCTGTCGCTGGTGGATAGGGTCCCATGACCTCGATTCCCCATAGCACGAAAGGCCATGCTTACTTGATAGTGTGGAGAGGATCTGGTAGATGATGCACAAAATTATTATGGATTTGGCATGCATGGAACCATTTGGAAAACTCTATATAGTCACATATCATAAAGGGAAAACAATAAACCATCTTTCGGATCTGGTGAGATAGTTTCGGCCCAGTCTGATGAGCCTTGTAGGAACCAGCATGAACCTCCTGCATAACCTGTGAAACATAACCTCCATGAATGTAATTTAGTAGAACCCCCTAAAACCCATGTCTATATATGATCTTCTCAAGACTGGGACAACTCTGGAGGGTAAACTGTAATGCGCGATGTCGGATTTTCTCATGCTCTACTCGATCTGTCAAGAGATTTTCATACTAAAGATACTCGATAAAGGGCTCCTCGAGTTTGGAGTCACCATCAGCAATGTGGTAGGGGAACATTTGGACCATGACATGGAGGAACCATTAGTGATGTGTCCTACCTGCGGGCAATCATCATCATCCAGAGTGATGGGATTGATGACTCTCTAGTGTGCTACATGAATAATCAAATCATCATAGTCAGGTTCTACATGAGATACAGCCATTCTAGCCAAGGTGTCAGCACAACCATTCTGCAAATTGTGGACATGAGTATCCTATGGATTATATGGGAACCGGGACATCAACTGGAGGGTACGTTTCGATAGCGGTATGAGCTCAGGATTCCAAATGACATAGTCACTATTGATCTGTTTGATGACTAGATCAAACTCCCTCATTACATGTAATTGGGGAAGATCAATCTCGAGGGCCAGCTTGAGTCCAGTAATGAGAGACTAGTACTTTGCCTCATTGTTGGTACATCCTTTTGACAATTGGAATAAATATAGTAGAACAAGTTGTGATGGCGCGGTGAAGACAATACCTAGTCCCACTCTTTTGTGCCTAGGTTCATTTAGTCTTAAACTAGTTGGGCTTCGGAAGGAACCATTGAATTGTATTTCCCATCATGGGATGACTTGTTATACCGAGAGGATTGCTTCATCAGGAAAATCAAGATACACAAATTGGTCCGTGTGAGATGGATGGTCGGCCCAGAAGTATGCCAATGCCTTTCACATAGTATCTTGTTGGGGGGAAAACCTGATGTCATACTACTATAGGATCACTGTATACAAAGCTAGATGGCATGTCAACATAGGTCAGTTTGGAATGTACTTTAGTAGATCTACTAGGGACATTAGCTGTATCTCATGATGCTACATGTAGTGTTTCCATTTCTGTATTGTTAATACCAATGCGAGGCATCTATTCTTGATATAGTAATATCTAGTCTCAGTATTGAGGATCATGTAGACGATATAGTACATATTATTCTATGTCTCATCATTATTTTATAGGGTGAGATGGGAATTGAGAGATCATTCATGGGTATTCACATAAAGGACCATTGAATTTTCAGAAACATGTGGCATCATGACCGAAGGCTGTAATAGGTACTACTAGATTTATCTCAAAAGCAGTCTGACATTCCTCATTCCACTGATAATCATCACATTTTTTCATGAGATGGGTAAAGGGATTACACTTACCCGCCATATTTGCGATGAATCGATGTATATAGGCTATGGGGCCTTGGAATCGTTGAAGCTCAAAGATGATTCTCAGAGGGGAAAATAGACTCATGGACTTGATCTTCTTCAGATCAATCTTGATGCCAGTATATCTGGAAAAAAAAGATGAGAAACATTCTGGAGGTGACCCTAAAGGCACATTTCAAGGGGTTCATCTTCAAATAGTTTTATTGGAGGTATCTAAAAACTTTGTTGATATCATTGATATTTTCATGGAACATTTTATATTTGAACACCATATCATCCATGTAGCATTCCACCAATTTCCTGAGGATCAGGTTAAATATCTGATGCATGTCATGTTGATATGTGGCACCTATATTCTTTAGACCAAAGTGAATTACCTGGTAGAAAAATGTAACTTTTGGGACCCTGAAGTCTGTAGAATCTTCATCCCCATAGGCCATTATAAATTCGTTATACCCAGAATACCCATCTAGGAAGAAGAGATCCTAGAACCCCATGGTGGTGTCAATCGATAGTTCTGTTGTTGGAAGGGTAAAATCATCCTTCGGACAGTGATGGTTGAGATCCCAAAAATCCATGCAGACTCTGATATATCAGATCTTATTCTTAATGTGCACAATGTTGCCTAACCATCTGGGGTATTGGAAATCCTTGATGAGGTTGGATCTGATTTTCTTATCAACCTCATCCTCAACCATGGAACCGTGAGAAGGTTTCATTTTTCTAAGAGGTTGTTTGGACCCATGATAATTCACTGGAAAACTGAGGTGGTGGATGGTGACCTAAGGATCTAGCCCTGGAATCTCATCCAAATTCAAAGATAATATATCATGATGCTTTTTTAGGAAGTCTACGTACAGATTATTCTCTTCAACCGGCATAGTGGCACAGATCAATGTAGGGTTCATATCAGTCACATTACTGAGGTTCACCTGTACCAACTCATCGACAGTGGTGAATATTCCATCTTCGAAGGTGGGATGAGTGTACTCTAAATCCTCTTCTTTATTCTCGGAGGACGGATCCTTGATGGGAGGTGATTCCTCTGCATCGACATATCCTAATGGGATACTACTGATATCCTGACTGGTGATGGACACTACATTAGGGGAATTCTATATTTCTAAAAACATGGAGATGAAACATATCAACCCAATCCCATTTTTCCTTCGTTCTAAGGGGCCACTCTTGATAATATATAAGCATTATGGGTCTTTCCGCTCTAGTTGGTTTATCTAGCTCGAAAAAACAAGAAAATATGATTTATTACCATTATCATGGAGAGGACATCCCAATACCTTATAGGAGTGTGGGGCCTTGGGATCACTCAGGCCTAATTTGTATAGAAATACGAGGTGATATTCTAATAACCATTTGTCTTGGGAATGTGATTTTTCCTCATTACTGAAACAAAAAATCAATGCCCCGTGTCCAGGGTCATGGCCTCTAATCGGCGAATCAGAAAAATGTAGGCATCATCCATGTAATCCCATGGGTTGGTTACAACCATAGTGTGTCCAACGTTGTTATCCTAGATATATGTATCCTTTCTCTTGTAATATTTTTCATCTAGATAGAATGCTTCACAAGAGGAAAAGGGGGGTGTGCCACTGTGGAGTATTCCCACTCCACCATTAAGCGAGTACTTTATGCATTGGTGATACGATGAAGATACCACTACATGTAGGTGAAGCCATGGCCTTCCCATAAACATATTGTAGGTGGTATCCTTTGAGACAACCATGAACTCAGTGCTGGCCACTAGACCACCGGACTGGGTCTTCAGGTGGATCTTTCCGACGAGTTCATGTTTCGTCCTATCATAACCTTGAATTTTTAAGTTAGAGGGGCTCAAATCATCCATGAACAAAACCATTTTTCAGCGCATCAAGGTCAGGATAAGGGGTGTCCCAGAACCTATGTCTACAAGACAACGATGAACCTCTATTCCATTGAACTATAAATTTATGTATGGTGAGTGGATGTGCCACTGTATGCTAGATCCTTCATCTTCTCTAGATAAAAAGATGATGGCTTGACATTCTGTGTGCTCAGCTACCTCATCATGGAAGGTTTCTACAGCTGCTACCTTAGTCTCAAACTAGAGGGGTATTCATAATGCCTCAGTAAGGACTTCACGCATATCTACTGATAGGAAAATATCATTGAGGATAGAGAGACTCATAGTGATGCTGGAAATATGTTTAAGAACATCATACTTTCTTGACAAGTGTGAACATCTACAGACAAGAGGTTGCTCTATAGCAGGAGGTATGGAGGGCCCTTCTAACTGAACAGAAAGATGACTAGTGATGGGAATGACCCATTTCTTTCTAGTAGAACCTTGCATGGAGACTACTAGATGAGGTCTTGATGATTGGGGTCGGTTCATAATAGAATGTGGCTGGTCGCAGTGTGGTGGCGGTGTATCCTCCTAGTCATGTGGCACAAATGGTTGCAAAGGCAAACCTAATGATACCAGATTAGAAGGTTGTGAATGTTGAGCTCTAAGCTGGGCATGTTTTCTAGTTTCAGTGTCATTGACATTCTTTCTAGAAGTATTAAATGAAGCATTATGATGACCCATATAGCCAAGGATTTGTCGACACTAGCGATGGCTGGGGACGTTGGGAGGATCCATCTGGCATTCCTCATCATTAGGAATCATGTAGTGGTTTACTAGATTAATGTTGTTATCCATTGTACCCTTGGTTGTCACAAGAAAAATCATTCACCACTAGACGGATTATATGGGTAATCACCATCTCGAGGGGCATGAATTCTTTGAGATTATGAGAATACGACGAAATTGGTGGGGGGGTTTTTTCCTTGGCGCCCCAATGATTTCCCTTCTGGGTAGAAGAAGACTGAGATGCTGATGTAGAAGTAGTGGTTATGGGTTGTGAATTATGAAGGCTTGGGTTGATTAAGATTCTTTTGGATAATACCATGGGAATAGGTGACTACGGTACGAACCATACAATAATCATATTTTGAAGATCCATAGTTAAAAACCTGATGCCTCTCACATTAGCTGTCATTATCATCATCATGATGTATATATACAAGCGCTACCTATACCAGGATAGACCTAGCCTGATAATGTTTTTATCAACCTGGTCATGGATCCAGTCTTTAAAAACATTTCACTACTTGAGGGTGCGCTCTAGGATCCCGTGATAGGGGAAATAATTGGGGTGATTAGTGAGATCAGACTCTTCGAGCCTTCTACATTCCAGCAACTGCAGAATCCTCTATTTCAAGGCACTTCAGAAATAACAAGGGACCTGATTCTCATTGAAGATGTAGGTATGGTTTCTTCTATCTAGGAAGGGGGCTCTGGTAACCTATCCATTATTGGGGGGATGGAGGAGCCTACTGAGTAGTTGGAACATAGTTATCTAGCCTAGGTGGTTGTGTCACGTTACATAGGGGACCCTACCGATTCTGGGGTGGATGATCTTAGGCTAAAGGTTTTTCTTTAGGTGGTGGGCCTCTGCATGGTTGTGGAGGTGGCTCCACTGGTAATAGTCTCAGCTTCCTGGGATCCTCTACTTGTGTTACCATAGTGGGCTCGGCATTGGCGTCCCTCCTCGCACAAACCATAGGAGGAAATAGATGTGCATGTTTGTCTTACTTCATGGATTTCTCTTGATGATGGGCCTTGTTTGGGAAATCTCAGAATACCCCAGGGTAATTTTGTGTAATGAGTTAGGGAACCAATTTATTTTTTCATTCATCACAAAAATTGTCAGCAACTCTTCTTGATTTACGAGAATATCCCAGGAGTAGGTTAGGACTTTCCACTAAGAGAAAATGTTTTAGATGTGCTCGTTAGGCCTATACCTTCATATTAAAGGGTCTGCAATACTCATCTTCCAGGTGGCGGAGCTGAACTAGTAATCAAACTTCCTATGAAGATCCTCCCTGCTAGCTACTAAACCAATGGGTAGCTTGTTGTACCAGACAAACGCGGGCCCTTCCAATGATTGTACAAAACACTAGAGTTTGGTGGCCTTCTATTGCTCTGGAGTTCCCAACATTGGTCCACACCTTGAGATGAATTCCCATGTTCGGTGTAGAAGAGGAATTACTGGTATATTTCGGTGGTGGAATGGGCCATGGTATCCATTGAGGATGACGCACACTGGTGGGCGTCCTCATCAGCATTTTCCTGATACTGGAGTCCACTTAACTGAACTGGGGTAGTGGTGATGGTGTATTATGCACCTGCTCCTCAGCATGTGGGGCTAAGTGGCAGCGCTAATGTGTCCTAGTTGGAGCCCTTCATGGTGGTCCCTAGGAAGGGATCACAGTTGGGCTGGCCCATACATCCCTCACCTCATCTATGTAAGGGAAAGAATCGTCAAAGCGCTCTAGGGAGAGGATCTGGAAATAGTTGTATATCGGAGAGGGGAAACGTGGTTCCCTACGCAACCCTTAAGGAGGGGTGATGAAGAGGAATAGAAGACTCCAGGTCTTGTCGGACCATATCCTGGGTTGGGATAATACCTTCTTCCTTGTATAGTCAGACAAAGTCATTTATCACCCTAATATGAATGTGTTTAGATGGGGAGATGGGGAGTGGGTTACCAATATCCATGGATGTGGAAAATTTCGTGGAAGAGATGAGTCAATGCATGATTTATGTGTTGATGTTTTCTCATCCCCTACATCGGTGGGTGGGCGGCGATTTATTTATTGTCATATCTTAGGTCTTACAAAGCATTGAGATTCAACCATTAGAGCTGGAAGGAGTAAAGAGACTTCCAATTCTCCAGTGTCGTCCCGTTTCCCATTATTGGTAAGAAGGATCCACACTGACAACATCATGGATCGAGATGTCTAATGTTCAACTGACCTAATTTCTATTGATTTTCACTCCATACACACTATTTGACTGGTGGGGTCTAGCACTAGATACATGGATCAGATGACATGATAATCCACTGATGTATTGAAGGCTACCAATATCCACATTGAGGAGAATAATTTCACTTCAGGTTCATGATTTCTATTTCTGATGCTTTTTTCAGGGCACACATCCTTCTATGGAGGATGCACTAATTGTTCCCCCACAGTATTAATGTTCAAAGGTCGGTGGAATCTGTAGCTTATTTAGTGACATTTTATCTTTGATCGAAATTGGATGATGGGATGTCTGTCTCTCCTTCTATGGATTCCTCATCAGAAATCACTACCTAGTCTGGGTCTCCATTAAATATTATGAAAATATTCATGAAAATCTTCATGTTTCTCTAACACTATGGATGCCAATTAATTACCATGCTTCTATCTAGACATTACAAGGGGTCATGTCAGGGTAGAAACCTTTTATAGGGGGAGTAGTCACATTGGACATCACTGGCGTGTCTGGACGTTGGAACACTGATGTGTCTAGGTTTCTTCCCCTTATGATAGGGATTCTCGAAGGTACATAATCCCAAGAAATCCCACATTGAATGAGGGGAAATATATGTAATGAGAATTTCACTAATGTTTTCCTCAGCTTCTCATTCTTAACACAGTGTATTTCATGAGTTTAACATCTTGCAGATATGGATTGGAATGATCATAACACTGATAAGAGTGGATCATATGGGTCTAGCCCCATGAGGGAGAACCTAAGAGTCCTATTAGATAGAGATATCATAACGTCTAATAAAGACAGATCTGAGGGTGCTTGGGTCCCTATAATGTAAACACCAGGGTTTACTATTGGCTAGGATTGAACCTCCAGGATGTTTCCTATGTACCCTGTCTCGAGATACATGGATCAAAACCCATGTAGTTCAAAGGGGTGATAAATTGGGGTGTGCTCAGAGGATAGTGACCTGGAGATGATGCTTGGGATTACACATGGATTTTGGCCTATCGAAAGAGGGACGCACTTGGGTGGGTGATTATAGAGCATGTGCGGATCATGCTGTTAGATGACTAATTGCATCTAGGAGTAGATAGAAAGTGGGTGACATGATCTCACCGGGATTTGGTATCCTGAGTAAGAATCAGGATGGATATGTTTGGTTGATAGAAGTATATGGAGAATGAGATGGAACTGACCTGAGGATGATGGTGATTTTGGGAATGAGCCTCAAAGAGACTTTCTAAGTATACCTATGGAAGTAAATAATAGTCCTCCTAGTTCAGTGGGGGTATGGGACACATGAGGAGGCAGCCCATGATAATGGATACATGGATGTGACCCGAAATAATTATAACCTTCAGGTTGGGATTGATATTCACCAAATAGAGGGGGGTCAAGGGAGAGACCACGGTGGGACATGAGTGATGGTCTTGAACCTTAAAAAGTCTTCCTACATATCCTCGTGATAAGGAATAAATGTATATGTAGTACGGGATGGGGGCATAGAATTTGGTTGATCACATAGGTCAACGACTCGACTATATACTGGGGATTACTCATGGTTTGCATCCAGGGTTGGTCTGACGCCTAAGGGGCAGACCAAAGGGGTAGGTCCCATAAAATAGGACTAAAAATAATTACATTCGATTTCAGACTACAATGGATTGCTGCTGGTTGGTGTCTAAAACGTATTACTACTAGTTGGGATACAATGGTTTAATGTTGGTTGGATTTATAATGGCTTACCGGTGGTTGGGGCTAAAACGACATACCACTGGTTGGGGATACAATGACTTACCACTGGTTGGGGCTACAATGAAATTCCATTGGTTGGGGTTGAACCTCTAGGAGGCTTCCTGCATACCCTATCCCTGAGACAGGAATCAAAACCCACATAGTTCAAATGTATACAGTTTAGCATCATGCTAGACGAAAAGGAGGCATACAGTTCCACGTCGTCTAGGACGAGGGTGAACTAACATGAAGTGGTCGGGGCCAATGGGTGTTGGGATTGAACCGTAGGGAGGCTTCCTACACACCCTTCTTGGGTATGGGAAAGGATCAATGTCCACATAGTTCATAATGGGGATATAAATTAATTTCATGAGGGACGAAGGTGGATTAATGTGAAGTGGTCGAGACCAATGGGTGTTGGGCTCTAACCTTAAGGAGACTTCCTACGTACCTTACTTAGATTGGGGCAAGGATCAATGTCCATATATTTCATAATGGGGGATATAGTTTAAAGTCATGCGGGGCGAAGGGGATCCACGTGAAGTGGTAGATACCAATGGGTTTTGGGATTCATCCTCAGGGAGTCTTCCTTCATACCTTGTTCAGATATGGGCTAGGATCAAAGTCCATGTAGTTCAGAATGGGGGATAATTTTTTACATCATGCGGGATGAAGGTGGAGCGACGTGAAGTGCTTGAGACCAATAGGCTCCGGTCTTGATCCTCAGGGATGCTTCCTACGTAACATGCTCGGATAAGGGAAAGGATCAAAGTCCATGTAGTTTAGAATAGTGAATAGAGTTTAACGTCATGCTAGATGAAGGTGGATAGATGTGAAGTGGTTGATACCCATCGGTGTTGGTCTTGGACCTCAGGGAAGTTTCCGATGTACCTTGCTTAGATAGAGGAAAGGATAAAAGTTCTCATGGGTAGGAATGGGGGATACAATTTAACATCATGTGGGATGAAGGTGGACCAATTTGAAGTGGTCATGACCAATGTGTGTTGGGCTAGAATCTTAGGGAGGGTTCCTAGGTACCTTGCTCAAATAGGTGTAAGGATCAATTTTCACATAGTTTGGAATGGGGGATTAGGACGTTTATTCTAAAGTGGAAAAGGAAGTATGCCATGGTCAATGTTTACTCTAAGACCACATGAGTCATGCTCAGTGTGATAAACAAGAGGCCACAAAGACCTGACGATCCCCTTGTGAGGGGAATGAAGTTGGGCTTACTCATAGTTATCAGTCCAAAGGGGAAACATGGGATTATGCGTGGTTGGTGGCCTAGAAAGATAGATATTGGGACTTACTCCCTAATTGAGGCATATTGGTGTCAAATCCCAGAGAGAGAGTGATGGGGTAACGAAGGTTCTAGTTCCCAAATCTCTTCTAGTCAATGGAATCGAAGAATAAATTAGGAGAAAGGATTCTACCTTCCACAAGAAAGGCTAAGATCTTACACCAGGATGGTTGACATTCCCCGTAGACAGATGCCACTCTAGCATGGAGGATAACATTTCAGGTTAGGACGATATCACTCCCATGGAGATGAGCGGGCATGGAGAATGTACATGATGGGGAAACCTGTGTATATGGAATGAAGACAAGCTACAATTTAACATCATGTAGTGAGGATGATGGTGCTTGGCAGTTTAACATCCTGTAGCTTGGATGAGACAGCTTCACTTTTCACCCCTAGGACATACATAACTGATACCCACCCACCCTTGGGGAAGGGAAGGCCTCAGCAATGTCATTGTGGGGGTAGTTTTATAGATTGATCCATTGAGTGGCTCATGTTACCATGGCAATGCAAAGAAACAATATTTTTTAGCATGCTTATGCGAAGAAGCATACGGCTATGCAATGAAACATAAAGCACCGCCCAAGGGACCTTGAAATCACCTTGTAAAAACCTAGAGGGTTGTACAGGATAAGGATTTCCAACAGAGGGGATTATATAAAGGGACCTTGCAAAAATCTTGTTCCCCACATAGTGATGAAACATCACTATGGGGAATGCTTCACGAAGTGGAGTCTCTTTGCCTAGGAATGGGGTATACATGCATTTGGAGGGTGATTTTTGAAGTGAAAAGAGCTTCAAGGAGTATTAATTCATAAAGCATGGTTACCATGTAAAGAAAATCACTTTGAATAAATGTACATTACAAAACATAGTTATCCAACCTTAACATGGGGTCCACATGTGCATGGATGGTACTTCATGAAGCAAGACTAATTTGTGAAGAATCAACTCCCTATAGGGATATCCTTTCAATGAGATGGAATGTGGGCTCCCCAAAGGGCATCCATGCATGAAAACGGGTTTTATTTGAGCTAAGTTAATGGTACTCCACAATGCTAAATTACCATGAAGTGGTCATTTTTATAAAGGTTTCACAGAGTAGAAGTTTTTTCACCCTTTGAGAGATGAGAAGGGAAATGGTTAGGGTATACATCCTTTGGATTTTAGGGAAGCCTGGTATTAATATGAAAGAGGTGGCACAAATCATATCCATCTCATTGTGAAGCCACTTTGATCTTCATGATTGGCCATGGATTTTGTTTAGTTTGTCGTAACCATGGAGTCGACCGTCATCCCTACCTCGGCACAGATCTA
Source organism: Viscum album (assembly GCA_963277665.1). Classification (NCBI taxonomy): domain Eukaryota; kingdom Viridiplantae; phylum Streptophyta; class Magnoliopsida; order Santalales; family Viscaceae; genus Viscum; species Viscum album. The sequence continues at coordinate 1,223,542,044 of OY728162.1, forward strand.
TCCTTAATTCCATCAGTGACGTTCGCAGAGGATTCGATCAATTTCTATGGTATCACCGAGGTTATCCATTTACCTCCATTTTTCAAGGTTCTATGTCTATTTCATAGTAACTACGGAGCCTGCCACATCTTTTACTCTTTGGAGAATGCATAGGGGCTTCGGCTTGGCATTGTCTGCAATGATGAGGGACTCCGCAAAAGCTGCGGTGCTAATGGGTTCCGCTAATGAGCTTCACAAAGCATCCCATTTTTAATTTTTTTTATCTTTGCATATTTTTCCTTGCACGCATAGTTTGGCAACAATAATTGTTTTACTGGTTTATTAACAATTCCCTATTAAAGTAACCTTTTTTGGAAAAAGGTACTTTGTTTTTCTTGTATGTTTTGATTAGTTATTTTTTATCCTCCTTTGTTGATAATGTTTCCATAATACAAAAAACAATTATAATTACATATTTTTCATTTTTATAAATAAAAAATGTTTTTATTAATAATCATGAATGTCCTATTTGATAAATTAAGTTTGTTACGATCATGTAGATAGTAGGTCATATGTATGAGTAAATAAAGTTTCCATTTTTCAATGATCATTATGATAAAGAGATAAGTAATATTAAATCATTAAATAATTATAATTATCTCATAAATAACATATATTATCTTTACATATAACTATAAATATCATAAATTTTGTGTGGTGATGAAAATATATGGCCACATCGCATCATGCAGGCGGTAGTACACACATACATGAACAACATTATCATCATCCAGTGTCAAAATATTATTGGAAAATGATATATCTTCTCATTATAATGATTAATATGTAACGAATATCATAAATATTTCATTTATATATCATATATTCATTAAATTTATCCTTATTATTTTCCATTTATGGGGTTAATGAAAATGAATCACATTGCTCTGTGGGGTGGAAGTCTATTATACACATGAGAAACATTGTCGCAACTCTAATGGAATTGAATGTAAAATTACATATATGAATTAATTATTATTAACTTATAATAATGTTATTAATAACATATATATATTATATACCCATCATTATACCCATCCTTGAGAGGTAGTAATGGAAAAAACAATGACAACTGTTTGCGGGGAAGTAGTCTGCAGTACACATGAAGGATGATTTCATAAAGCATTTGTTGAAGTATAGATAGTTATAAGTCATTAAATTAAAATATATATATATAAGTATATTTAATATAATGAGGTTATTATACAATCATATTTTAATTAGGATTTTCAAAAAATTAAATAAAAACACTCATTGAAGATCATTACCTCTTCTTTATGTATTAACCATATGTTTCTACACACACAAAAAAACGTTCTTATGTTTGATTTACTAAAAAAATAAGTCATATATTATAATATTAGGGAAGGGTTTAAAGTATTTTTTATTTAATGAACCAATATGATTTTAATTTATTAATAATATTCGATTGTGGATGAGGGGCATTTTATATGTGTGGTTAGTGTAACATTTGTAATGTTTTAAAAATAGAAAACATGTAAACCTATTTTTTCAAGAGAGAAGACTAAAAACATCATTTTTCACAAGAAATAAAAATTATAGACACTAAATATTTCAAAAAATAGATTTTATTATTTGTTTTTATTTCCTTTAAATCTTTATCATCGATGTCTAACCCCTCAAAAACACATTTATACCACACCTGTGGTAATTAATAGGTATTGTTTTCCTTGTTTTTTTTTGTAAAAAATTAATTTTAGCTTATTATATATTATAAATTATGATTATTTAAAATAATGAATACATTTCCAAAATTAATTAAGATAAGTGGTATAAGTTAATTTAAAATTAATCCCACCAATGAAATGAGATAGCGGGTTTTCAAAGCGAAAAGGTTCAAATGCTTACAATGTTTTTTTATTAAAATTCCATATTATAATTATTCCATTTACATAAATTTTAAAAATATATATATAATTTTAATAATTTTACTTTAATACCAGTTTATAATATAATATATCATTATAGATAATTTACGAAAAAAATTAATTTTTCAATAAAAATGACATTGTTTTCTATTCATCAAAAAATTAACCATTTCCCAAAATAAATAAATAAATTCACCTTATGTTAATTTTCATATTCTGATTCCAAAATTGATTTTTATTTTTTAATAATATATTCAAAAAAATTCATGAAATAGATTTAAAATAAGTGTATAATAATGATGACCAAACATCTTTTTAAAAATGTACATTTTTTAAGTGTAAAAGTTGATTGATTCTTATATCTTTTGTATAAAAGACATAAGATGAATGTTAAACTATTTAATTAATATATACTATAAAAATTTCATTATATTATTTCACTAAATTATTTTTGTTTAATTTATCTAGGTAAAAGTTTCTTGTTTTAATCAAAATTATTTTTCATATAACAATTTCCTTTATTTTAAAATAGTCTTTATTTTGATTTTTTATTTAGTTATTAACCTAATTATTCATTTTATATAAATTAATAAACCATATAATTTCATGATTTATTTGATCATATTCATACCTTCAATTCCAATAGTTGTGAGATAACTACCATTTTAAATTGTAATATTTTAGTTACATGACACTTTTCATTTGAACTCATTCTTACATTTAACGAAAAATATAGAAAATAATAGATTCATTTCAAAAAATATATATTTCACCATATTTGAAGGTGATATATTCTATCTCATTCAGCTTAATAATGATCGAGATAATCAACTCAGTCATCAAAGGTTTAACATTTAAAAATTCATTTATAGAAACCCACATCATACAATTTGGTAATAAAACAACTCATTGAAAGGGAAATGTATACACATAAAAGTTTACATAAGTTTACCAATAACATGGTTTTCACATAAGTTGACATAGGTGGGATGTAAAAACCTAGACTTCTAGGAAAATCCTAACACTAAATAATGATTGTGAGTGGTAGTAGATATAGTCATGAGAATGTTAATGACCAAAATTTCATAATACAAAGAATGATGAAAAAGGTCACTGATTTCATAAAAATGATAATAATATGAAAAAAATTTATTTCATGATCTTTTTTTGAATATTTGGGTATTATTTTTCTGTATATACTGAGAACATATGAAAATGTAATTTCTTGATATCTTTTTATTTAATATGAACAATTTCATCCTTTGGATGTTACTCGAACAATATCAACTTCATCTCTTACTCCAAGAGATGACTATTTAATATCTAAATCACTAAATATGATACTTAATGGAATGATAAGTCATTCCTTATATCTCTAGTTCAAAAAAGTTGAAAAATATTTCTCAACATTTACTAAAGACAAAAAATTATATCTTAAAGTGTGAAAATCATAATAGGAAACCACATTGTCTAAAAAATCATTTATACGTGGTCAAAATCAATACACCTCCATTTTAAATCTATGATGCCTTGCATTTAACCTAACTCATATATGATAATATATATTTATAAATCCTTAATGAGACTTCATAAAGAGTTTATTAATTTCTAAATCACATTCACAGGGTGTGTCAAAATAGTTGTATAATAGGGCTCGATGTCATAGACCGGGTGATGATCTTGCCTAGCTCAATGCATTATTTTTCTTACTTATTACCCTTATGAACCACAATTCTAGATCCATTTACACTTGTACTATCTATATATTGATGTAATTTCGTAGAAACCACGTGATTTATCCTTTAAAAAAATTCAAGTACATTTTCCTACACTTTGACATGTCCTTCAACTTATCATTAGATACATACATGGAAATGTCCTTAAAAATAACCCTAGGTATCTCACTAATGTTTTCTCATTATAATTTACAAATGATAACTATACATTTCCTCTAATTCCAACTATAGTGACCTAGTCTATTCATACAATGATATTATATCTTTTTTGATAAATATTCAAAAAAATACAAACAACACACATATATGGATCTTAATATTCTTATGTCTTTATAGACTATAAACAAAATCTTCTTATTTAGTGAAATATATTTAATAAATACAATAAATATCTTCTCCTTTAGTAATATTCAAAAAAATACCCTAATTAAATTTTTTTATTCATATCCTATGTAAATAAAACATATAAAACTATGAGCTCAGATTCTCAGTAAGGGTAAAAAATAGTGATATAGAAGCATAGCATGAACATAATGTTATAATAACATGATTATAACATATAAAAACCATACCATTGATATCAAATAAAAAATATTGAGTCATGGAATAATGAATGTTAGTTCATAATAAATTAATCAAAATGAAATAAATGAAAATTATCCATGAATGAATAACATTTTCATAAGAAATAGAATTGTGGAACACACAAAACCATAAAATTATTCCCATTGTAGTCATGGAACACCACCCAGGCTAACATAGTGGAATGTGTTCAATCCATAAATCATCATAGTATTCATGGGTCAGTTCCAAGAACATCATTAATGAAAAATTATATTATGGAACATGGATCACTCCCTATTCTAGAACTGTTTATCTCAAGAGATATAAATATTTTCAAAATAAAATTAGGCCCCCAGGGTACCCATAGAGTGGATGGGTTAATCAAGGTGTCAAAATATTCTATTAAACAAATGGATCTTGTTCTCATTTTGGTATGAACTTATAAATCTTTTCCAGTGGAATTGTTCATTTATTAACCAATCAAATGAGGAGAGAAAACATAGAATTTCTTCTTGGTTCACCACTAATTTATAGTGAAAGGATCATACAAAAATATTTTATTAATCATACCTAAATAAAATAATATTCACTGGTTGATGTTTAATCCAAAAGGTAAGACATATTCACTACTATTTTGGAAATCTTACTCAGTTTAATGACTTAAAGGACACCCTAGTAGATTTTCATTTATGTCTTTTTTCTAGACTATAATGAGACCATGATTATAACATAGTAATGAGTGTATTAAACGGAATGCATTGTTCACTTACACTATGTTCTTAACACTATTATTTTTTAGTTTCCTAATCATCATAAAAAACCCCATTATTTTAAAATAAATAATAACATTCACGAACCCACACAATTTTATGAATCTCCTTTGTGATTCTAACTAACTTTTTGATGTAATCCCTATTCATAAAACATTATACCATCATAGAATACTCATTCATCAAAAAATCATTATTACAAGATACCTAAGTATTTATCAGGTCTAAGATAGTTTTTCCATGATGTTATAGCTCACACTAAATTTTTCTTTAATGAAGCTCCCAACTTTTGAAAATTTAGAATTATTCAGAATTTTATTCAATTATTTTTGTGTTAAATGAGGTGGGGTATCCATTTATTAATAGTAACATCCCTTCCTAAAGATACAACACATATAGTGGGATTTTAGGAACTTTTAAAAACATTTCCATGAATGGTATCTATTCATGAAGCACCGGAGAAATTAAACCAATCCGTGAATCTTATCATAGCCCGAATGGCCCGATGGACTTCTTTTTATTTTATTATAGATAATACCCATTTTAAGGGTTGAATGGGAACCTGTAAATGACTCGTAGGCCCAAGTCACAAGGCCCGACATGACCCGCAATACATGACCTGAAGGTCTAGAGGCATACCATGCCCATTACATGCCCCGTAGGCTCAGCTCACTAGAACTACCCCTCCCTGGAGTCTTGAATCATTGATATCCTTAGCTCCCCACCATGCATTTCTGATTGTATAGCGTTTCCCCGTACAAACCTTCACGGTGCCTGGTCCCGATGGCAGCTTCCATACCCCCTCATTTTTCCAATCCGGTTAGCTCTACATCTGGTGGCTGCTACTCTTGTTCCTATGATCCTCTTCTGGGGCATGTTCTGTGTGAACTGGGATACTCCATAGTCTACATGACCCGAAGGCCCTGTGTCTCGAAGGACTTTGATGACCCGAGGGGCCTGGAGACCCGTAGGTCCAAACCGGTAGCCCAAATGCCCAACTATGATAGGCCAAGGTTCCGACAATACATTAGAGGGAGATACAGATCTCACACATTCACATAATGAAAATCATATTAATTTGTACCAGAATATCATATAAAATTATTCATATCATAACCCATAAAATGAAATGGGTTTAATAAACATTTCAATATATATTAATATGTGGAAAATGGTAGTTTTCATAATAATTTCATCATTACATCAAATCACATCCTTTGAAAAGATATAGGTTTTATAAAAATATTATTATGGTATAACCCTTGGATTATAAATGGGTTTAATAAAACTATTGAAATCATAAACAATTCGAATATATATATAATTTTATCTTTGGTTAATATCCAATGTAAAGAGAAATTTATATAAAATGATTTCATCTTAGATGGAGAATGATTTTGAAGGATCATTGGAAAATTTCATGGAAAAAATAACTTTTCATTAAATTGAAATAATTTAAGTCATAAAACTATTCAAAAATCTATTTCATTCAAAATAAACATGAAATGATATAATTTTAGCTTCAATGAAATTAATTTTTATGATGGGAGACAATTCTTTTCAGGATGTACACATTAAAATAATGAATCCATTCACATTTTTTGTATAACAAAGAAGATCATTTTTTTGGAAAAAGATGTGAATATTAATCTAAAAACATTTTTAAAATAATAGGACTTTGGTAAAAAAAATGACAAATAAACGTGATAATTTTCAATTATATTTTGAAATTTTCTTATAAAATGATGTTTTTGAAGAAAATTTTTTTTTGAAAGAATAAAGAAAAAATATTATTTTTCTTAGAAACATTCATTTGATATTATGAGTACACAAACAGAAAAAATGAAGGGAAACATGTATTCTCATGATATAATTAGAGTATAATGAATTAAATGAGTTTCATGAAAAATGGATCATAATATACAGTCATCTTAAAAATAATCATAACTAATCATGATAAACTATGAGATTGTAACATTAAATCATTACTACATTGGTTTATTTCTCATGATATAAACAGAGTATAATGAATAAAATGAGTTTACTGACAAATGTATCATAATATACACTCATCCTAAAAATAATCATAAATAATCATGATAAAATATGATATTGTAACATTAAATCATTACTACATTGATAAATTTTAGTTTTAGGTACCATGATAGAATAAAATTAAAAGAAATATATAATATCATGAGATTAAATTCATCCATTATATTAATAGTTAGTGTGAATTTATATAAACCTCATAAAATAATATATGTACATTGCATAATAGATGTCTCAAGGAAGGAAAATTGAGACAAAAATTCCTTATCGATTTTGTAAATTTTATCCCATAGACCCCAAGAAAGTGAGATTCTAAAATTTATATATAAATACCAATAGTATTAAGATAATAATAATAAATTACCATCATGAGATTTATATACACCTCATAAAATAAATATTTGGCGAATATAGAATTTTTCTCAAAGTTTTAAAAAGCAATATAAAAATCCCTTACAACGTTTGTAATCTAATGTATAGAAAGAACCAATAAAACATAACATAAAATAAAACATTAAATAAAATTAAAATAATTATATTCTTACTATTACATGTAAATTGGGAATTATATAAACCATACAAAATAAAATAGCTCTAAATTTTATTATGTCTACCGAAAATGAGAGAGAGACAAGAAATCTCTTAACTTACGACATGAATACCTTCATACACATTATAATCTCTTTTATAGTAAATAAACGTATAATATAAATCAATGAAAGAACCATTAACATATAAATAATACCATATATGATTTATGTATGACCGTTTATTAACTAGATGTTAATAATTTCTGGTTAAATCCATATTTTGGGGAATAACTTCTTGGGTTTTTATGGATGTTTTGATTTGTTATTTTCGGTCGCATGTCTTTGATAATGGCTCCATAATAACCAGAATAATAATCAAGAAATAATTATCATATTTATACAGAATTTATTTTTTCATGAACTATCATGAATAATTGTTTTGAGAAATGAAATAAATTACAATCATGGAGTCAATTGGTTGTATGTACAAATGAGTAATGTTTTCATTTTTCAATGATCATTATGTAAATGAAGAAAATAATATTTTATCTTTAAAAATAATAATAATTTAATAAATATATTATAATTAAATTAAATATACATATACATATTACCTAGTTAATATGGTGATGATAAGAGTGAGCCACATCACTTCATGAATGAGGTAGTCCACACATACACGACCAACATTCTCATCATTCATTGAGTGAAAAATATTAACAAAATGATATATTATATTTGTATAATGAAAAATATTAAATTATTAAAATAATTATTTTATGTTTATATATTGTAATCATTAACTTCACCCTTATTATTTTCCATGTAATGTGTTTTTGAAAAATGAATCACTCCGCTTTGCGATGAGGTAGTCCATTATAGACATGTGTGACATTTTTGTATACCCTAAAGAATTGAAGGAAAAAAGGTATATATGGTATAATATATTCAAATGTTTAGTTAATTTATAAAAATAATCTATGTAATTTATATCCATCATTATATCTAACCACTATAAGTGGTAATGGAAATATGTGTGACATGAGTTTGTGGGGTGGTTGTCCACCGTACACATAATAGATGATTTCGTAACCCATTTTATACAAGTGTAAATGGTTGTTGGTAATGAATAAGACATAAAAACTACTTATATGTATTATAATGATGTTATTTTATAATATGTTTTTCATAATAATTAAAGGGGATATCTAAATAAATAAAATAAAAATGCTTGTTGAAGAATGATATGTCATTTTATTGTAGCCTATCATAAGTTTTAAAAAAATAATTTGAAGATTATATTTGTGACTAAAATAATGGTTATAAGATGGCATGAGGGATTTATAAGGTACTTGTATAAGTATTTTCTGAAAAAAATGGTCTAAATTTGTGAAGAATATAGGAAAGCGGTCACATTTTATAAGTGAGGTTAGTGGCACACTTGTAATTTTTTGAAATGAAAATAATGTTCCCATGTTTTTCTAATAAAAAGAGGATAAAAATGTATTATTCAAAATAAATAGACATTATTGGGTCCAAAGGTCTCCAAAATATAATTTAGATTAGTTTTTACATTATTTCATCCCTTGTCTTTTTTTTGTTTAAACCCTAAAAAATCCCATCATTACCTTGATCGTGACAATTATTATATATTTATTTCACAAGTCATTTTGGAAAAATATTATGTTGAACTTATTAAATAAAATATATTATTCTGATTTGAACTATATAATATAGTTTTTCAAACTCAATTAACAAAAATGGAATAATTACATTTAATATTAATCCCATAGACGCAATGGGAAAACGTTTTCTCATATAGAAAAGATTCAAAAGGTTGTAATGTTTTTATATAAGAATTAAATTTTAAAATGTTCCGATTGACCTAATTTTTAATAAAAAAAAATTTAAACTTTTTAAACTTTTATAAAAATTATTAACATAATTTAACATTATAAATAATATAAATAAAATTTCAATTTTCAATTAATATTCAGTATTATTCCATATTCATGAAAAATAAGCATTTTCAAACAATTCTAGAAAATAAACCTTATGATAATTTTTATATACAGATATGAAAAAGTAATAGTATATTTTTGAATAAATGTTATGAAAAAATTTTAAAAAATCAAATACTTTATTCAAAACGTAAAAAACTAATTTTTATAGAATTGCATTTTTTAAGAATAAAATTGGATATATTATTATCAATTGTCTTTCCAAATATTATGATGAATGTTAAATATATGATTGAATTTGTAATTCATAAATTTATCTAGAATAATTCAGAATAATATTTCTGTTTAATTTATTAAGGTAAAAAATTATCACATATAAATTTATTTTTATAAAAATATTTCCTTCATTTTCAAATTGTTTTTATATTCATTTTAAAATAATTTGACACCAACTAAATATTTTCTTATACATTTTTTAACCATATATTTTCATAATTTATTTAATCATATTCCTACCAGCTATTCTATATGCAATGAAAACACCATTATTATATATAATAATATTTTAATAGCATGTCATGTTTCTCTTAAACTTATTGTTACATGGAACACAAGATATAAAAAATATTAGATTCATTTGAAAAAAATCTATTTTAGAAAATCATGGGGATTTTACAAACATAATATCCATTTACACATTTTTAGAATATAAAATTACTTATCTTGGCTATTTAATTATCTTATGGAAAAAATCCCTTAGATACTATATTTTAATCCAATGAAGAACCTATAAGACTTAATTTCATGTTGGGTGATAATACCAGAATCATACATCACATGTATTATTAATGTTTTTGCATAGAAATAAGTAGATTCATTATCCTTATTCGTTAACTCATGGAATTCCTTCTCCATTTTAATATGAATTCTCAAGTAAAGTACTTTTTTAAGCATAAGTTCTTAAAATCATCCCATTCAATAGAGTAAATTTAATCCGGTTGACTCATATTCTTGATTTTATTCCACCATTTATCTTCTTAACTTTATGAATGATTGATATATGACTTGAAATTTTATACTCTGAATAATAAATAATTGATAATATTTATTCATTTTTATTGATCCATTGCTTAGAATAAAGTAAATCAGTAAAACCACTAATTGATTGTTGATGTTTCCTCATGAATGGAACATCATAAAATTGTTTCCACTATTTTGCATTTGGAGGTTCAACCTGAATCATATATTGAGAATATTGTGTTATTATTAAAATGTTATTTTTTATTCCATCTCCCAAAATATTTTGTATCCCAGGAGGAAAATCGTTTCAATTGACACCACAGTTATAATTTCATGGTTATTTCAGGTTTCTGTTTTTGACAAAAATCACAAATCCAAGAGTTTGAGGCAATAATCATAATTGGGGACAAAAAAAATCATGAAAATAACTTATAGAATTTCAAAATTATTACACCATATTATTAATCTATAACTACTTATTCATCAATTAGGTTGTCCATGGTAATTATTCAAATCCCTCATAATTGATCATATTGAGTTTTCCATTTTTAAACTTGTATAACAAATACATGTCAAACTATGTTTATAGTAAGGACCATTATGATGCACCAAGTGATGATCAAGTATATCTTAATGTTCCCATTCTAGAGTCACTACCCCTAGGTACAACCATGCCAGAGACACATCCATCTGTATTATATATACATGGCAGAAATTTCTTAGATAGAACATACACTATTCAATACAAAAAATACCATTACATGTTCATATACTTATTGTTTCATTATAGGTATTAGTAAATACTTATAATACTAGTTTATTAAGTATTACCAAATGATTTCTCCAGAATTAACTATAATAAACCATACATTTTATTCATAGATATTACATCCTTATAGAAAGATGTTCATTACATAACAGAATAAACCATGATAGATTTTTATAGATCTAGTGCCATTAGAAACATGAAATCCAAAATATCTGGGTGATAATAATTTTCTTTCATTTCCCATATATTTCCTCAAAAATAGAATCCTTCTTAAACATGTCATACAAAATACAATTCTTCATTACCTGGGGAAATGAAATATTATTAAGAGAGATTTTAAATTCTTATTAAAATAATTAAATGGAAATATCACTATTATCATAACATAAAAATGATCATAAGTGTGGCATTACATTAATATATCAATTATAAAAAATCCACTATATATCATATAACATAATGACGAGTCATGGAATAAATATTTTCAAATCATAATACTTGAATTTAATTGAATCAAATAATAAAATACATGATAGAATAAAATTGGCATAATAATAATATTTTCCTTTCATAAACATGGGCATGAAATATCATATAATTTAGTCAAGAATTATATCCAATAATATCATATCAGAATCGGTTCACTCCCAAAACCATTATAATAGTCAAGGTTCACACCTCAAAACTATCAGAGTGGATAGAGTCTTATACAAATTTTTTTTCAGTCACCATCGTAGTCCTATTTATTTCATGATACATAAATCATCACCAAATTCATTAGTGGGAGATATATACCATATCCATAAAATATTTAAAATAACACATATGTGTCCCATACGATCATAAAACATGCATCCTATTGGAGGCTATGAGATGATTTGTGTTCCATAAAAATTTCATCATAGCAGAACCCATTGAAAAAAATAGGATTCATTAAATTTTCATCATTTGATCAAAACATAACCCATGGAAAATAATTGGGTTTCGTAAACATTTCATAATTTTATCGTAGAATAACCCTTGGAAAATGAATCAGTTTTAAAAAAATTAATTATAATCAAAAAACATATAGATAAATAATAATGGGGCTATTATTGAATATTATCTATAATAAATCCAATTCAACATTACTAGTTATTATCTGAGATGGAAAATTATTTTTAATTATCACAAGGAACTTTTAATGAGTAAAATAAACATTTCTCTTCAAAAATCACCTTTTTTAAAAGAAAATATTTTAAAAAATAATGACAATAAAAATAATTGAAAAAAGTATATTAAAATTATAATTTATGTTTTAAAACATGGAGCGGTCATTATTGAGTAATATACCATTCATAATGAATAGGTGAAAAAAGAAATTTCTATAAACATTATGAGTAAAATGTCAAAAAGTGCCTCATTTAGAAAATGACATGTGAATTCCTTTAAATGATTTTTTAAAAAGTAAAACATGGTTAAAATTACTTCAATAAATAATTATCGATCCATAAAATAATTCTTTAAAAGAATTTTCATGAACATAGACATGCAAGAAAAAGGTTTTTTGAATGAAGAGAAAAATAATGTCAGTATTTCATTAAAAGTGTTATTTTCGACTCTTGAATGCATAAAGAAATAATAAATACAAGATAACATATATTTTCATGGAATTTCTTAAGGATAATAAATTTAATGTGTTTATTGAGTGTTTTTTCACAATATCTCATGATTAAAATATTAATCAGAAATATTCAAAATAATCAATGAGGTTGTTACATAAAACCCCTACCAATTTGGTAACTTTTGTATCATAAGACCCATGATAGAATACAATTAAATTAAACATAGAATATAATTTGAATAAGTAAATTCATTATATAATGTCATAAAAAAAATTTAAATACACTTCATAAAATTAAATATTTTCATACCATAAAAGATATCCCAAAGAATACACATTGACCAGAATTTCCATTATATTATGTCTCAAACTTCTTCATAAAAATTCAAAGCTCCTATATAATAAGAATTTTTTATTCAAAATCTATTAAGGAACCATACTCATATGTATCATACCATAAATTATTTCTTATGAAGTTTTATTATCCCTTTATTTATAATTCATTTTTAAAATCATGTTTTGGGTAATAACTACTACATTTTTCATGTATGTTATGGTTTGGTTTTTTTGGTCCTCTTATTTTTGTCATGGTTCCATAATATCTATAATTTTTATCTGTGATTTATGTATAATATATATCAATTATATATGTATTTAGATAAATCCAATAATGTTCAATATAGAAAATTAATTACATCATTCTTGGAGATTGTAGGTCACACATATGCATGAACATTGTTTTCATTTTATCAATGGATGAAATTATAATTAAATAATATAATACCATTAAAATCTTTATTATTTTATATATATCACATTTTTTCATTAAAAATACCCTTATTTCATTCATGTTGAATGTATGTGAAGAATGGGTCACATCGCTTTGTGAGGCGGTAGTCCACCGTACACACAAGCGATGTTATTGTATTCCCATAAAATTAAATTTAAGAAAAAAATATTTTATATTTTAAATAAGTAAGTATAAATATTTCATAAATATCATATAAATAAAGAAATTCTGTCATTATTTCTAGATTTAATATCTTTTGATCAAAAACAAATTACATTCGTTCATGAAGCGGAAGTCATTTATACACACAACTGATCGTGTTGCATCACTCTTCATTGAGGAATAGAGAAATGTAGATCATGAAATTAACTTAATAATGTAACATATATGGGAGAAAATTATGTTCTAATATAATACTAATTAAATAATATTTTAATGATTTGGTGGACGAAATAAATTTAAAACATGTGGTTAAGGACTGTACTATTTCATGATATAATCCCTTTATGTTTAGGACTAAAAACATCAAAGGATTGTTTTATAATAAAAAATAATCTAATATTTGGTGTGGGGTGTATGTAATGTAATTAGAGAGGTATTTTCCAATTCTAAGGGTTTTGGGAGTGTGATGTAGATAAGAGAGGGGTGTACTTTTATAAGTGGGGGAGAGGATACACATGAAATATTGAAAAATAAAAAGTTATATCTACATTTTTAAAAGTTTATATGTATTAAATATGAATATTTAGTGAACCTATGTTGATATAAGTTGAAAATATAGAAATAAAAGAATAATTTTATGAGTGTTTAGATCATTTTAACCCTTATCCTTTAATTTAACCCCCCCCCCCACCATGAAAGCACGTTTTAAAATTAACCTCATAATTAGTTTTTACATTTTAATTTTTATTTTGGACTAAATTTATGTTTACCTTATTATATAATATTAATTGTTATAAATTAAAATTTATAATCATTGTTTCTAAATTCAACTTTTAGATGGGGGAATATTATATTTAAAATTAAACAGAGAGACATGATGAAAATTTTATTTTCCAAAGTGAAACCATTCATAAGTATAGAGTGTGATAATATCTAAATTCTATAAGAAATTGATTACAATGAAAATATATATATTATTTATAATATAATTGAGGTAATAATTCTTTTAGATTAATTTTTTTAAAAAAATGACAATAGTAAATTTTTAAAATGAAAATTAATGTCTATGATTGCATTTCTATTTTGTCATGCCCCACATTGAATTTTAGTGGAATGTATTTTTTGGGTTTTCCCGATTCTTTAAACCATAGGGGTAAATTTGAATTCTTGGGATATAGATAATTATATATATATAATACCCCAAAGTTTGAATATGAATATTTTTTATATTAATAGATTATGGAAATATATGTGGTAATGGATTATGATGGTTTTAAATTGTTTGGAAGGATTTAGAGGTGTTCAAGAATATTCGTATATAATAGAGGTGTGGAAATATCTTCTAGTCACATTCACATCATGAATGATTTGGGGGAAATAAAATTGTTGTCTTGTTGAAGATGTGAACTAGTTCAGACTCTCAAATGGTACACACTGTGTAAATGGTTTACATTATGAAAGTGTCTACTGGGGTTATTTTAACTAAAGGTGAAAAAATTTCCTAAGTATCATATAAATAAATAAATTACCACTGTGAATGGGTTTAATATTATGAATATCTAGGAAAAATTGTTTTTAAATGATGATGTTTATATGATTCTATTTCATCCAACATGAATATTAATCTCTTGAACATTGAGTTGAATCTATGAAATTTTTGAGTGATATCATCAAATATGGACAACATTATATGAAATTTAGTCTCCAGTGAGTTCATTTGGTTTTTTTACCCACAATTTTTCTTATTCTTTTTCATCATAGTGTGATATCTTCACTATTTTTGAATTTGGTTTTGATTTTGATCTTGTATGATTTAGGTTTTTACATGTGATCTCATTCTCCTTCATTATTTGTTGGAATTACTTATTGAAGTTTTTTCTTTGAAAGCTAGATAATGGTATGTGGTTAATGAAAATTCCCCTTTGGTATATTTCTAATTTTTTATATATAAGAAATATTATG
The DNA here is from genome assembly GCA_963277665.1 of Viscum album. Lineage (NCBI taxonomy): Eukaryota > Viridiplantae > Streptophyta > Magnoliopsida > Santalales > Viscaceae > Viscum > Viscum album. Next base: position 1,223,557,891 of record OY728162.1, read on the forward strand.
TGATCAAACTAATACAACATGCATATTAACATACTAGATACTGAGTGATGATAATCATGTGTTTAGAAAATTTCATAGTTCCCTGTGGATCCAATATTGTTTATACCAATATTTTATCTACTCGTAGGGTGATCCTACACTTTAATAATGAAGAAATACCAAATCACATAAAATATTTTTTAAAATGAAATCATAACATAGGTAATTACCTATGATAGATTCACCCGTGAAAATGGATTACATGATAATTGAAATTATTGGTAATAATTTATAGGAATTTGGTTCATTAACTTTATTTATAACGGATTAATATATATCTTGATGAATAAATAGATAATAGAACGAAAAATAGTAGTTTAATTATTTGACCGTTTTTTCTTATGATGTTATATTGTGCTATTCTTTAAAATTTGAATTCTGTTTTTACTCATACAGAAATGATTATATAAATGGAAAGGCCCGGTTTTGTTAAAATACGTATATAAATGACTGGTATCAATTATGAAGTAATTGTTATAAGATTCATCCCATGTTTACTAAAATTATTATATAAATGTCCTGGATTAGAAATATTATAATTCTTAAACGGATTATCCTAGTTATGCTGAATTAATTATATAAAGGGATTGGTTCAATTATGCTTAAATGATTATATATAGGGCATGTCATGATTATGATGACATGGTTCTACCGAGGACTTGGTTTAGTTATGAACAAATAATTATATTGATGGATTTTTCCAGGTTATGTTATTATTCCAATGAATTTTGGTTATGGATGGAATATTTATTCTATATCTATATATATTATAGAATAGTTCCAATGATGGTTTTTTATTGTATCATTTTAATTGATTGAATAATACTCATGATTATTATTTTATTGCATGCACATTTTATTATACTGGAATTTTTCAAGACATGTTGTTGTTGACCTAATAAGTTTTACTCACACCCAATTTGGGGAACCATTTGGTACCTAAAAAGATTACATGATTATAGTTTAGATAATGTAAAAGGAAACTCTTGTTGTTTGTTTCATTCATGATGTGTTATAGATTGTCAATAGGAGTGATAAGGGATTCGGGACCCAGTTCAATTGATTTTATTTTTTATATCTTGGTCTTGTATCTTTATGACTACTAGTATATAAATTAGTTAGATATTATCATGAAATTAATTGGTTCATTATTATTTGGTGTATATTGTTCATACTTTATCATCCAATTTTATGATTTACAATTTCAAAAATTTACAATACTATAATATTTATTGATTACCATGGTATTGAAACTCTGTACTCGAGGGTAGAGTCTCCCCACTATGTTCTATATACCCTCCATATAATTTGGTATCCTTTAGAATATGTGGAGTTGTTCTTGAGGTCTAGTTAACAACCTAATTTGGCCATGTGAAACTATGCCCTATTATGGGACTTTACAAAGTGGTGTCCAAGCCCACTAGTTTATTTTCTATTATTATACTATTAGGTGAAGGTAAAAGGAAGAAAATGATATGTTGGGAATTTGTAAGAAGCCTATTCATATGAATTATTAGCCCATATAAAAGGGAAAATATGAGTTCATATGGATGTAATTATTATTTATGATGGCTCCTTATTATGGTTGATAAAATTTTACCTTTGGTTACAAACATATTATGTGTTGTTATTGTTTCATGTTATTTATACTCATTCCCCACTATAGAGGGATATGAGTATTCATTCATCATGATAAGAAAATAGGGATATACCATGATAGTCAATTCTCATGATAGGGATATATTTATTAAATTATATATATTTTACTATCTCCATAGTGAAATCAGAAACCAAATATATATGCTAAATGAAAATTAATGAATTATTTTCCCATATTAATTCACATGTTAGGAAATATTTATAGATACCATGAGCTAGTGGTTCTCCATTGTTTTCAACTATTTTAGGTTGACCTTGATGTTATCTATTGTTCTAAGAAGTAAATATTCCTTATATGTGAAATACCTCCTCATCGCTTTTTAATCAAGAATTATGGGATTGGAAATTAGCATGCCCCTAATGTAGCTAAACTAGAGAATCCTATAGATCTTGATAATTTTATGGATTTTCATTATCATGAATGATTTCTGAGGATCACATAATTCATGGAATGGTAAATGTATTGCACCATAATTTCAATGTATGAGATAATGGTGGAGTTTTAGCTGCTACATACTCTTTTGATCAATAGGGAGGGAAGCCCCCATATAGATAAGGTCTTGATCAATTTAGAACAGATGATCTTCTATAATTTTAAGGCACTATTTGATAGAAGGGAGGAGAATGTTTCATAAAATCTTCATATATTTGGAATGCATTGGTGGGAAATTATAGTGAATGATTGGAATCAAGAGGGGTTATATTGGAAGGAAATCAAGGAGAAGTATATCATCCACCTATATTGTGAAACATTGAGGGATGAGAATGATCATGATTTCATGCACCTGACATGGGAGGGCAGGTTAGTGACGGACTATGATGTGAAATTCCCTAAATTGTTGTATCATTCACCTTAATTATCAACTAATGAGATATCCAGGGTGATGCTTTACAATGACGGACAACGATATGTCACTAAGTCACATGAAAAAAAATTCAATTGAGTTTTATTTTGGAAATGATAAATCAAGAACTCATCATGTAAGGGAACTGAAGAGATTCCAAATGTAGTGTCCCAAAGTTTTCACTAGGTAAAACTATGACCTATTATTCTAGAGAAAATTAATAATTCTATGAATGTTATTTTCAATAAAACCATGTGAAGAATATCCAAAGAAGTAGGAATCAGTCTTAGAACCTTGTTTCATTATAGTGTTATCATTGTGAATCTTTTTGTTGAAAGATTCCATAAGGGTAGTACCCTCCTTCCATGTTTTGATACTTGCGGTAGGTTTTGATATCTACATAGGTATTTAGTGGGATACATTATTAGAGAAGTGGAAGGGTATCATGATGGGTACCATATTCTCATAAGGGCTTATCTACCCCTTTGTACACTGGTAAATGGAGTTCCATTTCATGATTAGAAAAAGGTAGGTGGTGTGGTACTCAAGTTAATAAGCGATAAAACTATATAGAGATAGAAGTCCAGGAAAGTTGGAATAGAGCCTAGATATTATATTCAATTCAGTTGCACAATTTGATATCTAATCTGGCAAGAATAGATACAGGACCTTATACTATTAGTTGAATCATTTTTTATTATATACCCTTGAAAAAAAAATTTATAAAAGATCATTTCATTCAATTACATCTGAACAATTTTCAAATGGTTTGTATTTTTTTATGGAAATATTTTTTTTGTGTTTTAACCATCAATACATTGTTGGATGTGTGTTCAATGAATATATAATGTTGAAATTCATTTTCTCTTAAATTATTTGTTACAATTTATTCAGCGAACCTTTTTTATGGAAATGATAGCGGTCAATATGATTCTTTGTTTCCATTGGATAGATCTATACCAGACTCATATAGAATTTTACCTATGGAGAGATACCTTCATATATCCATAAGGATGTAGATAAATTCACAAGGTTGAATGTGATGTTAAGATTGGTTCTGCATGACCAATTCAATAAATATTAGATTATACTAGGTCTCAGATAGCTGGATTTACTCTAGATGATGTTGAAATGTAGTTGGATACTTTTAATCTTCTTGTATAGCATTTTTAGTATGTCTTTACTGATTAGTACTGTTAAAATTCACCGAAATGTGATATGAAATTCATGATAGAGTTGGTGCTGAGTAAAGAGCCAATTTATATTTGGCCAAATAGGATGGTACCGGTAGAGATTCAGGAGTTGAAGGATAAGCATTAATATTATAATGTGATGGTTTCATATATCATACTATGTCACTATGGGGTTCCAATGTTATTTTCACCAAGAAGATTGATGGGACATTACGCCTATGTGTGGTCTATTATATATTGAACCTGATGACAGTCAAGAATAGATATCCCTTTCTATGCATTGATGATATCACTGATCTTCTTAGATGTTACCATATATTATCAAACAATAATGTGAGCTATCTAAATTATAAGTTTATGGAGAGACTAATAGAGATACCTTGGATGGGTTTTTAGGATAATTTATGAGTTTTTAGAGATCTTGGTTATTACTTTATTCTAATGAAAACACTGGAAGTAATCAAGGTCATAATTAGTCAAATCATTCAAAAGATTCTGAATTCGGTTGGAATGTTGTTTTTCAATAACATAATTGCTTACTCCCAATATATTTATGATCATTCTCATTATATTGACACCATCCGAAGTACATTGAGAGAGAAATAGATTTACACCAATCTATCCAAATGTAGTTTTTGTATTGACAAGGTGTAAATATTAAGTCATGTCATCTCAGAGGCAATAATGTAAGAGGACCCATTGAAGGTTATATCCAAAATATCATGGGATTTTAAAATAAATGTATTGTAATTTTAGAGAACTCTGGGTATAGCTGGAAATTATTGATATCTTATCCCATATTTATCCCATCTAGTTGCACTAATTTCCATGACGATCAATAAAGAGGTGAAGTTTGATTGGTCAGATCCTTATTAGAGGGATTTTTAGGATATTTTTGGTACACTGACAATATTATTGATTATTACCTTACCTATACTAGCTAAGGCATATACCATGAATAATGACCCAACCATATATGGACTCTGAAAAGTCATGATATTGGAGGATTGAGTTGTTGCCTAGGGATTTGGATAAAAGATACCACATAAGAGGAATAATCCTACACATTATCTAGAGTTGTTTGTAGAGGTAAACACACAATGATTTAGGAGAAATTAACTTTTGGGTGAGATGTTTGTGATTTTCAAAGACCATGTGAGGCTAATGTACATATTTTATTAGTATGACCTCATCCTTCATCAGAGGAGATAGGTTAAGAATCTGTAGTCTATTTGACATCGTGATGGATTATAAACTAATAATGGGTGATTTAGTGGTTGATTCCTTGATCCAAAATATAATGATAGTGGTAGTGTTTGAGTATTTCTCTGAGTTTCGGATGATGATTCTCATTGTATACATGAATCATTATGTTTAGGAGTCCCGGGAATGAGTAGATCTGACTTCATCATCTGTTATAATGGATCTTCCGGACTAGATTAAGACTGATTAATTATCTAATATAGAGGTCATTATTTTATCACATGTATATAAATCCTCTATAACATATGTCTATAAGAATGTAATTCCTATAAATTCATATTATACTTCCTTTGGATGAATTTTATGTTATATTATCCATGGACTGTCTCTCCTGATATAGGTTTCGTGATAATTTCTAATAGAGGAAACCCATCTAAAAAATCATAATGTGACCACCTGTTAATAAAAATGATGACTATAAACTCTATATGAAATGTTCATCAATTTATAATTGGTTATTTATCATAAATGGTTAAAGTAAAAATATAAACATTAGTTATACTCCCATTATAATGGAAATAATGTGTTTACTAGTCATAAAAAGTATAGTGATGATGAACACCCATTATAAATTAAATCTAGTTTTATATTTTTATTATAGAAAATCATAACAATTAAATTCATTAATAATGATTAAAATTGGGTTTAAATGATTCATTTTTGTACTGGGTCTTTACCACATGATTATAAAACAATTATAATGGGTGATACTGTAGGTCTTAATTGTTTCCACCGTATCTGCCACTAGCTTGTTTGGGAGGGAATACAAAATTATTTTCTTCCATGAGATTAATAAAAACTAAATAAAATAAATATATTATAATTGAATAAACATTATTGTGTTTGGTGGATAAATAATTATAATTATTTACTATCAAAAAATATTTCTCATTCCCAGCTAATTGTTTAAACAATTAATAAATTATATTTTCCAATATAAAATAATTATTATGATAATATAATATATAAAATTTTATTAATTATAATATTATCATTATTTAATTTAAAAATATTTCTAGAATAATATTCATAATCATAAATTTTTAACAGGAAAATTTTTCAATAAATGATGGTTTTCATTATATTCTGTATTTTCATTTAAAAAAATTATTATGAAAATAATATCCTTTTTTAAATACATTATATCTAAATTACCTTCATATGATTTTTCATAATTTTTCTAATATAATTGAATTCTAGTGAAAAAAATTAAATACATTTCTTAACAAAACCATAACATGTATGACTATATATTGAAGCTGGTTTAACATAATAAATAATAATAATATTTACATTAATAGAGATGAATATATATACTAATAAATATATTTTTTAAATTACCATTATTAATATCAGAATCATATTTTTAGAATTTTATTAAAATATATCCTATTTTCTAAAAAAGAATATTTTTTAGCCTTTTATTTTAATTAAATATTATTTTTATAATATATGGATTTTCAATAATTATGAATAATTATAAATTTAATATGTTTATTATAATAAAAGTATATCCTTGAAATAAATTACGATGATAATTTTAACATACATGAAAATTATTTGGTTAAAAATGTGCTTTAAAAAAATTAGGTTTTACCAAATACATGTGATAATGTTAAAATTAATTTTTCGTAACAAAAAAAATTAATTGTTGAAATGTTTTTTTATTTGAAATCAGTATGTAATAATTAGGCAATAAAGGCCTTTTTATTATTAAGAATAAAAAATAATCTAATTAGGTAAAACATAGTTACCATGTTTAAATCCAAAAATGGTAAAAATGGTTAATTAAATGAGTAAAATTATTATAATTTTAAAAAATGATTAAAATTGTGTTTTTAAGTATTTTATATAATAAAATATATTCTCAAAATATTATTTTCTTTTTTATTCATCTTGATATGTGATACAGGATCTTTGTTTATATATAATGAAATAATTAATAAATTTACATTCAAACCATTTAAAAAAAAGAATTTTCACCACCCCTTAAAGAAAAATATAAATTTTAGTTTCCTTATAAATATTAACCATTTTTTATTATCCAGAATCCTCAAGAATTTTTTTTATCTTCTATTCAAATGAATTTACCTATGTTATTCAGTTATATCAAGTCCTCTAATAGAAATATCATGTCCTCAGTATAAATATACATTTTTCTCTATCATATTTTCTTTTCTATATTACATTAAAAAATATAATTTTATCATTAATATATAGTTACATCAGTATTTATTTTATAAATAATGTTATTGTTTTAATAGAATAAATATTAAGCACCTTTCATATAGAAACCCATTTTATCCTTATAAGACATTAGAATATTTCTAATTGTGTTTTTAGAGAAAGGTTCTTAGACGTTGTGAAATTTCGATGCCCAGTGTTACAGGAATAAATTAAAAAACAATATTTAGTATATTTTATAAAATGAATTCGATGGAAGTGGGATGTCTCTAAAATGGTAGTTCAGATTTGAAATCTGAGGCCATAGTTGAGCCTAAATCTTGGTGTTTAACCTAGGTAATACCTAACATTGGTCTATTTGGGTCTTCCATAAAAAAATCCATGTATGGGTGTTTTTGTAAATAAAATTATTAAAATGAATTATTTTAACTCAGATGTTAATTCAAATAAATATTTAATGGGGATGCGAGATGGAAATCTAAAATTGTCGTTGAGTTTGTAATGTAGTGTTTTTTCAAGGGTGGTGTGAGGTGAGAGGGAGTAGGAGATTCGAATTATGCACTGCTGTCGATTTCTTATAAAAAGGTGTTTAGGGGAAATGGGCAATTGATAGCTCATTTCTCCCATGGAGGGGGTAAAGCACCATCCTCTCCTTTAGATGACAATTCGATGTCCAAGCATCATTGGATCACGACAAAAATGTAGATGCTAATAGATTAGTGCACATCGAACACAATAGAGGATCCAATATCGAGGTATAATTTCTCTTTTCGATTTTTCACCACCCCAATTAAGGGATTTTTTTTCTTTTTTGACATTGGTTCGATTTCACTAATTTGAAATCCATTATTGATGGCTAAACTAACAATGACCATAAACTCTATAATTTATGGATCATTTGTTCTTAATTTTTCATCGCATTCTTCATTGGTCAACTTTCCATCATGATGAAACAACATAACATCATCGAGAGTGGAATTGTTTTATGAAGGTAGTGATCCAAGGATTCCAGATCTACGATGGTTTCCTATTTAAGGTGTCAGAGGTGGCGTGCTAGTGAGGGGAAACGACTGCTACTTTTTGATACGTTGAAATATTGATGAAACATCTAGAAGAGGGTGTGTTAGTTAAGATATCATCACAATGATTCCATATCATATCTCAAAATAAAATTTGGGCAATCGAGGTTTCATTAGTTGTCCGTGGAAGGACCACTAGAGCAACAACATTGGTGATGGCCAACGGTAGTCCCTATTGCAGCAACAGAGCCTCGCAACAACTGCCAGCCGCATTTCCGTCAGCATTGCGAGGAAAAACCCACATGGTCACATGGGGGGTGAGGAATGATGACATAGTTGGGTGGTGCACTCACAACAGAGAAGGACATGCCACATTGGTTGGGTCAGGCCAAACCAGCCAAACTGGGCCAAAGTTGGTCGCGATAATTTCCGACACCGATAACACCGAAATTGATAACATGTTTTGCATTCCGTATGTGGTCACTCATTCCTCTTATCGAGAAGGATCTTCTTATACTGGTTAGAGTCATTTATGTTTTTGTTTCATGGATCAGTTCGACAAAACACATGACTTTAATAATAATAATAATATATCAATTATTATTCAAAAATCTTCTATCGGAACTAGAATTCTAAATGGATGTCCTATTTACATGTCGTCTATGGTAACATGACCCTTTCATTGAGGGCAACCATTTGAGTTTTTTTGTATTTTTATAATTCATTCACAACACAAGGTTTCATGAAATGCCTTATAATAACAATATTATTATTATTATTCATAAAACTTGTATCGTATCATACATCGGCATACAACGTCTGATTGACACGCCATCAGAGGTGTTGTGACCCTGTACTTGAGGAGGAAATCTCATGAATGAATTTGGGTGCTTAAATTTAAATGGATGTGTGTGCTACATGAGTTATTATTTGGGTGTTTGCAGTTAAATGCATCTTTTTCCCCATGTGTCCGTTTGGGAAGAATGCATATCCAATCTTGTGTGCTTTTTTATAGGATCATAATACCTCAATCCAGATGATTTGTTTCATGATCATGGTGTGGGTCACATGAAGATTGTTCATGCCCAATGCTGCAAAATATAGTTTCTTCACCGAATATATGATTTGGGAGAATGAATAGTTGATCATGTGTGTTTTTATGCAAGGACCATGACGGTGTGATCCATTTGATTATCTAAGGCTGTTTAAAGAGACATGTTGGTAAAATTATATTTTATCACTTCATATCAAACAACGAGCATTGTGTTCTTGTCATCCTTTTGGTCGAGATCTTAATTGTTCTCTGTGAGTATGCTGACATGAAGAGGGGGTTCCTACTCATTGTTTAATACATAAGTATGGCTGGGTTCACAGCCATTTGAATAGGCATGGTCACACATCTTGGGGTACCCATATGTGACATGTACCACTTTAAAAATCATCTATCTCTTATATACCCTTATTTTAGACATGGATTTTTGTGAAAAAGTTGTCTATCCTGAGTGTTCCTCCATGTAGTACGTGATGATGCCATCCTTTGTGGATTATGAGATTTTTTTTGCGAGATGTTCTGGGAATTTCTCCTATCTGAGAGGATACATGATGAATGTAGTGTAGTTCCTTAAATATTTCTGATTGGTACCATCCTAAAGTGACAGCCAAAACAGTACCATCATACAGTCCAGTGGGGCTGATTATTTGTGTTCATCATTAAATTTTTATGGCTAACCCTCCAGCGGGGCTGGGTAATGGCATTTTTCATTTACCCCTCAGGGCTTACCCTCCAACGGGTCTGGGAAGTAGCATTATCCAATAAAAAAATTAGGATTACCCTCTAGTTTATTACCATTCTACAGGTATGGGTAGGGGTGTTCCTTGACTATAGTGTTGATCATACCCTCAAATAGAGTGGCTTCATGGGTTCTTGACCATTAGACATGTTCTATCGGCTATACAGATCTATGACAAGAAATGTTTTGTTGTACCTTTGAACTCACAAGAAAAAATGGACACTTTCCCCACAGATATGTGTTCCTATTAAGTATCCTAAAACTGTTAGGGTGAGATAGTTCCACCCAAAGTGGATATTATCAAGGTGAGTGATTGATTCCCTTTGACTTACAATTTAGAGAATATGTGAGGAATACTCAGAATCATAGGTGGTTACTTATGGAACTGTTGGTTAATATTCTACTAGGATGAGTTATGATATGGAGATCTCCTTACTCTCGCATTGAAGATTCTTTGACTAAGTATATATATATATGTCATGTCTAATTACCCACTCATTGGGTTTTGGTTATGCTCTATATAAGAGAGGTGAAGACTTGTGTGGTATTCCACATGATACCTTTGTCTAGCTTCTCATGGTTGACGATTCTACTCTCCTACTATATGTATCTAAGAATTGACAAGATGTTCATATTCTCACCATTTCAAGATCCTTATAAATATGTGAGTCTAATTTAACTCTCTAGTTGTGTTGAGATTTACTCTTTTACTATACATTGATTTATCTAATTCCTTCCTCTTCAGTTGTATCTCTGATATCTCACCCAATTCTTTTTTAGGGTGTCCTACTGAGTATTTTTATACTCACCCCTGTATGGGATTTTCTCACACATGTCATACCATATGCATATGATAGTCAGTATGATCATGACTTCAGAGGAGCTTATAGATATGGTGTTCTTGGACCACATGTAGTGGTTGTAGCTTGGGATCCAAGAGTCGGGATCTCTCAGCTATTTTACATCTCAGTTACTTACATTTTGGGTCACTTTTCTAGTTGGGAATGTATTTTCCCACATTTACCTTTTAGTTTACATTTTTGTTATTGTATTTTTTAGATGTTGATGCATGTTTGGTATCATTTTTATAGTAGTGTTGTATCATTTTTTCTTTTCATTTGCACTTTTGTATTGAGTTTTATGTGTGTGTTTATGTGCAGTTTCATAAGAAAAGGCTTCATAGAGTTTTTGTGCCTTCAGCACTAGTCTCGACACTCTATCCTATAGATGCGAGATTTGGGCCGTTATAGATCGATCCCCGACATGGGTCTGGTCATGAAAAAGTGGTATCAGAGGTGATTTGACCCTTAGTATTTTTTTGGGATGTTTCTCTAAAAAGTTCAAGGTTGGGTTTAGGGAAATAGTTTCAACTATTCTCAAGAGCATCTCTTTATTCAGGGAGCATAGTGATGGTTTTGCGGCTAACATATCCATCCACCATGACTCAGATTACCCAAATGAAAACTTGGCATGCAGAAAAATTTGTTGCAGGGATCTTTGATACATGCATCATATAGTATTGAGTCATTTACTATACATCTTGAGTCAAATCCCTATACGGTTGATATATATATATATATATATATTTGAAATTGTTAATCAATGATATGTTTGAAGATAAATCAGTGGTGATATCAAGCTAATATATCCACTCCATATATTGATGATGACTATATGATCGATGATGCCATAGTTCAGGATCCATCATATGATCCACCTTACTCAATGTGGACAGGTAGCAGAACCACCGCCTGTTTTTCTATAGTTAGTCTAATAAGAGAAGTCTTAGGACATATAGAGGTTTAGAGCACTTCAAAATTTCATGTATCAAATACTGTTGGGGTGAACCATACCCTCGGTAAGTGGAAGTTTGGTTAGAGTTTGTATTTAGCCTCTTCGGGCTTGTTAACACACCCACAGATCAAATGTTGGCTTTGGCAGAATGTATTTTCCATGAAGCATCTGGATGTTGGTAGATTTTGGATAATCAGATACACGATGAGTCTATAATCTCATGGGATGAGTTATATAAGCTATTTTGTGAGGAGTATTTCTACTCCTTTATATGCTCTGTTCGGTTTCAGGTGCTCCTTTATTTTCAGCTGGGAGGGATAAAGGATGATGAGTACACAACTAGGTTCAAATACCCTACATGCTAATATATTGACATGATCCATTACATTTACTTCTGATCATAGAAGTTCAAGAAAGGACACTACAGAGAGATCTATGATATTATTTCACCCTTATGCATCCCCTACAATGCTAGGGGTTTGGAGAACGAACTCGTGATAGAGATCCTTCTTTCATAGGGGCGCCATAGAACTGGTTGTGGAATGGGGTGTAACAGAGATGAGATGTTTTTCATAGCTAACAGGAATGAAACGATAAGGACATGAAAATGGAGGCAACCCCATAATTGGTCCCAAAAATAATCGTATGGGGTTGAGTTAGTATAAATAATTGGGATATCCTTAGGAGGGTTGTTATTTTTCTTGTGATGGGTGAGGCCACATGGAATTAGACTACCCGACCATATGTGCTGATCTTTCAAACCATATGTTACATGAACCATCATTGTAGATATAATGTCATGATGAGGAATATCTTATGTGGGGATATGGTGGTACCCATGGAGGTAGTGTGGGAAGGGGAGAAAGTGGAGTTTTGGTTGGTGGATGATTCTAGGAGATCCTTCAACAACCACCTGGCAGCCCACGTTTGGCTCAGGGAGATGGCGGTCAGGGCCGTATAAAGCTACATTTTATGAATTTCTATAATACTGCAACACATGAGTTGATGAGGGTACACCATGTGTCTTTTATACATTTCCGTACTATAATGTGTTAGAAAATGTGTGTGGAACACTTTTCTCCCTACTTATTTATTAAAATTTTACTAGGGTGATGCTAGGAATCGGTGTAACCATGTGATGGTGTTGTTTGATGTAGCATTAAATTCATGAGTAATAGGGGTCATTCCCCCATAGAGATTCATTTTTTACTATAGAAAGACAGTGAGGGAAAGTCAGTTCCCCCAGATAGGTCAGTATCGAGGTGTGTTGGATGAACCCCTCTGACATGTGCCTTTATGGCAAGGGTGTGTAGTGGAGTTTTAGAGAAGGTCCTACAATTTTCAGAGGATTTTTTCTACATGACATCCTATTTTCTTGGGATTCCACTAGTGAGTGTAGTGGATTATCTGGTATGGGGATCACTCTCCTTCCAAGGGAAGCAAAGACATGCAAGGTAGTCCACATGCCTTATGTGTGTAGCTTCATATAGTTGGATGAGTTTACTCACCTACCATGTTCCTTGGTACCTCTATGTTCTCAAATCCAACATTGATAAAGTAGTTAACAATTATAGGTTGAGGTGATGAAGACCCCATGAATAGAACTACGCGACACACTATGTGGTGCTAGCAGTAGTTGATTTTGACCTGAATGCATGGATACACTAACTTCCTAGAGAATGCCCTATGGTATGTATGGACCACTAGAGTCTCAGGTATGTCCTCACCTACAGTTACTAGAACCTATGGCAGAGACACTAATTGAAATTCCTACAGGACTGCGATTTTGAGATAGCCTATATGTCCGGAAAGGGAAATGTTGTAGATGATTCCCTCAGCAATATTTACCAGGCTCGCCTAGTGCAGGAAGATTCAGAGCAGTTACCTTCTCTGTATCATACCCTAGTGGGGTAAGACTGTAAAATTTTCTTTAGTCAATCATTTTGACTTCATCACTTCTTTAGAGTGTAAGGGATTCTTTGATATGAGACATCAAATGTGAAATCATTCATGACTAGGTATCCATAGGTGTTTCACTAGATATATATTCAAAGTAGGGAATCAAGGGACCTTACTCCATATACAAACAAAGATTCCAGTCATGACGTGGGATTTAGAGGTTTTGGCCAGAGAGGTGAACTATCCACAGACATTCTTTTGAATGTCCATGACTATAAAAAGAGATGGAAATGTTTCCCAACACCTTATACTACACCCAATAGCTGGAGTAGGCTCACGATGTCTCCCACATGTCATAGATATGGAGATATGTGCATGATTCAATGCACATCATTGACAGGAGAAGACCATACAATTATGGACCATCCCATTGGATTGTGTGCTATGCGAACATGGAAATGTTTAGGTTTTCTTGGGAGAGCCAAGAAATGGCTTAGTATCCTGATACATTTTCCCTATTTTTAGATTTTAGGAATGAATATCTTAAAGGATGGAATCATTTAGAGACATTATTTTTTCCTTGTAAGGATTTGGATTATTTTTACATATATTTCTAGAGCTAGGTGCTGAGAGGACATGTAATTACAATCCCCAGTGTGCCTGGAATAAATAATACCGAAAAAATTACTATATTTTATAATATTCATGTGACATAAATGGAATATCCCTCAAACTGTAACTCTGATCATAAATCTGAGGCTGTGGTTGTGTTTGGAGAGTGTAATTTACCCTACGAGGGATATAACATTGGTCAGTGGGGGTCTTCTGTAGAAAAAGTTACATAGGGTGTTATCAAAACTAAAAAAATTAAAATTAGTTATTTTATCTCAGAAGTTAATTCAAATAAATCATGATCAGGGGATCAGATTTGAAATACAATACTGGTGTTTTGTTTTAAATGGGTTCTCTTCCCTAGGGGTGACCTCAGGTGAGAGGGCATGGGAGGTTTGGATTCCACGACTACTAGAGGTTTCCTATAAATATGTGTTAAGGGAAAATGAGAAAAGGCTAGCTCATTTCTACCATAGACACCACTGGAGCTCCGTATTCTCATTCCTATGACAAATAGACATCTATTCTTCATCAGATCGCATCAAAAATAAAGACACTAGTAAATCAGAGTTCAGTGAACACAACAGAGGATCCAAAATCAAGGTAGGATTTCTATTTTGGATTCCGCACCTCCATGATTGAATAAATTATTGTCTTATTTGACTTATGATCGATTTTTCAACATTTAAATCCTTTATTTTTTGGCCAAACTAATAGCTTCCATCAACCATTTGATTTTTGTATCATTCATTATTTGTCATTCTTCATCGTTATTCATCATTCTTCGTCGTTATTCATGTTCTTCATCTTCAATTTTTCAAATGCTAAAACAAAATCTGATCAATGAGAAGGGTATGGTCCTATTAAGGTTGTGGTATAGGGATTTTGGATCTATGAATTTGTCATGTTTCAGGTTCTAGAGGATCCACAATGGTGAGTGACAGCTGTGGTTACTTTTTGATATGTCGAAACGTCAATAGATCTTTGTGTGAAGGTTCTGTCAGTAAATATCTCATCGCAAGGAGTCCATATCTGGTCTCAAACTAAAAATTGAGAGTCCTGGGAGTTTCTGGTGGTCCATGAGGCAAAGGAAGTTCCCTGAAGGTGTGGTATTCCAAGATGTTGGTGGTGACATATTGCAGAACCCACAAAAACCTAGGGTTTAGGCGGCGGTGAAAGGGCGCGCAGGTGGCGGCACAGAACGCCAACACAACAAGGTGGTGGAGATGTGGTGGGCTGAATTACATCACACTAATCCAGAGTGGAGTGGTCTAGGATGTGTTGCCTTGGTCAGTCCATGGTAGTTGGGCCAAGCTGAAGTGGCCGAATGGGGCTGGAGTGGGTCGGGGCAGTTTCCAATACCAATAACTCCTTAACTGAGCATCCATTTTTCATGTCGTCTGCGGCCAAACATTCCTCGTTTCAAAATAGATATTTTTATCCTGATTAAATGATTTTATGTTTTCATATATTTTATTGGTTCCACTAAACTCCTGAGTATAATAAAAATAATATAATTATTATTATTCCAAAATCTTGTATCGGACCAAGATTTCAAACCGAATTTCCAATTCATTTAACATATATGGAAACATGAATCTTGCTTCATAGATGATTTTTGAGGATGTTTTTCAATTTTTATAATTAAT
Organism: Viscum album; assembly: GCA_963277665.1. Classification (NCBI taxonomy): domain Eukaryota; kingdom Viridiplantae; phylum Streptophyta; class Magnoliopsida; order Santalales; family Viscaceae; genus Viscum; species Viscum album. The sequence continues at coordinate 1,223,573,837 of OY728162.1, forward strand.
CCCCAATGCACGGTGGCATGAAAATTTCAATTATAATAATAATAATATAATTATTACTATTTAGGAATCATCTATCGGACTGAACCTCTGTATACGGCGTCCGATTGATGCGACGTCTGAGGCATTATGACCATGGAGTTAAGGAAAAAATTTCAAGATGATTTTTCATGTTTAATCCATAATAGTGGTGTGGGTCCAATGAGTCTCGATTTGGGAATTTGCGGTGAAATGAATCTTTTTTCCCTAGTGTATGATTCATTTGAATGAATATCCAATACGGTTTATTTTCAGAGAGGATCACAATAGTGTAATCCGATAGATTTATTTTAGGATCATGGCATGGGTCCCCAGAAGAATTGTGTTTTCGCAATGCTTTATAGTTATTTTTTTTCACCACATGTCCAATTAGGGAAAATGAATAGTTGATCCTATGTTTTTTTCCACAATGACCTTGACGGTGTGATCTATTTGATTATATGTGGACATTTGAAAAGGCTTGTTGGTAGAAATATGTATTCTCCCTTTGAGTCAAACAATGAAAACCATGAGCTCCTAATCATTTTGGTTAGAGGTTCCATAAACATTGGGAGTATGATGGAACACCTAGAGGGGTTCTTTTTCATATAATAATACCCAATTTTGGCTTGGTACACGACTAGGTGAAGTGGTGGGGTCAGAAATTGGGTGGGCACTACACATGCATGTACCACTTTACAAATACTCTATCTCTCATATAATATTCTTCTAAACTCCTATTTTGGACCACGAGTAGCCTATACAGAGTGTGTTTTCAACAAAGAATGATCTGGTTCCCTCTACAGTGGATTTTGAGATACGATGCAAGATGTTTTGGAAGTGTCACCTATCATGGGTGATAGTTGATTACTATAGTGTAGATCCTCAATGCTTTTATAGAGGAACCATCAAGAAGGGATGGCCATCACCATACTGGCTTACCCTCCAGCGGGGCTGGGCAGTGGCATTCGTTGTTTACTCTTCCAGGCTTACCGTCGAGCAAGGATGGGAAATGGTGTTCACCTATAACTATTTCAGGATTACCCTATAACATTTTACCCTTCATTGGGGATGTCTAATGGTGTTCACCAATGGTAGTATCGATCCTACCATCAAACAGAGTTGGGTAGTGGGATCTTGACCTCAAGACACCATCTCTTGGTAATACAAATCAGTGACGAGACATGTTTTGAAATTTCTTTGAAATCAAAAGAAAGTGGGACATGTTCACCACCAATACGCATCCCTATGAGATAACCTAAAACTATGAGGGAGAGATAGTGCCACATAAAGAATATTGTATCAATGTGCAGTGATTGAGTCCCTTTGACATGATGTTTAGAGCAGACATGCAGGATGCTGGAGATCGTATGTGGTTAAATCTGGAATTATTGGAGACTCATTTCCTAAGACGAGCTTTGAGATGGGGTTCCCCTTACTCTCTCATTGGGGTTTCATTTAATATATATATATATATATATATATCATGTTTTAGTACCCACTCCTTGGGTTTTGGTTAATCTTCTTCCAGGAGAGGCGAAGATGCGCGAGGTATGCCACATGTTTTCTGTAACTAACTTCTCATGGTTGGAAATGTCTACTATCCTACTACATGTATCACAGAATCGGCAATAATTTCATTAATTAATTATTTTTATATCCTTGTGTCTTAATGAGTTTACTTTCCCTCTCTTTTAATGTTTAATTGTACTCTTCTATTGCACCTTTTTATATATTCTCCTCTCTTCTTCAGTTGTAACTCTAACAGACCCCCCTTCACCTTTTTAGGGAATCGTGCTCAATATTGTTATATTCACCCATGCATGGTCTTTCCCCGTATGTGTTGTGTCATATGCAGACAACAAACAGGTTGATCATGACTTCATAGGGGCATAGGTATATGAAGTTCTTAGACCATGTGTGGTGGTCGTAGCATAAGATCCATGAGTAGGGAACTCTCAGCTATATTAATTCTTAGTTACTACTAGGTGGTGGAACTTTGATGGTTGGGCGTATATCTTTTCCCTTTTCCCTTTTAGTTTACATTTATTTTCTTTTATTGTATATATTTGTGGCATGTTTGGTTTTCTTTATATAGAAGGGTTGTATCTTTTTTTCCTTTTCTTATACACTTTTTCATTGAGTTGGTTGTTTTGGTGTACATGTTCTTAGGAAAATGCCTCCTCGAGTTGTTGTGACATTGGTACAAGTCGCCACCCCCTGGACAATGGAGGAGGGCTTGGGGTAGTTTCATATTGAACCTCATCCTGGTTTGGGTCATTATATTTCACTTTCTACAGTATGAAAAATAAAATGTCTTTTATCTATGAATGAGTTACCGCCTCCACATTGTAATGTCCCTTTATTTTCGTCTAGTTTTTTCTTATTTACTGAAATATAATCATATATATTCATAGAATTAACATGTATCTCAATAATTTTAATATTCATTTTTAGTGATATTATTCCAAAAGTAATAACATTCATTACCATACTTATCTATTTAGAATGGTATGTAAATGTTTAGGGCAGTCTAACAACCTCTATACACTCTACTAAAAACATATATTAAGGATGATTATAAAAAATTAAATAATGATGAAATATGTTATGAATAATTAAATAATTATTTTATTTTGGTTCTTTGTTAATATCATTAACATTAATCTCATTATTTAAGATACCATTATTAGATTGTTAAAAATAATGAAAACATGCTTGTTTCCAATTTCACCTTAAGTATAAATAAAACATTAATAGAGTGAAATTATAACATTATTAACTATCCAAGAATATATGTTAAATTTTCTAAAATGATATCATAATTTTGATATTTAAATCTATAAACTATAATTGACCCCACCCTTACATATTGAGTTAAAACCATCATTACCACTCAAAATCGATAAAAAATAGGTCATAAGTAACTAATATAACTATATAGTTTTGTTATAAGTGATGTTTTTAAAAATTTATAGATATGAATAATTTTTTAAAATATTTAATTATGATAGTTAATTTTTTATATAGGATATTAATGCACCTTAATGGATATGTGAAATTAACATAAGGTGTTCTTTGTATCAATTTAAATTTTATGAGAAATATTTCATATTTTGCTACATGATATTTTAAATAATGTTTGATTATATCCTAATGAACTTTTTTTAACATGTTCATGATGTTAATGGGGTTTTAATATCCATGTCATTATATTTTTTTCTATTAATTACAATCAAGGGATACTAAGGTTGTAGGGGTTATTTGTCTTAAAATTTTAATTCCTTAACATTTTGATGATATTATACAACATCATTTCATTTACAGGGTGTATCGACATATCACATTACATTAAGTAAAATAAAAAATATTCATTTCATAATATTTTAATTTTAATTTCATTGAAGCCAACTTATTTTACATGATTCATACATAACCATTAAAGTAACTATTTTGTTAACTAAACTTCCGTCATTCAGTTAAAATGATTCTTATTGAATAAATTTCTTCTAGGATTGGTTTATTACACTTAAAGAATTTATTTACAAGAACATTATTTTTCAACATGTGGTAAAATACATTTTTATTCAAATATTTTACTTTGATGAAATTCTTTCATAATAATTACGTCACTATGGAGAATAGATATCATTATTTTTAAAAATTATTTCCCCTCCTCATTGAAATTTTCAATTCCCTCCAATATTATAGTTTTAATTTAGGAAACCAATTTTTTATTATCTTATACAACATACATGTTACCATTTTTCACATTTCAAAAGTATGTTTATTTATAAGTTTTTTTTATGTAGGTTTCAATAGATATATTTTAAATTATTAAAATGGTTTTCCTTCCATGAACATTTCATTTATTTTTAACTAAACATTCTCTTAAAATAAAAAATATATCTTTTCTAGTATTGATTATTGATGATTATTGTACAAAGTAAATGATTTCAAAAAATGTCAAATCACCTTAAAAAATATCTTCGGAATTTAACATGTAACATCATATTTTATAACCATGATAGAAAACATTTTTAAAAAACCAAATTATGGGTCAAATGGATTTTACTATTTATCATAATGGGTTTATTTAATTGAAATTATTTTTCATAAATTTTCAACTAAATTCACTTATACTATTTTATGGTATAAACTTATTGAAATTAATTACCATATTTATATTTCCATGCCATTAAATTTATATGATTACACATCCAATGTATTAAACCCTTGTACACATTATATTTTATACCATTTATTGATGTATGTTCGCAAATTCATCAAGCATTTGCTGATTTTAGAAATTATTGAGTTAACCACGTAGAATTTATCCCTACAGTACTTATACCCTATTATCTCTATTGATGTTTATTTTCATAAAAATATAATCAATATATTTGAAAGATCCTTTAATTTACAGTGGAATATCATTTTGTAATTATAAATGAAATTACTAATTTTTTTTCTATTTAATTCCAATTTACAGGGATATGAAACTCATTTCCATTCCTTGGATTTTTGATGATGTTATGAATTATTTTTTTATGTTATACACATATATATACATATTGATGGAAGGAGTATTAAAATTCAATCAAATTATTTATTATGGTTTTATATATTATGAGATAATGAGTCATGGTCACAAAGAGATGTTTTTCATTATAGAAATGATGGATATACTTGTATTTGTTCACTGTATAAAGGGTTAATATTAATATATTTTTTTTAAAGGCATTACTATTCTTATTGATGTTTAAAAATTCACCTAGTATGTCATTTTTATTTGATATGAGGAATTTTATTTGTGAATTTTTTATTCTTATTACATGAATTATTTTTTGATTTCTGATCTATTTTTTAGGGTATAACATTCATATCTATATTGATTATACCCATATTTAAATATTTTTCCCACTTATGATCGTTGATTTCTATTTAATATCAAAACCCTTTCTAATATTTTGATCTCACCCCTTATTTTGATTTTGTTACACCATGATATGATTTAAACTAAATTATTAGGATGTGACTACAAGGGGTTTTTTGTGTGTAGTATTTTTGGGATACATTGAAGAGTTATTAATAATTATGAATTTTTTATATTTTTGTGAAAATTTTCCATTTCATGAAAAGTACATGGGTTTTATTATAATTTTTTTCCTAATTATATATATATATATACCTAAATTATAATGGAAATAAACTTTAATGAAATATTATGTTTTCTAATGTAATTTTTTAACAGAAATGTCTTTGGGACTTCATAGGGAATGAATTAAAATTAGTTAAAGCTTAAATGTTAATATTTTCTCAACTAGGTGGAGAATGAATGATGATACTGATGATGTTATCTATTTTTTAATGAGAATAAATGGTTTAAAATAATAAAATATAAAATTAAAAGAAATTTATATCAATAAATATTTTTCATTAAAGTTACCAAATAATAGTAACAAAAATTTGCACATGGGTTTCTTAGATATGGTGTTGATGTTGGGATGGGTGGCCAAAAAAATCATAATCATTATGAGAGTGGGACAATGAGTTTTGAACTCTTATAAATGCGTGCTAAGAAAATTAATTTTATGCATGATTTGGCATTCCTGCAGTCCATATTTAAAAAATAATTATAATATTTTTATAATATATGTTTTTAACATATTTTTTTCAATATAATGAATCTTGATTAAATTGTGTAATCTAATTTTTCACAGTAATTACCAAACTGATTCACCATCAATTCACATTTGAATTGTAAATATTTCAATATTTATTATGTTAATATTATATTATAATAATTATATAACAATTATAAATCATATTCGTATGGGATGTTATCCCACCTATGAAAAAATGGATCCCATATCTTTTGAATAGTGTTCTAATGCTGAAAGTTTTATTATAATCACGATATCATTCTATGTTTACTTATTATTATTATTAAATAAATTTATTTTATTATTCAAAACATTTGAAAGGATCATCTTCCTCATGAGAACCCCAACCAATTCCTTCAAAATTAATAAATACATAGAGAGTAATTGTTTGTTTATAGGTCCTACCATTCATAAAAGAATGAAACTAACATCGTCATTCGTAGATTCTAGTTAATCACTCACCAACTCAACATCACAACCATTACCCAACACATTGGAGTTATCAAATGTACCTATAATCTCAAAAAATAATGATTCAACCAACACCAAAAATACTAGTTATAATTCACCCATACTTCTCCTTGAAACTAACATAGATAATGATAAATTTTACAATATTCCAAAGAGTGTAATTTATTTTTTTAATATGTGAATCCCACAAGATTATGCCGGGTATGGTGGGATGAAAAAAAAATTCATTGTATGAATTTTTTGGGAAACCTCAGGTGGTATGAAACTCCGAATTATATGGCCAAATATCCTCTCCCCACATGTTTCATATTACTCCCTCTTAATGAGACATATATTTGGTAATGAAATTATAGATTGACACAATATTTATATAAGATTACATTTTCTTATAAATTGAATGTTTTCATTATACCTCTTTTAATTGAATAAAAATAAAATATATACTTGAAAATTATTCCCTTATTTTTTTACCAATATTATCTACCATGGTTAAATTCCAAGATAATATCTATATATAATTTTTAAATTATATATAGAAGACCATCATAAAATCATATCATGAAGAGAATACGCCTATTGTACCCATCCTACCGGGTTCATTTTCTTCTATATTAATGACATTTATGACCCAAAAAAATCCCCCATGGGGCTCCATCCAAATATCATTTGGAGATAATGGGATTACATCATCCAAAATTATATTTTAACCACAAACCCTAACAAAAAAAGATGTGGTATTGAGTTTCCACACCCAAAAATCCTACCATCAAACAAAATACCTCATATATTGTCCTCCCCTTAAATGATATTTTTAAATATATAATCATTTTTCACCACCTTGTTCTGTTAACTTGGGCTCAATTTATTACCACTTATTTTTAGGATTCCTTTCGTCATAATAAATCATATATCTGTATTCTATTATTGAGGCACCATTATTATCATGAAACCTGTATAGGGATTTTCCACTAACGTCACACCAAGCTTACACCATGGTTCTAAAACCCCTTTTTAGGACCCTCATCCTCTAACCAAGACATTTTGGACCCAATAAATAATCCATTCATGGATTTTATTGTAAAACTGGGATTTTCATATGGAACCCTATAATTTTTGATGTTTTGTCCCTATAAGGAATGGGATAGAGAGGAAAATGATCATACCACATCATAATTATCCCTATAAAATTTGAGTTTTCTATATATTAATTAATTTATTTATATTTCCTTGGTTTTTTGGGGTTTATAATCTTCATATACATATTTATCTTTTACTACTATCCGAACATGTGATTAAACAATAAAACTTTGATCGTTAAAACATCTTGGATCCATGAAATGATGTTTTTTCATCTTATTTAAATTTATTTACACTAGAATATAAAAAAAATAATTTAATAGGAATGTTATCTCCCATAAACAACCTAAAAAAATTTGTATTGGGAAATATTAGTTTCTCTTCAACATTACTATTCTCTTCTTTCTAGAACATTATACAAAACATTATATGTTTATTCTTGAATAATCCAATCCTAACCAACAATTTCTTTATCAATCTATAATTTTTCAAATCCAAACATCACATCATTCTCTTTCATCAACCTTAGGTATAGTTTAACAAACACATAATATTTAGTCTCCATTATAAATAGTTCATACTCAATCATCTTCCTTCCAAAAAACTTTTTAAAGATTTATAGTGATCGTTTCCCATGAAATTATTGTCAAATTTTCCACTATTGTGAATTGGTTTCGTCTTTCTGAAAATCAAGATTATCTTCTCTACTTCATGCATGCCTCAAGAGATTTAATTATGAAAATCCTATTCTTTCCTCTATATTTCATCCAGTTTATAATAAAAACAAATTAAATTTTATTAATATGAAAAAAAAAATTAAATATATATTAAAAATATGCACATAATTAAATATAATTAACATATTAATTTTTAAAAAATATGATAAAATTAAATTATTTTATTCACAACTAACTAAATTTAAATCATTATGTTAATATTAAGACATTAATAATTATATATTATATTTAAAAATAAATATAAAAATTAAATTAAAAAAATAATTTCCATAGAAAAATAATAATACAATTTAAATTAATTTATATTATTAAAAATATTAATATACTAATGTGGTAATATTCATTTCAATTAATTTAATTTTTTTAATAAATTATTATAATATAAATATATAAATTTATAATAAATTCTAACTAAATAATAGTAATAATATTTATTAATATATATTTTTATTAAAACACTATGGTTTCATAGACACACAAATGAGCTTAGTTAGATTGGAATTACTTAATTACTTTAATAACATTATACACATGTTATATACCCCCTTATATGAATCACTATATATTCTCAATCATAGATATCCACAACATTATAAAAAATTCATCGTAATCCCAATTAAGGATTACTCATAACTTGGAGTATTCATATATCAATAACAGGTTTTGTTAGTCATATCATTAAAACATATATTCAACTCATCACTTTTCAGGGAAAAAAAGTAACCACATAATTTAATCTAACTCATATTTTACCATTAAAATTGTAATGATTTGGGGCTTCCAATTATTCATTTCAGTAAGAGACCTTTTTACATCCAGTTTCATTCAAAATATAACTAAACTCACACACAAAAAAATGTTTCTCTATCATTATATTCTAAAATATTTCCCATTTTTTGATTTTTTATTTCTAATTTAATTTATTACCTTATGCATACGATATATGAAAACATAAATTCAAACATTCAATGACTTCCCCTTTATCAATCAATTCTAAACACAAGTTTTCAATTGGTTAAACAGAAATTAAATAAATGTATGAATGATCCCAAAGAATCTAAATTCATATTTAAACATAATACTAGGAATTCCACCTATATCCCCAAAATTTATCACCATTTGACCCTATTTTTTATAGTAAAAAAGTATATATGGATGGTTTTATAGTAACAGGTTAATCTAATGTCTCTTAAAAGAATATTTTTCTCAAAATGTATGCATACTAACAGAAAAACATATTTTCTCACATTATAAAAATACTCCAACTAGTGGACATATTAGATTCCTTTACAATAAACATTTTGAAAATTTTAATTCATCTAAATCAATAAATATTCCCAAAGAATGATTCATTAATCCAGTATTTTTGTGGTTTTTTAATTATCCACCAATTTTATTATTTATAAAAATTAATTAAAAAATACATTTAAAATAAGGTATTTATTGTGTTCTTATGAGAAACATTAAAATATAGATCAATATATTACTATAATTAAAGTGTATGCCTATTATTTTTGTATCTAAATATAAGGGAATCTATGAAATTTATTAAATTTTTACGCATTACTCATCTTCTAATGATTCCTATTTCTTTATTAACCACTTGATTCATAAGACTCCCTATTTATGTAAAAATATTCTTATTTATGAGAAAAAGTATAGTTGGAAAACAGAATTTCAATTATATATAAATATCATAGGGTGATTTTATTAGTTCTCATAAAGGACTCAAAAAAAATCATAAAAAACTATTTACAATTAAATAAATAATAAAAGAAGTTTCCTCTCTGAGATAAAAAATTTAAGACATTTTTTTGAAACTACCTCACCATGTTATGTAATATAACAATGAAAAGAAGTTATAAGTTATAAATTAATGAATATTCTGGAACTATTTTTGTTTATATAGTGAAATTAATATTCCCTAAAGACAATATTTCTTATGATTTATTTTGGTGACTATATATTTAAGGGTAAATTTATATATAATTTATTCTTTGTTTTTTTCTAAGAATACATTTTTGGAAAATGTATCCTTATGAAATATATTATAAATATGTTTCACCCAACATATAGTATGTTGTAATAGCATAGTGATGTGTTTGAATGATAATAATTATCTTTAAATAATTCCATTATCATTGGATATCATTGTCTTACAATTACATTACATATAACGTGATAGAAGATAAATTAAAATGATGAAACCATTAACTATGGTATTAAATCATACATTACATTGCATGAGTTAATATTCATAATGTTCGAGCATTATCAAAGCCTCTATATAATACACTTTACCATGCGATGGAATGGTGGTTTGTGGATGTTTATCCAAACCCCTCTAACACAATGATCACATACTATTTATTCATAGCATTTTGAGGTTCTATCATCCAATAGAAAAAATAAGAATCCAAAATGTGTGAACTATAATTCATGCATAGCCCATGGATACCTCTAGAGGTGAGATTTATTTTGGCTTTGATGTTATGATATTCTTTAAACCGTATAAATATTGATAAAGAATGATTAATATCATTTTTTGTGTTTGAACACATGTTTATACATTCTGGATTAATGGTTTTCATATATTACATATTTATTTACATAGGTTATCTTGGAAATGAATTTTTAGACACATTATTTGATTTGATACTATTTTATTGAATCCCTATGAAAACTTATACTGGTATTGGAGAAACCCATTTATTGAGATTCAATAAATCGTACTCTTGAAATAGAAAAAGATGCCAAAAATTATGTTATGTTTTAATGTAATCATAATAAATACCCTTAAATTATGGTTATTTTATATCATAATATGATCTAGGAAATATAAACTACATTAATATATTACTATAATATTGTGTGTGAGGTATATAGTGTGTTATGAGAAAAACATAGGTTATGCATGTTCCATAGAAAACATATCATTATTTTTTGGGTTCCATAACAATTCTTTGAGAATAATCGTAATGTATGGTGTGGGATTCACATTATATTTAGGGAAAAAATATGTTCACCCATTATATGATGCATTCTCAATAAAATGTTGAATAATTCATATACCAATCAATACCCACATCGGATTTCCATCCGGGTGTGCACTACTTTATTACAAAGAATCGTCTAGTAAGGGTTGTAGAATTCCCTGGAATCCACCCCACTCCATTGATACTTTACACCATTCCACCATGTTGTCTTTTCACATGAACCAACACATTTAGAAAATATTCATTTTCATTATGGTACTACTTTTAGGCTCAAGGAAATGTTAATTGAATGTTAAAAAAATCAACTTTTTTATATATAATTTATTTTTGTTAAAATTCATAAATTGATGATAAATGATTAGTGGCTAAATATAATTTATAACGAAATGGTATTTTGGAGTAAATTAATTTTAAAAAACTTATAAATTAATTAAAAATAAATTATACATAGTTAATTAATAAATTATTTTGTAAAAAAATTATTTATCGATATTCCAAAATATTAATTTTATTATTTAATCCCATATAGGATTTTATATGTAATTCATATAAATGTGTGCATAATTTTTTTTATGTTGTTAAAATTATTATTATGATTTATTTAAGACAAATATTACATTCTATAAACATTGAAAGATGGTTTATTTTTTGTTAACATTGACCATGGTTTTGAATTTGGGTTATAAGAATGAATTTATTTATTGAGAAAAATTTATACATATTATATTTTAGAATTATTTAGAATCGATTTATCACTTTATTAAAGTCATGATAGGGAGATGAACCTAGTGTTGTACAATCCTCTAGCTTGGAAGCTTATGACTTGTTCTATAAATGTGAGTGGTGGCTATTTTTTACTTCATTCATTCTCATGTGGAGATTTCCAATCTCTTATAATTTTATAATTTTTAGTGTTTTTTCTATACCATAAGTATAAAAAGAATTTGGATATGTATAATGATATATTTCTCTTATTTTTATTGAGTAACAAAAAATTGTTGGACATATAAATAGTTACAAATCAACATGGATTGAACTTATTAATTTAGTAGATATAATATGATTTCAAAAGGTGATTAGTAGAAAAATGAATACAAAATCGAATAACATGATGTAAGATTGTGGGATTAAATCCACTTCAAATACTAAGTGGTAAATTCTTTACAAAGTGGAAATTTTAAATACCATGATCATAAAATCGGGTATGTTATGCAAAAACGAGGTTCACATAAATAAAATTGTATAAGGAATTCGTGTTAAAGGTATAACTAGATCTTCCATAGGTTGAAAATTAAAAGTATTGGTGCCTCTATATTGTATTTTATCATTATAGACAATTCATTTTTTCAATTTATATGTAGCTTGGAAAAATTATTGTCAAGTTACGAGTTTAGTACAACTGATTTTATACATATGATGTGTCGAGTGATTAGTAACCTAGTCAACCATATAAGAATCATATTTTTTATGATTAGGATATTCACCAATCTAAATAGATTTTTTCTTAGAGTAAATATAAATAGGACTCTATTCATAATGAAAAAATAAGAAGAAACAAGAAATTAACACATTTTATTGCATAATTTTTTATACATAAAAATCCATTAAGACAAAAAATGGATTGTAATGGCATGTATTCGTTGAAAGAAAAGGTTTATAATACATCAATGAGACACTAAAAAATAAAACAATTTTTATTTTATTCTCTATAAAAGGATCCTAAATCTTTTTGATCTCCTAAACTAAATGGGATAACCATGGTAATACATAAGCAAAATAGTTCACCAAAAAACCATAGTAATGAAACAAACATGATAACGAATGTAATGATTGACTCAAAATTATAAGATGATATCATATAGAGAATTCAGATGAGTAGTCAGATTGAAGCATAAAATATATGCCATGATATCATAATATCATAACAACATAGGAAATGATGTAGCTACATAAAATAATAAATAAATACAAGTCAATGATAACTTCATTGAAAATATGATATGGTTGAAAGTGTACCATAATTGATTAGGTCCACTCAACAATCCATTAGATGACATCTTATTAGACAATAAAATTACCTAATGAATTGGATTGATATATAATTTTGTTCCCACCCATCAAATTCATTTCATGTACAAGTATATTTGAGATATATACAGATATCAATTAATATAAATAAAATAATTATAATTTCCCATGGAATGAAATGGGTTTCCTAATATTTCCTCATAACATTATTCAAATATAGTTTCATAATGAAGTTATTTGATATATGAATATAAGGAATGCATTAACGTAGATGGGAATTAAAAATTATTCATTCATGATGTTGAAAATTCAATCAAACTTAGTAAAAGGTAGAAATATAAACCCGAAGAACACTGAAAAATGTTTAATGGGGTAAGACCGTGAGGCAAAAAATCTCTTCACATACCACAATTGTGCATGGCCATCCTCCGCTTCACGAAGAAACCACAAACTATATAGTTCACAAGATGAATATGGTGGACCAGTGCCTACAACAAAAACCATGGTCGCTTATGGGAAGGATGTGAAATCTTCATCCCCTCAAATGAATATCCCCCTTACAAACTAAATAATTCGCATGATGAGGTAGAAATGTTAGTTCATAGAAAAAAATCATCACTGGGTATGTCCTAAGATTTAGAAAATTTAGTTGTGCAGCCCACTTCACCCCTATATAAATAAACCCTAATGGGGATCAACAGATGAAAGTTAAATAATGGGGATGTATCACAGAGAAAAATATAGATGTTGTGGTAGAAATATCTCATGCACCAGAAGATGTTCACGGGATCCATCCCATGAACTCCATGCAGATTTCCCTTTGCGGAAACCAACTTGTGAACCATATGAGGATGTTCTTCTCCATTGTATAATATGCAGAGTTGGTTTTTTTGTGATAAAGAGGAATTATTTTATTATCTTGAAAACAAATAAATGTGAATATATAGAAGGAATAAAAAATTCATCGCATACAGACCCTTTGTGGCAAATCCTTCATAGATGATCATATGTGGAAAATGCCTCACAGAAAAAACCTAGCATGAAACCCTTCACCAATAATAAATCATGAATGAAACTATGCCAAAAAATCCACTACGAGAACTCCTTTACAGATGAGATTTTTTCGCCAACCCTTCACGGATACTCCATCATAGGTGCTCCTTCGTGAATGTTCCTTTATGGACCATCTTATGCGTCTAGCTCCCACATGACTATCCTTATGTAGAAAATTTCATGAACCTGCTACTCCATACCATGGGGGGTACTCCCCTTGATGTGGATTTGTTTTAGATAGTTTTACCACATATTTTTACTCAATTTTTAATGTTATAATTATCTATTTTTACATTTTTTATTAATTAAATGTACATTGGTAACTTTTTAATTAAATTTTTTAATTTATCAATTTTTATAATTTGTTATGTAATTTTTTTCTTTAAAATAGTTTATTTTCATTTATTAATTTTTATTCACATATATGTATTTTTTGATTACTTGTATTTATTCTGATCACTACTTAATAATATTTTTAATTTTTGTATTAATTAACTTAGTTTTTAAATTAAAATTTTATACTCTAATTTTGATTCATTAGAATAAACTAACATCCTTAAGTGTTATGTTCTATTATCCTACAAATTAATTATGTTAGAAATTTGAGTTCTAATTAATTGGAATAATGTGTTTGTAATTTTAGTTTTTCACTTATTTCTTTAATTAATTAATTTAGAGTTTTTAAACATTAATTATTTAATCTTAAGTATGCATTTAAATTATTATGTCATTAACAGTTTTTTTGTCTAATGGAGAGACAAACTTGAGTTATCAGCGACTCATTTGGTCACTGATGCGATTCTTTTCCCCCTATTTTTTATCCTTTAATAATTTTTTTTAAGTCTTTTATCAACTAAGCTTAACATCAATCTAGTTTTTAAATTGAATGTTATCAATTAATAATCTATATTATAATTTTAAAAGTATAATGTTTAACTATAATCCCGTTTTAATTAGCCTTTCTTTAATTTTTAAATTTTAATCTTTGTATTTTTTGTATTATGTTTTTAACCAGTTAATTGTTTTCAAAATTTGTATTTAATTAAATTTAGTTTTAATTTTATGTTGAAGTATGTATTTTAAATTTTGTCTCACTGTTTTTCCATTTTAGTTTTTGTGAATTTTTATATTCTTTTTTTTGTTAATTAAAATGCGATTTATTTAATATGTATTTTTTGTTGAGGAGTTTGTTACGTAGTGAAAATTTGGGAACCGCCTGAGCTCTCCCACCCATTCGCGTGTCCCACTTTCTATTCGGAGGTTTTCAGAAGGGACACATATACCTCGTCTTCCTTCGCAAGATTGCAATGTCGTAATTGCTCGCAGCCGCCGGCTCACCTGATCTGGCCTTCACCGCCATCACTTGTCCCGTTGTCTTCTTTCAACATCGGCATCTTTGTATGATTGCAAGGTCATCGTAACCCTGCTTTGCGCCACCCTCGCTGGAGGTCTGAAAATCCGGTACACACCAGATCTAGTTGGGAACGACGGTTCTTGGACGGCGTCGGATCTTATTCGCTCCCGATATGAACGACAACTCGGTTTTAATTAAGACCGGAGAGAATCTGAGGGACACTAGGAGTAGAGGGTTTCTGATTTGGGATCAGATACGCGATCCATTGTTCGCCAGAGGATCCTTGACAGAGGCATACTGTATCGTCGGGCCTACTGCGAAGGAGTTCAGATGAGACCTTGGTGGGTCCATGGTGCTGCTCGCAGAGATAGGCCACATCCATAGTTGGATTTTCTAGTTCCTTTCTTGGATACCGGTGTCGTGCAGTGGTTCATGTTCTTGAATATAGATTCAAGATTCCATGGCGGTGGTGATTTGTTGGAATCTACATACCGGCAGTCAGTTCTTGCGATGTCTCAACAGTGTCGGATTTCGGCGGAGATGATGATCTTCGTTAGTGCCTGTGACTCTTCATATCACTCGCACCTAGACAGCGCTGCAGAAGAGCCTTGGACATCGGCATCATTTGTGGATAGCTGTTGTTATTCCTAGATGGTGACATGCTCAAGGACAGAGAAATTGGTTCCTGAATGCGAACCTGGACAGCAACATGGATCATGGAGGATTTGAGCTGCTGGACTCCACGACGATGTTTTAAGAACCATTTTACAAGATTCTTCATCTATAAGGTGTCACCGAGCCCCGGTAAGGGGGTCTCGGTCCTGTTATAGTTTTTCTTTGTTGATTTTTTTTAAGCTTGTGCGTGTTTGTTTTTCGTCGCGTCTTTTTTCTGTTTCATGTCCAGTTTAGCTTCTGTGTTGCTGTGTCTTTTGTTTCCTCTTGTACTCTTGTTTCCTTTCATAGTGAAAACCCCTAATGATCATGCCCCGTGCACATAGTCCTATGGCCGAAGCACATAAATCCTTGGTGTCCCTTTTACTGCTTTCCATTTTAGCATTTGTTCGACTTATAAATTGCTGAATGAATTCGCTGCTTCTGAATATTAATTCAAATATGTTAGTTTTGAATTAAATAATCTTGTAATTTCTACTGCAAGTATGTATATGAATAAGCCAATGCTATATGTGTCCCTTATTCAATGCTGCTTTAAATTCATTTGAACATTCCTAATGTTATGGAATTTCAACTCGGATATTATTTGTTTATCAATTTGAATGTAATAAATTTAATATAAATGTTGTTTATGCATTTCAGATTTGACGAATCAAAACACCCAATAGATCCAGGATATTTCTGTGGGGACTGCCTCTCACGCAGAGGTGCTCCCCACAACAAAGTGGTATCAGAGCCTAATTGGGTTTAAATTTTTCTTTGTTAAAATTTGAAATCATTTTTCATTACATTCAAATGTTTTTATAGTGGATTTTACTTGTTGCATCCTGTTTTGATTGTTTCATTCAGCTAGGTCATTATCTCTCTTAGGTTTTAATTTCATTCTGCTGTCGGTAGTTTGATTCCTCATTGTTTGCTTTCCATTTTCCTTTACCTGCCTGAGCCTCAAAAGATGCCTCTTGGTAGTTGCTACCTATGTGTGTCTATGGTTTCGGGGTAGGAATGGGTACTTTGTGAGGTTTTCCTATGTTTGGGAGCTGGTTAGCAGTAAGGGTTTGGCCGAATCTTGTGTCTCTAGTGTCTTCCTTTTGCCTAGGAGATTATCTTATGTTAACTCTGTTGTGTTCCTCTGCATCCTTTAGGACTGTTTTCTCCGGGTATGGTCATGTTGCGAGATTGGTGTTTATGTTTGGGTAGCTTGTGGGTGCAGTGTCACTTGGATGATCACCAAGCTTCTTTGTTTACTGTTCGACCCTATTTAGCGGCTATGTTTTGGTTTTTTAGGAACTGTGTGCCGTTAGTAAGTCTAGACTAGGATGTGTGGCCTTTTAGTGGCTTGTTTTCCCCTAGTTTCTAGCTAACTCCCAACCTTTGTTCTCACGTTTTAGAGCTGTCTTAGGATGTTGGGACTACTTGCATGTGTCCTTGCTGTTTCCCCTTTGTGTGAGGAATTATCCTTTTGGATTTTGTTTAGGCGGTCATCTCCTATGGTGGAGATTCTGAATCCTTTCGGTTGAGGATCTTATGGTGCCTTGCATCAAAAGTCCAGGCGGCATGTCTCGGTTTTAAAGTCGACGGTTCTTGGTCCTTTGGTCCTGATATGTTTTTTGTGGGTTCAGGTGGAGACTCTTTTGGGATGTTTCATTCACTATGCTTGATTCCCCTCTCCACGTTGCTCATGTTGCTGCCTCTAACTTTAGGAGAGTGAGCTGGTAATTAGCTCTAGTTTTGTTCCTCTGGTATGTCCTGGTTTTGGGATAGTTTCTCTAGGTTGTGACCTGTTATGAGTGGTGATTGGGTCTGGGCAGTGTTTAGAGTGACAGTGTCATGTGAATAGGTTCGGTGATGATCTAGCTTCATGGAGGTTCTGTCGGGATCTCTTTAGTGATATTAAGCGGTTCCTAGATATCGTTAGGAAGCTTGACTGAGATGAGTTTTCTTGGTCGGTAGTGTAAGAACCCAGTTCTTATTTTAGAGGTACGAGCTTCTTCTTTTCCTTTTCCTTAAGTGTTTTTGAGAAAATATGGAAAATAGGGAAAAATCCTAAATTATGGAACTACATGCCGTGTACTTTATCCACACGTCGTGTACTTTTGGCCGTGTTGGGATGAGTACATGGGGCGTGTTTCCATGCCGGAGACGAAGGGTGTGGGAACCGACTACACGCCGTGTAGTGGTACCTTACATGCCGTTTAGTCAGTCGGCAGGCTTAAACAGTAAGGCGGTGGCGTCGCCTCCAGCTGGGCGATAGTACACATCGTGTACTCGAGAGTACATGCCGTGTACTCATGTCGACGGATGAACAGTGTGGCAGTGCCTCCAAAAGAACAGTTAAATGAAGGGAGTACATGCCGTGTACTTGGAATTACACGCTGTGTACTTTTTTTTGGCTTAAAATAGGCAGTAGCCTCCTCATTTGGCAGAGGAGGCATTTGAGCAATTTTGGAGCCAAAGGAGGAGGCCGGATCTTTGAAGATCCACCGGGCGTTCGTCTGGAATCTGATTCGGCTTCGGACGATCTCGTTGGAACCGCACGGGTAAGCCCTCTCCTCTCTTGGTACCATTCTTTTCAATTCTTCTCCTAACGTATGTTATTTACGTTTGAATGGGTTTTGTTCTTCGTCAGATCTACGCCGTTCTTGGGTGTTTCTGTAGTCGGTGTTCGGGTATAACGCTCATTGGCGTATAAGGTAGGTGTCTTTGTGTTTTATTTTCCAACTGCTGTGTGTTTTGTGCATTTTTGTGCCACTAACCCATGTTGGGGTGTCGTGTGGCTGAGGTTGTTGCTATGTTTAATACCTAGAATTGCATAGGTGATTAAACTATGATATTAAAATGATGGTTGGGATCGTTGCTTGGATCCAGAACCACCCCCGGGGTGTGTTTCACTGTTTAGCAGTTTGGCCAGGATACCCGAGGGTATGCCTTAAAGGTAGTAATCATAGAATTTCCTTGAGAGTAATTTCTCTTTTACTACATTTTGATATGTTGGGCATGACCCGATTACCTGTTTAGCCTGAGGGCATTGTTGTGATTAGCCTGTGGGCACTACACTGTTTAGCCCGAGGGCTGTAGTTATTTCGGCCTAAGGGAAACTTCTTCTGTGCCTGTGGGTAGCTGATTCTGTGCCTGAGGGCGACACTACCTACGCCTGAGGGAAAATTCTGTTATGCCTGAGGGCAGATTCTTGTTTTGGATACTCGTTACCCAAGGGTAGGAGTTTACATGTCTGAGGACACTAGTTTTTTACTAGAAATTTACTGTGGTGATTTCTTATATTAAATGGATTAAATGGATAATAAAATGGCAATATAACTAGTAAGGAGTTATTTTTTAGTACTGCTTACTTATTTGTATTTTACTACTGCACACTATTGTTGCATTCTTACACACAGTTGGGCACGGGCCTTTGGTGGGTGCCTACTGAGATATATTTCTCACACCCTGTTTGGGTCACGCTTTTCGGCCCAAACAGATTACGTTACTGCATGTGTAGATAGGGGAAGGGTCCCTATACAGGTACTTGACTGTTGCTGTGGAGTAGGAGGGAATGGGACCGAGCCTAGGCTCGTGATGCCGCTGCCAGCTGTTTGCTTTGTTTTGCTGTACTCTGTTGTTTCTGTACTGTATTGATGTATAACATGTTCTAGTTGTTTTCTTAGAACTTGAGACATGTAGCATCATTATTTATACATTGTTGGTTATATCCACTACCTTGTGTATGGTATACTGCTTTCGCTGTTTGTTTTATGTTTTATTTTGTATTCCGCTGCGTTACACTTTGACAAATGAGGGCATAGTTTCCCCACTATCAGACCTGGTCCCTTGCTGCTAGTCGGCAGCCTCTAGCATTTGGGGAAATGGGATTGAGGTCTTGTGGCGAACTGGGCTCGAGGCACCCGTTGCGTGCCACCCAGGTCCGGGATGTTACAAAGTGGTATCAGAGGCGTTTATTTTCTTTGACTTACTATTTGGAGCCGTAGTCAGGGATAGGATGGAACGGTAGTTGGTAATAAGCTGTGCCCGGGCGTAGCTAACCTGTGTACAGGGAAAAACCAGTCTACCTCGTATTTTGCATTCTTTTGATTTTTCAATTTTACGGTTGATATGTTTTCACCTTTAGGTGATGCACTTGGATTGTGTTGTTTATATTTTATTTGTGGGTTCTATTTAGTTGTAACCCGATGATATGAGGTTATGCCATCTAATGCATCATATAGGCACATGCTAGAAATCACATACCATGCATAGTTTCCATGCCATGTAGGTGCATTAGAATTTGCATGTTGTTGTGATAGTTGTTGTGCTTATAAAGCATGTTGTTTTGATAGTTGCTTGATAAATACATGCCTTGTGATATGGTGTTTTTGTTTGAGCTTGTTTATAGAATGGACGCCAAACTTCGGTTTTTGTGGAGTATAGGACCCCATTGACCAGAATTTGGTGGATCATTGACTGTTTATTGGTTATAACACAGATAAGATGTCAAAATTTTATTTTTGGGGCGTATGGGCCCTCACGGATCGGAATTTGACACTTAGGTGTTGGTTTTTAGTATTTTCTGGGTTCCAGGGAAGTTTCTGAGGCATACTACCTAGAAACCCAGTATAAACGCCATGTAGTATCTTTATACACGTCGTGTATGACCTTCTGTTCGGGAAGAAAAATGAACTTTTTTAGTACACGTCGTGTACCCTGAGTACACGCCGTGTAGTCTCTTCCCGTGTCACAAACCGTGTGGGCGGTGACACGGGGTAGGGAAGAGCTTGGGTAAAACACGCCGTGTAGTTTTTGTGCATGCCGTGTAGTGTTGACCCAGAGTCCGGCCGTGTAACTAACAACACGGGTCGGTGAAATACTTGACATAACACGCTGTGACACTTATAGACACGTCGTGTAGTGTGACCTGGGGACTAATCCATGTAGCTAACAACACGGGCTGGTGTCACCTCTCCCTGGACACGCCGTGTACCTGTGGGACATGCCGTGTAGTCTTGTCCGAGGACAGACCATGTGGAGTTAGCCGTGTGGCTGGGAAACGGGATGGTGTACACGCCGTGTGCGGGTGTAACACGTCGTGTAGTGTCAAGCCGAGTAGTCGGCCGTGTCACAAACGACACGAGCAGTTGTAAAATAACACCGTACACGCCGTGTAGATATTATACACGCCGTGTAGTTTTTTTGAACGGAAGCCGTGTGGCTTATCCATGTAGAAGGACCCAGGAAGGGGAAGGAAAGTCAAGTACATGTCGTGTATTCATTGTACACGCCGTGTAGTCTTGTTTTGAAAATTTTGACATGCTTTCTTCCTCTTATTCTTTTGTGGTTCCTTTGCTTTCAGTCTTAATAATCTTGAATCTGAGGCATGCTTTGACCTTGTAGTTTCATGCCACCTAGACGACTGCGAGTTGTTTGCTTGGAGAGCGGCAACGATTATACTCCGGAGATGGTGGGCCATGGGCTACCAGTTGATCCACCAGCAGAGCCAGATGCGGCACCAGCTGTTATACCGGACACATGAGCAGAGGTGCAGTTCCGTGAAGGCTTATTGAGGTTCATGCATACCTTTCAGGGAGCACCGCAGGCTGCCACATCTATGGCCGAGCTAACGCGTATCTTTCAGCCGCAGCATCCGCCTACGTTTTCAGGGGATGGAAGACCACAGGCTGTGGAGTCTTGGTTGGAGTCGATGAAGACTATTTTCAAGCATCTAGAGACGCCTCCAGGGCGGAGGGTCAAGCTCGTGACTTACATGCTGCGTGATTCCGCCAAGAGGTGGTGGGATGTTACCACCCAGTCAGAGCATCACAGAGACATGGCGTGGGATGATTTTCAGGCAGTCTTCTATGACTTATTATTTCCCGAGATGCTGAGGGAAGATAGATCTCTAGAGTTCATGAATCTGCAGCAAGGCGTTATGTTGGTGATGCACTATTCTGCTCGTTTTACAGAGCTTCAGCGTTTTGCACCCGTGCTAGTGGGTGATAAGACGTTGAGAGTCAGAAGATTTGAGGATGGTCTTCGGTATGACATCTAAGCACTGGTGAATTTTTTCAGGTTGCCTACTGTACACGTGATTGTGAATCAGGCACTGATTATAGAGAGGAACCTGCGGGAATCAAGTGGTGTGGGCCAGGGCGGTTCAGCACCAGTTACTGGAATTATTTCTGTTGGCAAGAGGAAGAGACAGATGGACTTCTCTCAGGGTGGCAGTACCAGCCAGGAAGCTTCTTTAGGTGGCCTGATCAGGTGCTACCAGTGTGGCAGAGAGGGGCACAAGAGGCCGCAGTGTCCACGAGACCCAGTGGAGTGTCGAGCTTGCGGCAAGATGGGTCATCTACAGTGCTTTTGTAGGGCGTTTCTACCAGTGGCTAGTGATAGGGGTTATGTGTAGACTCCATGTGTGGGAGCAGGACCAGTGGCTTCTTACCAGTCCAAAAACTGGAATACATCAGGGCGTGCAGGCAGAGATGGTGGTCATGGTCGTGGTAGCCAGACACCAGGATCGTAGAGGCAGTAGGGCGGGACAGCTCAGGGTAGCCAGGCTGTGTCGTAGGGTCACGACACTGGGCAGACATATGCAGTGCAATAGACCCAGCAGGAGTAGGATCCTAGACCTTCTATAGTCATAGGTACTATTCTAGTAGCTTCTGTCTTGTCTTCAAAACTTTTTGATATGGGTGATACGCATAGTTTCATATCTGTACCCGTTGTGGAGAGCCTTGGGCTCGGTGTTTCTTCTTCTTATGATATCATGACGCTAGACACTCTGTTGGGGACTAGGACGGCTGGTGTGTGTCAGAGTAAGGAGTTCCCCCTTGAGGTTGGAGGGTGTCACTTCCTTTGGGACCTCTATGTTTTAGAGATGACGAGCTATGACATCATTCTCGGGATGGACTGGTCGGTTCCCTTCTGAGCCTTTGTATACTTCTATCGTCGTAGGGTGTGTTTCACGTCACCAGAGGGCGTAGAGTTTCTATACAAGGGAGAATGGGATGTTCAGGTGAGTCGAGCTAGACCAGAGCATCATGGGCGAGGTGGAGTCACAAACCAGATTGTGAGCTTATATCTGGATGATCAGGGGACTTGTTAGACGGATTTCCCTCCAGTTGTCGATCATTTCAGGTATGTCTTCCCGAACGACTTTTCAGTTCTACCTCCGGTGCGTGAGGTGGATTTCTCTATCGAGCATGTGCCAGGAGCATCAACGGTGTCCATTCCTCCTTATAGGATGGCTACACCTGAGTTTCAGGATCTCAAGAGGCAGTTATAGGAGTTACAGGCAAAGGGTTTTATCCGACCCAGTACTTCTCCTTGGGGTTCTCCGGTCCTTTTTGCGAAGAAGGCAGATGGTACCCTCAGACTTTGTGTGGATTATCAGAAGCTGAACCAGTTGACGGTTAAGAACCGATATCCATTGCCGAGGATAGATGATCTGTTTGATCAGCTTCGTAGAGCACGAGTGTTCTCGAAGATTAACTTGAGATCCGGATATCATCAGCTGCGCGTTAGACCATCTGATATACCTCTCACATCTTTTAGGAGTAGGTATGGCCTATATGAGTATACGGTTATTCCGTTCGGATTGACGAACGTGCCAGCAGTTTTCATGGCTCTGATGAATCGTGTGTTCCATCTGTATCTTGATTCATTTGTGGTAGTATTCGTGGATGACATCTTGGTGTACTCTCACACTCGACACGACCATGCCACTCATCTTGAGATCGTATTGAGTACACTGAGAGATCATCGTCTATATGCTAATCTCTCAAAGTGCCACTTTTGGATGGACCAGATTCACTTCTTGGGTCATATTATCTCTGAGGAAGGAGTATTAGTAGACCCAGAGAAGGTGAGAGCAGTAGTTTACTGGGAGCAGCCTAAGAATGTGTTTGAGTTACCGAGTTTCTTAGGGCTGGCTGGTTACTACAGATGCTTTATACAGGACTTCTCCCGCTTAGCAGCACCGTTGATAGGTCTGACTAAGAAGGGTGTGAAGTTCGTTTGGTCAGAATCTTGCGAGATAGCTTTTCAGGACCTGAAGGGAAGATTGACATCAGCACCGATCCTGATACTCCCAGAGCAGGGGAAGAGCTATATAGTTTACTGTGATGCATCCGGGATCGGGCTTGGAGTCATTTTGATGCAGGGCGACCGAGTTGTTGCATATGGGTCTTGGTAGTTGAGGCCACATGAGAGGAATTACCCAACGCATGATCTCGAGTTGGCTGCAGTTGTTCATGCGTTGCGTTGTTGGAGACATTACCTGTTGGGAGAGCATTTTGTGGTTTTCACTGACCACAAAAGCCTCAAGTATATCTTTACTCAGCGTGACCTGAATCTGAGGCAGAAAAGGTGGGTCGAGTACCTACAGTCCTTCGATTTTGAGCTTGCCTATACACATGGTAAAGGTAATGCAGTAGCCGATGCACTAAGCAGGAAGAATCAGATACAGGCAGTGCAGGAGGCCAGTGGTGAGTGGAAGCTTATGGCCTTGTTCTCTGAGATTCATCTAGAGGTTCATGAAAGTCAGGGGAAGACTTATCTTTCCTCGTTAGTTGTGACTTCTACCCTCCTGGACAGAGTGAGGATGAGGTAGCTATCGGTTTCAGAATGCCTGGTTCTATTGGATTCGGTGGCAAGTGAGGACCCTCCTCCCAGTTGGATGATAGGCGATGATGAGGTTTTGCGTTTCCATGGACGTGTATGGGTTCCAGGGGATATACGTGAGGAGATGATGCAGGAGTTTCATGCTTCAGCTTGGGCAGTTCATCTAGGGGTTACCAAGATGTACCGTGACTTGAGGCATCAGTACTGGTGGCCGGGTATGAAGGGAGAGATAGCTGGTTTTGTTACGAGATGTTCCACCTATCAGTAGGTGAAGGCAGAGCATCAGAGACCAGCCGAGCTGTTACAGCAGTTACCCATTCCAGAGTGGAAATGGGATGATGTCGTGATGGATTTCGTGACGGTATTGCCGAGGTCACCTCGAGGCAATGACGTCGTGTGGGTTGTTGTGGACAGACTCACAAAGGTAGCTCACTTCTTGCCGATCAAGGAGACCTTCGGTGTTGACGAGATCGGAAGGCTGTATATCCGATAGATCATACATCTTCATGAGGTCCCTCATTCTATCGTTTCAGATAGGGACACCCTCTTTACATCTCGTTTCTGGCAGAGTTTTCAGAGGGCGCTGGATACACAGGTGCTTCTGAGCACAGCATACCACCCTCAGACAGATGGCCAGTCAGAGCAGACGATACAGGTGCTAGAGGACATGTTGCGCGCATGCGTCCTAGACTTTGGGGGCTAGTGGGAGAAGCATATACCCTTAGTCATGTTTGCCTATAACAATAGTTTTCAAGCAACTATTAAGATGTCACCATACGAGGCTTTATATGGTAGGTTATACCAATCACCTTTGTTCTAGTTAGAGGCAGGTGAGGTAGCTTTACTGGGGCCATAGCTCATACAGTAGACATCTGAGCAGGTCCAGTTGATTCGGAAGCGGATGGCTACTGCGCAGTCTCGTCAGAAGTCTTATGCTGATCGCCGCAGACGACCTTTGGAGTTCGTGGTCGGAGATCAGGTTTTCTTGTGTGTTTCGCCGAGGCTGGGACACAAACGGATCAGGAGACCGGGTAATCTTTCACTGAGGTATGTGGGACCATTTGAGATTCTGGAGAGAGTCGGGCTGGTTGCATATCGGTTGTAGTTACCACAGCGGTACCGAACCATGCACGACGTCTTCCACGTGTCTCAGTTGCGTCACTACCATTCAGACCCGTCTCACGCCTTTCATCCAGAGGAGGTTGAGCTTCATCATGATGCGTCCTTCGAGAAGAATCCAATCTGTATCGTTGACAGGAGCACGAAGGTTCTCTGAAGCCAGTCAGTTCCTCTCGTATGGGTTCTATGGCAGCATGGCTGAGTACAGGACGAGACCTGGGAGCGGGAGGCCGACGTACGTGCTCAGTGGCCAGATCTATTCTGAGCTTTCTCTTCTCTACCCTTGGAAGGGAAATTCGGGGACGAATTGCTATAAGGGGTGAAGTTTGTAAGAACTCGGTTCTTATTTTAGAGGTACGGGCTTCTTCTTTTCCTTTTCCTTAATTGTTTTTGAAAAAATATGGAAAATGGGGAAAATCCTGAATTTTGGAACTACACGCCATGTACTTTATCCACACGCCGTGTACTTTTGGCCGTGTTGGGATGAGTAAACGGGGCGTGTAGCCATGCCGGCGATGATGGGTGTAGGAACTGACTACACGCCGTGTAGTGGTACCTTACACGCCGTGTAGTCAGTCGGCAGGCTTAAACAGAAAGTTGGTGGCGTCGCCGCCAATTGGGAGACAGTACACGCTGTGTACTCGAGAGTACATGCTGTGTACTCATGTCGACGGATGAACAGTGTGGTGGTGCCTCCAAATGAACAGTTAAATGAAGGGAGTACACAGCGTGTACTTGGAATTACGCGCCGTGTACTTTGTTTTTTCATCTTAAAACAGGCAATAGCCTCCTCATTTGGCAGAGGAGGCGTTTGAACCATTTTGGAGCCAAAGGAGGAGGCCGGATCTTTAAAGATCCACCAGGCGTTCGTCTGGAATCCGATTCGGCTTCGGATGATCTCGTTGGAACCGCACGGGTAAGCCCTCTCCTCTCCTGGTACCGATCTTTCCAATGCTTCTCCTAACGTAAGTTATTTACGTTTGAATGGGTTTTGTTCTTCATCAGATCTATGTCGTTCTTGGGCGTTTCTAGAGTCGGTGTTCGGGTATAACGCTCGTTGGCGTATAAGGTAGGTGGATTTGTGTTTTATTTTCTAACTATTGTGTGTTTTGTGCGTTTTTGTGCCACGAACCCATGTTGGGGTGTCGTGTGGCTGAGGCCGTTGCTATGTTTAATACCTAGAATTGCATAGGTGATTAAACTATGATATTAAAATGCTGGTTGGGATCATTTCTTGGATCCGGAACCACCCCCGGGGTGTGTTTCACAGTTTAGCCGTTTGGCCAGGATACCCGAGTGTATGCCTTAAAGGTAGTAATCGTAGAATTGACTTGAGAGGAATTTCTCATTTACTGCATTTTGATATGTTGGGCATGGCCCGGTTACCTGTTTAGCCTGAGGGCGTTGTTGTGATTAGCCTGTGGGAACTGCACTGTTTAGCCCGAGGCTGTAGTTATTTCGGCCTGAGGGCAACTTCTTCTGTGCCTGTGGGCAGCATATTCTGTGCCTGAGGGCGACACTACCTACGCCTGAGGGAAAATTATGTTATGCCTGAGGGAAGATTCTTGTTTTGGATACTTGTTACCCGAGGGTAGGAGTTTATGTGTCTGAGGACACTAGTTTTTTACTAGAAATGCACTGTGGTGATTTCTTATATTAAATAGATTAAATGGATAATAAAATGGAAATATAACTGGTAATGAGTTACTTTTGAGTATTTCTTACTTATTTGAATTTTACTACTTCACACTATTGTTGCATGCTTACATGCAGTTGGGCACGGGCCTTTGGTGGGTGCCTACTGAGATATATTTCTCACACCATGTTTGGGTCACGCTTTTCGGCCCAAACAGATTATGTTGCTGCAGGTGTAGATATGGGAAAGGGTCCCTATACAGGTACTTGACTGTTGTTGTGGAGTAGGAGGGCATGGGACCGAGCCTAGGATCGCGATGCCGTTGCCAGCTGTTTTCTTTGTTTTGCTATACTCTGTTGTTTACTGTACTGTATTGATGTATAACATGTTCTGGATGTTTTCTTAGAACTTGAGAAATGTAGCATCATTATTTATACATTGTTGGTTATATCCACTGCCTTGTGTATGGTTTACTTCTTCCGCTGTTTGTTTTATGTTTTATTTTGTATTCCGCTGCGTTACACTTTGAAAATTTAGGGCATAGTTTCCCCACTATCAGACCTGGGCCCTCGCTGCTAGTCGGCAGCCTCTGGTGTTTGGGGAAATGCGCTTGAGGGCTTGTGGAGAACCGGGCTCGGGGCACCCGTTGTGTGCCTGTAACGCCCCGACCCCAGTTACCCAGAGTCGGTGCTTTATTGCGTAACATTGGAATGATCACAAAAGATCAAGTTTAGAAAGAACGATTAGTTTAGTAGCCCTTCAAACACTAGATACATTCATAAATGTTACATTACATCATAAAGTGAAAATCTATAATAACAAAGTCTCCATAGTCCACACTCATATCCTCTTCTGACTATCCCTGCAGGTCATTCATAGAATACTTCTTCACATCCTGGAAAATATTAAAACATTGAAAGGGGTGAGCTCAGATGCTCAGTAAGGATAACAATATAGAGGAAGTTTTCATAACTAAATATTAACATTTAAGGCAATGTATGACTAAAACAAAAGCATTTTAAACTTGAACTTTATCATAATATGGAAAAAGTAAAATGAAATAATGTCATTTACTTACTCACATGGATATTCTACTAGTCGAATAATCACATGAAATATCAATAACCACTTTCATAGTGATGGAATTCATAATGCCAGACTATCATAACCACGTAGCCAAGGCCTCGTGCCAAGACCACAAATAAGATTTTGTCAAGGCCTCGTTCCAAGACACTAGTTTGTCTCATGAGACCTACCGATGCATCGAGGAGCTATAGTGGGTTCCACCCGTCACTTATTAAGTCCAATGCATTCCTCATATGAACAGGTTTAAACATATCATAAACCGTAACATAATCGTATCACATAAAACATGCATAAAGGAAACATAACATTTCCACATTTCAATCACAAGATATCAATACAACAAATTGATAAAATAAAAACACTTTCAAAACCATTTTCAATATCAAAATTAAAGAAAATTAAAACTTTGTATTTATTTTTCATTAAAAAAAAGTTATGGCTTATAGAGGAAGCCAAAACTCAAATAATAGTCACGGCGGTGGAGAAGTCGTTGTCACCGCATACATACGGAAATAAAAACATTCCTTTTTGTCGATTAGTAAAACGCTTCATATAAAAAGATTCCTTTTGAATAAATGTAAAAGTTAAAGGGGTTTATACACCGTATAAAAGAAATTTGTGTATAAAACCAAATATGCCTCAATGAAAGTAGATTGAGACGAAGTCCTTACAAAGATCATTTTTAAAATAAAATAGATCTATTATGTGTATTCACTATAAGTACACATAAATAAAGTACCAATACAAGATATGACATAATAATATCATGACATAATTTGAAAGTAGGAGATTAACCCAAAGAATGGAAATTGGGTTAAGAAGTTCCCTTACCTTGTGTCCGACTTGACTCGATCGTTCTTTAACCTCATGAATAATAAACTAGAGTTAATTTCTATTTACTTAAGAACCTTTTTCATGTTCGTTATTCCTTTTATATCACTTATTACCATGATATGAACATTATGTAATTATTTAAGTTAATAACGGTCATTTTGTCGATCTTTGGTACTTGAGTCAAAAATAAACTTCTTATAATTACAAGTTTTTCATGTGGTGAAATATCCATTATATCCAAGATTATATTCATGATTTAGATATAATATATATCATATATATCCAGTATATACATTCATTTATAATATTACATAATATTTAGAGGTAATAAATGAAATGCACCGTTCATGGAGACGGTAAGCCGTACGTACGCATGAACGCTACTTTCATTTCTATTTCGTATTTAATGGAATGAAATCATAATAGTATAAAGGTGTATTATAATTCCAGTATAATATCATATATAATATCATTTACTCCATCCTTTATACATCCCACATATGGCATTAACGATTCAAATCACTTTGAGGGTGCGGTAGTCCGCACTTCCTAAAATGAAAATATCGCGTTTACTCATAATGGAAACAATAAAGGTATGCCATAAATGAAAAATACAGAACCTTAAGTAAAACATAAACATATTATATATCATATATATAAATATATTGACATCTTAATGGCCACCTTTGAAGGTGTTATATGAGTTTTGAACAATCATCGTTTCGTGAGGCAGAAATTCGCTATCCACAGAAACAGTATGTTCTTTAACCATTAGATGTAGGTGTGTGTAAGTGTAGCTCGAATAATTCTTATAAAAACATCCTAGTATATTGAGGATACTGGTGTTGTTACAAAAGAAATTAATAAAAATATTTTAGGGGGTTGGATAAGAAAAATAAAACAAAATAACATAAGAGAAGACATTACCTTAAAATCGGGTAACTCTTTTGATTTGAGCCAAAGGATTCCTTGGGAAGAATTCTGCCCAAAGTGAGGCTTCTAGGAGTAAGGGAGGGAAGTTGAGAGAGTATTTGGGCAGAGTTTGGCAGAGCCAAAAGGCTTGAAAGTGTGAATAAGGTGGTAGTGGTGGGAGCCTTTTATAAGTGAAGAGGACGGGCACTCTTGGAATGTCATGAAATGTTACTTTATTAAGAAATGATTTTCGGATTCTAAAGGTCCCACAATGATATATTTCGAGGCTAAGGTGATAAGGGTTCGAAATCTCCTCGTCCGATAGGTTTTTGACAAGTGTAAGCCTTAGATTTTACATTATCCTTTCATTTTATTTAAATTGTTAATTAATGAGGTAATCGCGGCATCGTCATGGTGTCATAAATAATTTAATTTATTTAATGTCTAAAAATTATAAAAAAATTATCATGATGTATGAAATCATATTATATTTCTAATGAATATTTATATTCAAAAATATGACTTGTATAACCCCATTTAAAAATTGTTTTAGTAAAACAACTTATGTTTGTGACATTTTTATTTTAACTTTAAATAAAAGTTATTTATGTCATTTTCCTACCAAAGTGGCTCAATGGGGTCCCCAAGTTTACCCATGTATTTTCTTGGTAGGCCATGACTCATCCAATAGGTTTAGGACAAGTGTCAAGGTCATTTCATATTTTTATAATATCATTTTTACCTTAAATTTCACTAATTACCTTTAATCGCGATTAATTAAACTTAAAAGTTACTATTCACCAAAAAAATTATTTTAATCTCATTGAACCACACTTTACTTCCTAATGACAACCATGTATGTCGGAATTTTGAAAATCAAATCACAGAAGTGCTAATATTTCATTTAAATGAAAAAATCAGTTATTTAACTACCACTTAGTGGTTTCACTATTCATCAAAAATTGAATTTTTTCAGAATAGTGCCAAAATTTCACCCTAAGCTATAATTTATATTCCAAATTCAAAAATGATGTCTATTTTACAAAATTCCAAACATATAAGTTGCATTAATTAATTTTGTAATTAATTCCCGCTGTCACAACAAATAGCGTGTTTTTAAGAAACAATATATATCAAAAGATTGACAATTGTTTATGTCTAATTTCAAAGTGAAATTAATTATAATGAACACCGTTGAATAAAATGGTAAAAATATATTCTAATTATACTTTAAAACCACTCAATAGTATAATTTATCACTATAAATTATTTTGATTAAAAAAGTTGTTTTTAAGTATTCTTCACTATTCATAAAAAAATGGAAGTTCTCAGAAAATTACAAAAAATTCAACTTATGATAATTTCGATATTACGAATACAAAAATGAAGTCCATTTTTAAATATAAAATTTCTATAATTTTAAAAAGTGGGTATTACTATTCATAACGGCTACTTTGATTAGTCACGGTGTGTTAGAACTCGAAGTTGCGTACAATGCAAGCTATTGCATTATTGAATGAGAAGCGTATCATGGAAGCTCGGGGTGTTACATTCTCCCCTCCTTCAATAAATTGTGTCCTCGCAATTTGAAATTTTTCTTTGAAAATAAAAGGTTGAAAATAGAAAATACCTTTGTAGAAAACCCACATCGGAAATAAGGTTAATAAAAATATAACTTTAAAAGAAAGAAAGGTAAGTACAAAGTTCACCTGAGATAGCCCATACTAGGATTCTATGAAAATATGGATATGGAAGAAAAACAAACCATCAAGGTCTGATGGAGAGTCGTAGAAAACTGGATTAGGAGAAAGTTAACCATAAGAAAATCACAAACTTGTGATTGGTTAAATAGTCATTGAATCCCCATTTGTAAAAGTTAACCAGCAACGTTTTTGTTTTAAGTTACCTTTTATAAAGTTGAGGAATTTATTTAGGAGATTTACTAAGAATGTAAGGGAATATACATATTTGTCATGTAGACTTTCATTCTTTAATAAATTTTTACCACAAACCCATCTTTCACTCTAAAAGGTAATAGAACTCAAAAATATTCTATTTATCCTAATTGTATAAGGTTCCAAATATTAATACATACCATTTAGATTAGTAAAAATATTTTATAATAACCAGGGACTTCTTGTAGGCTAGTGGTAGGCAATAAAGGCATGTCGCACTATGGTTGTGGGTTCGATTCCTGCAGCTTTGTCCGACGCGACGGGTTATACCCCACCCTGCAAGTTGTCCTTTTCCTAAAACTATAGTATTATAATATTTCAAAAATAATCTTCATAAATGTTTTAACCTTAAACAATACTATTCAAAGTTCAACTTAATTCATCTCAACCTTTATAGTTATCCACAATACCTCTGTCCAGACTTTCTCTAAAAGGTCTCTTAATTCCAAAATCAATTCATCAGATTCCCCAAACAAAGTAAAGTTTCTCTTATTGTCACATACTAAAAATATGATTACCTTCATCATATTAAAACCTTAATGAAAAGAACAAGTACTGCAGTATAATCCTTATATATATCACATTATTCTTATAACCATAATATAAAAAGCACCAATACATTAATTATTCTACTTCAATTGTAGTAACAGCATAAGATTGTCCTTGATCCCTTGGCCTTTTCTGAGGTAAGTTTCCCTAATGCTTAGGACATTCATTTGCATAATGCCCCATTTCCCTACAATTGTAGCATTCAACATCGATAGCCTATTTCTTTCCCTTACAATCACGAGCCTAGTGACCTTTTTCTCCACATTTGTAACAAACTCTCATTCCTTTTTGGAAAGTACCAAGGTGATTATTCCCACAATTATCACATAATGGAAAATCATTCTTTCCCTTTTTCCCTTTATCTGTTTCTTGTTCCACCGTTCTCTTCTTCTCTTGCTTTACTTTGTTGTCATAAGACTTAGATAATTCCTTTTCTGTCTTGATAGCACACGAGACTATATCCTCATATGTTGAGAAAGATTGTGATACTAGATCTCGACGGAAAAATGGTTTTAACCCATCAAAGAAACGATCAATCTTACTTCTTGGGTTACGTATATAATCTATTGCATGCCTCACTAACCTTGTAATGTTAGCCTCATACTTTGTGACATTCTCATCCTCCTTTTGTCTCAGACTCAGAAATTGCCTTTCCATATCTGCTCGATGGTCATGTGGAAAGTATTTTTCTAAGAAAAGATCTTTTAACTCTCTCCATTCCATACTTGATACTTCTTCATCTTCCTTTGTATTTTGAATCAATGACCACCATTGATTGGCATCTCCAGTGAGGCGGTAAACTGCCATGATAACCTTCTCCCTTTCGCTACTCCCCAAGGCATGGAATATTTTCTCTAAGGATTTTATCCATTGCTCAGCTACTAATGGATTTTTACCCCCATTAAATGTTGGCGGTTGTTGCCTCATGAAGCGGTCTAACATTGATCCTCCACGTTGCAGATCAGAGTGCTCCATACGAGTAAGGTTATTATTCATAACCTGAGTGAGTTGTCCCAGTATGGTAATAAGTTAATCATCACCAGTTGTATCTCTAGATCCACAATAATTATCTTGAGCAAGAGGGCAATCCCTACACGGAGTGCGTGCATTGATACGGTTTCCATTCCTTCCACTAGGTGCCATTTCTAAACAATGGCATAAACTAGATTAGTTTATGAATCAAAATACATAATTCAATACTTGTAAAACACTTAACACTAATTGAACTATTTATGGATATAATCCATAATCATAAAAAAAGTTTTCTTTGAGGAAGTATATACTCATAACCCTTCATAGTGGTTTGTAAAGAAAATGAGAATTATCCTAAGCATATCCCCCGGGAGTCTCATAACCAAGAGTGCAGCAAGGACCATTGTCATGCACCAGTTCCCGTTCGAGTCTAGCTTAAAGCGGTGTTTTCGGGTTTTACCCCTAGGTACATCTGTGCAAGAGCCACCTCTACCTGCTCATATCTAGACATGGATGTATTGCTCGGAAAACTCAAAAAATCTCTATAATACCAAAATTCTAGGAATTTCTTCTATACTAATCCTCAAAGTCTATCTTTGGGCTATGTGCTCTAATCAGAGTTTATCTAAATCTAGCTTCCAAGGTTAGTACTAACCTCCCTCTGATACCAACTGTAACGCCCCGACCCCAGTTACCCAGAGTCGGTGCATTATTGCGTAACATTGGCATGATCACAAAAGATCAAGTTTTGAAAGACTTATTAGTTTAGTAGCCTTGGAAAAATTAGATACATTCATAAATGTTACATTACATCATAAAGTAAAAATCTACAATAACAAAGTCTCCATAGTCCACACTCATATCCTCTTCTGACTATCCCTGCAGGTCATTCATAAAATACTTCTTCACATCTTGGAAAATATTAAAACATTGAAAGGGGTGAGCTCAGATGCTCAGTAAGGATAACAATATAGTGGAAGCTTTCATAAATAAACATTAACATTTAAGGCAATGTATGACTAAAACAAAAGCCTTTTAAACTTGAACTTTAGCATAATATGGCAAAAGTAAAATGAAATAATGTCATTTACTTACTCACATGGATATTCTACTAGTCGAATAATCACATGAAATATCAATAACCACTTTCATAATTATGGAATTCATAATGCCAGACTATCATAACCACGTAGCCAAGACCTCGTGTCAAGACCACAAATAAGATTTTGTCAAGGCCTCGTGCCAAGACACTAGTTTGTCTCATGAGACCTACCGATGCATCGAGGAGCTATAGCGGGCTCCACCTGTCACTTATTAAGTCCAATGCATTCCTCATATGAACAGGTTTAAACATATCATAAACCATAACATAATCGTATCACATAAAACATGCATAAAGGAAACATAACATTTCCACATTTCAATCACAAGATATCAATACAACACATTGATATAATAAAAACACTTTCAAAACCATTTTCAATATCAAAATTAAAGAAAAATAAAACTTTGTATTTATTTTTCATTAAAAAAAAGTTATGGCTTATAGAGGAAGCCGAAACTCAAATAATAGTCACAGCGGCGGAGAAGTCGTTGTCGCCGCATTCGTACGGAAAGAAAAACATTCATTTTTGTCGATTAGTAAAACGCTTCATATAAAAATATTCCTTTTGAATAAACGTAAAAGTCAAAGGGGTTTACACACCATATAAAAGAAAGTTGTGTATAAAACCAAATATGCCTCAATGAAAGTAGATTGAGATGAAGTCCTTATAAAGATCATTTTTAAAATAAAATAGATCTATTATGTGTATTAACTATAAGTACACATAAATAAAGTACCAATACAAGATATGACATAATAATATCATGACATAATTTGAAAGTAGGAGATTAACCCAAAGAATGGAAATTGGGTTAAGAAGTTCCCTTACCTCGTGTCCGACTTGACTCGATCATTCTTTAACCTCCTGAATAATAAACTAGAGTTAATTTCTATTTGCTTAAGAACCTTTTTCATGTTCATTATTCCTTTTATATCACTTATTACCATGTTATGAACATTATATAATTATTTAAGTTAATAACGGTCATTTTGTCGATCTTTGGTACTTGAGTCAAAAATAAACTTCTTATAATTACAAGTTTTTCATGTGGTGAAATATCCATTATATCCAGAATTATATTCCTGATGTAGATATCATATATATCATATATATCCAGTATATACATTCATTTATAATATTACATAATATTTAGAGGTAAGAAATGAAATGCACCGTTCCTGGAGACGGTAAACCGTACGTACGCATGAACGCTACTTTCATTTCTATTTCGTATTTAATGGAATGAAATCATAATAGTATAAAGGTGTATTATAATTCAAGTATAATATCATATATAATATCATTTACTCCATCCTTTATACATCCCACATATGGCATTAACGATTCAAATCACTTTGAGGGGGCGGTAGTCCGCACTTCCTAAAATGAAAATATCACGTTTACCCATAATGGAAACAATAAAGGTATGGCATAAATGAAAAATACAGAACCTTAAGTAAAACATAAACATATTATATATCATATATATAAATATAGTGACATCTTAATGTCCACCTTTGAAGTTTTTATATGAGTGTTGAACAATCATCGTTTCGTGAGGCAGAAATTCGCCATCCACAGAAACAGTATGTTCTTTAACCATTAGATGTAGGTGTGTGTAAGTGTATCTCAAATAATGATTATAAAAACATCCTAGTACATTGAAGATACTGGTTTTGTTACAAAATAAATGAATCAAAAGAGTTTAGGGGGTTGGATAAGCAAAATAAAACAAAATAACATAAGAGAAGACATTACCTTAAAATCGGGTAACTCTTTTGATTTGAGCCAAAGGCTTCCTTGGGAAGAATTATTCCCAAAGTGAGGCTTCTAGGAGTAAGGGAGGGAAGCTGGGAGAGTATTTGGGCAGAGGTTGGCTGAGCCAGAAGGCTTGAAAGTGTGAATAAGGTGGTAGTGGTGGGAGCCTTTTATAAGTGAAGAGGAGGGGCACTCTTGGAATGTCATGAAATGTTACTTTATTAAGAAATGCTTTTCGGATTCTAAAGGTCCCACAATGATATATTTCGAGGCTAAGGTGATAAGGGTTCGAAATATCCTCATCCAATAGGTTTTTGACAAGTGTAAGCCTTAGATTTTACATTATCCTTTCATTTTATTTAAATCGTTAATTAATGAGGTAATCGCGGCATCACCATGGTGTCATAAATAATTTAATTTATTTAATGTCTAAAAATTATAAAAAATTATCATGATGTAGTTAATCTTTTTAGATTTCTAATGAATATTTATATTCAAAAATATGACTTGTATAACCCCATTTAAAAATTGTTTTAGTAAAACAACTTATGTTTGTGACATTTTTATTTTAACTTTAAATAAAAGTTATTTATGTCATTTTCCTACCAAAGTGGCTCAATGGGGTCCCCAAGTTGACTCATGTATTGTCTGGGTCGGTCATGACTCATACAATAGATTTAGGACAAGTGTCAAGGTCATTTCATATTTTTATAATATCATTTTTACCTTAAATTTCACTAATTACCTTTAATCGCGATTAATTAAACTTAAAAGTTACTATTCACCAAAAAATTATTTTAATCCCATTGAACCACATTTTACTTCATAATGACAACCATGTATGTCGGATTTTTGAAAATAAAATCACAGAAGTGGTAATATTTCATTTAAATGAAAAAATCAGTTATTTAACTACCACTTAGTGGTTTCACTATTCATCAAAAATTGAAGTTTTTCAGAATAGTGCCAAAATTTCACCCTAAGCTATAATTGATATTCCAAATTCAAAAATGATGTCTATTTTAAAAAATTCCAAATATATAAGTTGCATTAATTAATTTTATAATTAATTCCCGCTGTCACAACAAATATCGTGTTTTTAAGAAACAATATATATCAAAAGATTGACAATTGTTTATGTCTAATTTCAAAGTGAAATTAATTATAATGAACACCATTGGATAAAATGGTAAAAATATATTCTAATTATACTTTAAAACCACTCAATAGTATAATTTATCACTATAAATTATTTTTATTAAAAAATTTGTTTTTAAGTATTCTTCATTATTCATAAAAAAATGGAAGTTCTCAGAAAATTACAAAAAATTCAACTTAGGATAATTTCGATATTACGAATACAAAAATGAAGTCCATTTTGAAATATAAAATTTCTATAATTTTAAAAAGTGGGTATTACTATTCATAACGGCTACTTTGATTAGTCGCGGTGTGTTAGAACTCGAAGTTGCGTACAATGCAAGCTATTACATTATTGAATGAGAAGCGTATCGTGGAAGCTCGGGGTGTTATAGTGCCACCCGGGTCCGGGACGTTACAAAGTGGTATCAGGGGCGTTTCTTTTCTTTGACATACTATTTGGAGCCGTAGTCAGGGATAGGATGGAACGGTAGTTGGTAATAAGTTGTGCCCGGGTGTAGCTAACCCGTGTACAGGGAAAAACCAGTCTACCTTGTATTTTGAATTCTTTTGATTTTTCAATTTTACGGTTGATATGTTTTCACCGTTAGGTGAAGCACTTGGATTGTGCTGTTTATATTTTATTTGTGGTTTCTATTTAGTTGCAACCCGATGATATGAGGGTATGTCGTCTCATGCATCATATAGGCACATGCTAGAAATCACATGTCATGCATAGTTTCCATGCCATGTAGGTGCATTATAATTTGCATGTTGTTGTGATAGTTGTTGTGCTAATAAAGCATGCTGTTGTGATAGCTGCTTGATAAATACATGCCTTGTGATATGTTGTTTTTGTTTGAGCTTGTTTATAGAATGGACTCCAAACTTCGGTTTTTTGGGAGTATGGGCCCCCATTGACCAGAATTTGGTGGATCATTGATTATTTATTGGTTATAACACAGATAAGATGTCAAACTTTGATTCTTGGGGAGTATGGGCCCTCACGGATCGGAATTTGAAACTTAGGTGTTGGTTTTTAGTATTTTCTGGGTTCCGGGGAAGTTTCTGAGGCATACTGCCCGAAAACCCAGTATACACGCCGTGTAGTATCTTTATACACATCGTGTATGACCTTCTGTTCAGGAAGAAAAATGAAATTTTTGAGTACACGTCGTGTACCCTGAGTACACGCCGTGTAGTCTCTTCTCGTGTCACAAACCGTGTGGGCGGCGACACGGGGTAGGGAAGGGCTTGGGTAAAACACACCGTGTAGTTTTTGTGCACACCGTGTAGTGTTGACCCGGAGTCCGGCCGTGTAACTAACAACACGGGTCGGTGAACTCCTTGAAAGAACACGTCGTGTCACTTATAGACACGCCGTGTAGTGTGACCTGGGGACTCGGCCGTGTAGCTAACAACACGGGTCGGTGTCACCTCTCCCTGGACACGCTGTGTACCTGTGGGACACGCCGTGTGGCTGGGAAACAGGATGGTGTACACGCCGTGTGCGGGTGTAACACGTCGTGTAGTGTCAATCCGAGTAGTCGGTCGTGTCACAGATGACACGAGTAGTTGGAAAATAACACCGTACACGCCGTGTAGATATTATACACGCCGTGTAGTTTTTTTGAACGGAAGCCGTGTGGCTTAGCCGTGTAGAAGGACCCGGGCAGGGGAAGGAAAGTCAAGTACATGTCGTGTAGTCATTGTACACGTTGTGTAGTCTTGTTTTACAAATTTCGACATGCTTTCTTCCACTTGTTCTTTTGTGGTTCCTTCACTTTCAGTCTTAATAATCTTGAATCTGAGGTATGCTTTGACCTTGTAGTGCCATGCCGCCTAGACGACCGCGAGTTGTTCTCCAGGAGAGCGGCGACGATTATACTCCGGAGATGGTGGGCCATGGGCTACCAGTTGATCTACCAGCAGAGCCAGATGCGACACCAGCTGTTATACCAGACACATGTGCGGAGGCGCAGTTCTGTGAAGGCTTATTAAGGTTCATGCAGACCATTCAGGGAGCACCGTAGGCTGCCACATCTATGGCCGAGCTGACGCGTATCTTTCAGCAACAACATCCGCCTACATTTTCAAGGGATAGCGGACCATAGGCTGCGGAGTCTTGGTTGGGGTCGATGCAAACTATTTTTGAGCATCTAGAGATGCCTCCAGGGCGGAGGGTCAAGCTCGCGACTTACATGCTGCGTGATTCCGCCAAGAGGTGGTGGGATGTTACCACCCAGTCAGAGCATAACAGAGACATGGCGTGGAAATATTTTCAGGAAGTCTTCTATGAGTTCTTCTTTCCCGAGACACTGAGGGCAGATAGAGCTCGAGAGTTCATGAATCTGCAGAAGGGTGCTATGTCGGTGATGGACTATTCTGCTCGTTTTACAGAGCTTCAGTGTTTTTCACCCGTGCTGGTGGGTGATGAGACATTGAGAGCCAGACGTTTTGAGGATGGTCTTTGGTATGAAATCTGAGGGCTGGTGAATGTTTTTAGGTTTCCTACTGTACACGC
Source organism: Viscum album (assembly GCA_963277665.1). Lineage (NCBI taxonomy): Eukaryota > Viridiplantae > Streptophyta > Magnoliopsida > Santalales > Viscaceae > Viscum > Viscum album. Next base: position 1,223,614,107 of record OY728162.1, read on the forward strand.
GGTTCTGAATCAGGCGCTGATTACAGAGAGGAACCTGCGGGAATCGAGTGGTGTGGGCCAGGGCGGTTCATCACCAGTTACTGGTATTATTTCTGCTGGCAAGAGGAAGAGACAGATGGACTTCTCTCAGGGTGGCAGTACCAGCAAGGAAGCTTCTTCAGGTGGCCCGATCAAGTGCTACCAGTGTGGCAGAGAGCGGCACAAGAGGCCGCAGTGTCCACGAGACCCAGTGGAGTGCCGAGCTTGCGGCAAGATGGGTCATCTGTAGCACTTTTGCAGGGCGTTTCTACCAGTGGCTAGTGAGAGGGGTTCTGTGCAGACTCCGTGTGCGGGAGCAGGACCAGTGGCTTCTTACCAATTCGGAAACTGGAATACATCAGGGCGTGCAGGAAGAGATGGTGGTAGTGGCCGTGGTAGCCAGACACCAGGATCGTAGAGGCAGCAGGGCGGGACAGCTTAGGGTAGCCAGGCTGTGTCGCAGGGCCGCGGAACTGGGCAGACATATGCAGTGCAACAGACCTATTAGGAGCAGGATCCCGGACCTTATACAGTCAGAGGTACTATTCTAGTAGCTTCTGTCTTGTCTTCAGTACTTTTTGATATGGGTGCTACGCATAGTTTCATATTTGTACCCGTTGTGGAGAGCCTTGGGCTCGGTGTTTCTTCTCCTTTTGATATCATGACGCTAGACACTCCGTTGGGGACTAGGATGGCTGGTGTGCGTTAGAGTAAGAAGTGCCCCCTTGAGGTTGGAGGGTGTCACTTCTTTTGGGACCTCTATGTTTTAGAGATGACGAGCTATGACGTCATTCTCGGGATGGACTGGTTGGTTCCCTTCCGAGCCTTTTTAGACTGCTATCGTCGTAGGGTGCATTTCACGTCACCAGAGGGCGGAGAGTTTCTATACAAGGGCGAATGGGATGTTCAGGCGAGTCGAGCTGGACCAGAGCATCATGGGTGAGGTGGAGTCACAACCCAGATTGCGAGCTTATATCTGGATGATCAGGGGACTTGTCAGACAGATTTTCCTCCAGTTGTCGATCGTTTCAGGTATGTCTTCTCAGACGAATTTTCAGGTCGACCTCCGGTGCGTGAGGTGGATTTCTCTATCGAGCTTGTGCCAGGAGCAGCACCGGTGTCCATTCCTCCTTATAGGATGGCTACACCTGAGTTGCAGGAGCTCAAGAGGCAGTTAGAGGAGTTACATGCAAATGGTTTTATCCGACCTAGTACTTCTCCTTGGGGTTCTCCGGTCCTTTTTGCGAAGAAGGCGGATGGTACCCTTAGACTTTGTGTGGATTATCGGAAGCTGAACCATTTGACGGTTAAGAACCGATATCCCTTGCCGAGGATAGATGATCTGTTTGATCAGCTTCGTGGAGCATGAGTGTTCTCGAAGATTGACTTGAGATCCGGATATCATCAGCTGCGCGTTAGACCATATGATATACCTCTCACAGTTTTTAGGAGTAGGTATGGTCTATATGAGTATACGGTTATGCCGTTCGGACTGACGAATGCGCCAGCAGTTTTCATGGCTCTGATGAATCGTGTGTTCCATCCGTATCTTGATTCATTTGTGGTAGTATTCGTGGACGACATCTTGGTGTACTCTCACACTCGACACGACCATGCCACTCATCTTGAGATCGTATTGAGTACACTGAGAGAGCATCGACTATATGCTAAGCTCTCAAAGTGCCACTTTTGGATGGACCAGATTCACTTCCTCGGTCATATTATCTCTGAGGCAGGAGTAGCAGTAGACCCAGAGAAGGTGAGAGCAGTAGTTTCCTGGGAGCAGCCTAAGAACGTGTTTGAGATACGGAGTTTCTTAGGGATGGCTGGTTACTACAGATGCTTCATACAGGACTTCTCCCGCTTAGCAGCACCGTTGACAGGTCTGACTAAGAAGGGTGTGATGTTCATTTGTTCAGAAGCTTGTGAGATAGCTTTTCAGGACCTGAAGGGAAGACTAACATCAGCACCGATCCTGATACTCCCAAAGCAAGGGAAGAGCTATACAGTTTACTGTGATGCATCAGGGATCGGGCTTGGAGCTGTTTTGATGCAGGGCGACCGAGTTGTTGCGTATGGGTCTTGGCAGTTGAGGCCACATGAGAGGAATTACCCGACGCATGATCTCGAGTTTACTGCAGTTGTTCATGCGTTGCACTGTTGGAGACATTACCTGTTGGGAGAGCATTTTGTGGTTTTCACCGACCACAAAAGCCTCAAGTATATCTTTACTCAGCGTGACCTGAATCTGAGGCAGAGAAGGTGGGTCGAGTACCTACAGTCCTTCGATTTTGAGCTTGCCTATACACCTGGTAAAGGTAATGCAGTAGTCGATGCACTAAGCAGGAAGACTCAGATACAGGCAGTGCAGGAGGCTAGTGGTGAGTGGCAGCTTATGGCCTTGTTCTTTGAGATGCATCTAGAGGTGCACGACAGTCAGGGGCAGACTTATCTTTCCTCGTTAGCTGTGACTTCTACCTTCCTGGACAGAGTGAGGATGAGGCAACTATCGGTTTCAGAAGGCCTAGTTCTACGGGAGTCGGTGGCAAGTGAGGACCCTCCTCCCGGTTGGACAATAGGCGATGATGAGGTTTTGCGTTTCCATGGACGTGTATGGGTTCCAGGGGATATACGCGAGGAGCTGATGTGGGAGTTTCGTGCTTCAGCTTGGGCAGTTCATCCCGGGGTTACCAAGATGTACCGTGACTTGAGGCGTCAGTACTAGTGGCCAGGTATGAAGGGAGAGATAGCTGGTTTTGTTACGAGATGTTCCACCTATCAGCAGGTGAAGGTAGAGCATCAGAGACCATCCGGGTTGTTACAGCAGTTACCCGTTCCAGAGTGGAAATGGGATGATGTCGTGATGGATTTCGTGACGGGATTGCCGAGGTCACCTCGAGGCAACGACACCTTGTGGGTTGTTGTGGACAGACTCATGAAGGTAGCTCACTTCTTGCCGATCAAGGAGACCTTCGGTGTTAACGAGCTCGGAAGGCTGTATATCCGAGATATCGTACGTCTTCATGGGGTCCCTTGTTCTATCATTTCAGATAGGGACGCCCACTTTACATCCCGTTTTTTGGCAGAGTTTTCAGAGGGTGCTGGGTATACAGGTGCTTCTGAGCACAGCATACCACCCTCAGACAGATGGCCAGTCAGAGCGGATGATACAGGTGCTAGAGGACATGTTGCGTGCATGCATCCTAGACTTTGGGGGCTCGTGGGAGAAGCATATACCCTTAGTCGAGTTTGCCTATAATAATAGTTTTCAAGCAACTATTAAGATGGCACCATACGAGGCTTTATATGGTAGGTCATGCCGATCACCTTTGTGCTGGTTAGAGGTAGGTGAGGCAACTTTACTGGGGCCACAGCTCATACAGTAGACATCTGAGCAGGTCCAGTTGATTCGGAAGCAGATGGCTACCGCGCAGTATCGTCAGAAGTCTTATGCTAATCACCGCAGACAACCTTTGGAGTTCGTGGTCGGAGATCAGGTTTTCTTGCGTGTTTCGCCGAGGCTGGTACACAAACGGATCAGGAGACAGGGTAAGCTTTCACCGAGGTATGTGGGACCATTTGAGATTCTGGAGAGAGTCAGGCTGGTTGCATATTGGTTGCAGTTACCACAGCGGTACCGAGCCATGCACGACATCTTCCACGTGTCTCAGTTACGTCGCTAGCATTCAGACCCGTCTCACACCTTTCAGCCAGAGGAGGTTGAGCTTCAGCATGATGTGTCCTTTGAGGAGCATCTGATCCGTATCGTTGATAGGAGCACGAAGGTTCTCCGAGGCCGGTCAGTTCCTCTCGTACAGGTGCTATGGCAGCATGGCCGAGTGCAGGACGAGACCTGGGAGCGGGAGGCCGACGTACGTGCTCAGTGGCCAGAGCTGTTCTGATCTTTCTCTTCGCCACCCTTGGAAGGGCAATTCGGAGACGAATTGCTATAAGGGGGGAAGTTTGTAAGAACCCAGTTCTTATTTTAGAGGTACGAGCTTCTTCTTTTCCTTTTCCTTATGTGTTTTTGAGAAAATATGGAAAATGGGGAAAATCCTGAATTTTGGAACTACATGCCGTGTACTTTTGGCCGTGTTGGGATGAGTACACGGGGCGTGTAGCCATGCCGGCGACGAAGGGAGTAGGAACCGACTACACGTCGTGTAGTGGTACCTTACACGCCGTGTAGTCAGTCGGCAGGTTTAAACAGAAAGGTGGTGGCGTCGTCGCCAGTTGGGCGACAGTACATGCCGTGTACTCGAGAGTACATGACGTGTACTCATGTCGACGGATAAACAGTGTGGCGGTGCCGCCAAATTAATAGTTCAATGAAGGGAGTACACACCGTGTACTTGGAATTACACGCCGTGTACTTTCTTTTTTTGGATTAAAATAGGCAGTAGCCTTCTCATTTGGCAAAGGAGGCGTTTGAGCCATTTTGGAGCCAAAGGAGGAGGCCGGATCTTTGAAGATCCACCGGGCATTCGTCTGGAATCTGATTCGGCTTCGGACGATCTCGTTGGAACCGCACGGGTAATCCCTCTCCTCTCCTGGTACCGTTCTTGCCAATTCTTCTCCTAACGTAAGTTATTTACGTTTGAATGGGTTTTGTTCTTCGTCAGATCTACGCCGTTCTTGGGAATTTCTGGAGTCGGCATTCGGGTATAACGCTCGTTGGCGTATAAGGTAGGTGGCTTTGTGTTTTATTTTCCAACTGTTGTGTGTTTTGTGCGTTTTTGTGCCACGAACCCATGTTGGGGTGTCGTGTGGCTGAGTCTGTTGCTATGTTTAATACCTAGAATTGCATAGGTGATTAAACTATGATATTAAAATGTCGGTTGGGATCGTTGCTTGGATCCGGAACCACCCACAGGGTGTGTTTCACTATTTAGCCGTTTGGCCAGGATACCCGAGGGTATGCCTTAAAGGTAGTAATCGTAGAATTGTCTTGAGAGGAATTGCTCATTTACTGCATTTTGATATGTTGGGCATGGCCCGGTTACCTGTTTAGCCTGAGGGCATTGTTGTGATTAGCCTGTGGGCACTGCACTGTTTAGCCCGAGGGCTGTAGTTATTTCGGCCTGAGTGCAACTTCTCCCGTGCCTATGGGTAGCTGATTCTATGCCTGAGGGCGACACTACCTACGCCTGAGGGAAAATTCTGTTATGCCTGAGGGCAGATTCTTGTTTTGGATACTCGTTACCCGAGGGTAGGAGTTTACGTGTCTGAGGACACTAGTTGTTTTCTAGAAATGCACTGTGGTGATTTCTAATATTAAATGTATTAAATGGATAATAAAATGGAAATATAACTGGTAATGAGTTACTTTTGAGTACTGCTTACTTATTTGCATTTTACTACTGCACACTATTGTTGCATGCTTACACGCAGTTGGGCACGGGCCTTTGGTGGGTTCCTACTGAGATATATTTCTCACACCCTGTTTGGGTCACGCTTTTCGGCCCAAACAGATTACGTTGCTGCAGGTGTAGATAGGGGCAAGGGTCCCTATACAGGTACTTGACTGTTGTTGTGGAGTAGGAGGGCATGGGACCGAGCCTAGGCTCGTGATGCCGCTGCCAGCTGTTTGCTTTGTTTTGCTGTACTCTGCTATTTACTATACTGTATTGATGTATAACATGTTCTGGCTGTTTTCTTAGAACTTGAGACATGTAGCATCATTATTTATACACTGGTGGTTATATCTACTGCCTTGTGTATGGTTTACTGCTTCTGCTATTTGTTGTATGTTTTATTTTGTATTCCGTTGCGTTACACTTTGACAATTGAGGGCATAGTTTCCCCACTATCAGACCTGGGCCCTCGCTGCTAGTCGGCAGCCTCTGGCGTTTGGGGAAATGCGTTTGAGGTCTTGTGGCGAACCGGGCTCGGGGCACCCGTTGCGTGCCACCCGGGTCCGGGACGTTACAGGTAGCGTGCTGCCCTTGGATCGCTTATGATCTCGTGGGTCTGAAGTTTGCCCTGAGGACTCCTGGGACTGCATGGGATTTTCAGTGGTACCCTGTCGTTGAGGAACCTCTCTTATTGGCTCGGTTCTAGGCGGTGTCTTCTCCTCAGGTGGAGAGTTTTCCGAGTCTGTTTTAGATTCAGATTGAGTGAGCGATTTGCTCGCTTTTGGTTTTGTGTCTTTTGTTGCTCTCTCTCTCTCTCTTTATGTTGTTTTTCATGATTGCATTGTTTTGTACTGAGTTACATTCTATGTGAATTTCTTTTAGTTTTGGTTTGTCATGTTTTGTGTGAGGATGGATACTGCTTTGTTTTGTTGGTGTTCTGCAGGCACTAGTGAGTTGTTCCAAGGATCTGATGACATGTGATTTGTCGGTCTGTGATTTCCTCATTGGCATCATCTCAGAGCGCGACTTAGGTAAGTACAGGTATGAACCTTTATCATGTAGTTGTTTAGAATTGTTTAGATATCATTCAACTTTGAGCGATATGTATCACAACTGATACATGGTTGGGGGACTGTTTGGGTCATACCCTATAGGTTGTTTTCTTTTTAGAATATGCCCAAGTTGATGATGTTAGGTGGTGCAGAATCATCATGTGGTTTGGTTTTAATTTGTGAGGTGGAGCGTGTGATGATGTTGCATATTAAACTTGTTCATGCATTTTAATTTCCAAGGTGGAGATTTGTGAATTTTTATATTCCTTTTTTTGTTAATTAAAATGCGATTTATTTAATATATATTTTTTGTTGAGGAGTTTGTTACGCAGTGGAAATTTTGGAACCGCCTGAGCTCTCCCACCCATCCGCGTGTCCCGCTTTCTATTCGGCGGTTTTCAGCAGGGCCACCTATGCCTCGTCTTCCTCCGCCAGATTGCAGCGCCGTAATTGCTCGCAACTGCCGCCTCGCTCGATCTCGCCATCACCTGGCCAGCCGTCTTCTTTCAACATCGGCATCTTCGGACGATTGCAAGGTCATCATAACCTTGCATCGCGCCACCCTCGCTGGAGGTTTGAAAATCCGGTACACACCAGATCTGGTTGGGAACGACGGTTCTTGAACGACGCCAGATCTTATTCGCTCTAGATCTGAACGACAACTCAGTTTTCATTAAGACCGGAGAGAAGCTGAGGGACACTAGGAGCAGAGGGTTTCTGATTTGGGATCGGATACGCGATCCATTGTTCGCTAGAGGAGCCTTGACAGAGGCAGACCGTATCGTCGGGCTTGCTGCGAAGGAGTTCGGACGAGACCTTGGCGGGTCCATGGTGCTGCTCGCAGATATCGGCCACAGCCAGAGTTGGCTTTTCTAGTTCCTTTCTTCGATACCGGTGTTGTGCAGCGGTTCATGTTCTTGAATATAGATTCAAGATTCCACAACGGTGGTGATTTCTTGGAATCTACATACCGGTAGTCAGTTCTTGCGATGTCTCAACAGTGTCAGATTTGGGCGGAGATGATGAGCTTGGTCAGTGCCTGTGACTCTTCACGTCACTCGCACATGGACAGCGCTGCAGAAGAGCCTTGGACAGCGGCATCATGTGTGGATAGCCGTTGTTATTCCTAGATGGCGACATGCTCAAGGACAGAGAAATTGGTTCATGAATACGAACCTGGACAACAACATGGATCATGGAGGATTTGAGCTGCTGGACTCCACGACGACGTTTTAAGCACCATTTCACAAGCTTCTTCATCGATATGGTGACACCGAGCCCCGGTAAGGGGGTCTCGGTCCTGTTATAGTTTTTCTTTGTCGATTTTTTATAAGCTTGTGCGTGTTTGTTTTTCATCGCGTCTTTTTTTCTGTTTCATGTCCAGTTTAGCTTCTGTGTTGTTGTGTCTTTTGTTTCCTCCTGTACTCCTGTTTCCTTGCATAGTGAAAACCCCTGATGATCCTGCCCCGTGCACGTAGGCCTATGGCCGAAGCACGTAAATCATTGGTGTCCCTTTTACTGCTTTCCATTTCCACATTTGTTCGACTTATAAATTGCTGAATGAATTCGCTGCTTCTGAATATTAATTCAAATATGTCAGTTTTGAATTAAATAATCTTGTCATTGCTGCTGCGAGTATGTATATGAATAAGCCACTGCTATATGTGTCTCTTATTCAATGCTACTTTAAATTCATTTGAACATTCCTAATGTTATGGAATTGCAACTTGGACATTATTTGTTTATCAATTTGTATGTAATAAATTGAATATAAACATTGTTTATGCATTTCAGATTTTGACGAATCAAAACATCCAATAGATTGAGGCTATTTTTGTGGGGCCTGCCTCTCGTGCAGGGGCGCTCCCCGCAACAGTTTTGCTACCAACAGTTCATTTTCTTTTAAAAACTGTCACTGATGGTGTTGCACATCGTTATCAGTCTCTCCTGCCCATTGGTACCGGTCACTTATTTTATAACTAATGTTGACCCTTTTTTATAACTAACGGTGACCCTGGTTTTTTATACTAAATGGCAACCTTAATTTTTGTAACATGGAAGAAAACCTGACCAGATTTACAGATTCAACAAAAATCTCAAATCTTAAACCCAGAAATTTAGAAACCCTAGCAGTCAGATGCAAAGGATGTCTAGTTGAAGCAGGTTGATGCCAGAACCTGCACCGCTGGAGAGGCTGAACCAAGACCAAGCTGAGGTCCCACGCCGGCTTAGAAAACAATGTTTCCCTTGCTTCGAGCCGCTATACTAAAACCGACTGCCAGAAGAATCTTGGACTCAACCCGCCGCCTGTTGGAGTCGCGCCGCTGGACAGCTACGGCCGCTGTAGACCACAAAGAGACGGGATTGAGCCATAGAGGAGGCCCCACCACTGCTGATGCGAAGGAAGGGAGCCGCGACGCCGGTGTTGTTGGAGCTCAGTAGCCGCGGGAAGCCGCTGGAGAAGAAGAATCCCCCATGCGCCGGGCCTATCTCGCGAGACCACCGAAGACCCTCCCCTGTTCCTCGATTTGGGGGGTGGGGGGGGGGGCATAATATATAATATATATATAAAAAAAAAAACTAAATTTAAAACATAAATTTAAAAAATTATTAAACAAAAAATATTAAACTTTAATACTTATAAATTTATAATTAATATAACATAATAAAACAGAATTATTAATTAATTTAAATTAATCTTTACTTAAACTAAATTAATAAATAATAGCCTCTAATTTTTGTTTAAATTAATTATTATTTTAGTGATCCATACCAAATATTAATATTTATTTTAAAATAAAATACTAATAATAAATTTTCAATTAAATTATAAATAAACCAATCTAATAAATTTAAAATGGTAATAAATTTCATTTTCAAAATAACAATAAACATAACATTTATAATTTACACTAATAATGCTAATTAACAAAAATTAATAACTTAATAATAATTTGACAATTAAATTAATAGTTAATAAAACAATTTATACATAAATAATAATAATGACTTTACTATTAAAAAATTCGATCAACTTAAATACATAAATTATTATAACATAACTTTTATAAATAAATAATAACTATTTTAAAAATATTTTTTATTTCATTTTAATCAATATTAATATAATTACTAGTTATTAATAATACCAATAAAATAATTTATTTGATAAAATTATTTAAAAGCTTATTAGTTCTTTTAAAAGAAATTTTAAAAGGATATTGTATTAAATTATAAATTTATATTTCATTATTTCATTCATGTTCTAATTGTGTTTGTTTTTCATGCACAGGTTCATTCAAGAGAAAGAAAATGAATTCAACTAACTCACTAGGAGTTAGTTATAATGGCAAATTTAGTGCAACATGTCAGTCATGAAAAAAAATGCAAGTGCAAGGTTCTCAAGTGAGGGACACTTGAAGTTGGTGGAAAACAGGAGGTGACATGCAGCTTATGACAGCGCGATTTAAAAGAAAAGCATGCAGCAACATTTATGGAGATTGGGGGACACATTCTAGTAGAGCATCATTGGAGATTCAAGAGCTACACTCTCATCAGAGGAGAGATCTCGTGGACAACCCTGGAGATGAAGGAGGACAGGAGTAGAGCATATTTCGGGGAGTTCTTCATCCCTTGTATTTGAATGCTTCTACTCTGTTTAGAAATGTTCTCAAATTATATTATGATAATTAACATGTTTTCTAGTTAAATCCTCTTGTTTGGGGAGAAATTGAAGTTCTGTTGGTGATCTTTACATTCTTCTTTTCACTTAATCATTTCAATATATTCAGTATTGATCGGTGAGATCAATACTGAATGAATTTAATTACATTGTACCACTAAAACTCAGTTTCAAAACTCCACAATCAATTAGCAAGATTGATCATGGATACAACTTTAAAAAGACAATAAATTCATAAAATTTCAGGACTTAGGGCAAGTTTGTCCTGTTGTCATTTTCAAATCAAAATTTTCATAGTTGATCTATTTTGGTGTGGTGAACTCTGAAATTGATCAACTTGTCTATTCTAACTCTTGGTGATGGAAGTAAGTCATTATATATAAATGGTGTTATATTGCTACAACATTTATGTGAATTGGAATAATTTTGAAACCAATAGAATGGAGAAATTTCCCTGGTCCCATTACTTAGATAGTTAATTTATCAACATTATATATTTTTGTTGTTCACTGTTTTGAATCTGTAATCAACTTTATCTTAGTCCAGATCAAAAACTAGAAATATTGTGTTACTTTACTTCATTATGAAAACAAAAAAGAAAAAATTTAAAAAACATAAATAGTTAAAAATAGAAAATCCACCCCATTGGTGAAAAAAGTGGGGTCTTTTTTAATGTTTTTTAGAAGAATAGTTTTCATAATCACATTCTCAGTGTATTCGACCCTACTTTCCACATATACATTAGTTATAAGGAATATAAATTTTCAACTTTGACTGACTTCAACAACACTCATTTCATGTTTTTGGCGCCGTTTCTAGGGAAGGCATGAGCCATGACATTTCTAAAAAACATTAAAAAAATCACATTTAAGAAAAACTCAAATAATTGAAAATTTTGAAAACTGTTAAAAAATTCAATTATATCCACATCTGTGTGCTACTAAACTACTGTAGTAGTTTGTGATGAATTTCACTTTTTATCACATATTTCATGAATACTAGGTCTATTGTTGATAGATTCGATCCCCAGAACACTGAATTAGATAAACTAATAACTACTCTAAGAATGAAAAACAAATTTGAAATGGAAAATCTAGATGGGAGTGTTCCTGGACCTAATAAATTTTAAAATCATCACCCAGAACTATTAGATGAAGTTTAAAGGCCTAGAATGAGGGATTTACAACTCCCTCAAGTTTCAATCAATCCTTTTTCCATTATGTTTTATCATAGAGCCCGAAACTATGAACTAAAATAGTCACACATTTCAGTACCTCCAGCATTTAATGGACTCTCTAATGAGGACTCTCTCGCCTTCGTTAGAGACTTCTATAACACTGTGCATCAATTACCTCTTCTGGGACTCAGAGAGAATGGGCTAAGAATGATAGTCTTTCCATTTTTTCTTAAAGGGAATGCTAGATATTGGTTTTTATTTTTATACGAGAAATTTTTGAGAACTGGGATCATGTTTACAATTCTTTCATTATGAAATTTTATCCAGAAATACTGAAAGGTTAATTGAGAAGAAAAATCACTAGATTTTACCAAGAGGATGGTGAATCCTTCCATGAAGCTTGGGATAGATTCAGGTACCTGCTTAGTCAGTGTCCCCATCATCAACTCTCATCCCATCTTCTCATGGATACCTTCTATGAGGGGCTATATTCCTCTGATCAGAATTTAGTTGATCAGGATACTAAAGAAATTATAATGATAAAACTCATGAAGAGTTATGATAAATCATTAACAATATGGCCTTAATCTCTCAACATAATAATTCAAGAAGGTAATGAGTCAATAGAAATGATAATTCAAACACAGGTTCAATGAATGAAACTCATGGTCAACTGGATGGAATCACCAATCACATCAATATTTAATGAACTTGAACTCTAAGAAACTGTTAACCAACTTGGTTTCCAAAACATCAATCATTATTTAAGAGAACATTGTTCACAATATGGAATTTTTGGGCACACATAGAACTACTTTCCGAATTTTGATATGTCAACCCAAAAATAAGAAAACTCAAACTTTGTTAACTACGGTCCTAGAATTCATCTTAAAGAAGATACACTTTAAAATAATTACAACCAAGGCTATAGGAACCATCCAAACCTGTCCTGGAAAGATCAAGGAATAATTAATAAATCCATTTCCCCTAATCAATCTAACCAACCAAGACCAAATTCTCAAAATCAACAAAGGGGTGAGTCTTCAAATGCATAAGGAAGCTATGATAATCAAATGTCTTCTAAGATTGATATAATTTTTAACAAAATTTACTCTCAAGATAAGAGATACTTGACTTAGCATACCAAACATAAAAATAAATATGAGACAGATAAAATGTAAAATGATGTGAGAATGAAAAACATGAGAACACAACATGGAAAACATGCAAGAGATTTTTCTTCTAGGGAAGAAGGTAGACTTCCGAACACAACTGAACATAACCCTAGATAGAATTCAATGGATGTAGTAAGTAGAAGTCGTCTGAATACTCAAACTATTTCTGAAAAACACACTATAAATGATTATAATAAAAATATGCTTCCAAAAAAATCCCACCCAAATTGAAAGTCCCAGGTAGCTTGGTCATTCCATGTACCATAAGAAATTCTAATCAGCTCAACTATCATCATGATTTAGGTGCTAGTATTAATCTGATCCAATACTCAATATTTTTACTGATGAGGTTGTGTGACCATAAACACACCACAATCATACTGTAGTTGGCTGATATATCTTTAACTCATTCTGTGGGTTGGGTAGATGATTTTCTATTTGGAGATGGGAAGCTGTTTTTTCCTACTGATTTTCTAGTCGTAGACATAGAGTGTGATCAAGAGGTTCCCATCATTCTTGTTAGGACCTTATTGGCCCCAGGTGGTGTTTTTATTGATGTCTTTAAGGGTCAACTAATTTTTAAAATTGGTGAAAAACAAGAATAATTTAATGTGTTTAAAATCATTAAAGGGAAAATGAATTCTGAAAACTGCTTAAAGATAGAGTTCCTTGAAGATGACAGTTCTTATTAAAATAAACATGAAAACATTGTAGAATCTTAAAAACAGTAACCTATTATAGAAATTAATTTTGAAGTTGAAAATTCTATTTTTTATGTTACATAAGTTGAAAATACTGCTAAAACACCAAATCTGGAAAATTTTCCAGAACTGGACTACTGTCTTGTTTTTTCTATAGAAGAGTCCTCTATTTCTGAACTTATGAGATTTTTAAGTGAATTTGTGGGTGTTTCTTATAACAGAAATCTTTTTTAACACTTTTTTGATATTTAGGGAGATATTTTGAGACAACTTGATGATTCTTCGCTAATAAACTTGTTGAATTCTAATCTGGAAAATATGGACAATGTGTTTTCCAATTCAGAAAGCAACATTGTTATCTCTGATTTTGAGCTAGAAATTGAAAATTAATCATCATTTAATAATGCATTAAAGAGATATGTTGAAGACCTTGGACCTCCCAGGCCTAAGAGTCTTCCTCCGAGTGTAGAACCACCCACTCATGAACTAAAACCACTCCCTGATAATTTGAAATATTCATTTCTTGGTTGGAATTCCTTTTTTTCCTTTAATAAATTCTGTGAGCTTAATGATAATCAAGATAAAAAATTGTTAAGTGTTTTCAAGAAGTTTAAATCTACCATACGCTTGACCATAGTAGATTTAAAGGGTATTAGTCCCTCGTTTTGTATGCATAATATACCTATGGAGCCTGACCATAAGCCTATGGTAGAGTGTCAATGAAGGTTAAACCCAAACATGGAAGAAGTTGTAAGAGATGGAGTGATTAGGTTCCTGGACACTAGAACCATATATCCCATTCCTGATAATGCTTTGGTTATCCCTGTCCAGGTTGTCCCCACAAAGGGAGGTTTCACTGTAGTAAAAAATAAAAAATTAAAGAAATCCATGTTAGGAAAGCCACAAAATGGAGAGTCTTTATAGATTATAGGAAGACTAATGCAACCACTAGGAAGGACCATTTTCCAATTCCCTTCCTTGATCAAATACATGAGAGGCTTTCTGGAAATGAATTTTTCTGTTTCTTGGATGGGTATTATGTTTACAAACATATTTCTGTAGCTCTAGAGGATCTAGAAAATACCACTTTCCCATGCCCCTTTGGGACATTTTCTTACAGGAGGATGCCTTTTGGGTTTTGTGGAGCTTCATCCACCTTTCAAAGGCGTATGATGGATATCTTTTCTAATATGATTGAAAGAATCATTGATGTTTTCATTGGTGAATTTTCCATTATGGGTATTACTTTCGATTCATGTCTAGGAAATCATGAGTTAGTTCTAGAAAGATTCATTGAAACCAACCTTGTTCGTAATTGGGATAAGTGTCAATTTAGGGTCACAAAGGGTATTGTATTAGGACATAAGGTGTCCAAGAGAACTTTGGAAGTGGATACTACTAAGATTTAAGTTATTCAAAAACTCCCACCTCTCGAAAAAATTAAAGGAATTTTAAATTTCTTAGGTCATGCCGGTTTCTACTAGAGTTTCATAAAATTATTCTCTAAAATAACTAAGCCCTTGTGATCTTTGCTGGTTAAGGATGCACCTTTCAACTTTGATGAAAAATGTTTGAAATCATTTAATTTAATAAAATAGAAACTCACTTCATCACCCATTATCACTGCAGCAGATTGGAAATTACATTTTCAACTTATGCGTGATGCATGTGACATGGCTGTAGGTGCTGTCCATGGACAGAGGAGAGATAAAAAGTTACATGTGGTTTATTATGATTGTATACTACTATATGAGGCCCAAATTAATTATACCACCACTGAAAAAGAATTGTTAGATGTTTTGATTTATCTAAAGATGTTTAGAAAGTATTTGTTAGTCTCAAAAGTCATCATTTTCATTGAACACTATGCTTTGAAGTACTTACACTCTATGAAAGAAACACAACCTAGGTCAATTAGATGGATTCTGTTGTTATAGGATTTTGATTTAGAGATTATGGATAATCAGGGAGATGGAAATTTAGTTGATGACCATCTTTCTAGGCCTCCTTATACTCAATATAATTATCCTAGGGAGATAAATTCTCCCATTCATGATGAAAATATTCTCTCTATTTCTATTAGGCAGTCTTCTTGGTATTCTGGTTTTTCCAAATTCCTGATATCAAGAGTCTTTCCTAGAAATATGTTCCATAACCACAAGAATAAATTCAGTCTGAGGGTAAATACTATCTTTGGGATGAACCTGTTCTGTTAAAGATATGCGATAATGGTATTCTTATGATATGTGTACCTAAGGAAGAAATTATTTCTATCATAGAAAGTTGTCACTCCTCACCTTGGGGAGGTCACCATGGTGGTGAAAGGACAACTCAAAAAGTCTTACAATCTGGTTTCTATTGGACCACTCTTTTCAAGGATGCTAGGAGCTTTGTAGTTGGTTGTGATAGATGTGAAAGACTAGGAAAGGTTGGTAAGAAGCATGAGTTATCCTAAAAATTAATTATAGAACAAGATATTTTTGATGTCTGGGTTTTATATTTCATTGTTCCATTACCATCATATCATGAGAATGAGTACATACCTTTTTCTATTGATTATGTGTTGAAGTGGGTTGAGGTAGTTTCACTTCCCAGAAAGCAGACTAATTCTGTAATAAAATTAGTTAAAAAGAACTTATGTTATAGATTTGGAGTGTAAAAATCTTTTATTATAGATAATGGAACACATTTTAAGAATTACAAGTTTTTTTCCTTGATGGAAAAATATGGTTGTGTTCCTAAAACCGGTACTCCTTATCATCCACAGTCTAATGGAAAATTGAAAATTTCTAATAATGAACTAAAAGAGATACTTGAAAAAAATGTGTCAAACTCTTGGAAAGAATGGTCTCTTAAATTGGATGAAGATTTATGGGCATATATAACTTCTTTCAATACCCCAAAAGTTATGTCAACTTATAGTATTTTATTTGTAAAATGATTTCATTTACCTATGGAGTTTCAACATAAGTCTTATTGGGAAGTTAAGGTTCTCAATTTTGATTTTAAGAGTTATGGTGAGAGAATATTACTTGTTCTGAGTGAGTTAGATGAAATTAGAAGAGATAGTTATGATAATTAAAGAATATATAAAGAGATGAATAAAATATTTCATGATTCTATCATTCAAGCCAAAGAATTGAAACTTGGACAGAAGGTCCTCTTCTTTAACTCTAGACTCAAAATCTTCCCTGGAAGGCTTAAGTCCAAGTGGTATGGAACCTTTACTGTTGTAAGATTACTTATGAATTGAGATATTGAAATTGTATGTGATGAGAACAAACCCATTTTAGTTAATGGAAATTGAGTAAAGATTTATTTTGAGGGAATCGAAAGGGCTAGGCTACCTTCACTGTGATTGAGAACTGGTCTTGGATAATGTCTGGCTGAAGACATTAAAACATAGCACTGATTTAGAGGCATCTCAAGGTTCTTCTTATATTTTACTTGTTTCATTTATTTCCTTGAATAATGTGCTACTTATGTGCTCTATTTTTGGGAAGTCCTTGTTACTATTTGTTTTTAGTCTCCTGATACTGTTTTAGGGATATAATGATGTTGGTATTATGTCATTGAAAGAGTGGGATTCCCTTGCTGGAGAATTAATGATAAACTTTGATTTAGGAAAGTTCTCCATTCTTTAGTTTTCAATAATATTTCTCATCCTTGTTCAATCTAATAAAATTTTCTACTAGTCATAGTTATAACTACCGGTGAGTCATTTACACACTGATTCACATGAGCCACCATTGTACTATTGTCAGGGACTCATTAGTGCTGTTGTTACTGACTCATTGATAGTATTATCAATGATATAGTGATTATTACATTAAAAATTCTACTTATGTTAGAAAATTATGCTACATGTTTGTTGGGAAATTTTCTGCATTTCTAAGCATACAAAAAGGTTTTTGCTGCATGTCATTAGTTTAAATTAACATTCTGCATATCAATCTTACTAAAAATTGGAATTCAGGGATATACATTAAAATCATTCACTTTATGAACTTAAGTGTGGGGGTACATGCAGACTTAAAATTTTTGTGTAGAATTTGCTTTATGTTGGGGTGCTTTATCATTCATTATTCAACACTATTGGACACATTATTGATGTAACGACCCAAACTTTCATTAATGGAAATTCCTCTTGATCAAATTAAATTTTTATTATGGTTATATAAAATGTGAACTACATTGGTTTTATGTTACTTGATTTTAAAATATCGATATTAATTTTTATCTTTTCTAATCTATCCATTGAACAATGATCACATGATTAGTATAAATACAAGGCTTTAACAAATCCAATTTACTCAGACAAAGGAAGTGATGACCTCATCTAGTAGACTTTCCCCATATAAATCACATTTTTTGGAGCTTTGAAAGGAGGTGGCGTCATTGGGATTCTCTCTTGACCAAGACCAAGCTGAGCCTGAACACATTAAGCTTGAGTAGAACCAACTACGGGAGAAGTGGAAGTTAATAGAGATTACCAACCGAGCGATGTTATCCGAGCCACCCTAAGAGTCTGTCACAATCAAACACCTTACCCTTCGGTCTTATGTGGGTATTATAAGGAGTTATGTAACAAGACACTATCACTATTACTACATACATTATTTTTGTATAAACAATGTGCATCCATTTTATTATTGTTACTTTGTAAATAGTTCTTAAAGCACAAATAGTATTTTTAGTTAATATTCAAATAAGAAATCTATTTTGATGAATTAATGGAATTTTGAATTAAATAGTAATTTAATAAAATATTATTATTATTATTAAATTACTTTTTATTAAATATAAATTATCGTATAATTTTATGAATATAATTGTAATTTTTATTAAGGTTTGAAAGCTGTTTTTGTCAATACCCATGAATTTCGGATAAATGTTAGTTTTTATTTTAAAAGTAAAAATTCACATATTTAGAAAATTATTTATATAAAATGAATATTATTTTAGGAATTAGGACGTCAAAATTCTCCAATGGTGAATTTTTCATAACTTTCTGAGACAGTTGAGTTTTTGGGTAAAAATTAAATACTGTTTAAATATATAATGTGTTTTATGACATCATAATGACCCAATAGTGATGTAATAAAATACTATAAACATTATGTTTGGAAAATATATGTTTTTCCATTTAAATAATGTGATTTTGTGTTTATTTTATTTATTTTACAAATCTATAGTGGACCCTTCAAGGCTTATAAAACATTTGTCTTTTTAAATTGTTTTCCATGAGAGTGTGACTCACATCCACCTAAGCAACCCTATTATTTTAAGAATTTCGGCTATTGGCCTTATAAAATATTTTTTTCTACTCCACTTTGTAAAAACCATTGGAAAAAACCATGGGATGGTTTGTGGTTTTGATTAGTTTAATGTGAGGTGTACCAAACCTAAATAATAAAGAACTCCCTCTCTTTTCCTATATAAACCCACCCATTCTCCCACTTCCTCTTAACTCAAAGCCTTTGGAGTTCAACCAACCACTTCCCTTATCTCTCTAAAATCCCCCAAAGGTCCCCAAGATCCTATGAAGCCTCTCTTAAGCCTCTACCAAGCCTTTGGGATCACACATCAATATAAGGGATTCCTACCTTTATCTTTTTATCAACATTTCTTAATATTGTTATGACCTTTTATATTTAATTAAAAATGTTGGGGTATGATTTTTATCCTTCCCCATAATTCCCTATTAATGTTTGTATGATGGGAGACCCCTTTATCTCTCATTAATTCCACCCATGTACACCCGTTACCATGCTGAAATTCCGTGAGGGATTTCTATGTCCTCTTTTACATCCAAGTAATTCTTTTGTATTATGCATGAAAATTACATTAAATTTGTTGGAACCTATATATACACGACCCAATTATTTTACATTTAATGTATATATGATGGGACACCCTTATATCTTTCATCATCAATTTTCATGAATCCTTATGTCATGTTGTTATACTGCCGAAATTGCACCGCATTTTTCTAAGCCAAGATCATTGTGTAGTAAATACAATACACATGACTCTATCAAGGGTATTCACCTTTATACACATATACATATTTAATGTTACTTTCATGTATTTATTCCACATTACTTAATCGTGGAATAAATTATGATGTTGATTGATTCCATGATCCATGTGGCACACTTATGCATTAAATGAAATGTTTAAGAAGGGTGTGCACTGATAGGACTCCAATGCATTGGGTAATGTATAGTATCATAATATGTCATGATCAATGGGTGTTTACTCATGCTAATTCACGTGAAATGTGGTTTTACTCATGATTCATGTGCAATGAGGGTTTACTCATGCTTTATATGCAATGCGCCTTGCCTCATGCTAATTCCATGTTAAGTGTTATTGCCAAATTACCATGTTATGATTATCATGATTTATTATGCCTTTATGTTCATGTTTCTCTTGTGCTCTACTGATATTCCTATTGTCTAACATTTATGGCATTCCTCATGTTATTTCATGTCTATTTCCTTACTGGGCATTATAGATCACTGTAACACCCCGAGATTTTATGAAAAATATTCTTTTAATTTCATTAATGTCTTGTGTTGTATGCTACACCAAGATTACCTTGCGCTATATGCAACACCGTATTAGCTTGCAGTATACGCAACACTATTCTTGGATCGTGTTACACACAATTTTGATAATAGTTATTCTACGCAACATTGAGTATATATATATATATTCAATGTATAAATGAAATATGGTTGGATTCTGTTATACGAAACAACGAAGGATTCTTGCACAACACACAACCCTGACTTGGCTTGCATTACACGCAATCACGACCTTCCTCGATAGCGTGTGTTGTACGCAATGTCGGGTTTTACTAAAAAAATGATATATTATTATAATATTATTATGAACTGGCCGTTATGAATAGTATTAACTAAATTTTGAATTTTATAAAATTATTATTCATCTTACACATTTTCTAGAATATGGTATAAGAACAAAGTAAATTTTTCGGGTAAAATAAGTATTTTTAAAAAATTACAGTTTTGCCGCCTTTTGATGGCGCACCCACTTTAAATCTAGTTTTTGACATTTTTATAAGTTCAATTTGACAAAATATAATTCTTCTTTGGAATCATGAAATGAAAATTTACTTTGGATAAATTTTTCATATTATTCTGGTAACTTTCATATTTTGATGAATAGTAAAAACACGCTATATTTTAATTAAAAACAAATTTTTTCATCGCAATAATTTATATGGTTAAATTATAATATTGAATGGTTTTAAAGTATAAATAGAATATATTTTTACCATTTAATATAATGTATGTCAGTAGCATTGATTTTACATTGAATTCGTAGGTTAAATAAATTCAATCTTTGGCAATGTTTTAACTTTTAAAACTTGTTTGCTTAACAATGGGATTAATTTTAAATTAATTACTGCAACTTCTGTGTTTGAATTTTGAAAAATGGATTCCATATTTGGAATCATTGGGTCCCAATTATGTTAATAGGTTACTTTTATTTTTTTTGATATTATGAATAGTAACTACGGTAATTGTTTATTCACTACGGTTAAAGGTAAATATGGTAATTCAAGGTTAAAAGAATATTATAAATAATTCAAAATTACCTTGACACTTGTCTTAACCTTATTGTATGAGTATTGGCCGACCATGGGCATCATTGGGTCGATTTGGGGACCCCATGGAGCCACTTATGAAAGACAATCACACATTAGATTAATTAATTTAATGTAAAGACAAAATTTGAATTAACAAATATTGTTTAGTAATTAATTTTTATAAGGGGATATATAAATTATATTTTGGATTATAAATATTCATTGGAAAGATAAAAATATTTCCTACATGTTGGTATTTTTTTTATAATTTTTATACATCATATAAATTAAATTATTTATGACACAATAATGATGTAGTATTTACCTCATTAATAAATGATTTAAATAAATAAGATTAAAATGATTAAAATATCATCCAAAACCTATCCAATTCCTATTGGATAAATTTAATTCGAATATTAGTCATCTTATCTTCTACATTAATGTGTTTTGGACCTCTTGAAACCGAAGATAAGTTTATAATAAAATAATGTTTTCACACTTTCCTAAAGAGCCCCTCCACTCCCTTATAAAAGGAGACCACTTCTATGCAATTCCTCACAACTATCAAGCCTTTTAGCTCGTCCAAACTCTGCCCAACTAAGCTCCCTACATCCCTCTCCTTCCCCTTGAAGCCTTACATTAGGCAGAAGACTCTCCAAGAAGTCCATTTTGGTTCAAACCAAAGAAAGTTACCAAAATTAAAGGTAACAGTTTCTCTTAAGTTGTTTTCTTTTATTCTACTTCTCCAACTGTAACGACCCAAAGTTTTTCAATGGAAAGTTCCATTCTTATATCTATGTCATAAAAACACAAAATAATGAACTACTAAGTGATAAGTGACCTTTAAAAATAATTTTGTCACCCCTATGTTTGGAATTTTAAAAATCCAACATTCACGGTTGTGTTCAAGATAGTTTTTGGAGTCCAATGAAACAAAAATAATTTTTAGTGAATAGTAACCTACCCTTATGAATAGTAATATGAACCTTATGAATATTAAATAAGAGTAACATTACCTATGAATAATAAAATACAATTTAGACATCATAGAAAGTGATAATTTGACCTTAGTAATCGTTTTTGGTATTTTATAAGTCATAAATAATTAACTATAATTAATTAATTAATTTAAAAGAATATTTATTTTCCTGAAATATATTAATAAATTATTGAATCAATGTCTAATAGTTTTTAGATAATTTTATAAGACCCTAAGTAATTTTTGAAAGAACTGCAAAATCAATTTTATTTTTAAAAACTGTTTTTTAAGTAAATTATGGTTTTAATTAAATATTAAATTAATGATATTTAGAAAATTGTTTTTTGAATAATGGAAATCATTTTTGGATTATAGACGTCGAAAAATGGTAGGGGTAAATTTTTGGGTTTATTCTGAAATACTTCAATTTTCGGGTGAATAGTAAAAAATACAGTTTTTCACATAATCGGTGTACACTAAATTGCATCATTAATGATGTAATGATGACATAAACATTCTAGAACTATAGTTTCGGCCAAAACATATTAAATTTCATAAATTTTTTCTTGAAATACAATAAATTCAATTCTCAAACCTAAAAAGAACTTTCCAAAGCCTAAAGTCAAAAAGGTGATTTCTTAAAGTGTCTTTTTCTCTTTCTTTCAGTTTCCTTTTAATAAAGTAATGAATTCGAATTATAAAGAAGAGTTAAAGCCTAAAACTAATTTTATTATATTAATATATGATTTAGGATGTCAAAAAACTACTATTACAAGTCTAACTTATGATATATTATTTTATTTAATATTTTATGCCAAAAACACCTCCCTCCTCATGTATAAATAAGCCCTCCCCCTCCTCTTGCCAAACCACACCTCTCAAGCTTCAAGCATTGTCTAAGATCTACCCAATCATCTCTCCTAGCCTCTACCCCACGTCCAAGAGCTCCTGGTCTCATCAAAAGACCAAGCTTAGGCCCTTAAGGAGGTTCTCAAGAGGAGGATCCAAAAGGTGATTTCTCTCCCTCTTCTCCTTTAATTTCCTTTCAAGTTCAAGTTTCTTTCTTGATCTCTCCTTACCTATATTCATCAAAATTGTTTTTTAACTCCATTATTATACATATAATGTAATCTTATGATTCTAATGGTATATTATATCACCCCACACCCTTTCCCTCTTTTATTTTATTAAAGAGAACGTTGTTCATGTGGTGATAATTTATCACCTTCAAAAACGACATATTCTCTTCTTCCATTTCTACATTAAAATATGATCATGAAACTATTTTTATGGTTGAACCAGAATATGTTATATTTATTATGTTCTATTTTATGTTCTAGAAATAACCTATGGCCATACTACTAAGTGAAAAGTTAAAATGAGTTGGTTGTGATCCAAAAACCGCTCAAATTAGCCCAAATAATCTTCATTTAATTCTTATCTAATAATTCGGAAACATGGATCTAATATAAGTCATTATAAAATCATTCAAGCTTCTGTAATATCATTAATTACATGTAATATCAGTTCTGGATGTTTACCCATGATCTACCCAAACATCAAATTAAAAATACAAGTGGACCGCTCAAGAAAACCATGAAAACGAACATCCCCGATCAATGTTTTTAAACTCTAAAAGTCATCCAAAGGAACATAATATGAAATAATTAAACCAGAATGAACCCTATTAATGTATAAAAGGTTCTGGAATTTCTAATTAATTAATATAATGTCATTATACAGGACATTAAAGAGAAGGAGGCATTCGAGTACAAGGTAAGGGGAAATCTTGAACCCAATTTTCTTCCTTCGGGTTCTCCCTCTTTCACTCCATTTTTTATATGGTTACTCCTCAAAGGTATTTTGTTCATATTTTCCTTTAATTTTCTGGGATATACATGTTTGTCACTGGTTTTTATGTCCATCAAAATGTTTTCCAAAAGAACTCTTCTTTCAAGATCTCACCTTTTACCTCTCATTCAAGGTTGATGGTTCTTATATCTAGTATGTTGTTCCCTATTTATTTTGGGAACCCAAAGCTTATGAATGTGTTATTATGGGATGAAACCCATTCCTTTCCATGGGTTATTTATGTACATGTTTGATATGTTTTCTATGTGGCAAGCATGATAATGATAACATTATGATGTGATGGGTGCACCCGAAATTATATAGCGCAATATGAATGTTTAAATGTGACGGGTGCGCTCGGAATTATGTAGCGCTCTAATGCATTGGGTAAAGTGATGAATATCATGAGTAAATGTGAAATGATGCGTGAACATGATGCTAGATTTGTTCACAAGTATGTGTGATAGTTAACCACTAAGACATGATGTTTCATTTTTATGCTTTGCCACATTTCAAGTTTGTTGTTTATGCTCATCTCATGTTCAAGATCTTCTTCCTATGTCATGATTATGCTCACCCCATGCTATATTGTTCTTATCTATCCTCTTACTGGGCTTTTAGCTCACCCCTTTTGATGTATATCCTCAGGTGGCTACATGTACTAAGGAGAGGACAAGTGCTACTAAGAATCTATAGAAGAAGAGATTAAATGAATTTTTATGCTTGATGTTGTACTTGTTATGTGTAGTCCTAGTTTTCCCAAGACACTAAACCTCTAGATCCTCCATGTGTAACACTATTATGTTGTTTATCTTTGAAATGATGTAATAGTAATGTATGAAAAGGCCGGGTCGCTATATTTGGTATCAGAGGAAAGGTTTAGTTAATTTGGGAATTAGGATTAGTGAACCCTAAAGAAAACATCTAGCATGAGACTAAGTACAAATATGCACACAAGGATATTTACCTAGGGATCCAATATGTTATGTTTTTGGTTTAGTTTTCTAAATTAATAAGTTATTCATGACTGGTTTAGTTATGTTTTGTTCTATCCTTTTCTATTCTAGAAAATGGTGGGAACTAGAAGAGGCAATGAAGTAGAAGTACCCACACCTATTTGTGTAAAGTAAAATTTCGGGGGAGAAATTTCTTAAGGGGGGAAGAATGTAACGACCCAAAGTTTTTCAATGAAAAGTTACCTTCTTATATCTATGTCATAAAAACACAAAATAATGAACTACTAAGTGATAAGTGACCTTTAAATATAATTTTGTCACCCCTATGTTTGGAATTTTAAAAATCCAACATTCACGGTTGTGTTCAAGATAGTTTTTGGAGTCCAAAGAAACAAAAATAATTTTTAGTGAATAGTAACCTACCCTTATGAATAGTAATATGAACCTTATGAATATTAAATAAGAGTAACATTACCTATCAATAATAAAATACAATTTAGACATCATAGAAAGTGATAATTTGACCTTAGTAAACGTTTTTGGTATTTTATAAGTCATAAATAATTAACTATAATTAATTAATTAATTTAAAAGAATATTTATTTTCCTTAAATATATTAATAAATTATTGAATCAATGTCTAATAGTTTTTTGATAATTTTATAAAACCCTAAGTAATTTTTGAAAGAACTGCAAAATCAATTTTATTTTTAAAAACTGTTTTTTTAAGTAAATTATGGTTTTAATTAAATATTAAATTAATGATATTTAGAAAATTATTTTTTGAATAATGGAAATCATTTTTGGATTCTACACGTCGAAAAATGGTAGGGGTAAATTTTTGGGTTTATTCTGAAATACTTCAATTTTCGGGTGAATAGTAAAAAATACAGTTTTTCGCATAATCGGTGTACACTAAATTGCATCATTAATGATGTAATAATGAAATAAACATTCTAGAACTATAGTTTCGGCCAAAACATATTAAATTTCATAAATTTTTCCTTGAAATACAATAAATTCAATTCTCAAACCTAAAAAGAACTTTCCAAAGACTAAAGTCAAAAAGGTGATTTCTTAAAGTGTCTTTTTATCTTTCTTTCACTTTCATTTTAATAAAGTAATTAATTCAAATTATAAAGAAGAGTTAAAGCCTAAAACTAATTTTATTATATTAATATATGATTTAGGATGTCAAAAAACTACTATTACAAGTCTAACTTATGATATATTATTTTATTTAATATTTTATGCCAAAAACACCTCCCTCCTCATGTATAAATAAGCCCTTCCCCTCCTCTTGCCAAACCACACCTCTCAAGCTTCAAGCATTGTCTAATCTCTGCCCAATAATCTCTCCTAGAATCTACCCCACGTCCAAGAGCTCCTGGTCTCATCAAAAGACCAAGCTTAGGCCCTTAAGGAGGTTCTCAAGAGGAGGATCCAAAAGGTGATTTCTCTCCCTCTTCTCCTTTAATTTCCTTTCAAGTTCAAGTTTCTTTCTTGATCTCTCCCTACCTATATTTATAAAAATTGTTTTGTAACTCCATTATTATACATATACTGTAATACTATGAATCTAATGGTATATTATATCACCCCACACCCTTTCCCTCTTCCTTTTATTTTATTAAAGAGAACGTTGTTCATGTGGTGATAATTTATCACCTTCAAAAACGACATATTCTCTTCTTCCATTTCTACCTTAAAATCTGGTCATGAAACCATTTTTATGGTTGAACCAGAATATTTTATATGTATTATGTTCTATTTTAAGTTCTGGAAATAACCTATGGCCATACTACTAAGTGAAAAGTTAAAATGAGTTGGTTGTGATCCAAAACCGCTCAAATTAGCCCAAACAATCTTCATTTAATTCTTATCTAATAATTCGGCAACATGGATCTAATATAAGTCATTATAAAATCATTCAAGATTCTGTAATATCATTAATTACATGTAATATCAGTTCTGGATGTTTACCCATGATCTACCCAAACATCAAATTAAGAATACAAGTGGACCGCTCAAGAAAACCATGAAAACGAACATCCCCGATCAATGTTTTTAAACTCTATAAGTCATCCAAAGGAACATAATATGAAATAATGAAACTAGAATGAACCCTATTAATGTATAAAAGTTTCTGGAATTTCTAATTAATGAATATAATGTCATTATACAGGACATTAAAGAGAAGGAGGCATTCGAGTACAAGGTAAGGGGAAATCTCAAACCCAATTTTCTTCCTTCGGGTTCTCCCTATTTCACTCCATTTTTGATATGGTTACTCCTCAAAGGTCTTTTTTTCATCTTTTCCTTTACTTTTATGGGATATACATGTTTTTCACTGGTTTTTATGTCCATCAAAATGTTTTCCAAAAGAACTCTTCTTTCAAGATCTCACCTTTTACCTCTCATTCAAGGTTGATGGTTCTTATATCAAGTATGTTGTTCCCTATTTATTTTGGGAACCCAAAGCTTATGAATGTGTTATTATGAGATGAAAACCATTCCTTTCCATGGATTATTTATGTACATGTTTGATATGTGTTCTATGTGGAAATCATGATAATGATAACGTTATGATGTGACGGGTGCGCCCGGAATTATATAGCGCAATATGAATGTTTAAATGTGACGGGTGCGCCTGGAATTATATAGCGCTCCAATGCATTGGGTAAAGTGATGAATCTCATGAGTAAATGTGAAATAATGCGTGAACATGATGCTAGATTTGTTCACAAGTATGTGTGGTTGTTAACCACTAAGACATGATGTTTCATTTTTATGCTTTGCCACATTTCAAGTTTGTTGTTTATGCTCATCTCATGTTCAAGATCTTCTTCATATGTCATGATTATTCTCACCCCATTATATATTTTTCTTATATATCCTCTTACTGGGATTTTAGCTCACCCCTTTTGATGTATATCCTCAGGTGGCTACATTTACTAAGGAGAGGACAAGTGCTACTAAGAATCTATAGAAGAAGAGATTAAATGAATTTTTATGCTTGATGTTGTACTTGTTATGTGTAGTCCTAGTTTTCCCAAGACACTAAACCTCTGGATCCTCCATGTGTAACACTATTATGTTGTTTATCTTTGAAATGATGTAATAGTATTGTATGAAAAGGCCAGGTCGCTATACCAACCCCTAAAATCTTTTTAATCCTTTATTTTGTGACAACACCAGTATCCTGAAAATAATATGATGTTGTTATGAGAAGGATTAGAACTACACTTACACACACTTCTATCTAATGGATGAAGAACATAATGTTTCTATGATGGAAAACTAACGCCTCACGAAATGATGATTGTTCGATTTTCCCCTACCACCTCTCATGGTGGCCATTATGATGGCACTATTTTTATATATAATATATATTATGTTTATTATTTCTTTATGCTTATTTACTTCCCAATTATATCAATCCTTTACGGTTTCCATAGTCGGTAAATACGATAATCTCATTTGAGGAAGTGCGGACTACCGCCCCCTCAAAGTGATGTGATTCGTTAATACCTTACGTGAGATGTATAAAGGATGTGGTTAATGATATTATATATGATATTGTACTGTAATTATAATATACCTATGTATAATTATGTTTTAATTCCATTAAAATAATAAATAGAAATGAAAGTAGCGTTCATGCGTACGTACGGCTTACCGTCTCCATGAACGGTGCGTTTCATTTCTTACCTCCATATGTTATGTACTATTATAAATTATTGTATATGCTGGATATATAATGAATGTATATGATATATAAATCATGATTTACATTTTTGAGGTAAGTAAATCATGATATAAGTAATAATAACATCAAGAACAACAAGTACAAACACGTACGATAAATAAGATGATTTTACCCAAAACACTACTTTAACATTAATTTACATAAGAATGGGTAATATAAAGTCATAAGTGAACCATATATGATATCATAACAATGAATATGATTCTGTAATAAGTCAATGACATTATTTAAATCATTATACAGGAGGTTCGGACTCTTACGAAGCAAATTGGACCTAAGGTAAGGGAAATATCACAAACTCATTTTTATCCGAGATTGTTTATACTTTGGTATTTACAGGGGTGTATTTTATCATCCACATCCATGTTTCCTCAATATGTAATATTTATATCCTTTTACAATAGTTTATATCCAATTTTACCCTTCGGTGAGTTTTTATTAAAAGATATGAAAGGAATCTTTTGTCGTTTTTCGTACGAGATACTTTTTGAATTTTCTGAAAAAAGTATGGTAAGAATGTTTTTTTAACTTATATGGAATGAATGGATTTTTAAAACATTATTTCCAAGAAGCTTACTTTACAAGTTTTAAAGTATATTTTTAATCAACTTCTTTTAGTTTAGAATTGTATGACATGTTAAAAAAGGAAAATCGTTTTTGAAGTAGAAAGGATATTTTCCTCAAGAATGGAGTTCAAGTGTTTTATCAAAATTATTTTACATATAAGATAATAAAGGGTTCTGTTTCTATCCCAATTATTACATTGATTTGATTATGTTGTGATGGAATTATTTTTATGAATTCATTTATCTTATATGAATTGTTTTATGATTTCATGATGTTTAAGAATCCCATTTTTTATTACATGGGTTATGCTATGATGTATGGTTTATGATTTTGTGGAACACATAAGAATGGTATCATTATGAGATGGGTGGGACCTATATCTCCCTCCAATTCATTGGGTAAAGATTTTATATCTCATGAGATAGACATGGCTGGAATGGAAGGTTAAACCGGTTCAGTGAAACAGGACTGAAACGAGGAGTGAACTCGATTCAGAAATGGACTTTGTCCACTAAGATAGTCTTGGAAATGAGTCTTGACTAATAAAAAATGATTCTATATGATTATGTGTGTATGACACAAAGTTTCATGTTTTAAGTTATGATTATTGGGATTACATTTCACTACTATGATTTATCCCATGTTATGATATTATGATCTCTTTTGCAGGTTAAGATTTCCAAAATGTTATGTTCTTATGAATATTATGTGATTGATATTTCTTTTTTTACCCTTACTGAGCATTTGAGCTCACCCTTTTATGTTTTCCTTTCCCCAGGATATAAAGAAAGGTTTTAGGTAAGAAAAAAATGGGAAGATCTTTATGGGATATGTTGAAGATCTTTCACCACGATTAGAAGATTATATTTCGAGTTTCCAAAGACACTAAACTATTATGGTCCTTGTGTGTGTGTGTTTTTGTTATGTACTAAGTATTCCGAAAAAGTAATGTAATATCCATGTACGTCAGGCTTCGGGTCTCTACAGTTGGTATCAGAGTAAAGGTTTAGTCAACCTTTGGAAACTAGGATGCGAGAACTTTAGTGAGATCCCTAGAGATATTTCTAAGGTATGTCTAGGGATGTCCCTAAGGTTAAGTATAAGTATAGGTTATAGTCCTAGAATTACGGTAACAATATTAGAATTAAACCTAGGATGTTAGATGTTGAAGGTACTTCCCCTTGATTATGTTATTTTCCTTGTATGATTTTTGCCTCTCACAAAATTCTTTTTGTGTTTTAGTCAATGGAGGGAACCCGAAAGAATTCGGTTAGCATTGAATCCAATGGACAAATTGGTGACTATGAGCAACAAAATTTCATAATGCCTAGAGAGAAAGATATTGTGATTATGCCAAAGCAGTCATCGCGATATATGATTAACAAGGTGAAATTTAGTGGTATGCCTAATTCATCAAATAAGAAGAAGATAGACTTTTATGCATGTTCGCATGTTGAGGATCATAAAGAAAGGAAGATTGAGATTTCTAAAGAAGGGAAGAAGAACCTTGAGGAATACCTCAAATGTAGGGACAGATGTTATCTGTGTGGAGAAAAGGGATATAGAGTGACAGACTGTTATGGAGTTCAATGTCTTATTTGTGGAGAACATGGGCATTACCCAACTCAATGCCCTGAACTAAAAAGTTACTTCTAAATTAAGGAAGGACGTATTCCAGGACAATCATTGAAGATGATGGTTTGAAGTTTTTATGTATTGGTATTCAAGAATAATGTTATTGAGGTACTTTTATGGTATATTGGAATATCTATGTATTGGTCCATTGTGGTTTTCTATAAGAATATGGCATCAGTAACCATGAAAAGTGATTGAAATGTTTTTGGGTAAACAGATGATATGCGCATAATGAAGGGATAAGAAGATAATGATATGTTTGATTGTATTCATGAGCTCATGATTGATATAAGGACTAAGTGATATCATGGTTTGAGTATAAAGAGTTTTGAGGATTTTGGTTTGTGGAAAGTGTTAACTTTTAACTGCATTCATGTTTTCACTAAGGTTCAATGGGTATTCATTATTCAAGAGAATACATGATTAAGGTATTCACATGTTTGTAATTTGACCAACAAGATATATCTTATGATATATGGGGGATAAATGATGGCATTCACATGATTGTTATGTGACATTTCAAGTAATCATTTTCTTTATACTATGAGCTTGGACCGAAGTATTTTAGATAAGCCTAAATATTGGAATGGATTATGTTGGACATAAGTTAGTATTGTTTAAGGATAGAACTTTTTTCTATATTATTGATGGGATGTTATAGTAATATAGCTTTAGAAAAAGGACAACCTGCAGAACGGGCGACAGCCCATCGCGTCGGACAAGGCTGTGGGAATCGAACCCACAACCAAAGTGCGACTGGCCTTTATCGCCTACCACTAGCCTACAGGAAGTCCCTGTTTAGTAGAAACTAGTTTTATTATATTAAACAGTATAATATAAGAATTATAAGTCCATTTTAGGAACCATATATGATTAATCTCACTATAGATGGACTTACGTATTTTTTTGATAACTTTTATAACCTTTTGTTTGAGACATATGGAATGACCCCTCATTCTATCAAATGATCTTCTAACACATCACGAATGACAAATTCAACTTCATTTCTTTAAGAGATGAAGTTGAAATTGTCCAAAGAACGACTAACGGTGAGACTATACCAAAATCACGAAAGTATTTCTTCTAATTCCAATTTCATCAACTTTAGGGAAATGATCTTGAAAACCAAAAATGTTGTCCTGGTGCTCTTATATCTAATAAATCAGATAGTACCTTAGATCGTCACAAATTTATGGCTTTGTGATTGCTATATTTTCCATAGCCATGTTCTCTGCCACTCTCCATCAGAACTTGATGGTTATATTTTTCTTCCATATCCACATTTTCACCTATGTTCTCCTACGTGGAAACCCAGTGATGAGTTAATTTGGGTAACCGTTACAATTCATACTTTATTTTTTAAAGCCATGTTTTGGTATTCCTTTTTAAGATTTGGGTTTCTATTAAACAAACTTTCGAGTAGTAAACCATTTATAACCCCGACGAATTTCGAGGGCAAAATTCATTTTAAGGGGGGTAGAATGTAACACCCCGAGATTTTATGAAAAATATTCTTTTAATTTCATTAATGTCTTGTGTTGTATGCTACACCAAGATTACCTTGCGCTATACGCAACACCGTATTAGCTCGCAGTATACACAACACTATTCTTGGATCGTGTTACACACAATTTTGATAATAGTTATTCTACGCAACATTGAGTATATATATATATATATATTAAATGTATAAATGAAATATGGTTGGATTCTGTTATACGAAACAATGAAGGATTCTTGCACAACACGCAACCCTGACATGACTTGCATTACACGCAATCGCGACCTTCCTCGATAGCGTGTGTTGTATGCAATACCGGGTTTTACTAAAAAAACGATATATTATTATAATATTATTATGAACTGGCCGTTATCAATAGTATTAACTAAATTTTGAATTTTATAACATTATTATTCATCCTACACATTTTCTAGAACATGGTATAAGAACAAAATAATTTTTTCGGGTAAAATAAGTATTTTTCAAAAATTACAGTTTTGCCGCTTTTTGATGGCGCACCCACTTTAAATATAGTTTTTGACATGTTTATAAGTTAAATTTGAAAAAATAAAATTCTTCTTTGGAATCAAGAAATGAAAATTTACTTTGGATAAATTTTTCATATTATTCTGGTAACTTTCATATTTTGATGAATAGTAAAAACACGCTATATTTTAATTAAAAACAACTTTTTTCATCGTAATAATTTATATGGTTAAATTATAATATTTAATGGTTTTAAAGTATAAATAGAATATATTTTTACCATTTAATATAATGTATGTCAGTAGCATTGATTTTACATTGAATTCGTAGGTTAAATAAATTCAATCTTTGGCAATGTTTTAACTTTTAAAACCTGGTTGCTTAACAACGGGATTAATTTTAAATTAATTACTGCAACTTCTGTGTTTTGAATTTTGAAAAATGGGTTCTATATTTGGAATCAGTGGATCCAAATTATGTTAATAGGTTACTTTTATTTTTTCTGATATTATGAATAGTAACTACGGCAATTTTTTATTCACTACAGTTAAAGGTAAATAGGGTAATTCAAGGTTAAAAGAATATTATAAATAATTCAAAATTACCTTGACACTTGTCTTAACCTTATTGGATGAATATTGGCCGACCATGGGCATCCTTGGGTCGATTTGGGGACCCCATGGAGCCACTTATGAAAGACAATGACACATTAGATTAATTAATTTAATGTAAAGACAAAATTGGAATTAACAAATATCGTTTAGTAATTAATTTTTATAAGGGGATATATAAATTATATTTTGGATTGTAAATATTCATTGGAAAGATAAAACGATTTTCTACATGTTGGTATTTTTCTTATAATTTTTATACATCATATAAATTAAATTATTTATGACACAATAATGATGCAGTATTTACCTCATTAATAAATGATTTAAATAAATAAGATTAAAATGATTAAAATGTCATCCAAAACCTATCCAATTCCTATTTGATGATTTTATTTCGAATATGAGTCATATTATCTTTGACATTAATGGGTTTTGGACCTCTTGAAACCGAAGATAAGTTTATAATAAAATAATGTTTTCACACTTTCCTAAAGAGACCCTCCACTCCCTTATAAAAGGAGACCACTTCTATGCAATTCCTCACACCTCTCAAGCCTTTTGGATCGTCCAAACTCTGCCCAACTAAACTCCCTACATCACTATACTTCCCCTTGAAGCCTTAAATTAGGGAGAAGACTCTCCAAGAAGTCCTTTTGGTTCAAACCAAAGAAAGTTACCAAAATTAAAGGTAACAGTTTATCTTAAGTTGTTTTCTTTTATTCTACTTCTCCAACCCCTAAAATCTTTTTAATCCTTTATTTTGTGACAACACCAGTATCCTGAAAATACTTTTATGTTTTTATGGGAAGGATTAGAACTAAACTTACACACACTTCCATCTAATGGATGAAGAACATAATGTTTCTGTGATGGCAAACTAACGCCTCACGGAACGATGATTGTTCGATTTTCCCCTACCGCCTCTCATGGTGGCCATTATGATGGAACTATATTTATATATAATATATATTATGCTTATTATTTTTTTATGCTTATTTACTTCCCAATTATATCAATCCTTTACGGTTTCCATAGTCGGTAAATACGATAATCTCATTTGAGGAAGTGCGGACTACCGCCCCCTCAAAGTGATGTGATTCGTTAATACCTTACGTGAGATGTATAAAGGACGTGGTTAATGATATTATATATGATATTATACTGTAATTATAATATACCTATCTATAATTATGTTTTAATTACATTAAAATAATAAATATAAATGAAAGTATCATTCATGCATACGTACGGCTTATCGTCTCCATGAACAGTGCCTTTCATTTCTTACCTCCATATGTTATGTACTATTATAAATGATTGTATATGCTGGATATATAATGAATGTATATGATATATAAATCATGATTTACATTTTTGAGGTAATTAAATCATTATATAATTAATAGTAACATCAAGAACAACAAGTCCAAACACGTACGATAAATAAGATGATTTTACCCAAAACACTACTTTAACATTAATTTACATAAGAATGGGTAATATAAAGTCATAAGTGAACCATATATGATATCATAACAATGAATATGATTCTTTAATAATTCAATGACATTATTTAAATCATTATACAGGAGGTTCGGACTCTTACGAAGCAAATTGGACTTAAGGTAAGGGAAATATCACAATCTCATTTTTATCTGAGATTGTTTATACTTTGGTATTTACTGGGGTGTATTTTATCATCCACATCTATGTTTCCTCAATATGTAATATTTATATCCTTCTACAATAGTTTATATCCAATTTTACCCTTCGGTGAGTTTTTATTAAAAGATATGAAAGGAATCTTTTGTCGTTTTTCGTACGAGGTACTTTTTGACTTTTCCAACAAAAGTACGGGAAGAATGTTGTTTTAACTTATACGGCATGAATGGATTTTTAAAAAATTATTTCCAAGAAGCTTACTTTACAAGTTTTCAAGTTTATTTTTAATCAAATTCTTTTAGTTTAGAATTGTATGACATGTTAAGAAAGGAAAAGTGTTTTTGAAGTAGAAAGGATATTTTCCTCAAGAATGGAGTTCAAGTGTTTTATCAAAATTATTTTCCATATAAGATAATAAAGGGTTATGTTTATATCCCTATTATTACATTGATTTTATTATGTTGTGATGGAATTATTTTTAAGAATTCCTTTATCTTATATGAATTTTTTTATGATTTCATGATGTTTAAGAATCCCATTTTTTATTACATGGGTTATGCTATGATGTATGATTTATGATTTTGTGGCACACATAAGAATGGTATCATTATGAGATGGGTGGGACCTATATCTCCCTCCAATTCATTGGGTAAATATTTTATATCTTATGAGATAGACATGGCTGGAACGGCAGGTTAAACCGGTTCAGTGAAACAGGAATGAAACGAGGAGTGAACTCGATTCAGAAATGGACTTTGTCCACTAAGATAGTCTTAGAAATGAGTCTTGACTAATAAGAAATGATTCTATATGATTATGTGTGTATGCCACAAAGTTTCATGTTTTAAGTTATGATTATTGTGATTACATTTCACTACTATGATTATCCCATGTTATGATATTATGATCTCTTTTGCAGGTTAAGATTTCCAAAATGTTATGTTCTTATGAATATGATGTGATTGATATTTCTTTTGTTTACCTTTACTGAGAATTTGATCTCACCCTTTTATGTTCTCTTTTCCCCAGGATATAAAGAAAGGTTTTAGGTAAGAAAAGAAAAGGGGAAGATCTTTATGGGAGATGTTGAAGATCTTTCACCACGATTAGAAGATTATATTCCGAGTTTCCAAAGACACTAAACTATTACGGTCCTTGTGTGTGTGTGTTTTTTTTATGTACTAAGTATTCCGCAAAAGTAATGTAATGTCCATGTACGTCAGGCTTCAGGTCTCTACAATCACCTTTTTCTTATCCATGTCCTCATGTTATCCCATGCAATGCTATGTACAAGGGAATGTGGTGGTCATGTAAAGCATGTTTTCAATAAATATGTTGTGTGTTTTATGTTCTAAGCTATATTTTAATGTACATAATCTCCAAATACACTAGACCTCTCAACCTTCTATGTTATATCAAATGAAGATTTAATTTAATAAATCCGAATTAAGTCTGTAACAAAAAGCAGAGTTTTTATTGTTTGTATCAGGGGATAGGTTTAGTTGTTTTTGGGATTAGGATTATAAAACCTTAGTGAAGACTTAGAGACAATAATAAGTACAATAAAAGAATCCCTATTTTTTAGTGAGTATTGAGTAAGTGGTTTATCAAGAAAATTCATCCCTGTCTGGATACGACCAGGTAGAGGCGGCTCTGGCACAGATGTATCTTAGAGGTAAAACCTGAAAACACCGCTTTGAGCTAGACTCGAATGGGAATTGGTGCACAACAACGGGCCTTGATGCACTCTTGGTTACGACACTCCTGGGGGATATTATTTGGTAAATTCACAAGCTTAGTATGAACCATTATCAAGGGAATGAAAAAAATTCCCCTAAAAATATATGTTAGAATGTAGATCATGAATAGAATAAATTGAAGCCTATGGATTCATAAGTTAAGGAAATAAAATTTATTTATAGGTCATCAGTTTTGTACTTGGATTACCCTTTATGAGTTACCCCTAACTTTCCTTTTATTCCAGCCAATGGCTGGTAATAGGAGGACTCCGGGAAACAACCGATGTGAAGATCAATGCGATGATTGTGCTAATGAGATGCTCAATCCAATGGGAGCAGGAATCGTGAACTTTGTCACAATTCTCTCTTAGTTAAATCAAGATTTGAATAGAAACATGGTTCAAGAGGAACATTCAACCCCCATACGAAATAACAAGTCGCCATCGAGAGCTTCATGAGACAAAGGCCTCATACTTTTAATGGATCATCAGATCCCTCAATCACCGAACAGTGGATCAACTCCATTGAAAAGATCTTATCCATCCTTCAATGTTCTCAAAAAGAGAAGGTTATCCTAGTTACTTATTGTATGGATGGTGAAACTGATCAATGGTGGAAGTTGATCAAAAATACAAATCCTAAGAAGGAGATCAGGGCGTTGGAATGGAAGGATTTTCAGAAGATGTTTTTCGATAAATATTTTCCGTGCACCCTCCAACTTAAGATGGAAAGAGACTTCCTTTCCATAAAAAAAAAAGAAAACGAATCTATCAGAGCGTATGAGGTAAACATCAAAAGGCTTTCATGATACACCTCCATCTTTGTCGGTACCCACGAATATAAGGTTGACCACTTCTTTGGTGGGTTGAAACCTAGCCTACAGAAAGTGCTGGTGATCCGTGACATCGACAGCTATGAGGAAATTTTCTGATGTGCCCTCGAGGTCAAAATAGAGATCAGAGAATCTCTAGGGTATCATAGGGATAAGAAGCATAAGGTATAATTCAATGCTGGTGGTCTGATAGATAAATACAATGGTGCTAATAAGATCCATCACCCCACTTTCCCATGGTGCGGAATAAAGCACTGCAGAAATTTTCTGAAGGGTATGAGGAAATGCTTTATATGTGAAAGAGAAGGGAACCTAGCTATTAACTGTCAACCAGAAGAACCTGTGGATGAAACAGAGGAGAGGAACTCTATGTTCAATCCTCAATGCATTTTTCTTTGCTACAACTGAAAAGAACCAAGACATATTGCAAATAAGTGCCTTAAGCCAAAGGTTTTTTGAGGCAACCAACAAACTCCAAGGCAGCAAGGGAGAGATTTTTCTATTACTACTGCCGAAGTGAACCCTGAAAATGAAGTGGTGATATGTACACTAGTTATTCATTCAATAACAATGAATGTACTTTTTGATTCAGGTTCTATGCAATCTTTTATATTCTAAAATTTTATAAGAATAATCCCAGCACCACCACAAATCATGGAAGTAAAGATGTTAGTAAGTACAAAAAATGAGGAAATCATTGAATCCCATGAATATAACTCCTCCCCTGTCATAATCTGTGGATTTAATATCCCAACTAACCTCGTCATACTCCCTCTGGTGGAATTTGATGCAATTCTTGGCATGGATTGACTTTCCTTATATAAATCCAACATTAATTGTTGTGAGAGGGAAATCACTCTCCATGTGGAGAATCGACCCCCGATTTTATACAAGTGCAAGGAGGAAAATGAATATTCTTTATATATATCATCTAAAGCGTGGATATTACTTCCCTATGAGCATGCATATCTGGCTCAGATGATTGAATCTATGGAGGCAACCATCCTTGAAGACATGCCTATTGTGAGAGAATTTGCTAAAATGTTTCCCAAGGAATTTCCTTGTCTTCCTCCAATAAGAGGTGTTGAATTATCAATTGATATTATACATATTACATTACTACAGGAGAATCTGGATAAAGGGTTTATACACCCAACTGCTTCACCATGGGGTGCACCAGTCCACTTCACCAAGAAGAAGGATGGGCCAATGCACATTTTCTTCGATTTTTACGATCTTAACAAAATCATGATAAAGAACAAGTATCATATCCCACTAATTGATGACTTATTCGATCAAATTCATGGAGCACAATACTCCTCCATGGTGGATTTGCAGTAGGGATATTATCAAGTAAGGTTGAAGAAGGAAGATATCCCCAAGATAGCTTTTCGTAAAGGATACGGGCACTATGAATTCATAGTAATTCCATTTAGACTCACTAATACTCCAGCAATCATCATGGACTTGATGTATAGAGTATTTATGGATTACCTCAATAGATTTGTGGTAGTCTTTATAAATGATATTTTGATATACTCCAAAACCAATTAGGATCATGGGGAGAATCTATGAACTATACTAGAGACCTTTTGAAAAGAGAATCTCTATGCAACGTATAGCAAGTGTGAGTTCTGGTTGAAGGAGGTCTCATTCTTGGGCCATATCATCACAAGAAATGGGATTTCTATGGATCCCTCCAAAATAGATGCAATTTAGGGATGTCTGAGGCCAACATCAGTAATATATATCCATAACATCTTGGGGTTAGCTGGATATTATCGACGATTTGTGAGAAATTTCTCACAATTTTCCAACCCTCTTACCAAGCTAACTTCTAAGGGAGTAATGTTTTCTTGGAGTGATGAATGCAAAGAATGCTTCAAGGAGTAAAAAAGGAGGCTTATCACTATGCTTGTTCTCACTTTACCCAAAAGTGGAGAACTTTTTGTGGTATTTAGTGATTATTTGAAGAAGTTATTTGGATATGTGTTGATTCATAATGACAATGTCATTGCCTATGCTTCAAGGAAATTGAAATTTCATGAGCATAATTATCCAACACATGATCTAGAGTTGGCTTCGATGATCTTTTCTTTAAAATTTTAAAGACATTATCTCTATGTGAAGAAGTGTGAAATATATAAGGACCAAAAAATCTTCTAGTATATATTCACACCAAAAGAGTTGAACATGTGCCAACGAAGATAGTTAGAGTTGATCAAAGATTATGACTGCTTAATCCATTACCACTCTAGGAAAGCGAACAAGGTGGCAGATTCTCTAATTAGAAGGGACCTAGAAATTCTATTATTGATGAGAATTGAGAAGGATCAATCTTCTTAGACTTAATGAAGATGGACATGAGAATTATAAAGAAGGGAACATCATCAATTATTTCACAAATGATTTCCCAACCGCCTCTTTTGGAAAGGTTAAAGGATGCTCAAAAGGATGATGTGGGAATTCAGAAGAAAGTGGAAGCTATCAAAAAAATGGAAATCCACAGAGATCAATGTTAATGAAGAAGTAATTGTGAGATTTGGGAAAAGAATTTGTGTTCCATAAATTCCAGAGTTGAAGAAAGAACTTTTGGATGATGTGAATAGTTCAGATTTATCCATTCACCCAGGAAACACAAAGATGTATCTGGATCTCCAAGAGAATTTTTGGTGGGATAATATGAAGAAGGATATCGCTGAGTATACATCAAAGTGTCTGGTGTGTCAGAAAGTGAAGGCATAGAGGCATAAGTCTAAGGGGATGATGCAACAATTTCCCATACTAGCATGGAAATGAGAGAACATCACCATGGACTTTGTCACCAGACTTCCTAATACATCCGAAGGCAACAATGCAATCTGGGTTGTTATGGATTGTCTTACAAAGTCTGCACACTTCATTGCAATTTGGGAGGATTTATCATTGGATCAACTGACACGAATATATATCAGTGAAGTGGTAAGGATTAATGATTACCGCTATCTATTGTATCCGACCGAGATCCAAGATTCACCTCTATGTTTTAGAAGAGTCTTCAACATGATCTGGATACTGAACTGAACTTCAATTCAGCCTATCTTCCTCAAACTGATGGCCAATCTGAGTGGACTATCCAAACACTTGAGGATATGTTGATAGCATGGTCTATGGACTTTAAAGGAGTATGGGATCACCATATTCCTCTAGTTGAATTCTCCTACAATAACA
Source organism: Viscum album (assembly GCA_963277665.1). Taxonomy (NCBI): domain Eukaryota; kingdom Viridiplantae; phylum Streptophyta; class Magnoliopsida; order Santalales; family Viscaceae; genus Viscum; species Viscum album. The sequence goes on from OY728162.1 coordinate 1,223,654,691, forward strand.
GTTTCCACTCAAGCATCTGAATGACACTTTATGAAGCCCTATATAGGAAGAGGTGCAGAACATTGACATGTTGGGATGAAGTTAGAGAGCATAAGAAGCTAGGACAAGAAATGGTTGAAGAAATGGTGGAGAAGGTGAAAACCATTAAGAAGAATATCAAGGAATCCCAGAGTCGATAGAAGAGTTATACAGATAACCATCGATGAGACCATAAGATTAAAGTTGGAGACATGGTATTTCTATGCATATCTCTATGGAAGAAGTTTATGAGGTTTGGAAATAAGGGGAAGTTATGTCCTAGGTACATCGTCCCCTTTGAGATTCTTGATCGTGTTGGGGTTGTGGCCTATCGACTAGCACTTACACCTACCATGGACAAAGTACATGATGCCTTTCATATATCCCTCTTAAGGAAGAACATACTCAACCCTTAACATATACTCTCTTCATAGGTAGTACAACTATAGGATGATCTATCTTACGAGGAGCAACCAATGATGTTCTTAGATCGTAGAGAAAAAGTTCTAAGAAATAAGACAATGCTCCTTGTCAAGGTGTTATGGAGTAACCACAAGTTTGAAGAAGCAACATGGGAATCAGAGGAAGTGATGAAGCAGAGTTACCCACATTTTTTTTATAGTGGGAAAAGAAGATTTTGAGGGTGAAATTTCTTAGGGGGTGAAGATTGTAATGATCCAAACTATCATTAATAGAAATTCCACTTGATCTAATTAAATGTTTATTATGGTTATATAAAATGTGAACTTCATTGGTTTTATGTTTTTGGATTTTAAAATACCGTTAGGAATTTTGACCGTTTCTAATATAGTCATTGAACAGTGATCACATGATTAGTATAAATATAGGGCTTTAACAAATCCAATTTACTTAGAAAAAGGAAGCGATGACTTCATTCAGTAGACATGCCTCATACGAAGCCCATTAGTTGGAGATTGGAAAGGAGGTGGTGTCATTTGGATTCGCTCTTGACCAAGCCTAAGATGAGCTTGAACATGTTAAGCTTGAGAGGAACTGACTACGAGAGAAGTGGAAGTTAATAGAGATCACCACCCGAGCAATGTTATCTGAGCCACCCCAAGAGTCTATCACCATCACACACCTTACCCTTTGGTCTTATGTGGGTGTTATAAGGGGTTATGTAAAATACCCTATCACTATTACTACATACATTATTTTTGTATAAATAACGTGCATTCATTTTATTATTGTTACTTTGTAAATAGTTTTTAAATCAGAAATAGTATTTTTAGTTAATATTAAACTAAAAAATCTAGTTTGTTGAATTATTGTATTTTTGAATAAAATAATATTTTAATAAATTATTATTATTATTATTAAATTAATTTTTATTAAATATAAATTATCGTATATTTTTATGAGTGCAATTGTAATTTTCATTAAGGTTTGAAAGCTGTTTTTGTCAAACCCCCTGAATTTTGGATAAATGACAGTTTTTATTTTAAAAGTAAAAATTCACATATTTAAAAAATTATTTAGATAAAATGAATATTATTTTTGTAATTATGACGTCGAAATTATCCAATGTTGAATTTTTCATAATTTTCTAAGACAGTCAAATTTTTGGGTAAAAATTAAATACCGTTTAAATATATAATGTGTTTTATGACATCATAATGACCTAATAGTGATGTAATAAAACACTATAAAAATTGAGTTCAGAAAATATATGTTTTACCATTAAAATAATGTGATTTTAGGTTTGTTTGATTTATTTTACAAAGATTTAGTGGACCCTTCAAGGATTATAAAACATTTTTCATTTTTAAATTGTTTTCCTTGAGAGTGTGACTCACCTCCATATAATCAACCCTATTATTTTTAGAAGTTCGGATATTGGCCTTATAAAATATTTTTTTCCACTTCCCTTTGGCCAAAACCATAGGCTGGTTTGTAGTTTTTATTTGTTTAATGTGAGGTTCCCAAACCCTAAATAATAAATAATTCCCTCTCCTTTACTATATAAACCCAACCAAGCTCCCACTTCTTCTTCACTCAAAGACTTTGGAGTTCGACCAACCACTGCTCTCCTCTCTATATAATCCTCCCTAGGTGCCCCAATCTCCCATGAAGCTTCTTTCAAGCCTCTACCAAGCCTTTGGGATCACACTTCCAACTAAGGGATTCATACCTTTCTCTTTTTGTCAAAGTTTCTTAATATTATTATGCCCTTTTATTTTCAATTATAAATGTTGGGGTATGATTTTTCACCTTACCTATACTTCCCTATTTACGTTTGGATGATGTAATAGCACTTTATCTCTCATTAATTCTTCCCATGTACACCCGTTACCATGTCGAAATTCCGTGAGGGATTTCTCTCTCCTCTTTTACATCTAAGTAATTGTTTTGTATTATGCATCTAAATTACATTAAGTATGTAAGGAAATGTATATATATGACACCCTTATTGTCCATTTAATGTATATATGATGATACATCCTTTTATCTCTCATCAACCATTTTCATGAATCCTTATGTCACGCTGTTATGCTGCCGAAATTGCACCATGTTTTTCCAAGACAAAATCATTGTGTAGTGAATACCATACCCTTGTCTCTATCAATGATATTAACCTTTATACACATATAAATATTGAATGGTACATTCATGTATTTATTCCACATTACTTAATCATGGAATAACTTATGACGTTGATTGATTCCATGATCCATGTGGCACACTTAAGCATGAAATCAAATTTTTAAGAAGGGTGCACCCTGATATCGATCCAATGCATTTGGTAAAGTATAGTATCATCATATGCTAGGTTCAATGGGTGTTGACTCATTATAATTCATGTTCAATGATGTTTTACTCATTCTTCATGTGCAATAGGGTATACTCATGCTTCATGTGTAATGAGACTTGGCTCAGGCTAATTCCATGTTAAGTGTTGTTTCCACATTACCATTTTATGATTATCATGCTTTATCATGACTTTATGGGCATGTTTCTATTGTGATCCATTGATATGCCTATTATCTAAAATGTATGTTATTCCTCATTTTATTCCATGATTATTTCCATACTGGGATTTATAGCTCACCCTCTTCTTATGCATGTCCTCAGGTTATCCCATGCAATGCTAAGTACGAGGGAATGTAGCGGTCCTGTAAACGATGTTTTCAATAAATATGTTGTGTATTTTATGTTCTAAGATATATTTTAATGTTCCTAATCCACAAATACAATAGACCAATCGATCTTCTATGTTGTATCAAGTGAAGGTTTTATGTAATAAATCAGGTTTAAGTTCTTAATAAAAAGCAGAGTTGTTATAATTGAACTCAAACTGTTAAAATACTTGCACCGAGTACACTATGCACTTACACCTCACATGTTACAAATGAGTTGTACTGAAAATTATTAACTAGACTAAATATTAATGTGTGTACATTCCAATTAAACTGTTGATTAGTTATTCATTGTGGAAAAAAATATTTTTGAAATTCAATGAGTCCCTAAAAACTTGTATTTTATCTACTAATTTGAAAATATTTTTTGAACTATAATTTTCACATTTTTTTTCTCCATATTTGGATATCAACATTTGGGAAAAAATTGGGTTTAATGTGTGGGGGATGGGGTCAACTCTTGACTGTGTTGAGCCGTGCTTAATTGAAATCCCATTAATTACCACTGCAAGTTAAATCTTTTTTCCAAAAAATGGGTGAATGTTTTCAAAATTTCAAGCACAATTTCAGGTTGTACATTGAACTCAACTGGGTCTTGCAAATGAATAGTATTTCTTTGGTAGTTATGTTGTGATTTGAGTCTGAAATTAATGATAATGGATGATTACTGAGTGATCCTTAGTGATTTAATGTATATTTTGGTTTATGGACTTTCATTTGAGAGTGATATGGGTAACTTGTCTATGGTGTTATTATCATAACCCTTGGAACTGGGTGATTGATCTTTATCCTAGGGGATTCATTTTTCTTTTAATTATAATAATCAATAACATTAGTGATCCAATATAAATGGTTTTTATAAATCATTTGAGTTGGAGTAGTCTGAGCATCTGTTATCCCATGGGGTAACTCTGTGACGCTAGATATTGGGTGTGTTTCTATTTACTATAAAGGAACTATATACACCTAGAATAAGTATGCTTTCATAGTGTATAACACATGATACATGGCTTGGGAAAAATAAAATAATGTGCCTTGGTTCAAAAACGAGTTCATTAAGGTGAGGGGAATGGCGAACGCTGGATGAAGAAGGGGTCAGTTGGTTTATATGAGAGTCTTTTAGGTGGTATCATTAAGGTAATTCACAAAAAAAATATTTATTTTTGGAACCTAGTATTGAGCCATTGTATAACGTTCTTACTATTTAGTTCATAATTCCACAAAATTTTTAACTTGTTTTCACTCTTGAAGTTAGCTCTTAGGCCTGGATTGGATTGGGTCATTAAGACGTATCATATATGAGGCATCCATTATCATTGATAAATCATTCTTTGATTTCTTGATTACCCTTAGAGTACATATTCTAAGAAAGACTTGATTTGAAAATTTCCTTCTTTGAGCCTAAACACAGTTTCTTGTCCTCTATTTTCCAATATCTGGACAGGTTACTGTTTTAGGTGAATCATAAATACTAATATATGTTTGTCAAAGATAATAATGCAAGATATTGTTTGAGGAAAAACAATGTTTAAGTGTGGGGGAATTTTATGTGGCTTGATTTTACATAGTTTTCCAACATCTTTTTACATAATATTTAATATTATAATTAACTATTTTTACACTTTTTATTAAATAAATGTACTTTTTTACCTTTTTAATTAAATTCGTTAATTTATAAATTTTTATTTTCAATTAGGTAATCTTAGTCTTTAAAATAGTTAATTTTTATTTATTAAATTTTATTCTCATATATTTTTTGATTAGTTGTATTTATTCTGTTCAGTACTTACTAATATATTAATTTTGTGTATTAAATAACATAGTTTTTAATTTAATATTTTAAACTTTAATTTATATTAAATAAAATAAACTATCTTCATTAATTGTTATGTTTTTTTATCCGAAAAATTAATTAAGTCAGGAATTTGGGTTCTAATTTATTTGAATAATGTTTTTCTAATTTTAAGTTTTATCATAGTTATTTAATTAATTAATTTAGAGTTTTTAAACATTAACTATATAATCCTAAGTATGAAGTTCAAATATTAAGTCATTAACATTTGTTTTTAGTCTAATGGTGAGACAGACATGAGCTATCAGTGACTCATTTAATCATTCATGCGATACTTTTCAACTCATTTTAGACCCTTTAATAAATTTTAGTTTATATATTTTGTCGACATATCTTAACATTAATCTAGTTTTTAACTTAAATGTTAACAATTAATAATTTAAATTATTATTTTAAAAGTTTAAAGTTTAACAATAATCCAATTTTAATTAGCCTTCTTTTAATTTTTAAATTTTAATCCTTTTTTTTATTTTATGTTATTAACCGGATTATTATTTTCAATCTGTTTATTTAATTAACTGAAGTTTTAATTTTATGTTTATGTATGCAGTTTAATTTTTTTTTAAAGGTTGGGGCCGAAGCCTCATTTTTGTTATTAAATCAAAGCAAAGACCTCTTTTAACTGGGTAGAGGGAAACCCATTACATAGCCCGAAGGCCCAGTGGGCTTGTAGCCCATTACATAGCCCGTAGGCCCAAATTCTAAGGCCAATTCACATTCTGTGAATAGTAACCTGCTGCTATAGTACCGTACAGTATCGCCGCCGCTACAGTGCCCTACCACCGCTACAGTACCCGCTAATGAACAGTGCCGCCGCTGCTACAGTACTGCTACAGTAACCTGCGCCCCATGGGTTTTGAACCCCCATTTTCCATGTAGTATTACGGGGTGCTTACCACTAAGCCAAACCCCAACTACAATGTATGCAGTTTAAATTTTTTCTCACCATTTTTTCATTTTAGTTTTGCTACCGTTAGTTCATTTTCTTTTAAAAGCTGTCACTGATGCTATTGCACATCGGTATCGTTCTCTCCCACCCATCGGTACCGGAAACTATTTTTATAACTAACAGTGAACCTTGTTTTTTATAACTAACAGGGACCCTTGTTTTTTATAACTAATGGTAACCTTAATATTTCATAACTACCGGTAACCTTAATTTTTATAACTAATGGTGACCATGTTTTGTATTAATAATCGTGATGTCGTCTCACCGGTTCCCCACATCTCTCACCATCCCTCCCCTATATTACAGCTATTGCCCATCCCACTGATCCCATATACCCTACTATCTCTGATGCATGGCTTCTACTATTGGTGTCTCGGTGGTACCGATCCATCGTCGACCCATGCCGGTGACTCCACTAACTCAATTACCACTCACCGATGCTCCAATATTAACACCATCACCTATCCATTATACCAGTCATCCCACATTCATCTCTGTTTCTCATCATACCAACATGCCCCCCCTGCTTCACCATATCCACATTTACTAAGCCTCTTATATATCTTCCATAAAATAAAAATGCACAGACTCTACTAGACCAGATATGATACCCAAAATAAAACTTGACCAGATTTATAGATTCAACTAAAATCTCAAATCTTAAACCCAGAAATTTAGAAACCCTAGCTATCTGATGCAAAGGAGGTCCAGTTGAAGCAGGCTGCTGTAAGAACCTGTGCTGCTGGAGAGGATGAACCAAGACCACGCCCTGGTCACATGCCACCTTGGATGACATTGTTTCCCTTGCTTCGAGCCGCTAAGTTGAAACTGACTGTAAGAAGAAGATCAGACTCAACCTGCTGCCTGTTGGAGTGGTGCTGGTGGACAGCTACCGCCGCTGTAGACCACTGAGAGCCAGGACTGATCCATGGAGGATGTCGCACCCATACTACTGTGAAGTGAGGGAGCCACGGTACTGGTGTTGTTGGAGCTCGGGCCACCGTTGGAAGCCGCTGGAGAAGAAGAATCCACCGTGCACGGCTCTTGTCTAGTGAGACCACTAAAGACCCTCCCCCAGGTCACCGATTGGGGGGGGGGGGGATAAGAATCATAATATAAAAAAAATATATTAAAAAAATAAAATTTAAGTAAAATAAACCTAAATTAAAAATGTAAATTTAAAAAATTATTAAACTAAAAATATTAAACTTTAATAATTATAAATTTATAATTAATATAAGATAATAAAAAAAATTATTAATTATTTTAAATTTACCTTTAATTAAACTAAATTAATTAGTAATAACCTCCAAATTATGTTTAAATTAATTATTATTTTATTTCTCTATACTAGATATTTATATTTATTTAAAAATAAAATATATAAATTAAAATACTAACAATAAATTTTAAATTAAATTATATATAAACTAAACTGAATAATTTAAAATGGCAATAATACTAATTCTCAAAATTATAATAAACTTAATGTCTATAATTTTCATTAATATGGATAATTAATAAAAATTTATAACATAATAACAATTTAACATTTAAATTAATAATTCATAAAACCATTTGTACATAAATTATAATATTGACTTTACTATTGAAAATTTGGATCAACTTATTATACATAAATTATTATAACTTAACATTTATAAGTAAATAAAAAATATTTTAATAATAAATATTATTTCATTTTAATCAATAATAATATAATTACTAGTTATTAATAATACTAATAAAATAATTTAGTTAATAACATTATTTAAAATTTTATTAATTCTCTTAAAATACTTTTTAATAAGATATAGTCTTAAATTATAATATTTTTAATTATTTCCTTTGTATTTTTATTGTTTTGTTTGTTTTTTTGCACATGATCATTCAAGAGATGGATAAATGACCAAGTGCATTCAACTGACTCACTCGGAGTTAGTTACAAGGGAAAAGATAGCGCGACTTGTCAGTCATGAAAAAAACACATGTGTGTGGTGCACATGTGAGGGACAAATGAAGTCGGTGGAAAACAGGGGGTGACATGAAGCTTATGACAACATGATTTAAATGTAAAGAAATTAGAGAAATTTAGGGAGATATTGGAGGACACATTTTATTAGAGCATCATTGGAGATTCGAGAGATTCTCACTCATCATAAAAGAGAGATCTGGTGGAAAACCCTTGAGTAGAAGGAGCATTGGACCAGAGAATCTTTCAGTAAGACTTTCATTCAATTTCTTTGTAGCACTAAACCTCGATTTCAAAACTCCATAACCAATTTTCGAGATATTTTAGGGATACATATTTCAAAAAGAAATAAATTCATAAAACATTAGGACTCAGAGAGATTTTATCCTATTGTCATTTTCAAATCAAAATTTTCATAGTTGATCAATTTTAGAGTGGCGAACTCTGATACTGATCAACTTTTTTTGGCTTAACTCATACCGATAGAATTAAGTAATTATATTTAAATGGTGGTATATTTCAACAACTTTGAAGTGAATTTTAATACTTTTAAATCCATTATAATGGAGAATTTTCCCAGAGCGCTTTACATTGATAGTTCATCTTTCAGCATTTTATTTTTTTTGTTTTTCAATGTTCTCAATCGGTAATCTACTTAATCTTATCCTAGATCAAAAAATAAAAATGTTATGTTACTTTAACACACTATAAAAAAACAATAAAATTAAAAAAATATAAATAGTTAAAAAATAGAAAATCTACCCAACATCTAACAACAATAGGGTCTTTTTGAATGTTTTTAGTAGAATAGTGGTCATAATTACCTTCCCCGTGGGTTTGACCCTGCTTTCCACATATACAGTAGTTACTAGGAATATAAATTTTAAACATTGACCAACTTCCACGAAATTTTAGGTCTCCCCTTCTAGGGATTAGTGCAAGACTATGGTCTTGTCCCTTATGGATGGTCCCTTTGTTGCCTTCAATAACCCCCATAAAAAATGGAAAGTCGCACCGTGAACATTTTGGTATTGGTCAAAAAAAAATTTTGTGCCATTACTCGACACCAACTTCTATCCCATAAATACCATTATATGATCTACTTATTAGGAGAATAATGAAATCCCATCACATTCTTCATATTCCAGGTTGATCCAGAAGTCCATAGTTAATTTTGGAAGGAATGTTTCTTGCATACTTAAAAACACCATTCTCCATCCATCATACTCTGTGTCCCAAGAAATTTACCATTTTCTTAAATCTCCTAGAACATTGGAAATTTAAGATTACTGTCCTAAGGAATCAACTTTTTTACTATGAAAAAACTCCCTAATGGATGTCCATATGTTTTCCACAAAAAGGCTGTCAACCAGTGACAAATTCACTATCCTGAGTGGATTTTTCTTCCTCTAAACACCCCAATGGCTTCCATGCCATGTATCATTTCTCATGATAATATAATCCCCATATCAAGGTTTAAACATTCAATCCCATTCATGTTTGAGTAATGTCAAAACATCCCAACATGATTAACCTTTAGTTAATCATGGTTTATTTATCAAGTGCTCCAAACTCTATGAGCATAAACTATGAGTTATCGTCCATACCACATGACATTAAACTGTATGGAACTCACCCTGAAAACATATCATTAAACTATATTATATTAGTCTCTACAAAAAGACATTAAACTATATTTCCCTCATCAATGATATATGAATTTAAACTATAGTGTAACACATATGACACTCTGTAGTGCACTGCTACTAAGGAAATCCCCTATAATATCTTACAGGAGGTTGCTCCTATGATAATATGTCCCCTAAACTCATACATATCTTAATAGTTCACCAAATATAACTATATAGGATATGAAGAAAATTGAGGTGATGGGAAAACCCAAATCCCTTTCTCTCTCCCCATGAACACCTCTACCATATATCAGCAGATGAAGTGATATGGGTGATCTTCAGATCCATTTCCTCCTTTTTTTGACTTCGAGCATGACTCACATGGGAAAAGTGGTTGGTGTAGATCATGAAATCTAAAAGGTCCCAATGTATAGGCCTTCTCTATAAATGTAGCCCCCATTTTCAATTTAAGCACACCACCCATAATGTGTAATCCTCATCCAAATCCCCTTGACTGGGAAGCTCTCATTCACAAGCCCCAATCGTGCATCCTTAATGGGACTACACAAATGTTTATGTCCCGGATCAAATGGAAGTACGAGGTCTTTGATTTCCATGTAACTTGGATACATCAGAAGCCTTCATGTGGTCTAAAACCAACATCCAAATCAAACTAATGTTTCCCGAGCAACATACCTGGTATGGTCACATCCACCCAGGAGACCATATAGATTCGTGGTACCTTGGGCCACTTTAGAATTAGTCCCACACCACCCTTTAACATGAAACCTTTCTCATATATGTCCTTGCCACATGATGTTAAACTGCCTAGCTGGGTCCTTTTCATATGACTATAAAATGTGATGTGTCCAGAAAGTAACCCTGAGCTATGTGGGTTTGGATTCCTCTCATGAAGATACATAAGAATATGATATTATGGGTTTGATGAGAAATTAAATATTCCTCTCATCCCATTTGGATGATGAAAAACTCCATATTTCAATCACATATGGATTTAAACAATAATTGTCATATAGAACAACCAAATCATCCCTAATTTATCCATAAAATGGTAAAATTTATGCAGAACCTTGAAAACATATATATAAATCCATCAATGGATAACCACAGATACATCCAGATTATTCCAAACCTATACATAATCACGATTAACTATAAACCAAGGGATATACCATGAACAAAATTTTTGGGAATGAACTAAGGATTCGAAAACATATGAATGTAGATTAAATCTATAAGAGTGTCCAATAATAGGTAATAGTGCCCCCCCCATAATGGTTAAATGAGCTTGAGTTCACATATTCATGAAAAATTTGAGTTCTTAAAGTGTTGTTGGAAAAATCAACCAATACACACCAGCCTATGGAAAGTAGGTCCATGAATCATGGATTTTAGAGACTTTGGGTGTTTCTTGATTCGTAAAAAAACATGTTTTAGACCATACAAGATGTTAAAACCAAATATTGTGGTTTCATACCAATTAACCGCATTTAATTGATCTAATGAACCAAATTCCCCATTAGGATAAAATTATTACATTTTTTTGAAACAAAAATGAAGTAACCAGAAATAACTAAACTATTTTAATCGACAGTCATGTCTATAACATTTTTAGGTTAAAATTGGTGAACTGAATGTTAAAGGATTTATTTTAACACCTACATCACAATTTAAAAGTATATATTTCCCTTTCCCCATTATACCATTTTATCCATTTTCAATAACATCTTCAGGTCGAAACAAAGTCATAGAAGGAAGAGGGAATAAGCATGGTGTATAATTTAGAGACATGTATATACCATCAAGTCCAGTCTGAAGCTAAGATTTTATCCATTATTTAAAATAAATGAGAATGTACACAAGATATTTGTGGGGAAAAACAATATGATTTTCCCTCATCCATCAAAACAGTTAATGATCATAATAAGGCATGTCATTTACATAACTAGAGTCATCAGATATTTCCCATTCATATTGGGACTTACCCTGATTAAGGATCTTACAAATATAAATATTGAACTTTCCCGATAACGTAGAAGATCTGATAGACACAGTGTGAGGTGTGTTAGAATAATCCTTTGGCAGCCTTCTCTTTGAAGTAGCAGTAGTGAAGTCCATACAATCATCTGCCTTCTCTTTTCTATATAAGAGGGTATATTTGAAAGAGACAGAATCCCCACTGCCCACTTCTATTCCTCCCGCCTCTGATATTTCACCCCAAATTCCATATATTTGATTGGAATTCAAAGGATTATAGATTTACTTATGGAAATAAACATGTTCAGGTGTCCTAATGTGATCCAACCCATGAGTCAACTCAACAGTCCCATCACAGAGAAATCTAACAACATGACTAACATTCATGTTTGGAGATGGAGGGTCATATTGATCTGGAGACCCAGTAGTAGAGAGGAAAGTGTATTTTCCAATCTCAACCAATTTAGTGGGCGCAACTGATGTAATATCCTTAGAAAAATCATCCAGAGTAGAAGAGGGACCACTATCAATTCTCATCGGGGACTTATCCACCATGACACCTTTTCCTTTCATACAATACACCTTAGGGGAAGACTTGTTCATCATATCATCCTTGATGGAAAATGTTTTTTTGAAAACATCATTATCATTAGCAAGAGACTTTGACAAAGCCACACACTTTCTCTTGGGATTCCTTCTATATAATGTTGCTGGATGACCCTTCATTCCACATCTCCCACATGAGATATTCTTTTGACACAACTCAAAATAATGTCCAACGACAAAAAATTATATAATGAAAAGAGGCTTTCTTTCATATTCAATGTCAATATGAATATTATCTATGGTAGTGGAGAGTGTTACCTCATCAATTAAGGTGGAGCTCAGATCAATCTCCACTAGAATTCTGAAAAAATGTTTAAATCCAACCACTTTGGTTTCCTTGTCAAGATGAATAGGAGTCCCAATAGCGAAGCTAATGTTATGCATAATCTTTTTATGCCAAAGAACCCAATTAAGTCCAAGAAAAGGAACCCAAAAATAAGAAAAGGTATTTATTGCACCTGAGGAATTGATTTACAGTGACCATTCATGAAGGTGAATCTATCCAAGATTCAGATATAGTGACCTGATTCTGCACACATGTATTTTGAATGCATTCAAAGGAAATATACAATGAATGAATCCATGGCCAGGAGAAGCACAACACGAGTCATCAGAGACCCATAAAAACAATATTCTCTTGATGAGGCCATCGAACCTCAAAGGCTTCTCACCCTTTCGATAAAAAAGATGTAAAATCAGAGAATTCTTCCCAACTACAATCCACTCAGAAAACACATCAGGATTAAAACCAACAAGTGCAGTTGACTCCATTTGAAATATCCTACAAGAGGAGGATTCAATGAGCAAAGAAACTGGTGGTGAAAATGCAGGACTATCCATTGAAACTCAATCATTCCGAGCCTTTACAGAACTGTTGAAATTTGTGAGCATCAAGACATCCTAATATGTCTCCCACCATGAACCAGAAATCACTATAGGATAAAACTACTCATTCAACGATGCCATCTTTAGCACAGATTTCCCCTGCACCTCTTCATTCACGAGATGATAACAATTAGCCCAAGTATCCATCTTGGATCTAGAATCATGGTCTACAAGAACATTCAACCTAATAGAAGAAGAAGGATTTTTTACACATCCTTCAACATGATCATGAGCCAGATGATTCGAAGCCAATTTCTTGCATCTGGAGTCAATGCAAACAACCAATGGCTTCATTGTAATTGTGGTATCTGAAACAAGATCTCACATGCATCCTCTATCCCAATGATCAGTAGTCTAAACACAAGCATCGACCGAGTTTGGATATCTCACCATGATATCAAGGGGAGAAGTGGGTAGGCCTAGAAAGATGACTCTACCTTTGAGATACAACATGCCTTCATTCCAAGATGAACCTAGTTCACCATCCAAGAGCACAGAGTTGAGGTATTGCAGGATAGGTATGTAAAACCCTAGGAAGAAAATGACCAATCATCATGACTGCAGGTTGTTTCCTCCCCCTCAAACCCAATCACCATCCATTAGGGACATGAATATAATTTAAAAGTATACCAATACATTAATTTTTTTGTTTGATTAATAGAAACAATATAAATTAAATAATTAATTCTTGAGGAAAAGAACAATTCCTTGTTGAATACTGAATTTTGTACAACTAAAAATTCAATAAAAAATTATGTAAATATTTTTCATGAATATAACCATCAATACATATAATGGAATATTGAAATAAAATAATGTTCCAAACAATGGGTAATTTTGTACATGTTGTACATGTTAAAATGTATATTACATTCATACATTGGTAAATTGTCTAGAAAAACAACATTCAGAAAATGACACGATGATTCCATATAATCCATTTCCAAAAAAGTGAAATATGTATAAAATAACTATTATTAGTCAGTAGAAATTATTAATTTCATTATTGATCTTTTTTTACAAAACACGTATATGGAATAAAAAAATATTTTTGATCAGTGAGAGAAATGTAGTCAGGTTTATCTAAAACAATTTTTTAAAATCATTTTATGTACAAAAGAAAGTAATAACAGTAAAATCACATGAAAAATACATTATTAAATATACAAGAAGAACAATTAAATTGATTTATTAGTCAATTGTTGAATAATTTCTTGTTGTGGAAATTCAGGAATAAAAAATTCAAATTAAATTTAGATTGTAAAATAAACCATACCACTAGGGTAATTTTTTTAATCACAAACAAAATATATGATGGAAATTAATTTTATAATAAAATACAATTTCATATTATGGGATCATTACTTTACATGTATTAGAGTAGTATATACACTATATAAAAGAATCTACAAGTATAAAAGAACAATTGTCGCAAGGAAAGATGTTTTGAGAGGAATCCCTTACAATGTTATTATCTTTGAGTTGATAATTAATCTATGATGTTATTATGGGTAATAAATAAATATAAAAATATATATTTTTAAATACAAAATAATGTAAAAAAGGTTATTTCACACATAATATTTTCATAATATTATCTATGATATATAAATATAACCCAATGAATGGACATTTAGTAATGAAGCCACTTAACTAACACATCCCTTTTGTTGAGAACTATTTAACCTCAAATATGTTTTTTAAACGTGTTATTAACATATTAAAAAATAAAATCTAATATTTATTTTTACTTATATGATACTTTCTAAAACATTTTATCACTTGTTTTTTAGTAATCATTCATTATCCCAATTGTTATGGCTATTAAATTTATTTTTTTTATCTTGCATGTTTTATTTTGACTATTCCATATCTCAAACATAAGATATAGTTCAGTAATATATATATATTTTAATTTTATTAAAAATTATTTTATCATTATAAACATGATTGGTATCATTTTATAATTTTAAACATGGATAATGAATCATATCCCTTCGTGGAGACGATATGTCGTATATTAGCATAAGAGCCAATACCATTTCCATTATGGGTTAATGTGTAAGGAAGAATATTATAAATTAATTCTCCTGAATAAATATTATTTAATATATATCACACATATTCAAAAAAATATCCTCTATTTTCTTCCATGTAAATTGTTAGTGAAATATGAAACCCACCGCTTTGTGAGGAGGTAGTCCTCTATACACACCAACGAAATAATCATTTATACAATGGATGATAGAGTAAATAATATATTATATATTTATTTAAATATATATTAATATTTAATTTATATCATATATTCATAATTAATCCTTATAACCTTACATGTAAAGAGTATGTTCAAAACATATCACATCGCTTCACGAGGAGGTAGCCTGGTGAGCACATGAGAAACATTATCCTATATGATATGGAATGGAAGGTAAGAAGGTATATAATATATTATAATATCAGAATAATAATTATATAAAAAATATAATATATTAACATTAGATACTTCATTATATCCATCCATGAGATGTTTTAATGGATAATTAATAACATCGATTCGTGAGACGGTAGTCTTCCATACACACGATCAATGATTTTATTTACCATTTAGGGAGGTGGGGACGTATATATGTAATTACCATTAAATTAAAATATTTAATATATTTAATATATTGATGTTATTATATAATAAGATTTTAATAAGATTTAAATTATTCAAAAAACTAAATAAAACTAAACTATTGGTTAAGGATGTTAATATTATTTATATATACTCTTTTGGTTTAAACCAAAATCATTCAAAGGATGGTAATCTAACCAAAAAATGATAATACTATTAAAAATGGAGGTAGGTAAGTGATTTTGGTTGGTATTTTATAAATTAATGGATTTTTTTATCTTTAATGACCCAACATATTCGTTTTTTTAAACTACAAATATATTTATTATAATCATGATGATATTTTTTGTTTATATTTTTAGAGAGTCATGAAATAATCATACATATTTTATCCATATAATTAACATTGCAAACATATAATCAACGTCCTTTTTTCCACAAAAAAACATTTACAATAAAACATTGTTTCTTTTCTTGAAATGTTTTCACATTTTTCTTCTTAACGTCATGCTTGGCACTTCCCTCCATTAAACCATGTGAAAAAATTCAAAACATTGTATGAGAATAAAAATAATAGTAACAAAAATAAATAAATTATATTAATGAAAAACAAGAAAATATATAATAGGCATACATTTACAACATTATTCATTGATCTTCTGGAATCATTCATTTCTATATGAAAAATAGACACATTGTTTCACAAAAAAATATCTAAAAACCCATTAAATATATATATATATATATATATATATATATTTTAAACATGGGTCATCATTAGAGTATCCAAGTAAATACCCTGAATTTCCATGTAAATTTTTTTATTAAATGGGAATTTTACGAGTCCATGAAAATTGACGGGGCATGATTCCGAGGCCTGGTGTGCCAGGAATCAATTTCTGGAGTTTTGTTCGGGTATGTTCAGTAAACATACGAGTGAGTTTTTATAACTTTTCAACTGGTGCTCGAAATTGAAATATGAGGGCACCGTTGAACTTGCAGCGCTGGTATTCACTTAAGGAGACTTTCACCTTGATGGGAGTTGGTCGAGAATAAAAGATAGTTTTTGGGTTTTTCATGGAAAATAATAAAATAAAATGAACTACACTTTATTTTATTTTTGATCCACCATGTGGAATTTGGATATGGGGTCCACCAGAACTAAACCTCATTGTGGGAGTTTAAGTGTGGGGACAACCCAACCATAACCTCACATGAGAGGTTATGGTGGTGGGGCCCACTAGAACCTAACCTCCCATGAGAGGTTATGATGTGGAGACCACCCGGGACTAAACCCCCATAATAATGGTGGGAGAGGAAAACCTCTCAACTCTCCTCATTAATGAGGAAGAGTCTCTCCACCCCCCTTATTTAATGGCGTCAACCCTTCCTCTCTTTTA
This sequence comes from Viscum album, assembly GCA_963277665.1. Lineage (NCBI taxonomy): Eukaryota > Viridiplantae > Streptophyta > Magnoliopsida > Santalales > Viscaceae > Viscum > Viscum album. The sequence continues at coordinate 1,223,671,780 of OY728162.1, forward strand.
ATTATGCCAACCTCATGAATTAATTAAGTGGATGCAAGTTAATTAATTCAAACAATTTGAATTCTTATGCCAACAACTTAATATATTTTATAATCTATTATTCTTTTCTACCTTTTCTTTTGTTGGCTAAGGAGGAAGGAGATTTTGAGAGAAAATCTCCCGTCAATGAAGAATAAAGAATGCATTCTTCCAACGAAGAATGCCATCAAGGAGCGTCTTCGACTTCTTCCTCAGAAGCACCTTGCGGAAGAAACCGATGTGAGACATCTTTGACGACCAACCCCCCTCCTCATCATTGTCAACAAACCCACGTACGAGCTCAGGATTAGAAGTGTGCGGCAGACGCGACGAATGACAAAAACTCCGTATTCTTCCCCGCGACTCCGTCAATGAACAACGAACAAAGGTAGGGGTTTAATTTTATTTAAGTATGATATTATTCCCTTGTTACTTTTCTCCCAAAACAAATAACGCGGACTAACTTTTTATCAAGTCGATCTGCGGATGTTTTTCCTTGCAGTTTGGGAATTTTTTTGTTAATGAGGGATTATGGGAATTGATGTTTTTAAGATATATTTCATGCTCATTCTTTGTTTCATTCTTGTGAGCCAATTGTCATCACCCTAAACATGGAAGGGTGCGGACCAAACCAACGTGGTCTGACCCCTCCACCAATCTTCTTTGTGATGTTCTTCTGCATGGTGATGAGGCAACGAAGGCGACAAAGGCAACCTGTGCCGCCCCCGCAACACTCTGGCGCCCCAGGCTGAACCGCGCCGCCCTCCGGATTCTGAGCCGCCCTGGCCGCGTAGCCTGCAGGCCGTGCCACCCGCCGTCCAAACCAGCCGTGCCATGCCACACCCCGGTAGAGCCACACCCCGGCCATACCGCACCCCGGATCCTGGCCGACGTGCCTCCCACGCCTTCCGCATGCCCCGCACTTCTGCTAGCTGAACCGGCCCGCCGGCCTCTACGCGCCCCGCGTGCCCCGTGGCTACGCCGTCCGTGCGCCCCGGCCAAGCCAGCCTCCCGGCTCCAGCCATGCCAACCCCGACTTAAAGCCGAGCCACCCCGAGCCGGTCACTCGTGGCACCATCCGGGACGATCCGCGCCCCCGCGGCGCCCTCCGGGCCGAACCGTCCTCGCACTGACCCATGGCCGGTCTGCGCCCTTGTGACCGGTCCGTGCTCTCGCGGCCCTCCGCCACCCCTCGCGGCTGCCGGGCCGGGCCCAGCGGTCCGGTCCAAACCTGATGGGCTATCCCGCCTAATGGGTTGGGCCAGACCCAATGGGTCCGGCTGGGTTGACCCAGACCAGGTCGGTCCGACCGGGTCAGATCGGACCCAGGCCCACTACGACCCTTTACTTTTTTTGGCCATATCTTTGGCACTGGGTGTCCGTTTGAAGAATAGTCAGTTTCTAATTAGTCTTTGATCATGACGGTCCCTTTGAGTATACCCCACTAGAGTTTGGGGTATAGTTGAGATACAGTCAGGTTGGATCGTGCACGAATCTAACCAGGCCCCAGGGACTAAAAGGCTAATAACACTACTATATAAAAGCCCATTAGCGACCGCCATTGGCGGTCGCTAAAGGGCTTTAGCGGCCGCGCAGCGACCGCCAATGGCGGTCGCTGTTGCCTCGTCGCTAGAGGCCTTTAGCGACCGCCAATGGCGGTCGCTATAGGTGCCCCGCAGGTCGGCCTTCAGCGACCGCCTGGCGGTCGCTGAAGCCCCTCTGCCGGGCACCTATAGCGACCGCCTATGGCGGTCGCTACTCTAAAAAAAAAATTTTTTTAAATTTTTTTTATTGAATTGAATATAAATATAAATATATATATATATATATAATATATTTTAAATGTTTTAATATATATTTAATATATATATAATATCAAATCATTGTGCTATAATATATATATACTATTAAATACAATATTTTAAATACAAATCATTGTGCTATAAATATATATATATATATACTATTAAATACAATATTTTAAATATATATATATATACTATTAAATACAACATTTAAAATATATTATATATATATATATAATATATTTTAAATGTTTTAATATATATTTAATATATATTTAATATATATATAATATCAAATCATTGTGCTATAATAATTTAAAAACTTCGATTCAAGAAATAATCTCATTTCAGGTCGTTCGGAGCACGTTTGCTCCGAATCGGACCGCCGCACGCCGTTTTGGTGTTTAACGGCGCCGGAAACGCGCGCCGCGGTCGCACGGCACCTCCGAATGAGGTTCCGTCTGGCCGACCATTTCACATTTGACGCCCCGGATGTTGTCGTACGGTTTCGTGGTATTCGGAGGTCGTTCGGGGTGGTTTTGACCCCCCAACGCGCCATTTCAGCGCGCGCCGCGCTGCTGAAAACGACACAATCGGGCGTGCCGCGCGCACCGCACGTCCGATGGACGTGCGGCCTCCTCCTGCATCTCAGGAATAATATTCCTCTCGTCCCCGTGCGGTTTCAGGTCGTTCGGAGCACGTTTGCTCCGAATCGGACCGCCGCACGCCGTTTTGGTGTTTAACGGCGCCGGAAACGCGTTTCCGGCCGCCGCGGTCGCACGGCACCTCCGAATGAGGTGCCGTCTGGCCGACCATTTCACATTTGACGCCCCGGATGTTGTCGTACGGTTTCGTGGCATTCGGAGGTCGTTCGGGTGGTTTTGACCCCCCAACGCGCCATTTCAGCGCGCGCCGCGCTGCTGAAAACGACACAATCGGGCGTGCCGCGCGCACCGCACGTCCGATGGACGTGCGGCCTCCTCCTGCATCTCAGGAATAATATTCCTCTCGTCCCCGTGCGGTTTCAGGTCGTTCGGAGCACGTTTGCTCCGAATCGGACCGCCGCACGCCGTTTTGGTGTTTAACGGCGCCGGAAACGCGTTTCCGGCCGCCGCGGTCGCACGGCACCTCCGAATGAGGTGCCGTCTGGCCGACCATTTCACAATTGACGCCCCGGATGTTTTCGTACGGTTTCGTGGCATTCGTAGGTCGTTCGGGTGGTTTTGACCCCCCCAACGCGCCATTTCAGCGCGCGCCGCGCTGCTGAAAACGACACAATCGGGCGTGCCGCGCGCACCGCACGTCCGATGGACGTGCGGCCTCCTCCTGCATCTCAGGAATAATATTCCTCTCGTCCCCGTGCGGTTTCAGGTCGTTCGGAGCACGTTTGCTCCGAATCGGACCGCCGCACGCCGTTTTGGTGTTTAACGGCGCCGGAAACGCGTTTCCGGCCGCCGCGGTCGCACGGCACCTCCGAATGAGGTGCCGTCTGGCCGACCATTTCACAATTGACGCCCCGGATGTTGTCGTACGGTTTCGTGGCATTCGGAGGTCGTTCGGGTGGTTTTGACCCCCCAACGCGCCATTTCAGCGCGCGCCGCGCTGCTGAAAACGACACAATCGGCGTGCCGCGCGCACCGCACGTCCGATGGACGTGCGGCCTCCTCCTGCATCTCAGGAATAATATTCCTCTCGTCCCCGTGCGGTTTCAGGTCGTTCGGAGCACGTTTGCTCCGAATCGGACCGCCGCACGCCGTTTTGGTGTTTAACGGCGCCGGAAACGCGTTTCCGGACGCCGCGTTCGCACGGCACCTCCGAATGAGGTGCCGTCAGGCCGACCATTTCACATTTGACGCCCCGGATGTTGTCGTACGGTTTCGTGGCATTCGGAGGTCGTTCGGGTGGTTTTGACCCCCCAACGCGCCATTTCAGCGCGCGCCGCGCTGCTGGAAAAACGACACAATCGGGCGTGCCGCGCGCACCGCACGTCCGATGGACGTGCGGCCTCCTCCTGCATCTCAGGAATAATATTCCTCTCGTCCCCGTGCGGTTTCAGGTCGTTCGGAGCACGTTTGCTCCGAATCGGACCGCCGCACGCCGTTTTGGTGTTTAACGGCGCCGGAAACGCGTTTCCGGCCGCCGCGGTCGCACGGCACCTCCGAATGAGGTGCCGTCTGGCCGACCATTTCACATTTGACGCCCCGGATGTTGTCGTACGGTTTCGTGGTATTCGGAGGTCGTTCGGGTGGTTTTGACCCCCCAACGCGCCATTTCAGCGCGCGCCGCGCTGCTGAAAACGACACAATCGGGCGTGCCGCGCGCACCGCACGTCCGATGGACGTGCGGCCTCCTCCTGCATCTCAGGAATAATATTCCTCTCGTCCCCGTGCGGTTTCAGGTCGTTCGGAGCACGTTTGCTCCGAATCGGACCGCCGCACGCCGTTTTGGTGTTTAACGGCGCCGGAAACGCGTTTCCGGCCGCCGCGGTCGCACGGCACCTCCGAATGAGGTGCCGTCTGGCCGACCATTTCACATTTGACGCCCCGGATGTTGTTGTACGGTTTCGTGGCATTCGGAGGTCGTTCGGGTGGTTTTGACCCCCCAACGCGCCATTTCAGCGCGCGCCGCGCTGCTGAAAACGACACAATCGGGCGTGCCGCGCGCACCGCACGTCCGATGCGTGCCGCGCGCACCGCACGTCCGATGGACGTGCGGCCTCCTCCTGCATCTCAGGAATAATATTCCTCTCGTCCCCGTGCGGTTTCAGGTCGTTCGGAGCACGTTTGCTCCGAATCGGACCGCCGCACGCCGTTTTGGTGTTTAACGGCGCCGGAAACGCGTTTCCGGCCGCCGCGGTCGCACGGCACCTCCGAATGAGGTGCCGTCTGGCCGACCATTTCACAATTGACGCCCCGGATGTTGTCGTACGGTTTCGTGGCATTCGGAGGTCGTTCGGGTGGTTTTGACCCCCCAACGCGCCATTTCAGCGCGCGCCGCGCTGCTGAAAACGACACAATCGGGCGTGCCGCGCGCACCGCACGTCCGATGGACGTGCGGCCTCCTCCTGCATCTCAGGAATAATATTCCTCTCGTCCCCGTGCGGTTTCAGGTCGTTCGGAGCACGTTTGCTCCGAATCGGACCGCCGCACGCCGTTTTGGTGTTTAACGGCGCCGGAAACGCGTTTCCGGCCGCCGCGGTCGCACGGCACCTCCGAATGAGGTGCCGTCTGGCCGACCATTTCACATTTGACGCCCCGGATGTTGTCGTACGGTTTCGTGGCATTCGGAGGTCGTTCGGGTGGTTTTGACCCCCCAACGCGCCATTTCAGCGCGCGCCGCGCTGCTGAAAACGACACAATCGGGCGTGCCGCGCGCACCGCACGTCCGATGGACGTGCGGCCTCCTCCTGCATCTCAGGAATAATATTCCTCTCGTCCCCGTGCGGTTTCAGGTCGTTCGGAGCACGTTTGCTCCGAATCGGACCGCCGCACGCCGTTTTGGTGTTTAACGGCGCCGGAAACGCGTTTCCGGCCGCCGCGGTCGCACGGCACCTCCGAATGAGGTTCCGTCTGGCCGACCATTTCACAATTGACGCCCCGGATGTTGTCGTACGGTTTCGTGGCATTCGGAGGTCGTTCGGGTGGTTTTGACCCCCCCAACGCGCCATTTCAGCGCGCGCCGCGCTGCTGAAAACGACACAATCGGGCGTGCCGCGCGCACCGCACGTCCGATGGACGTGCGGCCTCCTCCTGCATCTCAGGAATAATATTCCTCTCGTCCCCGTGCGGTTTCAGGTCGTTCGGAGCACGTTTGCTCCGAATCGGACCGCCGCACGCCGTTTTGGTGTTTAACGGCGCCGGAAACGCGTTTCCGGCCGCCGCGGTCGCACGGCACCTCCGAATGAGGTGCCGTCTGGCCGACCATTTCACAATTGACGCCCCGGATGTTGTCGTACGGTTTCGTGGCATTCGGAGGTCGTTCGGGTGGTTTTGACCCCCCAACGCGCCATTTCAGCGCGCGCCGCGCTGCTGAAAACGACACAATCGGGCGTGCCGCGCGCACCGCACGTCCGATGGACGTGCGGCCTCCTCCTGCATCTCAGGAATAATATTCCTCTCGTCCCCGTGCGGTTTCAGGTCGTTCGGAGCACGTTTGCTCCGAATCGGACCGCCGCACGCCGTTTTGGTGTTTAACGGCGCCGGAAACGCGTTTCCGGCCGCCGCGGTCGCACGGCACCTCCGAATGAGGTGCCGTCTGTCCGACCATTTCACATTTGACGCCCCGGATGTTTTCGTACGGTTTCGTGGCATTCGGAGGTCGTTCGGGTGGTTTTGACCCCCCAACGCGCCATTTCAGCGCGCGCCGCGCTGCTGAAAACGACACAATCGGGCGTGCCGCGCGCACCGCACGTCCGATGGACGTGCGGCCTCCTCCTGCATCTCAGGAATAATATTCCTCTCGTCCCCGTGCGGTTTCAGGTCGTTCGGAGCACGTTTGCTCCGAATCGGACCGCCGCACGCCGTTTTGGTGTTTAACGGCGCCGGAAACGCGTTTCCGGCCGCCGCGGTCGCACGGCACCTCCGAATGAGGTGCCGTCTGGCCGACCATTTCACATTTGACGCCCCGGATGTTGTGGTACGGTTTCGTGGCATTCGGAGGTCGTTCGGGTGGTTTTGACCCCCAACGCGCCATTTCAGCGCGCGCCGCGCTGCTGAAAACGACACAATCGGGCGTGCCGCGCGCACCGCACGTCCGATGGACGTGCGGCCTCCTCCTGCATCTCAGGAATAATATTCCTCTCGTCCCCGTGCGGTTTCAGGTCGTTCGGAGCACGTTTGCTCCGAATCGGACCGCCGCACGCCGTTTTAGTGTTTAACGGCGCCGGAAACGCGTTTCCGGCCGCCGCGGTCGCACGGCACCTCCGAATGAGGTGCCGTCTGGCCGACCATTTCACATTTGACGCTCCGGATGTTGTCGTACGGTTTCGTGGCATTCGGAGGTCGTTCGGGTGGTTTTGACCCCCCAACGCGCCATTTCAGCGCGCGCCGCGCTGCTGAAAACGACACAATCGGGCGTGCCGCGCGCACCGCACGTCCGATGGACGTGCGGCCTCCTTCTGCATCTCAGGAATAATATTCCTCTCGTCCCCGTGCGGGTTTCAGGTCGTTCGGAGCACGTTTGCTCCGAATCGGACCGCCGCACGCCGTTTTGGTGTTTAACGGCGCCGGAAACGCGTTTCCGGCCGCCGCGGTCGCACGGCACCTCCGAATGAGGTGCCGTCTGGCCGACCATTTCACAATTGACGCCCCGGATGTTGTCGTACGGTTTCGTGGCATTCGGAGGTCGTTCGGGTGGTTTTGACCCCCCAACGCGCCATTTCAGCGCGCGCCGCGCTGCTGAAAACGACACAATCGGGCGTGCCGCGCGCACCGCACGTCCGATGGACGTGCGGCCTCCTCCTGCATCTCAGGAATAATATTCCTCTCGTCCCCGTGCGGTTTCAGGTCGTTCGGAGCACGTTTGCTCCGAATCGGACCGCCGCACGCCGTTTTGGTGTTTAACGGCGCCGGAAACGCGTTTCCGGCCGCCGCGGTCGCACGGCACCTCCGAATGAGGTGCCGTCTGGCCGACCATTTCACATTTGACGCCCCGGATGTTGTCGTACGGTTTCGTGGCATTCGAAGGTCGTTCGGGTGGTTTTGACCCCCCAACGCGCCATTTCAGCGCGCGCGCGCTGCTGAAAACGACACAATCGGGCGTGCCGCGCGCACCGCACGTCCGATGGACGTGCGGCCTCCTCCTGCATCTCAGGAATAATATTCCTCTCGTCCCCGTGCGGTTTCAGGTCGTTCGGAGCACGTTTGCTCCGAATCGGACCGCCGCACGCCGTTTTGGTGTTTAACGGCGCCGGAAACGCGTTTCCGGCCGCCGCGGTCGCACGGCACCTCCGAATGAGGTGCCGTCTGGCCGACCATTTCACAATTGACGCCCCGGATGTTGTGGTACGGTTTCGTGGCATTCGGAGGTCGTTCGGGTGGTTTTGACCCCCCAACGCGCCATTTCAGCGCGCGCCGCGCTGCTGAAAACGACACAATCGGGCGTGCCGCGCGCACCGCACGTCCGATGGACGTGCGGCCTCCTCCTGCATCTCAGGAATAATATTCCTCTTGTCCCCGTGCGGTTTCAGGTCGTTCGGAGCACGTTTGCTCCGAATCGGACCGCCGCACGCCATTTTTGTGTTTAACGGCGCCGGAAACGCGTTTCCGGCCGCCGCGGTCGCACGGCACCTCCGAATGAGGTGCCGTCTGGCCGACCATTTCACATTTGACGCCCCGGATGTTGTCGTACGGTTTCGTGGCATTCGGAGGTCCGGAGGGCTGTACGGGGGTGGCGGGGGGCTGTACGGGGGTGGCGGGGGGCTGTAGGGGGGTGGCGGGGGGGCTCTCCGGGGGTGGCGGGGGGCCTGTACGGGGGTGGCGGGGGGCTGTACGGGGTGGCGGGGGGCTGTACGGGGGTTCGGGGGGCTGTACGGGGGTGCGGGGGGGCTGTACGGGGGTGGCGGGGGCCTGTACGGGGGTGGCGGGGGCCTGTACGGGGGTGGCGGGGGCCTGTACGGGGGTGGCGGGGGGCCGTACGGGGGTGCGGGGGCCTGTACGGGGGTGGCGGGGGCCTGTACGGGGGTGGCGGGGGGCAGTACGGGGGTGCGGGGGGTTGTACGGGGGTGCGGGGGGGCTGTACGGGGGTGCGGGGGGCTGTACGGGGGTGCGGGGGGGCTGTACGGGGGTGCGGGGGGCTGTACGGGGGTGCGGGGGGGCTTGTACGGGGGTGCGGGGGGGCTGTACGGGGGTGGCGGGGGCCTGTACGGGGGTGCGGGGGGGCTGTACGGGGGTGGCGGGGGCCTGTACGGGGGTGGCGGGGGCCTGTACGGGGGGTGCGGGGGCTGTACGGGGGTGCGGGGGGCTTGTACGGGGGTGCGGGGGGCTGTACGGGGGTGCGGGGGGGCTGTACGGGGGTGCGGGGGGGCTGTACGGGGGTGGCGGGGGCCTGTACGGGGTGCGGGGGGCTGTACGGGGGTGGCGGGGGCCTGTACGGGGGTGCGGGGGGCCGTACGGGGGTGCGGGGGCCTGTACGGGGGTGGCGGGGGCCTGTACGGGGGTGGCGGGGGGCAGTACGGGGGTGCAGGGGGTTGTACGGGGGTGCGGGGGGGCTGTACGGGGGTGCGGGGGGCTGTACGGGGGTGCGGGGGGGCTGTACGGGGGTGCGGGGGGGCTGTACGGGGGTGGCGGGGGCCTGTACGGGGTGCGGGGGGGCTGTACGGGGGTGCGGGGGGCTGTACGGGGGTGCGCGGGGGCTGTACGGGGGTGCGGGGGGCTGTACGGGGGTGCGCGGGTGGCTGTACGGGGGTGCGGGGGGCTGTACGGCGGTGCGGGGGGCTCTCCGGGGGTGCAAAGGTCATCCCATTGATTACAAAAGTGAAAAATAAAAGTGATAACATCTAATTAATACATATTTCTTTTATCGATACCATACAAAAATTTATAAAAAATATATTGGATAATACATAATCTATAATATCAGATTTATTGATCTGTTGGAATTAGTTCGACTTTTTCAAATGTAGAATCATTTAAGATTATCTGATCAAAAACTCAATATGTGTATAAAATATTTAAAAGACCACCATGGATGGTAATAATGCATTACTTAAATGAATAAATAAAGTACATCAATGTCAACCCTACCAGTAAAAACAAAAAACATATCTCGTGAATATATGGTGCGTCACGCGTTGCCATCACTGTTACCTCCTTCTGGTGGACCAGGTGCCTACAACAAATAAACATTATAAATATTTTAATAACAAAAATAATTTAAATTAAATAAATAAATACAGTATATACCTGCGTCGTATGATCCCCTGTACCATCAGCTCGACGCACATATTCCCGCAGTGCTCTTACCTCAGCTGTCAATTGCGCATTTGTCTCCTCGGAAGCGCGCAGCCGTGCCTCAAAATCTGACATCTGCTGTGTCATATGAGCAACAGCAGGACCGACAACCGCAGCGCGTGACACTACAGAACGAGGAATCCCTGCTCCATAGGTCAAACTATAGCCATGCCCGTCCCGACCAATAATGCGATGAAAGATCTCATCCCGTCGCATGGGAAGCTGTCGCTGGTCCTCTGGCAGATGTTCTAACTCAGCTTCAAATTGATCCTGTGAAATATTTAAATATATATAAATATATATATGTTAATATAAAGATTTATGTAATTATTGGTAAGTACAGACACTTACTATCAATGCTGCAACCTCTGGATCATTGCGATCACGAGTCCTTATCCACACCGACATTTTATCAGTTGCTGCACCTTGCCCTCGCAACTGTATATTAAAAGAATATAAACACAAAACCATATTAATTAATTAATTAAAAAGTGAATAATATATACCTCATGTCGGATCTGAGACACGTGACGAGTCCCGAGCCTGTGAGCTGGTCCCTGCAACGCTCGATTCTCCGAATGGCGTGTTGACACCTCCTACATTCAATTCATTCAAATTTCAAACAAATCACATATTCTTGAAAATATATATACAGCAAAATAATTAATATACAAACCGCAACACCCTCAGTAGACCAATATGCAACCAAGTCACGCCACTGAGCTGGGAGGACACCTCTCGGGACTTTTTCCAAAATGTCAGGGGCACCCACATTTGGTACCCAGTGGTCCCTCTTCACTTTGCCTTTATAATCTTTCCACAGCTTACGGCATTTGCTCATACACACGGGCCGAAACTCTTCAGGGCATACTTTCAAATTTTGCTATAATGAAAATAATCAAACATATTAGTATTATTTATAAATAGAAAATAAAGTAAAATTATTTTCTTACCTGAACCTCCCTCCATAGACGATCTAATGTGTCCTGAGGGATAGAAGCCCAATCACGCGTGGTCAATGGAAATCGATGTGGGTCACGTATGATATGACCCAGCTGACGAATAAATGCCGGGGCATTCGGTCCCACGGGATGAAATACCTCATCAAATGAAACATCTATCGTCGTGTCGGAATTCCATGCTAATATGCCACGACCAGGGCCTCTCCTGCGAGAGGAAGAAGCAGCCGAGTCTGATCCTGTTGAAAACAATTTTATATATAAATTGACAAATGTTATATTTATATATATATATATGTTAATTACATAAATAATATAGATAATGACTGTCAAACATACCTCGACCCTGAGACGTAGATGCCTCAGATGGATGATGTGGATTTTCTGCCTCTTCCCCTGACATGTCTGCAATCATACAAAATATCAGTAATGAGTCCAAAGTGTTTAAAAGATAAATTGGATTGTTCTTAATAAATCAAACTTGTACAACTGTTAATCAAACAAAAAATGGATTGAATAATTAGTTGTGAATGAATTTTAAAAAATCAGAAAGTTAATCAACCTAAATATTTATGACTGAATTAACTTACAAAAGTGAGGATTAAAACTTATAAGGATTTATAAAATGATTAGATAATTTATGATATCCTAGGACATTCTACTGAATAGCGGGAAAACAATTATACCTTTCATTAAGCATGCAAATCGACCGTTTCTCCTTCAACAGCCGCTCTGACCCAATAAATATCTTCTTCACGTTGAACTACGGTATGTTGATCAAGTTGTTGGTAAACAAACGGAACAGTCTCGGGTTCATCTTCTTCAAATAAAAACACTCCTCGCCGAGACATTTTGACAACAACTTGCCAACTTGGATCCGAAGGCAAAGTAACGAAGAATACTTGTTCCGCTTGTGATGTCAAGATGAAAGGTTCATTCTCAACTCGTTCATTATTTCTGTATAACATGTAGTTAAAATTCACCAATGAAAACTGATATTGATCGACTTTACATCCACGCACTGGATCAACCCAATTACACTTTAACAATATGTACTTCAAACCGTGTGTGTATACAACTTCAATGATGTCTATCAATTGACCATAGTAATAACCAGAATCGACAAAGGGACAACCGATTCCACTGTTTTGTGTTGCTCGTTTGTCATCAACATCTTTAATGCGAAATCGAAAACCATTAGCATCAATAGCTTTATAACGACGAGCGGTTATAGATGGACCCTCAGCCAGTTGGATAAATACTTCAGGTAACGTGGGGTCCCCTAACTCCCTCAGCTTACGAACCTACATAATTTATAAAAATCAATACTGATATATGCAGAAAGAATTAGTTTAATACTTCACTCATAATGAAAATCAATTTATACATACATAATCCTTGAACCAATCATGAAATGCCGCATAATGAGATTGTTGAATTTGCAACTCAGTCGCACGATGCATCTCTTCTTTTATCTCATTAATGTGTTTCCTGCAAATGATTACGCGATGTTTAAAAGATCAACTTATGCAAAGAAAACATGTAAAATTTATACAAGCACATTGATAAGATACTTACTGCATTAATGGTGCAACTGATGGAGTATTGAACAAGATATATCGATGTGCTTGTATCCACTCGATGTTGTCCATATCAAATGTGGTTCCTTCTCCAACTGGACCATCATGAATCCGATAGGGCTTATCTAATTTTGTTTCAACATCCGTAAGATATTCTGCACAAAAGGTAGTACACTCGTCCATCAAATAACCATTGGCTATTGATGCCTCTGGACGAGCTCTGTTGCGTACAAATCTTTTCAATGTACTCAAATACCGTTCAATAGGATACATCCACCTGAATTGCACTGGACCAGCAGCCATTACTTCATCAGTTAGGTGCACTGTTAAGTGGACCATAACATCAAAAAATGAGGGGGGGAAAAGTTTCTCAAAGTGACAAAGCGTAAGTACAATTCGGTCCTGCAAACTTTTTAAATCACTCATTCGTTGATTTCTTAAACAAAGCTGTCTAAAAAAATTACTCATCTCAATCAAGGGCTGAACAACATTGGGGGATAAACAATCACAAATTGCGATTGGAATCAACTGCTGAAGTAATATGTGATTGTCATGACTTTTCAACCCTTGCAATGTCTTGCTCGTCAGATTCACACACTTTGAAATATTAGAAGAGTAACCATCAGGCACCTTGACCATCTTCAAAATGGAAAGAAATGTCTCTTTCTCCTCTGTAGTCATCGAATACTGTGCAGCAGGCATATATGCCTTGTTTCCCTCAGCTAACTGTAAATGCAACTGTTTCCTTAAACCCATTTCTTCCAAATCATGGCGTGCATTAACATGGTCCTTTGACTTTCCACTGACACCTAAAATGGTCCACAATATGTTATCACAAACATTTTTTTCAATGTGCATGACATCCAAATTATGCCTCAACATGTTAGTTTTCCAATACGGAAGACTATAAAAAATACTTTTCTTTTTCCAATTGTGACTGCGCTGCCTACCCGCAGCACGAATATTACGTACTGGAGGAGCCACCAAATCCTGAATTTCATATACCGTGCGGATGTTTTCTTCCTCAATCTGCGATAACATTTCGACTCCTGTCATGATCTTTGGTGCTGGGCTGAACTCTCTAGAACCATCAAATGCCACTCTGTCCTTTCTGAACCTGTACTGGGGAGGGAGAAAACGCCTGTGACCCATGTATGCCCATTTTTTGGAATGTTTAAGCCATACAGATTTTTTACTTTTATTGCAACAAGGGCAAGCAAATTCCCCTTTCGTACTCCAGCCTGATAAATTTGCATAAGCTGGGAAGTCATTGATTGTCCACAATAAAGCTGCATGCAGTTTGAACATTTCATTCGTTTCGCAGTCATAAGTCATCACACCATCGCCCCAAAATTCATTCAACTCATCAATCAATGGCTGAAGGTAAACATCAATCTTATCCCCCGGACTTTTAGGTCCATCAATAAGAGTGGAAAGTAATATAAATTGTTGCTTCATACAAAGCCACGGAGGAAGATTATATGGAACCAACACCACGGGCCATGTGCTATGAGTTGCACCAACCATAGACTTGAATGGATTGAAACCATCTGCTGCCAATCCCAATCGGACATTACAAACATCTTTAGCAAAGTCGGGATGTCTCTTATCAAAATCCTTCCATGCATGAGAGTCTGCCGGGTGGGTTAACATGTCACTTTCATGAACTCTTTCTGCATGCCATCTCATTAAATTAGAAACTTTAGATGACATAAAAAATCTTTTCACCTCGGTTTAAGGGGAAAGTAACGCATTTGCTTTACGGCAATCGGTTTCCCCTGTATCGCAATCTGACTTTGATGAGTCTTATTTCCCCTGTTCTCTTTCCACCTGGAAGCGCCACAAACCGTACAGATATCCAAATGAGCAGTTTCATTTCTAAACAACATACAGTTGTTTGCACATGCATCTATAGTCTCATATGTAAAACCTAAGTTCTCTGTCAACTTACGAGCATAGTAATACGACTCAGGAATCTTAGCGTCGACAGGAAGAACTTTTTTCAATAAAACCAAAAGCATGTCGAATGATGTGTCTGACCAATTGTTCAAAGTCTTCAAATGCAACAACTCCACGATGAACGACAGTTTATTGTAAGAAGTACATCCAGGATATAATTCTGTTTTCGCATCATCAAGTACTTCATAAAACCTCCTCGAATCACGATCTGCACCAGAGCGAAGATTTATCTCACCGGTCTCAAGATTCTGGATGTCAATGCCTTCAGGATCAAACCCACGTACCATTTCAGTAAGCATTTCATGCATTGGATCAGTCATCCTTGCATCAACATCCATCTGAGCTGCATCTGTATTTTGACAACGAACATATTCTTCTCCATGACGAGTCCAACTCTTATAATTTTTCAGAAATCCATTAAAGAAAAGGTGCTCCCTCACAATATCTCGTGTGAATTGATATCTGTTAGCACATTTTCTACATGGACAACTAATATAGTCACTTTCAAATCCTCTCGTGAAGTCAATAAACTGCATAATGCCATTGAAATATTCTCTAGACGTTCGATTTGGAAGATCAATCCAACTCTTATCCATAATAATATCTGTATAACAAACATTTACACAATACTTATTACATTTACATTTATCAAATCAACTATATTCAAAATAAATATTAATCATTTGTTTATGAACCATTGATAAAATAATAATGTAACTGAAAGCTCATGTTACCTGATTGAGCTACAAACCTGAAAGGGAGGGGAGCCGAAGGCGGTGCTGCGAGGGAGAGGAGCAGCGAAGGGGAGCCGGAGCCAAAGGCGGTGCGGCAAGGGAGGGGACGGGCGGCGGCGGCGGCGGCGGGGAGCTGGAGGAGAGGAGGCGGTGAGGGGACGGGGGACGGGCAGCGAGGGGGGGGTGTCCGGGGTCGGGGGGGGGGGGGGGGGCTGTCCGAGGTGCGGGGAGGGGTGTCCGGGGTGTCGGGGGCCTGTCAGGGGTGCGGGCAGGGGTGTTCGGGGTGCGGGGGTGTCCGAGGTGCGGGGGAGGGGGGGCTGTCTGGGGTGCAGGGGGGCTGTCGGGGGTGCGGGGTGGGGTGTCCGGGGTGCGGGGGGCCTGTCCGGGGTGCGGGGGGGCTGTACGGGTTCGGAGGGGGGGTGTCCGAGTGCGGGGGGGGGGGGGGGGGGGGCTGTCCGGGGTGCGGGGGGGCTGTCCGGGTTCGGAGGGGGGTGTCCGAGTGCAGGGGGGGGGGGGCTGTCCGGGGTGCGGGGAGGCGTCCGGGGTGCGGGGGGCGGTCCGGAGTGCGCGGGGGGGTGCTGTCCGGGGTGCGGGGAGGCGTCCGGGGTGTGGGGGGCGGTCCGGAGTGCGCGGGGGGGTGCTGTCCGGGGTGCGGGGAGGCGTCCGGGGTGCGGGGGGCGGTCCGGAGTGCGCGCCGGGGGCTGTCCGGGGTGCGGGTGCCGTCCGGGGTGGGGGGGGAGGGCCGAGAGGCCGGAGGGCGGCGGCCGGAGGCCCGAAGGCGGAGGGCGGCGGCCGGAGGCCGGAAGCCAGGCGGCGGGGGAGGACGGGCGGCGGGGGGAAAGGCGGGCGGCGGGGGAGGGCGGGCGGCGGGGGAGGCCGGGCGGCGGGGGGAGGGGAGGGCGGCGCGAGGGAGGGCGGCGAGGGGTTAGGGCTCGAGAGGGCGCGGGGGGGGGGGGGGGGGGGGGCGCAGAAACCCCCCGAATATTTTTAGGGAGGTTAGCGACCGCCATTGGCGGTCGCTAAAGGTGGGCTATAGCGACCGCCAATGGCGGTCGCCCGAGTAAGGGGGCCTCCACTGCCCCCTTTTCTAGTAGTGTAACTCACAGACCGAGTGTCCGATTGATGCGCCGTCTGTTTTGTTGAGACCTCTATGATGTGGCAGACCTTTGAGATAATTTTCCATGGGAATTTTTGACAGTTAGAGTATCGAAAAGTATCTCGTGGAGTGGATCGTTCCATAGACGAGCGGACAGAGTGTAGAGACCTAGTAGCTGGATGAGACTTGATGACTGCTGACTGATTGACTCAGAGTGACTCGACTAGCCCAGTGGGGAGTGCCTAGTTGTGGTGGTAGACCCACGACAGAGGAGCGCCTGGTTGTGGTGGCAGACACGAGGTACTCGATAGGAGGAGTACCTCGGCAGGCGATTAGGGGGAGCGCTTGGTTGTGGCGGGAGATCCATGGTGGGGAGCGCCTTGGTGATGCAGAAGACCCATGGTACTCAACAAGAGGAGTACCTCAACAGTACAAGTTTAGTGGGAAGTGCGTTGGTGTCGTGAAATTCCCATTATACTCTACATAAGAAGAGTTCTCTAGCACCCATGGTTTCGATAATGTGAATAAAAATCCTGGTTGAGTTGAGTCAGTAATTTTTTGTGTTTTTCCTTATAATTGAGATGGATTACATGATAAATAGTTATATGAATTGGTATATACCTAAGTGGGGTAATCTGTTGATTTCATACTTTGTGGATTATCCTTGTTGGATTTTGTGAGACCTTGAGGCTCTCAAGGTTTCTACTGAGTATCATTATACTCACCCTTGCACGGGCTATGCCCGCACCTCGTTGTGTTGGATGCAGACGACGGATAGTTCTGACTAAGGCTGATAGTACCAGGACTGGACGGTACCCAGAGGTGGACCTTATGACGTGTTGATACAGGGAGGAGACTGAAGAACGTGGAGAGATGAAGAGGTGATATGTACCTACCATTCAGGTAGGAACATCGGAGGACGACCCAGTGGTAGTTTTTCTTTTCTTCAATTGTACTTTCTATTTCTTGTACTTTATAGATGGGCTTGTATTTCCGACAACTTTTACTTTCATCACACTTTTGTTATAAAGTTTTATAAAGTGTTTTGTTTCCAGCTTGTGCTCTGTTGTGTGTGTTTACAGGTTATAAAGTTAATGCCTTCCCAGTTTTAGGGAATTACGCATTTGGTGCTAGTCAACAACCCCTGTCCTATAGAAGGCGGGCTTGGGGTAGTCATGGAATGGTCTCTGGGGGACGGGTCGTGACAAATTGGTTTTAGAGGATTCAGTTCTACCGCATAATTTAGGACTCTAATCTTTCTTTTCTATGAAGCAATAGTGTTAAGATTATTGAGTGTGGTCTTCAGTTCAGGGAGTCCAATATTGGTATGATGACCTATGTATCCGTACACCAGGACCCTGACTTCTGATTTCTGACTCAGTGCATGAAAACACTGATTGTGTGTGTGTTTTTAAAAGTTTTTTTAAGTCAACTCAACCCGGTCAGCTCACCAGGTATAATATTTTGACCGTGTCAGATTTTTTCTTTTAGGACACCTCCACTCAGACGACCAGCTAGAGTCCTGAGATTTGTATGCACAGATATCCCACCAAGTGATGAGGCCTCGATATAGGGACCTTTTCCAATGGAGGCACCAGCAGCACCTTTACCTGTTGGGCCACCGATGCCACCATCCCCAATAGCAGCGATGCACACCACTTGATCGCGTTGCATGAGTTCCAGTGCCAGAGGCCACTCAGGTTCAGGGGATAGATGGACCCATATGCATCTGAGGATTGGATGGAGGCTGTGGTGAGAGGTTTCCAATTGGTGGGGACACTAGCCGACCTCATGGTGATTATTTTTTCCAGCCTTCTACAGGAAGTAGCAGGCAGATCGTGGAGCTTGATGCTCCAAGTTCACGACGAGATGACGCTTCTCCGAGCAGACTTCGAGAGCCTGTTTTGGGAAAAGTTTGTCCCAATGACTCTTCACACAGTGCGAATAAAGAAGATACTTCGTCTATAGTAGGGCATCATGACTGTAGCTTAGTACTCAGTGAGGTTCACAGACCTCTCATGCTACTCCACCGATATGGTACGAGACCCATTTTTTAGGGCCTGAACCTACGAGCAGGGACTCAAGTGGGAGATCAGGGCTTCAGTGATCTCACTCAGCATCCCGACGCAGGCAAGGGTGTTAGAGAGAGCCCTCATAGTAGAGAGTTTCCTTGCTGATCAGTCTCTAGCAGCGAGATCTACCACCAGTTGACATGTAGCAGATTCTTCTATAGGTGACAGTAGACAGATGTCACAGAGGTCCAAGAGGACCGGACATATAGGTGGACGACTGCATGACTCAAGATCGGTTGTGAGGGGCACCCGGAGCAGAGAAATACATGCTAGGAGCGGGCAGTGTTTCACATGCAGCGGGCAGGGTCACATGGCTTGTGACTGTCCAACCCGCCATTTGGATGATCAGCAGACGGTCAAAAGACCGCCCAGATAGAGACAGATAATCGATCGAGGTGGTATATAGGGAGCAGGTGGATGTGGCAGAGGAGCTAGCCATGCAACTGGTGGTGGACGACATTTTGATCTATTACCACCACCACCACCAGGAGGTCCACCCCGACTATAGGGAGAAGGTGGACATGGGAGAGTTTAGCTTCAGGCATCTAAATCCTACAATCACGATGCTCTGGAGATGATATATGGTACAATCTATGTCTATTCCACCTTATCTACAGTTCTTATAGACACAAGTGCCAGTAACTATTTCATTTCCACTTCTCTCGTTCAGAGATCGAAGATTCCGATGGAGCTGTTGGCTCGATCCTTATGGATAGAGACTCCTACGGGAGAAGATTCGATGATTACGCACTGATGTTGGCTATGTGAGTATACTCTAGGAGGCGAGATCTTTTGTTGGGATATCTTAGTAGTAGCGTCGAGGACTTACAAATTCATCTTGGGTATGGACTGGTTATCTAGAGTCCATGCTCAGATAGACTGTATTAGGTGCAAAGTACGGTGTGTCTGCACAGATGGGACTAGGTTTACCTTCACCGGTGAGAAGGGATCCTTTGTAGCACAGGATGGACTTTCCCAGAGGAGATTTCAGCCGATCACTCATCAGTTGGCTTCCATTACTCTCAGAGTAGTTGATGTGGAGAGTCTGAGTTATCCTATAGTGGTGGACCAATACACGGACGTTTTCCCTGATGATGTCACAGGTCTACCTCCTCGTAGAGAGTTGGAATTTTACATTGAATTTTACCCCGTGATGACACCGATATCTACACCAGTGTATCAAATGGATCATGAAGAGATTCGTGAGCTGTGGGTATAGCTAAAGGACTTGCAGATAAAGGGATTTATCCGGCCTAGTGTTTATCCCTGGGCAGCCCTGATTTTGTTCGCCAAGAAGGCGGATGTGAGCTTGAAGCTTTGTGTTGACAATCGGTGCCTGAACTAGGTGACTGTGAAGAACAAGTACCCACTTATGAGGATTGACGATCTATTTGATCAGTTTAAGGGAGCACCATGGTTCTCGAAGATGGACCTCAGATCAGGCTATCACCAGCTCAGAGTTCGAGATGAGGATGTGTAGAAGACGACCTTCAGATGTCGGTATGGCCACTACGAGTTCTTGGTTATTCCTTTCAGCATAACCAATGCTCCAGTATTGTTCATGGGACTCATGAACAGTATTTTCCAGCCATACCTCGATCACTTTGTCATAGTCTTCATCGATGACATTATGATCTACTCGAATACTGAGGAGGAGAAAGCCTACCATTTGCGGGTAGTACTGGACACACTCAGAGAGCACCAACTTTATGGAAAGCTCTTAAAGTGTTAGTTCTGGATTCGAGAGGTTCAATTTCTAGGACATGTCATCTTGGAGGCTGGAGTTGCAGTGGATCTAGTGAAGATTGAGGCGGTACTTTCTTGGGAGCCACCCAAGAGTGTGACAGAAGTATGAAGTTTCCTGGGTTTGGCCGGTTACTACAGGAGGTTTGTGCCAGATTTCTCTAGAGTTGTAACACCACTATCAACCTTGATGAAGAAGGGGAAATCCTTTGTGTGATCGGAGAGATTCCAATAGAGATTTCAGAAGCAAAGGCAGAGGCTAATTAGTACCCCCATCTTGAGACTTTGCAGAGGAAGGTGTAAGGTACATAGTCTACTACGATGCATCAGGGACTGGACTCGAATGTGTCCTGATGCAAGAGAGAGAAATGATCGCTTATGGTTCTCATTATCTGAGACAAAATGAATATAAATACGTTACCTATGACCTGGATCTAGCAGTAGCGGTACTCTCCTTGAAGATGTGAAGACAATATCTGATGGGCAAGCGTTTTACTGTGTACTCTGCTCACATGAGTCTCAGGTATATCATCTCTCAGAAGGACCTAAACCTGAGACAACGACATTGGATTGAGTTCCTACAGGACTATGACTTCAAGATAGTCTATAATCCAGGTAAGGGGAATGTTGTTGCAGATGCACTCAACATGAGATCTAGTATACAACTGCTAGGCCAGGCGACAGAGCAACTGGCTGCTTTACAAATATCCTTTGCGGATAGAGAAAGAGTAGCCTTCCTTCAGTCTCTTACAGTGACTCCCCCACTTCTTCAATGAGTCAGGGATGCACAACATGGGGATGCTGACTGCGTGACACAACATGCTCAGATATCCATAGGACATGCACCTGATGATTTTTCTGATGGTGGGGAGCACATCATCCTCTTCAGAGGACGTAATATGGTACCAGTGTCACTTCAGGAGGAAGTGTTGAGGGAGTTACACACATCCCCTATAGAGGTACATCCAGCAGTGGCGAAGATGTACCAGTATCTCTGAAGACAACACTGGTGGCAAGGAATGAAGAATGAAGTTGCAGAGTTTGTCTCTCGATGCCTCACTTGTCAGCAAGTGAAGTTGGAGCATCAGGTACCATCAAGCTTGGTGCAGCCTTTAGAGGTCACAGAGTGGAAGTGGGATGAGACATCCATGGACTTCATGACAGGACTTCCATGTACATATAGGCGTCACGACTCTATTTGGGCAATTGTTGAATGACTCACCATGTCGGCCCACTTCCTACCGATCATAGAGCAGGGTTCAGTGGAGAGATTGAGATGCCTCTATGTGCATTAGATTGTGTGGCTACATAGAGTACCATTGACGATTGTCTCTGATCATGATGTACACTTTACTTCCTGTCTATGAAAGGTGGTGTAAGAAGATTTTAGGATGCAACTTTGTTTGAGCACCGCCTTCCATCCTCAGACAGATGGCCAGACTGAGTGGACCATTTAGATCCTCGGGGACATGCTCCACGCTTGTGTCCTCGACTTCAGTCATAGTTGGGAGGATCACTTACCTATGGTGGAGTTTTCATAAAACAACAGTTATCACTCCACCATTGGGATGACACCTTTCGAAGTGTTGTACTTGCGACCTTACAGATCACCTTTGTGCTGGAATGACCCAGGGGAGTCGGCACTAGTTAGAACAGAGATGGTACAAGCTACCACAAAGAAGGTGCAGATCATCCAGGAGCGGATGAAGACAACACAAAGCAGTCATAAGTCGTATGCTGACAGGAGACAGAGACCTCTAGATTTATAGGATGGGGACCACATCTTTCAATGGGTCTCACCTTGATGAGGTCTAAAAAGATTTGGCTGAGGCGGAAAGTTATCTTCGAGATTCATCGGACCTTTTCAGGTCCACAACAGAGTTGGCGAGGTGTCTTACCAGTTAGCTCTTCCACCTTAGTTGCATCAGGTGCGCAGCGTCTTCCACATATCCCAGCTGAGGAGATATGCGCATGACCCTTACCACATCATCGACCACGACGAGCTGGATGTCGACGATGTGGAAACTTTTATGGAGGTTCTATTAGAGATTTAGGATCGAAAGGAGCGGGTCCTTCATGGACAGTCGATACCTCTAGTACGTGTTCGCTGGAAGCACGAGAACCTCCAAGAGAACACATGGGAGCGGGAGGCTCATATTCATCCTCAGTACCCCCACTTGTTCCCTTAGTTATGAGTTGTAGCTTATAGATATGTAAATCCCTGAGGTGGGGAGAATGTAAAGATCCGTAATTTCCATGTAAATTGTTTTTTTATTAAATGGGAATTTTACGAGTCCGCAAAAATTGACGAAGTGTGATTCCAAGGCCTGGTGTGCCCAGAATCAATTTCTGAAGTTTTGTTCTGGTACATTCAATAAATGTACGAGTGGGTTTTTATAACATTTGAGCTGGTGCTCGAAACTAAAATCCGAGGGTGCCATTGAACTCGCAGCGCTGGTATTCACTTAGGGACACTTTCACCATAATGACAGTGGGTCGAGAGTAAAAGATTGTTTTTGGGTTTTCTGTGGAAAATAAAAAATAAAATGAACTATAATTTATTTTCTTTTTGAGCCACCATGTGGAAGTTGGAGGTGGGGTCTTCCAGAACTAAACCTCCTTGTGGGGGTTGAAGTGTGAGACCACCCGACCATAACCTCCCATGAGAGGTTATGGTGGTGGGGCCCACCCTAACCTAACCTCCCATGAGAGATTATGATGTGGGGACCAACTGGGACTAAACCCCCCCTAATAATGGTGGGAGAGGAAAACCTCCCAACTACCCTCATTAAGGAGGGAGAGTCGCTCCACCCCCCTCCTTTAATGGTGTCAACCCTTCATCTCTTTTAATTATGTCATCCTCATGAATTAATTAAGTGAAGCTAACTTAATTAATTCACCCAATTTTAATTCTTATGCCAATGAATTAATAGATTTTATAATATATTATTTTTGGATAACTTTTATTTTGTTGGCAAAGGAGGAAGGATCTTTTGAGATAAAAGCTCTCGCCAATGAAGAACGAAGAATGCGTTCTTCGAATGAAGAATGCCGGCAAGGAGCGTCTTCGACATCTACCTCGGAAGTACCTTGTGGAACCAACCGACATGGGACGTCTTCGACGACCGACCCTCCATCCTCATCATCGTCAACAAACTGACGTAAAAGCTTGATATTGGAAGTGTGTGGAAGATGCGATGAATGACGAAAAATCTGTATTCTTCCCCTTGACTTTGTCAACAAACAACAAACAAATGTAGGGGTTTAATTTTATTTAAGTATGGCATTATTTCCTTGTTACTTTTCTTCCAAAACAAAGAACACGGACCAACTTATTATTAAGTTGATCCGCGAATGTTTTTCCTTGCGGGTTGGGAATATTTTTTTTAATGAGGGATTATGGGAATTGATGTTTTTAAGATATCTTCCATGCTTGTTCGTTGCATCATTCTTGTGAGCCAATTGAAATCACTCTAAATGCGGAAGGGTGCGGACCAAACCAATGTAGTCCGACCCCACCACCAATCTTCTTTGTGATGTTATTCGGCATGGAGATGGGGAGATGAAGGCGAATAAGGAAACTTGCACCACCCCCACAACTATCTGGTGCCCTGGGCCAAACCGCGCCACCCTTCGGCTTCTGAGCTGCCCCGGCCGCACTGCCCGCCTGCCGCACCACCCGTCTGCCGAACCGAGCAAGCCGTGCCACACCCTGGCCGAGCCGTGCCCTGACCGCACCGCACCATGACTCCCGACCACTTTACCTCCCGCTCCTCCCATGTGCCCCACGCCGCCGCTGGCCGAACCGGCCTGACGTCCTCCTCCCTCCCCGGGGCTCCGCCGGCCACGTGCCCCGCGACGCCCCGACCGCGCCACCCCAGCACCGGGCTGAGCCACCTTGAGCTGGCCCCTCGTGGTGCCCTCCGGGACGAGCCTCATCCTCGTGGTTCCATCTGGGCTAATCCTCCCTCACGTCGACCCGTGACCGGTCAGCGCTCTGGCGACCGGTCCACACTCTCGCGGCTCTCCACGAACCCTCGCGGCCCGCTGGGCTGGGCCCAATGGGCCGGGTTGAACCTAATGGGTTGGAACTCCTAACGGGCTGGGCCAGACCCAATGGGTTAGGCCAAGTCGACCCAGACTGGGTCGGCCCAGACTGGGTCGTGCTGGGTTAGTCCGACCTGGTCGGACCAGACCCAGGCCCACTATGACCCTTTACATTGTTTTTACCATTTCTTTGGCACCGAGCGTTCGTTTAATGAACCGTTAGCGGCCCTGGTAATCTTGGAGAATGAAGGTCCCTTTCAGTATACCATAATAGAGTTTGGGGTATAGTTGAGATATGGCAAGGTTGGATCGTGCATGAATCCAACCGGGCCCCCCAGGACTAAAAGGCTAATAAATCACAAACCGGGCATCCGATTGATGCTCCGTCTGTTGCATTGAGACCTCTATGACGTGGAGGACCTTTGAGATAATTCTTCATGGGACTTTGTGAAAGTTAGAGTACCGACCAGTAGCTCATGGAGTGGATCCTTCCAAAGATGAGCGGACAGAGTGCAGAGACCTAATAGCTGGCTGAGACATGATGACTACAGACTGATTGACTCAGAGTGAGTCGACTAGCCTAGTGGGGAGCGCCTGGTTGTGGTGGAAGAACCACGGAGAAGGAGGGCTTGGTTGTGGCTGCAGACCTGAAGTACTCGACAGGAGGAGTACCTCTGCAGGCTATTAGGGGGAGCGCCTGATTGTGGCGGCAGACCCACGGTGGGGAGTGCCTTGGTGACGCATCATACCCACGGTACTCGACAGGAGGAGTACCTCAATAGTCCAAGGATAGTGGGAAGCACCTTGGTGTCATGGAATTCCCACTTTACTCGACAGAGGAGGAGTTCTACAGTATCCGTGGTTTTGATAATGTGAATAAAAATCTTGGATGAGCTGAGTCAGTAACTTTTTGTGTTTTTTCTCATGATTGAGATGGATTACTTGATAACTTAGGTATATGTATGGGCATATACCTAAGTGGGGTTATATGTTGATTTCATACTTTATGGTTTATCTTTGTTGGATTTTGTGAGACCTTGAGGGTCTCGGGGTCCCTATTGAGTATCATTATACTCACCCCTGCACAGGCTATGCCTGCACCTCGTTGTGTTGGATGCAGACGATGGACAGTGCTGATCGAGGCTAAGAGTACCAGGACTGGATGGTACCCAGAGGTGGACCTTACGATGTGTCTGTACCCAGAGGAGACGGATGAATGTATAGAGCTGAGGAGATGATCTGTACCTACCCTTCATGTAGGAACCTTGGAGGATGACCCATCGACAATTTTTCTTTTCTCCAGTTGTACTTTCAGTTTCTTGTACTTTACAGTTGGGATTGTATTTATGGCCCCTTTTACTTTCAACACACTTTTGTTATACAGTTTTACTTAGTTTTTTGTTTCTAGCTTGTTCTCTTCTGTGTGTGTTTACAGGTTGTAAAGGAAATTCCTTCCAAGTTTTAGGGAATTATGCCTTTGGTGCTAGTCGCCAGCCCCTGGCCTATAAAAGGAGGGCTTGGGGTAGTCACGGCATGGGCCCTGGGGGACTGGTCGTGACAATCCAAAATAGCTACTCATATAATACCTTAATAGTTAGATCATATTCCATTTCATAGAGTAAGAATCCCAACTAATCATGATTAACTATCATAGTTAATCATGAAATAACCATCAAAATATATTCTCAATATCTCTTTGTCAAAACCCAATCTGTGAACTCGATCTCATATATGGAATAACCAAATGGTTAACTTATGACTCTAAAGAACCAAATCCATAATAGTATATAACATAACCACAAATAAATGGTTTATAATAGAACCACCTATCATAATAACAATGGGTATGAACTCTAATATAAATAAAAATAATATAAACATGCATTATAAAAACATTCTAAATGAAAATAATTTTTTCATATTGAAATCAATTATTTTTAGCAAAATTGCACACAAAAAAGGAATTTATATTATTTTAAAAAATCCATTTAATCATGAAAAGGATGATTAAAATCATTAAGGCATTAAGAATATGGCAATATATGATTCTGTTGTATAGGTTTATAAAACATTCATTATGTATTCCTTGATATAAATTTCAAAAAGTACTACATTTGAAAAATGATGAAAATATTCCATTAAAAAGGTATTGTAAATATTGAAACATAGTAAAAAAGAAAATGAAAATAATTTAATAAAATTAAAAACATTTTTTAAAAACATTTATATAAACATGTACATGGAGAAAGAAGATTGCTTTATGGGAAACATAAAAAATATAATTAAAATTATATTCCCTTTCCTTGAGTCTGACTCGTGATTTACATTATTAAACTTATGAGATAATGAAATTAGGTTAATTTATACTTTAATAATAACCATATTTAAATTCATTCTAAATTTTATATCACTTATTTTCATGTTATATATAGTTACATAATGATTTATGTTCATGTTGTAAAATTTGATGATATCTAGTTCAGAAGCCCGTAATGCCTTTGGTAACATGAATGTGGTCAAAGGGATTAGCATTCAATCATCTCAAAAAAATTAATGACATAATTATTTATTTTTTAAATTTATTATGATTTTTAATCAACCCATTTAATATAGTTATAAAAAACTTACTACGTCACAATCATGAAGATGGTATGTTGTATATACGCAAGAGTAACGTTTCCATTTTCAATGATCATTATGGTTAGAAGTTAAGTATTATTTTATATTTAAGTAATGATAAAAATATGTCAAATATAATATAACATTTTTAAATATACTTATATATATATCATTCTATGTGATGTGGTGATGAAAAATTAATAGCATCACTTGGTTGAGGTGGTAGTAAACATGTATGCACAAACAACATTACCATTTTTCTGTGCATGAAATGGTAAAAACTTAAATGATATATTATATTTTAATATTGATAAATATTTAATTAATATCAGGAAAAAAATTAATTCCATCATTATTATCCACCCATGTGAGATGGTGTTGGTAAAAGAGTTCTATCATTCCTTGAGGCGGTAGTATGTCATACACATGATAGATGAAGTCATTTACCATTTGATGGAACTGAAGATGGATTTAGGTCATTCAACTAAAAGAAATAAATTAAATTAAAATTTTGATATAGTTTATTTTATTTTTTCATGGATGAATATGGTTTAAAGAATGGGGAAGAATAAATAAAATAGAAATGGTCATTTAAAAACGATACTTCTCTTTCAGATATTATCCTTTTCTAAATACCTTAATACATCTATGATTTGTATTATTCTTATGAAAAGAAACATACGATGAGTAATATAATTAAAGGAAATGTTTTTTTAGTGAATTATTTTATATAAATAGGTTTTTAACTATGAAGGATTGACAATAAGGGCACCCTCTAGTAAGAGAGGGGAGGGGCACTCTTGGAATTTATCAAAATATTAAAAAATAACGAGAGTATTGTAAACTCATATGCTTACAGATGTCCTATTAATTCATAACATAAGATGTTTAATTAAATTTATTTGATTTTTTTTCTTATTTTATATTTTTAATTTATTTAATAAAATATTAATCTAATGAAATATTATTATTTCTAATTTTCAAACCACTCAGTACATTGACTATTAAATCATAAATAATACAAGTAAAATTATAAACAAGTATATTATTACATCCTAATAATGTAATGTCCATATATAAAATATTTTTTCACATTATTTATCTAAATTTATATTTATCTTACAATTATGAATATCATTTATTTAATTTCCATTCATTGAATAATTACATTGTTAGCATTGATTAGGATTTTATGTAAATTATTTCAATAGTAAAAATTATTAATAAATTAATACGATGAATAAATGTCATTTATGTTTAAAAATAATATTTATAATAAATACAATCCTATTAATTATAAAATATTAAAAATATTACACAATATAAAAACAAGAGTGTGACATATTTGATATTTTTTATATAAAATACTATAAAATCCATAATAAATAATACTATAAAATACTATAATTTCACCAAAACGTCATAAATAAATCCATACCATGTATATTAAATTATTATGATAAAAATAGACATTTATATTTGTTAAATGTTAATTTTATGTTGCATGTATATCATAAATGCACATGTAATGTTTTTTCACACTTTATTGGTCTTGCATAAGCATTGAGAAAGAATTTCGATAAGACACGTTATATATGAAAATAAAATTCTAGAATAACGATTATAATAAAATAATATATTTAAAATTTAATATCTAAATCTATTAAGTACTTATCTTATCCGAGTAATTCTTTTTTTGATATGAAATTTGACGTTTTCAGTGCTATGTAGGCTCTACATCAGCATTGTAAATGATTTTTATATTTATTATAGAATAAACTATAATCTATATATTTTCAATTATTTTTGAATTATATTTATATAACATTATCATAAATAATTCTTTCTGTATTTTTCATATATTTTTATATTGTATCTATATCCTAATGATCTTATAAAGGATGATGAATTTTAGAAAGTCAATAATTTTTACTATTCAATATGAATTAAACCCTTTCAGAAAAATGAAAAAAATCATAATTGGATAACTTTCGACATAAAAATCCAGAAAAAAAATCATTAAATTAAATTAGCTTCCTATAGTTTATTTAAATTAATTTTAAAATAAATGTGAAAAATGAGAAAAAATCTATTTTTTATTAGTGTTTTTCTTAAAAATGCTTATTTATTTATAAAAAGTATTTAAACTCAATTTATATTAAAAAATTGATTTCAATGACCATAATTGAATTAAGAATAATATTTTATAAACATTTTTTTATTTGAAACCATTTTAAAATAAAATGGAACTTTACAATTGGTTGAATAAAAAATATAGTTTTCTATAAATATCTGAATTTTTAACTATTCATTAGAAAATTAATCTTTTCAAAATATATGTGAAAATATTAACCACAAGATAATTTAGGTATAGTTATTTAAAGATATATTATTATTTTATAAAATCATTTTTATGGATGTTCAACAAATTGACTATAATAGTTACTCATAATTAGAAAGAAACCCCATTTTAATGAAATCGTATTTCTAAAGCATAACATAAAAAAATTTGAGTACATATTTCATAATAATACAATAATAAATTTTCATTGAGTTGTTACTTTATATAAATATGTTTCATAATTCGGTTAACACTATTTATACCCTCCAATTTAATTGAATGGTTGTAATAGTCATATGTCACTGTTCTTTTAATCTCAGTATTGTATATATTATACGTTATCGAATAAAATATTCATAAAAAATATTCCCATGAAGTTACATCCCCCCATTAATCAAATTTCCTCATCAAAATTCGAACTATGGATAAAAAACTAGGGTCTTTAATTTTAAATATATCATTGTTGAAATCCCACATCCAGAAAGTTTACTTAAACATTGAATTTATAAGGTAATAATTGGAAGTAAAAAAGGTCACCTGGAGTGACACATAATATATTTTAAAATGGTATTTTATTATTGGTAAGTCAAAACATGGACATAGAAGATAAAACTAACCCCCAAAGGTAGACAGATAGTGACAGAAAACAAGATCATGTGAAAGTTAACCATAAAAAATTGTAAATCTATGACATGTTAAATGGACATTGATTTATTGGTAATAAATTTAAATGGGTAAAATTTATATTTTAATTTTAATTTTAAAATTTTAAGGAATTATTTAACAATTTAGACTATTAACATATAGAAATACACTTACATGAAAAGTAGGCTTTAAAACTTTAATCAATTTCACTAACAATGTTATCATTTTCTCCATTTAGGGATAATTTAGAATGAATTTTTCATGCCAAGATCATAAGAATAAACTTTGATAGATTATAGAAAACAAAAAAGGAATAACTATTTATTTGTCCTATATTAAGGATATATCCAAAACCGGAAATTTTATCCCAATATAAGATAATTTCTAGAATAAGTAACTCTTAAAATGAAAAAATCATACATTCAATCTTCAAAATTAAATTGTAATTCCAAAATATCAATATAAATTGTTCAAATAATAATTATCCTTAAAATTAATCAAAAAAAATTCTTGATATTGATTTAAGACAAAAAAATTGAAGCATTTGATCCCATCATCTTCAAATATAATTTATGATTTTATTTCTAAATATCATAAAGGACTCATAATGTCTACTTCGAAAATGTAATTTATCATAACTAATATTCTCAATGTTATTTTACTCATTTCCATAAATCTATTAAATAAATATATAGAAAGTTTATAATAATATATGATTCAAAACATAATTGTTCCTTCATGACTTAAATTAAATCCCAAAATATTATATTTAACATAATCCTATAATGTTCCCATTAAATTATAGTGATCTTATTTAGGAACAACATTAATCATTTCATCAAAAATTATATTTCAAGTCCCATTATTATTTATATGGTAACAAACAATCCAAAATAAATTTATTCTTCATATATAAGATAATTTAACTATGAAAATAATTTCATTCTAACAGTGACATCTTGTAGGCTAGTGGTACGTTATTCACCCTTGTCACTCATCGATTGTGGCTTCAAAACTTCCAAACTTTTTAAATGTGATGGGATTTCTCAAAACCTGGGGGATTTCCATTTTTTAAAACTAAATTATTTTAATACATATAAAAATTAGAGAAATTTGAGATACATCATCAATGATAACCATATAATATTCCTCATTAATGCAATTTTTTGATATAAAAGTTTTCTCAGACCATTCATTTTGTATCCCAAAATGTAAAAACCCACAATGAATTGAAAATAAATGATCATATAAACCATAAGGGGGAAAAATATATTTAATCATATGTCCACCATAATTAAAGTAATTATTCATAAAAATTCATTTTCAGTAAATCCTATATTAAAACTAATATTTTTATTACCATAAACGTATCAGAAAATACTCATAATCTTATTAGCCATCTGCCACTTAAATCTTTTAGAGGGTTGTCTAAGAAATTGAAATAAGATCAGTTATAAACATTAAACCCATGATGGTATTCAAAACTCCTTATTAAAATGACTTGATACCATCCAAATTTGTAAGGAAATCTAAACCTACCTCGGATAACATCTGTAAGGAAATTTTTTTAAGAATTATATATCCAAGTGTTTTTCAAATAGAAAACACATTTTCATAGTCCCATGTATCTCCTTGTTTTTTTATTTTAGGGAATTACAACAAACACTTATATAGGAAATATATTTAATTATATGTCAACAATTTCAATGAGTAGAATTTTTTCCACCAAATAAAACATTTTAAATGAAACATGGATTGTTATGATGATAAATCTCACAATTTTTATCTTTTAATCATCCTCGTCCCAACTCTAACTTATGTTCTATGGAAAAAATTTTAACACATGGGATGATCTCAAAAAGATCATTAAGGAACATAAAAATAAATAAATCCATTAGTCCGATGTAAAACATGGAAAAAATAATATACAAAACATTATCACACTATTTATTGAGAATATGGAATTAATGATTTTATTATAAATAAAATACACATCATTAAAATAGAAAAAGTTTTAATACCCATAGAAATAATATATAAAACATGTTTGAATCATAACAAATCATTGGGGTGTCAACCAAAACTAATCATGGAAGACCCTCAATGTTATATTTCGATCATTTTCATAGAGTAATAGTCATAGATAATAATAATAATTTTCTATTTTAGTAAATCATTAAATAACCATCTCAGTATATTTCAATAGTCACTTAGGGGTACCTGAATTAGTTAACCCCATATCATATATAAAATCAAAATATGGAAAACATCAATCTCTAGAGTACACAATGCATAGAGGTTATAACAGATCCACATATTCATGGTATATAACTGAACCATTAATCATGATAACCATTCTCAAGATCAATAACATAATCATAAATCATGAAAACATTCATCATTAAAACATTAAAAAAAATGTACTTTTTAATTTAAAATAGATTATTTTTGGAAAAAACTACATGAATACAGTAGAAACTAAGTTCTCTAAAAATGACCTTATAAGAAATTAATTGAAGCACAAAATCCTTAAGGCTTCATAATGGTAGGAAATTCAGATCATCCCCTATATATTAAAAATAATTCCTTCTCTCTTTTTTTGTCAAAAATATCAAAAAGTACACCGTTTGGATAATTATGAAAATATTCCATTAAAAAATATCAATTGAAAATAAAAAAATTGTAAAAATATCATCATAAAATTTAGGAATTTTAAAAACATTTTTTGAAACTATTTCTATAAAACATGGAAATGGATTACAAATGGGATTTTATGACAATCATTAAAAAGATAATTTAAATAAATATCCATTACCATGATCCTGACTCATCACATACTTTAATTATCTTCATGAATAATAAATGTTTTAAATTTTTAAATTTTATAAGAAAAATTTTTATGTTTATTGTACATTTTATATTAGTTATTATAATATAATATACTATTATATAAACATTTAATTTCATGTGAGATGTTTTGATCATATTCGGTTCCTAAGTCCATATTGAAATTATTAGCTTCACTGTGGTAAATGTTATCAGAATTCTATCATACAAATAAAAATATTCATGAAATAATAAGCAATTTATACATTAATTATAA
Organism: Viscum album; assembly: GCA_963277665.1. Classification (NCBI taxonomy): domain Eukaryota; kingdom Viridiplantae; phylum Streptophyta; class Magnoliopsida; order Santalales; family Viscaceae; genus Viscum; species Viscum album. The sequence goes on from OY728162.1 coordinate 1,223,704,450, forward strand.
TTTAAAATCCATCCATTATATATGGTTTTTAAAAATGAATGAGGTTGTATTCATGGAGACTAATGGACATACATACACCTGAGTAACGTTTCCATTATTCAACGAACATTATTGTAAGAAGGTAATAATATTTTTAACATTAAATATTCAAAATAATATTATAAATAAAATTTTAATTCATTAAATATAAATATTGATAATATTCCATAAAATTTGTTTTTAGAAAATGAATCACATTTATTCATGGAGTTGGCAGTCTACATCTTTACACAAATGAAGTTGTCATTTTATTATGCATGGAATGGAAAGATCACAATTGATATATAATCATTTGATAATGATAATATTTAAAAAAATATCATATATAAAAATAATTTCCACCATATTAATCCAACAATGATATATTGTTATGGAAATCAAGGTAAATCTATTCAAGATGCTGTAGTCTTCCAAACACAAGATCGATGAGTTACTTTCTCATTTGATGGAAGTGTAGATGGATATTTGTCATGAAAATAATATAATAACATATAATAATTCATATTATAGTTTATTTTTTTAACATGGTTGATTAATGATTGAGGAATTTGGATGAATAAATACAACAAAAATTCTCGATTAAAAATGATTCCCCTACATATGAAAATCTAGTTTTATTAACACCTTAAGACCAGATATATTTTTATTCTTCCCAAAAAATGTCATATAGCATGAGAGATTAAATAAAATTAAATTTTTAGGTATTTTTTATATCAAATAGGTTTTTAATTTTTAATGATTGAAAAGAAGAGGTCACCTTTATTAAGTGAGAGGAGGGGCACTCATGGAATTTCCCAAAAAATTAATATATAATAATACTATTCTAGAGACCAATGCTTCCAAATAGACTAAAAATTCACATGGGACGAAATATTATATCATCTATTATCATATTTGTTCATAGTTGGTATTTTTCTGATTTTTAAATAATTTAATAAATCATTAATATCATATTTTATAATTATTTTCAATTTTTGATACTAAACATTACTTTGACTATAGAAATATCTCGAAAACAACTAAAATTTGAACTGACATTTTTTTAAATTATAAAAAATACATATATAATATAAAAAATTACTTTATGACTTTATTTATATCAAATTATAATTATTTTAATATTTGTAATATCATTTTCTTTAATTTTCTGTAAATTTAATAATTTCCACGTCATCATTGAGTAAATATTTAAGTTAACTATTTCATCACAAAAATTTAGAAATATAAATAATAAGATTAATATATGTCTTATATATTTTCGAATAATGGTTATATTGGAACATAATTTTTTATATATTAATAATGAATGTATTATATTTATTTAAAAAATATTGGTATATGTTTGAAATGTTTTTTAAATAAAATACTATAAAATCATAGTCTCATATATGATCCTGAAAAGGTAAAAATTAAATTTATATCATTTAAATAAAATTATTATTATCAAAATTTCTATATAAATTAATTCAGTATTAGTTATAACAAATATATTTATAGTGAAAACACATTTAATGTGTTTTTTTTACTTTGTTGTCCTTACACAAACATTGTATGAGAATTATTATAAATCAATTATTATATAACTATAAAATTGATGTATGATCATAAAAATAATAATTAATATTTAATATTTAATATCAAGGTATATTAGGTACATTTATCACCCAAATTATTATTTTCAGGATACCAAATCTTACTTTTCCAATGATGTGCAAGCTTTGTGTTAGCAATGAAAATGATTTTCATATTTATTTTGGAACAAATTATCATCAATATGTTTTTAATTAAATTATAGATATATTTATATTATGTTATCAAACATTATTCTTTATATATGTTTAATAAATTTTGATATTTTATTTATTTCTTATAGATGTCATAAAATACATATTATTTCATAAAAATTGTATTTTCATTATTTTGTAATAATATAACTTCTTAAAAGAAGTAAAAAATAATAGTATAAATTTAATTTTATGAAATTTAATTACTATAATAGATAGAATTTTTTTAAAATAAATTCACAATAATGGATGAAAATAAATTTTTATAAAAACAATTCAGTTTTGAAGAAATGCATCTTTATGTATAAAAATTATATTACACAAAATGAAATTATATAAATTATATTAATTTACCTAATTGAATAATTAATAATTTAATGGAACATTATTTTCTTTAATACAATCCTAAAATAAAATGTAACTTCATAAAATGTTCAAACAAAAATAATGTTTTCAATAAAAATCGATATTTTTCAATACTCATTGAAAAAAATTTATATTAAAAAAAAGAAAAATATACACATGTCTTTATTTTTTATTATTATTTCAAAATATAAATATTTTTATATAATAAAATTTATTAAATTTCAAATATTTAATTATAATTCTCATTCCTAAAAAGAAATAAAACTCATTTTTTAGTAAAAACAACTTTTGAATCATAACATAACTGAAACTTATATACATATTTAATATGAATTGATCATTGAATTTTTATTTATTAGGTAATATATATATATATATATATATATCACAATTCTGTTAATACTATTTATTCCCTCTAATTTAACGGATTGGTTATAACTATCATATTTAAATAATAAAAATAATTTTTTTATTTGAGTATGGTGTAGCATATATTGTAGGCTATATAACATAGAATTTTTTATGACTCATGATTTTATAGTATATGTAGAAATGATAGGGGTGGGATGAACTTTATATATGGGGGAGGGGACATACTGTTAAATTTTTAAAACAAAAAAATATCCCATATTTTCATCATTGTTAAAAGGATCCAAAATGGGACACTTTCTAACCATATAAAATATAATGTCAAAATATTTCCATATGTTAAGAATTATAAATGTTTTTGTAATTTTTCTTTGTTATCTATTTAGTTTAATCCCCAGTAAGCATATTTTTATTTTAACCAAATAATTTTGACTATATTGACTATTTATTATTACAAAAAATTATGTTGAAAGTATTAGATAATATAAATATTGATGGTTAAAAATATGTAATCAATTATTCAAAATTAAACTCAAAGACGTGGTAAAATTTCATTTAAATATAAACCCTCAGTTGGGTTAAAAAAATGGGTTTTGATGAATTACTTTTTTTTGGAAAAGATGATCTCATATTAACTAGAAACCAAGTAATCATAATTTGATGAATATCAATTAATCTATATACATATATAATAAATAGTTTTACTTTGTATCATTCTTGATTATGGAGGTTTTAATTATATTATATGAATAAGTTTATATAATCTAATTTTTTTTAGAAAAAATTTGTTTTAAAGCATAAACATAATCATATACTAAAATATTGTAAAAATTTATTAAATGTAATTAATTGTAAATAATATAAATAAATTAAAAATATATTAATTATTTATAATGTGAAAATTATATTTTTATTCAATTTATTCAGATGTATTTAGAATTTAGTAAATATATGTATCGTCATTATTCACCGAAGAGGTAATACATCTAAAAAATCCCAAAATATCACCATAAATGAAAATAAATATTGTGATTTACAATATGAGGATTGTTTTTTATAATAATTTCTCTAAATGTGGTAAATGTTAATTTTAATTTATTTATGAAAATTGATACTAAACAACATTTTTGTAAAATATAGTTTTTTCACAAAACAGTTGATTTTCATTCAAATGGTTATCTTTTTATTTCTAATGAGTAGATGGCCATTTAATTTTTTTATAAATGAGTAATTTATATAATTTTCATAGTTTATTTAGTCCTATATATACCTTCTAACATAATGGATATGTTATACTAGTCATGTTTAATTAATAATATTTTTACATGGTAACATGTTTCATGTAAACTTTATATTTCATGCCTCACAAACTATCGAATAGATATAATATAATTAAATTGAAATGTATTGAAATGTCTTTCTATGTTACCTTATCCATTAATCATGGAATTCCATGCCACATGTGAAAATGATCAAGTTTTTTATATTTGAATATCTTGGGGTTTTGTAAAAAATTGATCTTTTCATTCAGGTATAAATGATGTATTAAAATGGGGGAATCATTTTAGTGGGATCTCATTTCATAATTGATCATATTAATAGTAATATAACGTGATTATAATCTCCTAAATCCTTATTTTTTTCTTTATTAAACAACACCATTTTAAAACCTAACCTAATTATTAATCCTTTTAAATCAGTATGTTAAGGAATATAACCCCTAAATATGATAACATAAAAGGATTTCTTAAGGAAGAAAAACTATATGCGTTAGAAAAACACCATATAGAGTAACAATGTTTTTTTCAATATGTGAATGTAGATTCTTTTGTGAAGAATAAAAACATTCATTTATGTTTTCAATGTAATTTAATTAATGATAACCTTTTAAATTCTTATCACACATACTTTATTTGATAGGATATGTTAGTGATACTCAGTATTATTGAGTATGATAATGTTTTAGAGAGACTAATTATTTCTTTAATTGTAGTTTATGAAACGAATAAATCGTATTTTCTTGAATGGAAATGTACCAATAGGAAGAATAAATTTATGTTAAATTTACTATATATTTTCATGTATTGAAAAATTAACCACGAAATGTTTTTGAGGCCATGATGTTTAATAGATAGTATATAGTGGTAAATTTTAAAACCATAAGAATAAATTTTCATTATATAGTTCAATGATGTTTCTTCATGTATACATTCGAGGCCATTGAACCCAGAATATGTTTTGCTAAAACAATATTAAATATTAAATATGAAAGAATTATTCATTATAACAGAATTTGATTTATTAAAATTCTATGGAATATCCATGTATGGTCTCTCTGATATAGAAATTAATTATCTAAATTTTAAGGTTATGTGATATAAAATGAATTCCTTACATGTTTTCAAAATACCAAGTAGTTATAAGTCAAGATAATAATTTATTGAGCTTATTTTTCACATTAATGTGATGAAAATTTTTATTTCTAAAACATTGCTTAAATTTAATGGTATCTCAGTTGAATCTAAATAAATAATGTGCATCATAATATTTTATGAAAACAACTTGTGTACATAGAGTTCATATAAAGATAATGAGATTATTAATTTTATACACATGTAAATACAACAAGCCAAAAGCCTGCAATGGATGCCTTATTTTATTAAACTAGAATAAGATAATGGAATCACATCCAAAAGGACTAAATAGCTTACTAGTCTTAGTAAACTAGATACGTACTTCAAATTACCACTAAATTTTAGAAAATTAAATACACACATAATATCATTTATAATTCCATTATTCCCCCTTGGTTCATCTAAGAATATCAATTATAAAACACTTTCTCATATCATGGGGAAAATTGGAACATAAGAATGGGGTGAGATAAGATGTTTAGTAAGGTTAAATGAATAGTTGAGTCCATTAGAAAGTATGGTACACAAAAATATTGTAATGTGAACAAATGAACCACATTCCATTAAATAGAAACATGGGAACAATATGCCAAGAATAAACAATAATAAAATAATACTATAAAAGTAATCACATGAGAATGAATCATATAATTGGATATTATAATATTTTAATAATCACATGGAATATAAACAACTAATCTAATAAATATGTAATGTATAATACTAGACTTCCAAAACATAGTATCAAGGCCTTGGAAAAGAAATCTACATAAATGGGTAATGCCTCAGCCAATACCCAGTCTAGTTTGTCTCATGATACTTACCGAAAAATCATGGGACTATAGAGGCCCCCTACTATCTCTTACTAAGTCAAATGAATTCCTCATTTAAAATTTTATGAAACAATATCAACATATAAATTTTTATTAAAAATATGAAAATTAAATGTTAATACATTAACTGTAAACCATGAATGGTATCGAAATATCACATCCATATTCAAATACATAGTAAACCATGTAATAAAAATGGTAAATGATATTAAAAGATATAAACCTCAATTAAGAATATAATTTAAAAATATGTGTTTATATAGATGAAAATAAACATATAAAATCATTATAAATTTGTTGATGAAAATACCCTATCCCTTTGGAAATAAATTGTTTTTATGAAGAATAAAATTTATAAAAGAAAAAATTATATTTGAAAATAATTAGAAAAAAATAAAGGATGTTATTGATCATCAATGAATAATGAAAATAGAAATATATGGCCATGTTATATAAGTTAAACTATAATACTTCTTTATTTTTGTTGGAAAAGCCTCTATGAGCACTGTTTTAAAAATGAAAAAATATGTATTTCCCTAGATTTTATCAAATTTAAAACGGGTTAAAAATTACATTAAAAAATAATTGTAGAATATTATTGATAATTGGAATTCATTTTCAGAAAACATGGACATGGAGGATAAATATTCCCCAGTAGAAATGTAAACATAAACAGTCCTAAAAAATGTATAGATCAACAAACAAACCCTTACCTACAAAATTACCTTAGTTAGAAATAATTTAACCTAATGTAGAATGGTTTAAACCATGCTAATAATTTATTCCAAAACCATGTCCATATTTATACAATTATATACAATCCTCCTATTTCATTTTATCATCCATTTGTAAATAATATTTCAATATTACGCATGCTCTGTGTGTTACCTGCATCGTTTTCCTATGCACATTTTTCTAGTATATCCTAGATATAGTGCATAGGATATATTTCTACATTCAATAAACTTTTATCAATTTTATAAATAATATATTTATTAATTGAGTACATTTTTTTGAATCATTCTGGATTGGTGAACAAGGAATATAAATCACATCACTTCAGGGAGATTGTAGGTCGTATGTACACTCATGTGACGTTATCATTCTCTTAATGTTGAAAGGGTTGGGAATAAGATGATATATTAATATTTGTACAATCAATATAATCTCATAATTATCATATATATATAAATTATCTCAACCATTATAACCATCCTTGTAAAGTGGTGATGAAAAAAATTACACCACAATGTGAAGAAGGTATGTTATACCCACACACACACAAACAATTCTTTCATTTTTTATAGGATGGATAAATATGGAATATGGTTTTCCCATAATCATAATAACATATCAAAATATGTATTATATTTTAGATATTACTTTTTAATAGAAACAACAAATTAAGTGGATGTTCAAGAGTAAATAAACTTGAAAGAGTAAATATGGATGATTACTTCTTCATTGGGGGACTTCTATTATAACTTCTAATTAGGACACTAGGTGTGGTCTTTCAGAAGGACCAAATACACTATAAATTAGATAATTATGTTGAGAAGTGAAATGAGTATATTATTGTAGCACTATATGTCTCATGGTTGTCTGAAGATGTGACTGAGGGTGAAATTATTTATAATTTAGGTGATGGACACTTTCAGAGAACATTAATACATGAAAACATATTAACGATATTCTAGATACGAAGACATAAAATAATCCAATTAATGAATAGTGTATAAATTTTTTTACCATATCTTATCCCCTTTGGTCATATTTAATATTTTATGTTTTTAAATTAGTCTAATATAATATCATTATTTTCAAAATTGATATTATTTAATAAATTTGAATTCAAATGCATCATAAAAAGTGGGAATTCTAATAAATATTTTTAAGAAACCTCTAATATATCATATAGATCTATAAAATTCACTAGGACATCAAATAATCCCAAATATATTAAAATCAATTCTATCAATATTTATTATTTTATTTTTATGTTAATTAAATAAATATTTTATTAGAATTGCAAAATAATTTGAAGTAACTATATAATTTCTAAAAATAATATATATATTTTTATAATTATAATAATTTAAATATAAATTTATTTTTGTTAATATCATCATTTTTAACTTATTTGGAAACATAAAATATAAGGAACGACCTTAAAACTTACATAAAGAAGGAAAACTGTTAGTTTTTAAAAACAACAATTAAACCATTAATACTTTATCATAAGTAATAATTTTCACCTTTATAAAGTAGTAAATACTCTTCACTAAATAAAATATCATTACTTACCCTTTTTTAACCAAAAGATTACCATAAAACCCATATAAAGAACACATAACATATTAAGGTAACTTGGGACATAAACATACATAAATGGAATAACCATACGGTCAACTTACACACATATCACTAAATGAAATATCCATATGGCTGACTTCTATACCCAATGCATTGGAGGTTATAATGTAACCACCTGTCCTAGTATTGACAGAACCACCCGTCATTTGGTTTATCATGTAACCACCCATCAAATGTTCAAGTACCATTATAAAATCATAAGACATAAAACAAATATAAAGGAAAGAAAACATTTCCACATTTCAATCACAATATATCACTTAAATATATTGACATAACAAATCCATTATCAAAACCATTTTCGATAAAAAATTACATAAAAGATTATATGGTATTTATTTTCTTTTAAAAACATTATGGCTTGTTGAGGAATCCAAAGATCAAATAATACTCGCGGCGGCGAAAAAGGTTGTTGTCACCGCATATGTAAAAATAAAAATTCCTTTTTTTCGTTTAGTAAAACGCTCTATAGAAAAATATTCCCTTTTAAAATTCAAGGTTGTTTATACAGTGTATAAAAGAAAGTCGTGTATTAAAACAAAATATGCCTCAATGAAAGGAGATTGAGATGATGTCCCTTACCTCATGTCCGACTTGAATCGATTGTTCTTTAATCTCATGAATAATAAACTAATGTTAATTTCTACTTTATTAAGAACCTTTTTAAAGTTTATCATTCCTTTTATATCAATTATTACCTTGTTATAAACTATATGTAATCATTTAAGTTAATAATGGTCATTTTGTCGATATTTGGTACTTAAGTCAAAAATGGATTTCTTATAATTACATGTTGTTTATGTAGTCAAAGGTTCATTATATACAGAATTATATTCATGATTTGGATATCATATATATCATATATATCCAGCATATGCATGTATTTATAATAGTACATAACATTTAGAGGTAAGAACGCTACTTTCATTTATATTTCATGTTTAATGGAATTAAAACATAATGATACATAGTAGTATTATAATTCCAGTATTGTATCATATATAATATCATTAAATATATCCTTTATACGTACCACATATGGAATGAATGAGTCACATCACTTTGAGGGGGCGGTAGTCCACACTTCCTCAAATGAAATTATCGCGTTTAACCATAATGGAAACCATAAAGGTATGCTATAAATTGAAATTAAAGAAGCGTAAAGAAGACAAAAAAATAATATATATCATATATAAATATAGTTCCATCATAATGGCCACCATGATAGGTGGTTTGAGATATTTGAACAATCATCGTTTCGTGAGGCGTTAGTTTTCCTTCCACAGAAACATTATGTTTTTCACCAATTAGATGGAGGTGTGTGTAAGTAAAATTCAAATAATTATCATTAAAAAATCCTAGTATATTTATGATACTGGTGTTGTTAAAAAAATAAAAGAATAAAAAGAGTTTAGGGGTTGGAGAAGTAAACTAAATGAAAAGAAGTTAAGAGAAACTGTTACCTTTAATTTGGTTAACTTCCTTTGGTTTGAACCAAAATGAATTCTTGAAATTCATTATGCCTAAGGTTAGGCTTCTAGGTGGAAGAGAGAGATGTAAGGATCTTAATTGGGTAGAGTTTAGATGAAATAAAAGGCTTGATAGGTGTGAGTAATTGGTTATAAATGGTCTCCTTTTATAAGGGGGAGGAGGGGATCTTTAGGAAAGTGTGAAAATATTATTTTATTACACAATGATATTTGGTTTATAAAGGTCAAAAAATCATTAAAGGTCAAGATAAGATGAATCATAGTTGAAATAATATCATCCAATTGGAATTGGATAGGTTTTGGATGTTATTTTAATATTTATAATCTTATTTATTTAAATCTTTTATTAATGAGGTAAATACTAGATCATTATTGTGTCATAAATAATTTAATTTATGTGATGTCTAAAAATTATAAAAAAAATACCATGATGTAGGAAATCGTTTTATATTTCCAATTAATATTTATAGTAGAAAATATAATTTATATAAAACCATATAAAAATTAATTTAATAAAAGATTTTTGTTTATGTCATTTTTTCCTTTACATTAAATTAATTAATCTAAAGTGTCATTATCTTTCATAAGTGGCTCCATGGGGTCCCAAAATTGACCCAAAGATGCCCACGGTCTGCCATTACTCATCCAATAAGGTTAGTACAAGTTTTAAGGTAAATTTTGAATATTATAATATTCTTTTAACCTTGAATTACCCTATTTATCTTTAACAGTGGTAAATAAAAGTCAAAAGTTACTATTCATAAAAAATTATTTTCATCTTATTGAACCAAATTTTACTTCTTAAAAACAAACTTGTTTGTCAGAATTTTGAAATTCAATTTACAGATGCGGTAAAATTTCATTTAAATGAAAAAGTCAGTTTTTTTAACAACTACTAAGTGGTTTACCTATTCATCAAAAATTGATGTTTTTAAGAAAAATACCAAAAATTCAGCCTAAGATTTATTTGATATTCTGAATTCAAAAATGATGTCTATTTTTCCAAATTAAAAACATATAAGTGGAATTAATTAATTTAAAATTAATTCCCGTTGTTAAAAGAAATAGCGTGTTTTTAAGAAATATTAACTATCAAAATATTGGCACTTCTTTATGTCCAATTTCAAACTGAAATTAATTCCAATGAACAAAATTGGATTAAATGGTAAAAATATCTTTTAATTACACTTTAAAACCAATTAAAAGGATAATCTAACCATATAAATAAATTATATTAAAAGAGACTTTTGAAATAAAATACAATATTTTCACTATTCATTTAAAAATGAACTTTATCAGAAAAATACCAAAAAATTACCAAAAGTAAAATTTTATGTCCCAAATCTAAAGAAGAATTTTATTTTCTCAAATAGAACTTATAAAACTGACAAAAATAGATTTAAAAAGGGTCCTCCATCAATAGGCGGTAAATCGACCCTTTAAAGAATATTAGAGTATTTTGTGCTTAAAATTGGATTTGTTCACATTTTAAGCCTCTAAATTTTATTGGATAAATGTAAAAACATTTAACAAACATTTATAATCACATTTTAGTTATTTATATTCATTTTTATCAATAAAATGTTTAGGTGTTAACTACCATTTAAAATAATAATATTATATTATTAGTGTGCAACGTAAGATTTCAAAGAAACCTGTTGTTGCGTATCAGGTACGCTATCGAACATTGAAACCATTTTAAAGTAAAATAAATATTTAATTCACAAATATTTTAAAAAAAGAGAGTTTATTATTTCTTTATTTACTCGGGATTTTACATCCTTCCCCCATTTTGGAAATTGCGTCCTCGCAATTTTTATTCACTTATCAAAATAAGTAGGGGTATTTATCCCTCATAGAATTTTCAGATTCCCACATTTCCTCTTCAACCATATGGTTTTTCCAAAAAAATTTTACCTGGTGAATTACCTTATTCCTCAACACTTGCTCCCTACGGTCAAGAATATGAACCGGTTGTTCTTCATAAGAGATATTCTCTTCCAACTAAACTAACTATGTGCTCAAAACATGAGATGGATCTGTCATATACTTTCTTAAAATCGAAACATGAAAAACATTATGTACCTGGGAAAAACATAGAGGTAAATCCACTCTGTACACCACTGATAAAACTTTATCTAAGATTTCATAAGGTCTAATGAACCTCAGACTCAACTTTTCCTTCATACCAAAACGCATCACACTTTTCCATGGAGAAACTTTGAGAAATAAATGATATCCTACCTTAAATGAAAGATCCTTCCTCCAGTTATCTGCATAACTTTTCTGTCTGCTCTGAGCTGTTCTCACGTGCTTCTGAATCAACTGAACTTTCTCTGCCATCTCTTCTACCAATTCTAGTCCCATCAGCTTCCTTTCACCTACTTCATCCCAAAAAGATGGAGTTCGACAATGATTTTCATATAATTCCTCAAATGGAGCCATCTGTATACTAGAATAAAAATTGTTGTTATATGAAAATTCATCCAAAGAAATATGTTGGTCCCAACTTCCCTGGTAATCCAGTGTACAAGCACATAGCATATCCTCCAAGGTCTGAATTGTTCGTTCTGACTTCCTATCTGATTGCGGATGAAAAGATGTACTAAAATTTAATTCAGTACCCAACAACTTCTAAAGGCCTTTCCAAAAGTTAGAAGTAAACCTGAGATCATGATCAGATACAATGGAGAGGGGAACTCCATGAAACCTGACTATCTTTTTAACATACAACCAAGCAAGTTTATCTAGAGACAACGTATCTCAAATAGGAAGGAAATGAATAGATTTAGTCAATCAATCAACAATAACCCAGATTGCATTATTACCTTGAGATGTCTTCGGTAATCCCACAATGAAGTCCATGTATATATTTTCCCATTTACACTCTAGCACCGGTAAAGGCTGAAGCATTACTTTTGGTAACTTCTGATCTTCTTTAACCCGCTGACAAATCAAACACTTCATAGTAAAATCAGAAATATCACTTTTCATTCCATCCCACTAATAATACTCATGAAGATCTCTGTACATCTTAGTACTACCAGGATGAACTGAAAAAGGAGAACTATGAGCTTCACATAAAAATTCATTCTTCAATTGTGAATCACAAGGCACACATAATCTATTTCCAAACCTCAAGACACAATCATTATCAATGCTAAATTCAGACAACTTACCCTTCTAAACCAACTCTACCTTTTTCTGTAACTCACTATCTTCTTTCTGCGTTGGCTTTATTCTGTCTGATAGAGATGATCTCACTAACACCTTATACAAAAAAGAAGAATTTTCTGCACCAACAACTTCTATACCAAAGTTCATCGAATCAAAAACCAAAGGATATTATTATAAAAGTAACATGGTTAATGAAGCATTACTTTTTGACTCAAAGCATCGACTACTTTATTTTATTTTCCCAGATGGTAAAGGATCGTGCAATCGTAATCCTTGATTAATTCCAACCATATCCTCTGTCTCATATTCAATTATTTTTGAGTGAATATATACTTTAAATTTTTTTGGTCAGTATATATTTCACATTTTACTCCATACAAATGATGCTACCAAATTTTTAAAGAAAAACAACAATAGCTAATTCCAAATCATGTGTAGGGTAATTTAACTCATGGGGTTTCAACTAATGTGAAGCATAAGCGATTACCTGATCATTATTCATAAGGACACAACCAAGTCCTTTCAACGAAGCATCACTATTAATAACAAACTCACCAGCTCTAGAAGGTAGTCCTAAAACTTGAGCATTTACCAATCTTTTTTTCAATTCCTATAAACAATCATCACATTCTTTTTTCAAATGAACTTAACACCTTTTTGAGTTAACTTAGTCATTGGAACAGATAACCATGAAAAAGTTTCAACAAACCTCCATTAATAACCTACCAAACCAAGAAAAATATGAATCTCAGTTATACTTGTGGGTCTTGGCCATTCTTCAACATCTTTTGTTTTAGCAGGATCAACCGTTATGCAATTTTTTGAAATAATGTGACCAAGGAAAGAAATTTGTTGCAACCAAAACTCACACTTTCTGAATTTCCCAAACAATTTCTTTTCTTCTACAGTTTGTAAGACAACCCTAAAATTAATTTCATGTTACTCTTTAATTTTGGAATAAACCAAAATATCATCAATAAACACAAACACTATTTATCACCTATGTCAAATGAGCCATCACTATAACAGACTGTTCAATTCTGATTCTGACCATCTCAGGTTGCTGATTTAGAAGATCATTTCACTCTGTATGCCTTTACTGCACAACTTCCCTGTTTCCTCTAAGAAAAACCATTATGATCACATAAATATCTTAGGAGAATCAACATTTTAATCTTTAAATGATATATCATTTCAATATTACCATAAATTAATTTATGGACATTTATTTAACAATACCCTAACTCCTAAAGTTATCTAAACCAACCTCTGATACCAACTATAAGGAACCGGACTTAAAACTTACATAATATTGATTTAAATGAATAATTCACATTGAGGATATTTTTAGGTTTAGATTTTTAGATAATTAGGCCATAACTATTACATTACATCTAAAAAATACAAAGCAGACACTCCTACCCAGTTTTAATTTTTGTTCATAAAATAAAAACTCTTGAAAACAAAGAGTCATGTGTAATTCCATGTTTAAGAGATAAAGACTTTTCCTTGATCCCATCCTTAACCCTATTCCACTTTATGTCCTGTGAAAAACATTTTAAAAACTTGGGATGAGCATAAAAAGCTCAGTAAGGGATACACAAAGAAGGAAAACTGGTAGTTTTTCAAAACAATAATTAAACTATGAATACTTTATCATAAGTAATACTTTTTACCTTTATGAAGTATTAAATACTCTTCATTGAATATGAGATCATTACTTACCCTTTTGTAACCAAAATATTACCATAAAACCCATTAAAAGAACACATAACATATAAAGGTAACTTGAGACATAAACATACTTAAATGGAATAACCATACTCTCGACTTCCACACATATCACTAAATGGAATAGCCATACGAATGACTTCCATACCCAATTCATTGGAGGTTATAATGTAACCACTCATCCTGGTATTCACGACACCACCCGTCATTTGGTTTATCACGTAACCACCCATCAAATATCCAAGTACCATTATAAAATCATAAGACATAAAACAAATATAAAGGAAAGGAAAAATTTCCACATTTCAGTCACAATATATCACATAAATATATTAACATAAAAAATCCATTATCAAAACCATTTTCAATACCAAAATACATAAAAGAGTATATGGTATTTCTTTTCTTTTAAAAACATTACAGCTTGTTGAGGAAGCCAAAGATCAAATAATACTCGCGGTAGTGGAAAAGACCGTTGTCACCGCTTATGTTAAAAGAAAAATTCCTTTTTTTCATTTAGTAAAATGCTTCATAGAAAAATATTCCCTTTGAAAAGTCAAGGGTGTTTATACATCATATAAAATAAAGTCGTGTGTTAAAACAAAATATGCCTCAATGAAAGGAGATTGAGACGAAGTCCCATACCTCGTGTCCGACTTGACTCGTTCATTCTTTAATCTCTTGAATAATAAAATAAAGTTAATTTCTACTTGATTAAGAACCTTTTTCAAGTTTATAATTCCTTTTATATCAATTATTACCATGTTATAAACATTATGTAATCATTAAAGTTAATAATGGTAATTTTGTCGATATTTGGTACTTGAGTCAAAAATGGGCTTCTTATAATTACATGTTGTTCATGTGGTCAAATGTTCATTATATCCAGAATTATATTCAAGATTTGGATATAATATATAGCATATATATCAATCATATACATGTATTTATAATAGTACATAACATTTAGAGGTAAGAAATGAAATGCATTGTTCATGGAGACGGTAAGACGTACGTACGCATGAACACTACATCCATTTCTATTTCATGTTTAATGGAATTAAAACATAATGACAAATAGTAGTATTATAATTTCAGTATTGTATCATATATAATATCATTAAATCTATAATTTATATGTACCACATATGGTATGAATGAGTCATATCACTTTGAGGGGGCGGTAGTCCGCACTTCCTCAAATGAAATTATTGCGTTTACCCATAGTGGAAACCATAAAGGTATGATATAAGTGGAAATTACATAAGTATAAAGAAAACATAAAAATAATATATATCATATATAAATACAGTTCCATCATAATTTCCACCATGAGAGGCGGTTGGAGATATTTGAACATTCATCGTTTCGTGAGGCATTTGTTTTCCATCCACAGAAACATTATGTTATTCACCCATTAGATGGATGTGTGTGTAAGTGTAGTTCGAATAATTATCATAAAAACATCCTAGTATATTTAATATACTTGTGTTATTATAAAATAAAAGAATAAAAAGAGTTTAGGGGTTGGAGAAGTAAAATAAATAAAAGAAGTTAAGTGAAACCGTTACCTTTAATTTGGGTAACTTCCTTTGGTTTGAACCAAAAGAAATTCTTGAAGTGATTTCATCCTAAGGTAAGGCTTCTAGGTCTAAGATAGGGATGTGGGGAGCTTAATTGGTAGATTTTTAATGAGACAAAAGGCTTTAGAGGTGTGAGTAATTGGCTAGAAATGGTCTACTTTTATAAGGGGGAGGAGGGGCTCTTTAGGAAAGTGTGAAAATATTATTTTATTATACAATGATATTCGGTTGATAAAGGTCCACAAATCATTAAAGTTGAAGATAAGATGAATAATAGGAGAATTAATATCATCCAATAAGAATTGGAAATGTTTTGGATGTTATTTTAATATTTATAATCTTATTTATTTAAATCTTTTATTAATGAGGTAAATACTACATCATTATTGTGTCATAAATAATTTAATTTATGTGATGTATAAAAATTATAAAAAAAATACCATGATGTAGGAAATCGTTTTAGATTTTAATGAATATTTATAGTTGAAAATATAATTTATATAACACCATATAAAAATTATTTTACTAAAAGAGTTTTGTTTATGTCATTTTTGCCTTTACATTAAATTAATTAATCTAAAGTGTCATTATCTTTCATAAGTGGCTCCATGGGGTCCCAAAATAGACCCAAAGACACACATGGTTGGACATTAATTATCCAATAATGTTAGTAAAAGTGTTAAGGTAAATTTTGAATTATTATAATATTCTTTTAACCTCAAATTACCATGTTTACCTTTAATCGTGGTAAATAAAAGTCAAAAGTTACTATTCACAAAAAATTATTTTCATCTTATTGAACCACGTTTTACTTCTTGATAAAAACCATTTATGTCGGATTTTTGAAATTAAATTCATAGAAGCGGTAAAATTTTATTTAAATGAAAAAGTCAGTTTTTTTAAATACTACTAATTGGTTTCACTATTCATCGAAAATTGATGTTTCTTAGAAAAATACCAAAACATTAGCCTAAGATTTATTTGTTGTTATGAATTCAAAAAGGATGTCTATTTTTCCAAATTCAAAACATAGAATTGGCATTAATTAATTTAAAATTAATTCCTGTTGTTAAAACAAATAGCGTGTTTTTAAGAAACAATAACTATAAAAATATTGACACTTGTTTATGTCCAATTTAAAAGTGAAATTAATTTCAATGACCAAAATTGGATTAAATTGTAAAAATATATTCTAATTACACTTTAAAACCAATTAAAAGGATAATATAACCATATAAAAAAATTAGATTAAAATGCACTTTTGAATTAAAATACAATATTTTCACTATTCATTAAAAAATGAACTTTATCAAAAAAATACCAAAAAATTACCCAAAGTAAAATTTGACGTCCCAAATATAAAGAAGAATTTTATTTTGTCAAATATAACATATAAAAGTGACAAAAACTAGATTTAAAAAGGGTTCTTCATCAAAAGGCGGTAAATCGACCCTTTAAAGAATATTAGAGTTTTTTGTGCTTAAAATTGGATTCATTCACATTTTAAGCCTCTAAATTTTATTGGATAAATTTAAAAACATTTAAAAAACATGTATAATTATATTTTAGTTATTTATATTCATGTCTATCAATACAATGTCTAGGTGTTAACTACCATTTAAAATAATAATATTATATTATTAGTGTGCAACAGAAGATTTCAAAGAAACCCATTATTGCATATCGGGTATGCTATCGAACATAGCAACCCCATTAAAGTAAAATTAATATTTAATTAACAAATATTAATAAAAAATAGAATGTATTATTTCTTTATTTACCCAGGATGTTATAGAAAAAATTATCACCTTATAAATTTCAAGAATAATTTCAAAAGTAATATTTAAAAATTTAAGTTCATCATCTTTATTTATTTTCATCTAAAATATTTCATCAATTTAAATTTCCCATATGTCAAATAAATAAAAAATTACAAGAAAATATGTTATTAAGCGACATATAAATCATAATAAAATCTATAAAATTTTATTGAAAAATGACTGCATCAAGAGTTAAGATTCCATATATTATAAACTCTAACCAATGATATGATCAACCACATACCTAAACCCACAAAATTTTTGATAAAAATTTTCTTTTAAAAAATGTATTAATTTTAAAAAAAATCTCATGATAGGTATCAAATTAAACATCAGTAATGGGGACCTCAATATGATCATTTCACCCATAGTATATCATTGAAATAGTGTGTGATACTACATATGTGATAATTACTGGGTGATCTAACTTTCATAGAGTAATAATTAATCATGTTTATGTATTGTTGAGTATATTCCTTATCTTTATAAGTGATTCATTCTCAATCTAACAACAATATATCATTATAATAAAAAATACCCTATAATAAACAAAGTTTCGGGATAAGTAAAATTTATATTTTGAGATTTTAATAATAATTAGTTTTCGTCTTTGTGATGAGTTCTTATTTGAAACCTACATATGTATTCATCGGCCCATCACAAAAGGGTAATGGAGGACCTGGATTAACACAAGACGCATCTCTGACTGTAGACTCGTCAGATCATCACCTCCTCCTGAATATTGCTGTTTTGGATGATTTGCCTTGAAGAGATGATGAATTATTGTATGTGCTTTCCGCTTGCTTTTTTATCGGTTCTCGGGAGGGAGATTATGCACCTCACATGATATCAATGAATGGTATGCATGAAATAGTTGGATATATTCCTTGACTGTTTTAAGATCTAATTTATGCATGTACGCACTCTATTATTGCTCGCCTTGGTGTGAAAGCAAATGCATGGAATCTGGAGGATAAACAGAGTCATCTACGTCAAATATGGTGCTTTGATAATTGGAATATTGTATCCCATGATATAAACTATTTTTATATAAAATCCTATTAAAATGAACTAAAATTGAAATCCTGGAGTTGTGGCTTTGTTAATTTAAAATCTGAATTTTTGAGACTCCAAAACTGGGATCACTGTTTTGAGCCACTGCATGTAAAACACACTGTTTGACAATCATGGATATGTGTCAAAGTCTTAAATTGGGAATTGTGGCACCCAAGCATCCTATGGAATATTTCCTTAGCTGTTGGAACCCCAATTAATCTTGAAAAGGAGACAATTTCAGTCAAGTACATTCACTTTGCTTGATTGTTGGTTGAGTTTGATATGTTTATGCCTCTTGTTGAGACTATTTATTTGATTTCTGGTGAGTTGGAATTCAAGTTGGATATTAAATATGAACATGTTTCTAATTTCTATATTAATTTCTCAACTATTGGACATGTTATGTCCAACTGTTATAGAATAATGCATTGTTCAAATTTTTCAAAATTCGGATATCTAGTTGAGAAGTCAAAGCTTAAGGTTCCTCTCCCCACTAATCATGTACAAAGAAAACCTGATGATGTGAAGGGCCCTTCTTCATCTAAGGTGGAAGTTATCGATGGGTCAATGCAGAAGGGTGATCCCTCTTCTTCTAATGTGGTAGCTTGAAAGAGATATGATAACAATAAATGTGATGATGCATGCAAGGGGATGTGCTAAATGCATAATCTCCTCTACCTCTTTATCATGTAACTCGAGTGCAGAGGGCCTCTAAATGAGATTATGTTTAAACGAAGGATGGTGTTTATGATGATCCTAAAATTCTCTTGGAGTAACTCTTCTTGTCTAAATGGAAGCCAAAACCTGGTCCTCATCAAAGGGGTTCTCCTATTGGGGGTGGGAAAAATAACTTTGACCTATTTGGGATATTACTTTCCATGAGAATTTTGTGGGCCAAGAATCAGGTTCCGTTGTGGCTCCTCAACGACATTCTCAATCTGGATAAGGCAATGTCATTGTGTCTTTACTGTTGGGTGATTCTTACCCAAGGTTTTGGGATGTTGCAAATTTATCTGACTTTATCCAGCATCAAGGTACATCTTCTATAACTGGTTTACAACAGTGCTTGTAGGATGTTCCTGTGGCTGTTAAGGACTCAGGTGACATGTTGTGCTCCACTAAGGATGATTTTTCACTTTCTGATCCTTTTGGTACCTTTCCTTGTGATGTTACCTCGGGTTCCCAAACACATCAGCATATTTCTTTGATACATATAGTTTTTGTTTCATATCCAATGAAGGAGGCTTCAAATGTAGGTACGTTTGGTGATAATACTGTGAAGCACAACTTCTTCACTATGATGGACTCTGTCAATTATCTAAACATTGATATGTTATATAGGGTGAAAAAAATTCCAAAAGGCAAATAACCTTTGTCTCTTATAATGACTAAGGAATATGGATCCATGGTGGTTCATTATGAATCCATACAGATGAGGAAACCCTCTATTGACCATGTTCATATTGGTGGGGTATTGATTGAAGATGTCATAAGATATGCCATGTATCCGGTGGTTGATCAATGTGTGGATCAAAATAATCATTTAACTGATGATCCGATGGATATTGTTGATACATGTGGTGCTTATTAGACCCCTAAACAGTGCTAAAGGTAAAGGAATCCATGAGTTAGAGGTGGATTTCGTGGATGGGGTAGTTGAAGGAAAGGTTAACTTTGTAATTTTCATCTTGTGTTGGTGAGGTTACTCCCCCTTCTACCCTTAAATATTCTTTTGTGTATTTTTTATTCTATTTTATAATAATTTTCCGAGACCATCGAGCTTATACATGGTTTTTTGTTTGGGTATCTCAATACATATGTAGGGAATGAGAAAATTACAATGTGGATATTTGATTTTGAATTAGATATTTTAAATTGTTAAAGTCATTTAAGAATATATAGATAAACCCTTAAAAATTCATATTAATAATATCATATATGATAGACCACTAGATCTAACTTATATTCTCTTCACATTTAGAGTTTCAATTAACCCATTAAATCTATATGTAATTCAAGCTATATATCATGTACCCAATTGATACAACACTCCGAAAAAACCTTTTTGGACTAACAAATAATAAGTATTAATGTTTAAATAATAGACATATTTAGTGTTCTTATTACAAATTTTTAACTCCATAAACATAATAAAACTATGTTACTCCACAAAATCATAGGTTATGATGTCAACTTCTTTTGACAATAATTATTTCTCTATTTAACAACATCATTCACATGACTTATTCCATCTAATATCCTCCTTGAATAATAATGAAACTATTTACAATAATATTCACTATCACATCGTAATCATCTTTAGCATATATTAATATTCATATTTTTTAACAAGCAAATTCAATAAAAAATAGTGATATTCACTTTAATATGGTAACTAAATTTAACCCCATAATTTTTTAAATAAAATTAGGAATTATAAAATAATATAGATATTAATTTTAAATCTATTTAATATTACAGTTATGGGGTCATTTATTTTTTTAACTATTGACTTAACTAAGTTCAAATATATACCCACTGTCTATATATAATCTAAATTATGAATGATTATATTTCTACGAATCACTTACATATTTATTTTCTAAATAGAACATATTTCATTTATATTTGAATGAAAACCATTAAAAAATTTCATAAAATATATGGAATTTCAAGTGTTAATATAATTTTCCATTGCAAAGAATATTTTAATAAAACATAGCACTGATGGGTGGTTGAAACATATTGCATCATATTGTAATAATCCAGATAAATTAATTCTCCAAGATAAATCAATTTTTTCATTTTATAAATTTAAATAACATGATATAGAATCTAATGAATAATAAAATATCTTTGTAAAGACCTATAATATTATGGTATGTCTATTTAAATTTGAATATATTATATAGCTTAGTTTGCACGCAACACCCATCATAAACATACAATGAAATATTACAATGGGATCATTATAACCTTGCCATTAAATTGGTAGGAATGAATAATATTAACCACGTTATAAAATTTATTTATTATATATTCAATAAAATGTTTTTAAATTTATCTCATTTATTTTATGCCAATTATTTAAAAATAAATCTAATTTTATCTATAAAAGCATAATTTTTTTTTCTGAAGGTGTTTTTTTCATCTTTTAATGGAATGATTATTTTAAAACTATCTTTTTACATTTTGGTAAATTCTATTATAAAAAATATAATATATTTTTGAAAGTGGAATATCAAAATATACTATAGTTGAATTTTTTTATTTTTGTCATTTGTTATATATTTTGATAAATAGTGAAAATACTGTATTTTTATTAAGAATTCACTCTTCATATTAATATTTTATATAGAAAATTTATTTTTTAAATTTGTTTTAAAGTAAAAATAGTACAATTATAAATTTATTAATTCATTTTAATTAATTATAATTAATTCTATATTTAAAATGTATATTAAAAACTTGGTAAACATTTAATCATTTTCTCTCTAAAACCCATATTTATCATCCCATCTAAAAGATTACTTTGAAAATTATTTTAGATAATTATGTGTTTTTAATTTTTAAAAATGGATTCAATATTTTTATCAATATATTCCAAATTTATTAAATAGATTCATTTTATTTTGGAAAATATGAAATTTAAATTTAATAATTTTTATTTCCACAGTTAATGGTATATTGGGTAATTAAGGGTAAAAAAATTTAAGAAAGGGAATGGATAATTACCCTAACAATTATAATAATGATATTTAATGATTTATTTTAAACCAAAAGCAACCATTCTATGAATTTATGTAATTTTTATTCCACTTGGATGTCTTTATTCACCTTATTGTGATTTTTTTAAGAAAGGTCAATCTTGTCACTCTAGTGTTTTTAATAAGTATAAATTATTTTGTAAACGACCATTAAGAAGCTATTGTTTACAATAAATAGTATTCTGAAATAAAAAATAATTATCATCATAATTTTAATTTATTTTTAATTTTTAGCTAATAAATATTTAGCTCAAATTATTTTACCACAATTATGTGAACATTATTTTATTAATGGGAATTCCAAATAAATTATATTAAAAATATTAAAATAAATTTACACTAAGATGATTGTTGTCATAAAAAATTATATATAATAATGAAATTTTAGAGATGTATTAAAGGATTTGGTTCAAAGATATAATGTTTTATTGATATTTATAAAAGTAAATGGGGTGAATAATGTCAAAATAGACACTAATGATGTTTTAAAATACATATTTTTTTTATTAATTGATATAAAATTTATAAAAATCATAAATTTTACTAAATTCTTGGTATTATTTTTCAAATTAAATTAATGATCCATTTATAGTACTTTTGTAATTTTATAATATCTATATTGACCCTTAAAGTGTAAATATCCATGTTGTTACGGTAAGAGTTTATGGGGTTAAATAGGTGTTAAAACCAAAATACAATGTAATAACCTTGGCATAAAATTGTCCACAGATAATTGGATAAATAATATTGAACACTTTAAAAATTATTAACAAATTTGAGTTTTTTAATGGACACTTTTTCATGAAAATAACATATATATTATTTTAATCAAATATTATTAAAAAATGCCACTCTCTTAGTATTTTATATCTTCTATGTGTCCACATAAAGAAAAAATAAATATGTGAATGAAAAAAATACATTCCATATCTTAATGAAATTATGTTCATTATATAAATATATATTTAATTTTTAAAATTTATATAATTACTTTATATTATTATTTTGTTAATACAATATTTATTTAATTAATAGGACATTAAAATAATTGATTTTAAAAGAATTAATTTTGATATATTTATGATGAGTTAATTTTGATAATTAGAATTTTTTGTATATACATGATATATTAGATATGTTTGAAAGCATTAGATTCTAATTTTCACATATTATTTATTTATTTTATATAAAATTAATATAATAGTATCAAAGTTGATAATAATGATATTTTATAAAATAAATTTAAAATCCTAAAAATATTAAATAATATCAAAGGGGATAAGATATGGTTTGAAATTTCATACCCTATTCATTTATAGTCAATTTTTATGTCTTTGGATCTATAATATCTATATTACATTTTAATATGCTGAGGTATTTTGAAAGTGCCCCTCACATTAATTATAAAAAAAATCATCATCCATCACATATTCACACAAACATGAGCTATCTATATTAGCCAAAAATATACCATTTCTCTTATCAACATATTATTCCAAGTTATAGAGGTTATTTTACTTCACTAATACTAGCCCTAGTTTCTTTAATATATTCTACAAAGTAAGTGCACCGAATAAGAGGTAATGATCCTTATCGACCCTTCCAATTTTATTTCCTCTTCTAATTATTCTTTAAATGTTGTTTTCATTAAAAAATTATAAATAAATTATAATATATATACTGATATTTTATTATGACTATGGTATAACCATATTCTACCTTTTATCAATTGTATAAAAAATGAAAGCACCGTGTGTGCGTACGTACGGATTACAGTCTCCCCGATGGGGTGCAATTTTTTCCATTTCCACATTACAATGATTGTTATAATGATGAAAATAATAATATATATGATAATTAGGACATGATTTTTATTTTATAAAATTAAATATATTATACACTTCCAACCCATTCACTATTAATGTAATGATATTGTCACCTATGCGTATGTATGATCCACTTTCTCCACAATGGGATATGATTCATTTTCATTGTTCACCATTCAATAATGATTATAAAAATGTATAAAATTAATGAATATTATTTCTAAGAAATTAATATCCTTTAGTATATCACATAAATATATATTATAAACAATAATGGGGACTTACATGACAAAACAGACATAGGAAAATGAATATAGAACACTCAAAATAAGGATAATAATGAAATATTGTCAATAAAATGGTGATAAGATGACACATGAGTATCATATATGATATCATAAAAAGGATACAGTTCTTTTTATAAAGTAATAAAAATCATTAAAACATTATATAGAATGTTGAAACACGTTCAACTAGTAGAAAGTGTAAGGTAAGGGTTTATTTCACCATCTCATCATTATTCATGATTATTTATCCTTATATACCCATCGGGGAATATTTATCCTCCATGTTTCAGTTTTATAAAAATATTAATAAAAATGTTTATACTATTATCCAAGTATTTTTTAAATTCAAATTTAACCCTTTATGACATTTAATAAAATTCATTAAAAGGTATATTTGTTCATTTTCTAAACTATGTTCTTTTAGTTTTCTACAAATAAATATTGAAGAAATTTTCTTTTAATCATATACAATATTAGTGTATTTTCTAGACATCATAAAGCCATAGTGATTTAAAAATCCTTTAAAATTTATCTTAATCATTTTCCCAGAAAAGTTTTTCTTTTATAATAGTTGAAAATTTTAAAAATATGTTATTTTAGAAGCGAAAAGGGTATTTTCCATAATAAAATTTAAATGATTTTATTTGTGTATTTTCATCTATTTAGACACTCAATTTTGAATATAATGATTAATTGCGGTTGATATCTTATGATATAATTTTATATATTTTATTGAATTGTTTAAGATCATCTTGATTGTGTATGTGCTACTATTATACCATACATGGATTATGGTTAATGTATTCACATTTCTTATACAATATTTTAATATAAATTTTTATGATGTTTATGATTCACACCAATTATATGTGGAACTCATTGGACATATTATGTGATCAGTGGGGCACACTATAGCCCCTCATTGCAGAAGTTAGTATCATGAGACAAAGTAAATCATGTTTTGGAAGAGGACTTATCCATTTATGTATAATTCTTGGTAGAGGACTTGACAGTATGTTTTGAACATTAAAAATTATGATTTATCTCATTATGAGATTAATTATTGATATTTCATCGAATTATTGGTCTATAAGAATATCTACAGTTATGTTTCATTCTAATACAATTATTTATATGGAACTATTTGATCATTGTTTATTTCGTCCATATTATGCTAAATATTATGTTTAATGGAATGTGGGTCATTTATTCACCATGTCTATTTTTTTATAACGTATTTACAGATGGATTTTATTGTATGGTTATACATACAGATCATCTGATCTCACCCCATTCTTATGTTTCAATTTTCCCCAAGAAATAAGGATTTGGTTTTTATTGATATATATAGATATAAAAAATGAAGGATAATAGAAGTATCAATGTTTTTTTACTTTTATTTTTTAAAATTAAGAAGTGAATTTTATTTAGGTAAATAGTTTACCAATACTGCTAAAACAATTCAGTCAATTTGTTTGTGATTTCTAACATCTTATTGAAATATAATAATGTAATGCAACATATATAGGCCCCTAGTTTTGTAGTAATTGGAATTAGTTTCAATAAAATTGTAATATAATATTTAGTTACTATATTTAGGAAATCATAGACCAGATAACTAAACCTAATGATAGAATTTTGAAATATTTCCAAAGAATCCAACCTTCTGTATTGATGGTATGTTACACATAAATTTTCAAATTAGGTTTTGGGATTAACTATTTATGATATTATAAAAAATTATTCTTAATGTTATTATGTAATATTAGATAGAATAATTATTATAATAGAAACATAGAAGATAGGTTATGAACCACATCAAAATACATAATCCAATGATTAAGAATGATCGTTGCATTTATTTTTTTAAGATAATATTTTTATAGAAACTAAAATCCCAAAATTTATCATAATATGAGTACATAATATCATGTTCTAAAGACATGGAGAAATAATTTTATATGTATTATGGTAACAGAAGGAAACATGAAAAGAATAGGACAACAGAGAAAAATATTGATTAAGGGAAGAAGTGAAATAAAATTTTTCTCACATGTCATAAATATAGAATGAAAAGAATGGTATATTATTAATAAGAAATGAAATTTATTAATGTGTGGATAAAAAGGACGCCGTGAACATGATTTAAATGGATGGAAAAAAGTTTTACAATGCATCAATTGTAATTAGATGGATCATAATGAAAATGAATGTCCCAGTCGTTTAGGGAATATTGTTTAGTAGAAGAAAATATATTTCAGTCTGGAAAATTATTTTACTACAATCCATGTGGAATAATTAAAATATGTTTTTTGAGAATTGTGTTATCATCATCTGTTTATAATAATCTTATCATATATATGGATTGTATAATATTACTACTTATTTACATATTTGGAAGCATTATTTGTTTTTTTATTAGGGTTTTATAGTGATAAAGGTATTCATATATTTGATATATGACATTATGATTTAAAAAATGTTGATTTACGAATATAGTGTTAATTTGAGTTAAAAAATGTAGTAAGCATACATATGATTTTTTATTCTTTGAAATTTGACAAACATATTTTGGATGAGTCTTATGATTAACTAATTATGTAATGGATTAAATTAAACCGTGTAATTTATTATTTGAGGTTATAATAGAGGATGTTCTAACCATTTTTATTTTGGAAATTATTTAATGGACATATGAGTTATTTATTTAATTTTTGAGAAATTTTATATAGGAATAAAGAAATCATCTTGAATTTTCATCTCTAGTTATAAGAAATGTGGTGGAGATAAATCAAAGAATAAGTAAAGGATGATATTTTTCTTATGAAATGGATAAAAACAATTACGTTTTTTTATTTAGTGATTTATCTATATAATAAAATAATACATCAACTAAAATAAAATTACATTGGAACAAAAATGTTTTCTATTTACTTTTGTTTATGAAAAATCAACTTTAGTTCAAGTGATCAAATATTTGGGTTTTCAGGAAGTTATCTTTGTAATGAACATGGTCTCTATCACTCTGAATCAAATATTGATAGTTAGATTTATTTTTTATGTCCATGTTTTCACTTCCACAGTATTTTATCATATTTTAAATCTTAATTTTTTTGTGACCTTGGCATTTGTATTTCCTTCTTATTATGATCTAGTTTTAATAAGCCTGTTTTTGTTGTGGGTTTTCTATAAAATATTTTTTAAATATCACCCATTGAATTTCAATGTTAAATTTAAAATTATCTGGATGGAATTTATAGAAGGTGATTAGATTGTAGTGCCACAATATTTTTGGGTATATGTATTTTTAAATTTTATCTCTTCGATAGCTTACATTTCCCGGAACACCTAGCTTAAATGAACAATGGAATATTATTACGTGATCATTATAACCTAGTCATTAAATTATAGGGAATGAATAGTATTAGAAAATGATATATAATATATTATATATTAAATAACTTTTCTTTAAATCATATAATAGATTTTTTAGGAATATGATAAGAATAAATCCATTTTACACATAAAAGATATATCTTTCAAAGGGCTGTTTTGTAACATTTTAATGGAACATTGGTTTTAAAAAAATGGAAATTTTGTTAAGTATATTTCAAAAAAAAAAAAAAATTGTAAACGTTATATAAATATTTGTTTTTTATGATATGTTTAATTTTTTATGAATAGTGAAAATACTATATTTTAATTAAAAATTAACATTTAATATAAAATCTTTTTGAACTTTTGAACATTTAAATTTAAAAACCTCTATTCTCATCCCATCTATGAGATTAATTTCAAATTAATTTTATCAACTTATGTGTTACAAACTTTGAAAAATTTATTAAAGATTTTAATCCTATGTTCCAAATTTATTAAATATATTCTTTTTTACAAAGTTAATAGTAAATTTAGTAATTTATATTACAATGGATAAGGATAAATCGGGTAATTAAGGTTAATAATAAATATGATAAGGGTTGGAAAATTACCCAAAAATTTATCAAAAATTTATTGGATGAATGAGTGTAAAAAA
The DNA here is from genome assembly GCA_963277665.1 of Viscum album. Classification (NCBI taxonomy): domain Eukaryota; kingdom Viridiplantae; phylum Streptophyta; class Magnoliopsida; order Santalales; family Viscaceae; genus Viscum; species Viscum album. The sequence continues at coordinate 1,223,733,398 of OY728162.1, forward strand.
TCATCATTGGGAAAAATTTATATAATCTTGGAGAAATTTAGATTTATTTGAGTCTCCTTATAATAATTTATTTTATTGAAATTTATACTTTTCACATTTATGTTTTTAATAATTATTACATTTTCGATATATTGTTATAGGAAATAAATTTTTAAACATAAAAATTTTATGGAATTTTTTTATATTAGTCATTTTAATTTGTTTATAATTTTTAGAGAAGAAACATATAGATTAACTGATTTTACACTAGTGATATAATAATTATTTTATTAATTAAAATATAAAAAAATTATATTGAAATATTAAAATAAATATCATTTAATTTAATTAATTTCACAAATAAATGTTATCGGTGATCCTGATGTTGTAGGGATTAATTAAAATAGTAGGTTATAAGATATATTTTATGAAGGATATTTTTAAAATTCAAAGTAATGAATAGTTTTAAAATAGACATTAATGATATTTGAATACAAATAAAATTTTATTTAATAATATCTACTTAAAAAAACATATATATTGGAAAAATATTATTATAAGATTGAAAATTTAATAAATGATCCATTTATAGGTAATATGAAATTTTATAGTAAATATATTAACCCTTAATGTGTAAATATCCATGCTGTCATAGTATGATACAAATAATTTAAATAAGTGTTAAATGAAAAAGATAAGGGTATAAACATGACATAAACTAGTTGAAAAATTAATGAATGAATAATATTATACCCTAATTATGTTATTGTGTAATTTTAGTTGTTTAATATATACTTACACATGAAATGAACATATATATTATTTAAGGCAACTATATTGATAAAATGTTTCCCTTTATGTATTTAATATATTTTATGGAACAACTGGGCCCCGCCCACCAGTTTCCTCGCAGGCACGTAGGCCGCACCCTAGGTCCCACCCACATGCCCGAACGAGTTATCTCACTAATGATAGTCCCCACAGGCCAACACATGTCATTTCAGAGAAGAAACATATAGCTTAACTGATTGTACACTAGTGATATAATAATTATTTTATTAATTGAAATATAAAAAAATTATATTGAAATATTAAAATAAATATTATTTGATCTAATTAATTTCATAAATAAATTTTATCGGTGATCCTGATTTTGTAGGGATTAATTAAAATACTAGGTTATAAGATATATTTTCTGAAGGATATTTTTAAAAGTCAAAGCAATGAATAGTTTTAAAATAGACATTAATGATATTTGAATAAAAATAAAATTTTATTTAATAATATATACTTAAAAAAACATATATCTTTGAAAAATATTGTTATAAGATTGAAAATTTAATAAATGATCCATTTATAGGTAATATAAAATTTTATAGTAAATATATTAACCCTTAATGTGTAAATATCCATGCTGTCATAGTATGATATAAATAATTTAAATAAGTGTTAAATGAAAAAGATAAGGGTATAACTGATTGTACACTAGTGACAGTCCCCACAGGCCAACACATGTCCTTTCAGAGAAGAAACATATAGCTTAACTGATTGTACACTAGTGATATAATAATTATTTTATTAATTGAAATATAAAAAAATTATATTGAAATATTAAAATAAATATTATTTGATCTAATTAATTTCATAAATAAATTTTATCGGTGATCCTGATGTTGCAGGGATTAATTAAAATACTAGGTTATAAGATATATTTTCTGAAGGATATTTTTAAAAGTCAAAGCAATGAATAGTTTTAAAATAAACATTACTGATATTTGAATACAAATAAAATTTTATTTAATAATATATACTTAAAAAAACATATATCTTGGAAAAATATTTTTATAATATTGAAAATTTAATAAATGATCCATTTATAGGTAATATCAAATTTTATAGTAAATATATTAACCCTTAATGTGTAAATATCCATGCTGTCATAGTATGATATAAAGAAGTTAAATAAGTGTTAAATGAAAAAGATAAGGGTATAAACATGACATAAACTAGTTGAAACATTAATGAATGAATAATATTATACCCTAATTATGTTATTGTGTAATTTTAGTTGTTTAATCTATACTTACACATGAAATGAACATATATATTATTTAAGGCAACTATATTGATAAAATTTTTCCCTTTATGTATTTAATATATTTTATGGAACAACTGGGCCCCACCCACCAGTTGCCCTGTAGACATGTAGGCCCCACCCTAGGTCCCACCCACATGCCTGAATGAGTTATCTCACTAATGATAGTCCCCACAGGCCAACATATGTCCCTTCAGTGTGTTTTGTCCTCACTCACACACACCCTGAGAAACTTCCCATGAGGTCACCATCCTGATCACTACTCAAGGACAAACACGCTTAACTATGGAGTTCTAATCTAGTAGGCTCATGAAAAGGAAGGTGCACCTTGTTGACATGAGTCATATCATTTAGTCATTTAACCCTTTATCATTTGGGGATGTTACAATCACCCCCCTTTAGAGCACAACGTCGTCATTGTGGGCCCTTCATCTCAACCTAGGCAGTGCACCACACTTAAGGCTGGCCTCCTCCCCTGATACCAAATGTAACAACTGGGCCCCGCACACCAGTTTCCCCACAAACATGTGGGCCCCACCCTAGGTCCCACCCACATGCCCAAACGAGTTATCTGACTAATGACAATCCCCACAGGCCAACACATGTCCTTTTAGTGTGTTTTGTCCTCATTCACACACACCCTGAGAAACTTCCCAGGTGGTCACCCATCCTGATCACTACTCGAGGACAAGCATGCTTAATTGTGGAGTTCTAATCAGGTAGGCCCCCGAAAAGGATGGTGCACCTTGTTGACATGAGTCATATCATTTAGTCATTTAACCCTTTATCATTTGGGGATGTTACAATTTCAATGTAAAAAAAATATGACATGCCTAAGTAATCCCTTAAACAATAGACCTGCCTACCACGTAGCAAGGCCAAGAGGTTATTTCATGCCATGAAAACCCATGGGAAAGAATTCATAGGTTGAAAGGATGTATACAATCTATACATCGTGTATGTACATGTTACTTTTGCACCAAATCCCACTTTCCTTTGTGTGTCGGCACTAGTCAGGTTGTGTGTAGATAGCGTATTTGGGATCCCATCACTGTAGTAGGATATTGAGCTGATGATACCACTTGATTCATTATATGTGAGTTATATACCATTAACAATTATGATGTTTGATAATAATGATGTGGACATTAATCATCATTAATCCAAATATTTTTTCTATGTGCCTCAACTCTATAGCTATAGACCCATATATTTCAACATCATCGCCACAGTCGTATGATGTTTCCTAACAACCATCAATATCACTAGGAAATTATATTACTGATTCCATGAGATTTATATTTTGAGTCGAATCCCATTTCTAAATCCCATGATCAAATTAGGTGATCTTTTAATCCTTAGGTGATGTTACTGTATGAAATTTTTTATGTGGAAAAGAAATCCCTTCATGGAATAGAGTTCAATCCAACCACTATGAAGGCTAGATCTCTTTGATGAGTATTGATAAAAACTTTAACACTATTTCACTACCATAACACCACATGTTTTTGGGAAATATTTAACGTTTAAATGTATTTAATTTCAATGATACCCCGCATTATGTGCAACACTATGTTTTAGGGAACCACAATATATTATGAATATAATTATTTAAAAACCCATTATAACATAGACACTAAACGTGGTTTTATTTATATTAACAAACACATTTAAAAGAAATTATATTTTTTATATAACAAAAACATATTGATAAAATAGTACTTAATTTTTTAAGACATTACATTCTTTAAAAATACCTTTTCTTAAAAATTGATTTTTTTTATTTTTATAAAAATTATTCAAATTAAAATTTTCCAATTCTGGAAATTTTATTTTTAAAATAAACATGTCAAAATATTCTTTCATTTCATTATTTTTAATTTTCTAAAATTATAAATTTATAGATGATTCATAAAGAATACTGGTTATTATTGGAAACAACCTATTTGTTTAAATATTTTAAAAATTGGTATTTTGTTTAGAAATGATTTCATAGTAAAATTAGTTAAATTATATTATAATTTTTCCTATTAAAATAAATATAATCAATTATCTATTATTTTTTATATTAAAACATTTTACACTTATGAAATCATACTTTTGGAAAAATACCTTATCATTACATTTATGTGTATATTTTAAAATAAATTATACTAATTATGTGAATATAATTTTTTAAAATTTATTACATAATTGGAATGATAATAAATTACATTATATAATGCTTTAAAATTATATTTTTTTTCAAAAGGTATTGACGAATTAGGAAAAAAATTAATTACTATGGACAAGGATAAAATGTTGTTTTGGGCATTACATACTCATTTTTTTATGTTTAATTGGAAACTAAATTTGGAAAACTACATAATAAAATGTATTTAATATTAAGAATAATTTCGACCAAATTATCTAATAAGGCCCAATTTTTTTGGCTTAATGGATAAATTAACTATGTAAATAAAAAAAGTCTATTAATCATGGTGAAAAATGATATGGTATAAAGAGGTAGTCATAGAGGATAAAGAAATAAAATGTTCCAAACATGTGACTTCTTTATATTGGTAGTTTTTTTGGATGATATAATACCTCTATTATAATTTTTATTAATTTTATGCACATGGAATTAGAGTGACTTCAATGTATTTAGTAGTTTTAGGTATTTTAAAAATAAAACTTCTCCACAATTGTAAAAGGGGACCTCCTCCCCTCACTTATTAAAACATCCTGATCCATTTGGATAAAAAACCATAAAAATACCCTCTCCCAAAAATCCTTATTAATATTATAGATCTATGGGTCTTCACAAAAGAAAAACCCTAGTGTTCTTAATAAGTTCTCTATTGATGGGTTTTCGAATTGAAACTAGTTTTACCCACAAATATATTTCATTTTAATGATTCTATTACCAAATTCATTGATATTTTTATAATTAATATTAAAACTAGTATATACCATATTCTATGATGGTTTTATGTTAATGGAATAACCTATTTACACATTTTCCTATATTAAATCAGAAATGAAGTCATCGATCGTGCGAACTTCGGACTACCACCCCATGAATTAATGTAATTTATTTTCTATAACCACCTACCTCTAGTAGAAATAATGATGTATTTAAATTATATTATCATATTTATGAAATAATTTTATCTATTAAATTATAATATCACATGTACCTTTAACCTTTTACACAGTTGAAAAACGATAACATCACTTATTCTTATGGGTGGACTACCTCCTATATGAAGCATTATGATAAATTATTAAAATTATTTTTACTATGATTAAAATAAGGTTATATTTAATGAATATATGTTATATATGTGATATAAAAATGATTCAAGAAAGGATAATTAATATTTACCTTGATTTTGTTCCGTCTGTCCAGAAAATGGAAACCATATTCATGTTTACATATGACTTACCATCTCCATGAATGTTATAATTAATTTTCAATATATGAAATTAATAGAATACACTAAATACATACATAATGAATATATATTATTTTTATATCATGGTTAACATATTGGATTTTAATAATTTTGTATCAAAATAAAATATCTGAATATAGTAAATAAAAAAATACATGATAAATAGAATAATTATTTCCTGAAATGATTTTTTACAAGGATTTATAAATTAATGTTAAAAAAAGGTCTGTAAAAATTATATGTGGTATGATATATATGTTTTTGTTGCTATAATATATTTTTATTAAACATATATTTATTATACGGTGTGTGTTAATATGTGGGATGAATGTTGATAATCAAGCTATAGTATTTTGGCATTAAATTGTCTTCTTTTAGATATATGTTATGTTATTCACCTAACATATTTTTTGAGGTGTATATACAGACCCTATAAAAATAAATATCATTAATTTAATTATTATCATTATATTTAATTTTTAATTTAATATTATTCTTTCATTGGTATTATTATTCAAATGTTACTAAAGTAGGTAAGTCATTTTTGTCTCACTTTTATTTATTTAAGACACAATCCATATTCAATACATGTTTATTTTACGTGTCTTATATAATTACCTTCCATGTATTTAAAAATTATTATTATGACAATAATGTTGATTTACATATCTTTATATGTTAATATCTTTCATAAGACAAATGATTCAAAAGATACATTAGTGGTAAAAATTTATTTGTTATAATCCCACTATTTATCAGGATTGTTTATAAATATGCTTTTAATGATGAAATATTATGGTCTTACTCTAATGAAACTCATGTGTTTTACTATCCTTAAGTAATTTCACTAGAGTAAATATTTCCATTTCACATTCCTTTCTATATGTCGTGGTTATACCAAAATAATGTTTAATAAGAAAAAACAACATTATCTCTCTCTTTAGTCCAAAATCACATTTCTTCCATGTCAATTTTATTCTAAATAAGTTAAAAATAATATTTTACTTTTATCCATTGTTTTTTAAAGTAATTATATGTATTTTTTTTAAATAATTTTATAATAAAATATTATTATGTTTTATTCAAATAAGTAGTTATGAATTGTTTCTAAAAATATGAATCGAATCATTGAAATAACATATATAAGATGAATATAATTTTAGTCCATCATGACCACACAATTATTTTATTCTTCCATAAAAATTGTTCAAGATTTTTTAATGTTCTTTTTATTTAATATTTGGGTTGTTTTTATATTTTTAAATTGTGACTTCAAAATGGAATGTATATTTTTATTCAGGAATGGATTAATTTTCTTTTTATGGAAATTCTATTCATCAATGAGAACAACCTTTGGTGGTCCCTTTGTTTTATTGGGTATATGATCCAATCTTACCAACCTTATTCTATAAATGTGTGGTTTATCTTGATGATTATTATTAAGTGATATTTAGGAAACTTGTTTCCTTCCCATGGGTTATACTATAATGATATGTTTATTATAAATTATTTCCATTCTATGGGTTATGATATGATGAATTTTTAAGATATTTTCTCAAATAAATGTATAGATTATGTGATGGGAGAGACCTATATCTCCATCCAATTCATTAGGTAATAATTTAAATCATATGAAATAATTCTGGTAATCAAGCTTATGTTCTAGGTCAAATATGGGGAAAATAAATATTGGATTTATCCACTATGGATAATAAATCAGGGTGATTGATCCACTATTGGAAATAGGTGATGATTATCGATCTTCTATGATATGGGAAATGTAGAGGGTTACTTGATACACTATGATTTGATTGTCTATATAATTAATGACATAATTTAATGTTTATTATATATTTATGATGGTTCCATACTTATATGACATGATCTTATATTTAATGATTTATTTATGAAAATTTAAAACAGTTATAATGAATTAAATTAAAATGATAATGTTTTATACCATTAGTCATTTTTATGATTTTAGATAAATTTCGTAAAAACCATGTATGTTATATTCATGATATCATACACATGTGTTTATGTTTATCCTTATTTCAATCACAGATTGATATCTCCAAGGTTGACCATTAGTTAGAATATGAGATCCCCCTTTCATATATTTCATTTCCACATGATTTGAATAATGGTTGTTGTATGATATTTTTAATAAGGGTCCTATTTTTTATGTTTTTGATCGCCATATGTTGTTCCAATATATCATAATTGTTTATGTATTTTGATAAATCAAAAAATACCTATTTTAATTATAATTTTTTTCTCTTTTGTTTTTCATATTTAATCCTCTTACAATTTTGGAGATATATTTTTCAATGGAATTTCTCATATGAGAATATGTAATTATTTATTCTTCTTGGATTTAGTTATTTCATTTATCGTATTCTATGTGATTATAATAAATATTACATAGTCATATTATGAAGTATAATTAGTTCCTAAATTTATATTTTAGTCTGTACCAAATTATATTATCATAAGGGTGTTTAGTTAAAAAAACCTTATATCATATGCAATTCATTTTGTCGAGAAATATAATTTTCTTTTACATGTTAAAATTCCCAAATCTGAGAAAATAGATAATTAAGAGAGTTATTTTATCATATGAAATGAAATTATTGAATCTATTATATTATTATAACCAAAGAAATCTATGAATGTTTTGTACCACAAATAAGTGACATAATTTTCTTTCTCCAAATAAGTATACTATAAAAACGTGTGTTCATATTATCTTACAAAATTTCAAAGATAAATATTTTTTTTCTTATGAAGATTGTCTATCATTCATCTTATAATGATTACATTGTTATATGATTATCATATTAATAGTAATCCATACTTCAAACCATAGTGAATACACTTGTAAAATGGGAATAATCCTTTATAAGTCAATTAATGATTTTAATCCCATCATAAAAAGGGTTGTCTAAATATGGAAAAGTTAATTTTTGAAAAGTGCATTTTTAAAATAATGGAGTGAATATAAATAAGAATATTTATAACATCTACATTAATAAATAATTATCCATTTTAGAAATTTATTGATGAACATCATCAATTATTGGTACTATATCTCAGGATTCTTGAGTTCACAACCATCAAAGGTATAAGTCCAATGATATTATTTAAAATATATACTATGGATTATTAAAGATAATATATGTAAATGGTTAAATCTCCCTATATTAATGGTGAAAATTATAGTTTCTAGAATATGTGAATTATAAAATATTTTATGATCCTTGATCTAAATTGTTTGTCAAAACCATAAACCCATATAAAATTCTAGAAATGAAACTTGAAATATAACACCATAATATTTTAAAATGGGAATTACATGCTCAATAGAATATATTAAATGAAACACCAAGAATATAAGAGAAGGTTACACCCTTATTCATTATAATAAATTTCATTTTAAATAAATTAAATCTCATTAAACACTTGAGATTCGTGCAAAAATATTTAAATGAAATGAGATACTATATAAAAATATTATTATTTTAACATAACCATTATAACCTAACTGTTAAGTTGGTGGTTATAAATTTTAATAACTAAAATATGTAAATTTTATTAGTTACACATGTATTATTTAAATTCAGTTGTTATTTGTTGATTTAATATAAAACAAGAAACATTTGAAATGAAAATATTTGTTTTCTGAGAAACATTAATTTTTTAAAAGGATGTTTAGTCAAGGTTTGAAATCGTAATTTAAAATTAATATTTAATAATATAAGAAAATTTATTTTTAAAAATATAAATAATTCTTGAAATAATCTTATCGATATAAACATATGGGGCAATTTTTGGGTTTTTTCATAAAATATAACCTTTTAAATGAATAATTAAAGGCCAATATTTATAGAATTGTTTCTTATTTTTAATAAATTATGAAAAAATATTATTTTTTATTTTATAAAAATATAATAATTTATAATAATTTATATTAAATCCAAATGAATACATTTTCATTTTTTTCAAATTTATTGTTTATAAATTTATTTTTTGGCCTGAAAAAATCATTTTTATAAAGTCTATTTAATAATGTATAATATTATATGATTTATAACAATTAAAATAAGTTCTAATCAGTAATTATTGAAAGGAAATTTATGAATTATATATATATAAATATTTATTTAAATTATTCTAATTATGATTACGTTATATGTATTTAATACGAGATTATCTTTTCCATGAAAAATACATTTATTTTAAAATGTATTTTTCAATACATCTCCAGGATTAATTTTAGATTATATTATAAAATTCATATGAGTTTAATTTAGAAAAATTTTATCCATATTTTTAATCATCGTAATTTATATTATCTAATAAGGTCATCTTAATATTTGAAAACAATAAATAATCAAAATAGTACATATTATTTTTCACAATAAATGTAAAAATATGTTTTATGGGATGATAAAATAAAAATATAAGGGTTATAAAAGAAAAAAACATTTAAATATACAATTTTAGTGTCATATTATAAGGTTATAATATCAATGGTTCAAAATGGATCTGTTTTTATGACATTTTCCATGAGAAAAATATCTTTGGAATTTTTTCTGTTCAAAAATTTCATGTGTGTCCTCACCCCCACTTATTAAATTACACCCACCCCACACCATTATAAATACCAAACACAAATTTATGGCCATACCATTAACATATAAGTTCTCTAATTCCATCCCATAATCCTCAAATTCTTGGTTATTTACGAAATCTAACATATGAAGTACGTTGGTGTAAACTAAAATATGTTATTCGAAGCAGATATATCATCCTTAATTGATTAGATAATTTTATTTATTCTTCCATACTTATAAAAAGTTTTTAAAGCATGATTTTATAACAAAATTTCTTTATTAAATATACTATTATTTTCCAATCATGTGGTAATTACCTAGAACCATCTCCTCCTCCCCCAAATGGGTAATATAAATGTTTATCATGTCAATAATGGGATACCACTTCACGAACCGACAATATTCACTTACCATAAACACTTCTCACATAAGTATATAATTAATAATATACTATTTATATATTATATTTATGATAAAATTTTATTTTTTTAATTAAATTATCATATATAACTTCTCATATTCAATTTTGTATAAAATATGATAATGTCGCTTGTGAGTACAGAGGTCTATAGATTCCAAATGTTTTGTAAGATTTGTTTTCAATAATAATTGACATCAATGAAAATAATTATTAATTTTATGATTATATATGATATTTGTAGAAAATTAACCACTCTATACAAGAAATATATAATATAATATTTTACCTAATCATATATTAAATAAATAATAACACCGCTTATGTGTACAACAAACTATCGCCTTATGAAGAGATGCGATTAATTTACAACTAATTCTTTACATAAATGGTAATAAAGGAAAATTTAATTAGTTTAATTGACATATATAAAATGAAATTAATTCTAGAAAAAAATATTCAATACACAACCTTACTGTATTATATGTTAGGGAAATTATAATGTCGCTTGTGTGTATGTATGAACTACTATAACAACCCTACTCTTTTATTACAAACTTAAACAAGATTTATTACATAAACACATCACTTGATACAACTTGGAAGATCTATAGGTCTAGTGTATTTGGGGATTAGGAACATTACATAATAGCTTAGAACATAAAACACACAACATCTTTATTGAAAACATCCTTTACATGACCACTACATTTTCTAGTACTTAGCATTGCATGAGATGACCTGAGGATATGCATATAAAAAGGGTGAGCTATAAATCCCAATACAGGAATAAACATGGAATAACATGAGTAATACAATACATGTTAGTCAATAGGCATATCAATGGAGAATAAGAGAGTCATAAACATAAAGGAATGATAAAGCATGATTATCATAACATGGAAATGTGGCAACAACACTTAACATGGAATTAGTAAGAGCCAAGGATCATTGCACATGGAGCATGAGTAAAACTTCATTGCATATGAAGCACAAGTAAACCCTTATTTCACATTAATTATAAGTAGACAACACTCATTGCACATGACATATCATGATACTATACTTTACCCAATGCATTAGAGCACTATCTGGGCGCACCCTTCTTAATCATTTTGTTTCATGCATAAGTGTGCCACATGGATCATAGAAAATGGATTCATTAAACATAATAATTTACTACATGATAAAAGAATGTGGATTCATGCATGAAACTCTTTAAACATTATGCAAATTTTAATAAAGGTGAATACCCTGGATAGAGAAATGGGCATGGTATTCATTACATAATGACTTTAGCTTGGAAAATCACGGTGCAATTCTGGCAGCATAACGACGTGGAATAAGAATTCATATAAATGGTTGATGGAACATAAATGGGTTTCTCATAATATTTACATGAAATGGAAAGTAATGGGGTCATATAGATACATTTCCAAACAATTGTAATGGAATTTAGATTCATGATACAATAGAATTACTTGAATGTAAATGAGGAGAGAGAAATTCCTTATGGAATTTAGGCATAGTAACAGATATACATGAGAGAAATTTAATGAGAGATAAAGGGTCATATAATCACTAAAACATAAATAGGGATGTATGGGGGAGGTGAGAAATCATACCACAACATTTTTAATTGAAAAAAGTGCATAATAACATAAACATTGTTATATAAAAATAAGAAAAGAAGAAATCCCTTACTTGGAAGTGTGATCCCAAAGGCTTGGGAGAGACTTTAGAGAGGCTTCTTGAAAGTTTGGGGAACCTTGGGAGGCTTCTAGTGAGTGGGGGGGGGGGTCTGGGGTTTGTAGAAATCCAAAGGCTTTGAGTGAAGAAGAAGTGAGAGCTTGGGTGGGTTTATATAGGAAATGAGTGGGAATTCTTCATTATTTAGGTTTGAGACACCTCACATTAAACTAATCAAAACCAAAAACCATACCTTGGTTTTTTACAAATAGGATTGGAAAACAATATTTTATATGTCCAATGGCCAAACTTCTTAAAATAATAGGGTTACTTATGTGGAGGTGAGTCACACTCTCTCAGAAAACAATTTAAAATGACAAATTGTTTTATAAGCCTTGAAGTGTCCACTAATGCTTTATAATATAAATCAATCAAACCAAAAATCACATTATTTTAATGGTAAAACATATATTGGCCATATTATTTTATTTCATCACTATTGGGTCATTATGATGTCATAAAACACATTATATATTTAAACAGTATTTAGTTGTTACACAAAAATTCATCTATCTCAGAAAAATGTGAAAAATTCACTATTGGATTATTTTGATATACTGATTCAAATAATAATATTAATTTTATCTAAATAATTTTATTAATATGTGGATTTTTACTTTTAAAATAAAAACTGATTTTTACCGAAAATTAATGGGTTTTGAAAAAAATAGATTTCAAACATTAATAAAAATTACAATTGAATTCATAAAATTATATGATCATTAATAAAAAGTAATTTAATAATAATAATATTTTATTAAAATATTATTTAATTCAAAAATACATTAATTCATAAAAATAGATTTCTTAGTTGAATATTAACTAAAAATGCTATTTGTGATTTAAAAACTATTTACAAAGTATCAATTATAGAATGAATGCACATTCTATATACAAAAATAATGTACATAGTCATTTTGCAAGGATCTTGTTACATAACCCATTATAACACCCACATAAGACCAAAGGGTAAGGTGTGTGATGGTGACCGAATCTTGGGGTGGCTCAGATAACATCGTTCGGGTGGTAATCTATATTAACTTCCACTTCTCCCGTAGTCAGTTCCGCTCAAGATTAATGTGTTCATGATCGGCTTAGGCTTGGTCAAAAGTGATTCCCAATGATTCCACCTCCTTACCAAGCTCCGACAAATGGGATTCGTAAGGGGAAAGTCTATTAGATGAGGCCATCGCTTCCTTTTTCTGAGTAAATTGGATTTCTTAAAGCCCTATATTTATATTAATCATGTGATCACTGTTCAATAACTATGTTGGAAACTATCACAATTCATAATGGTATTTTAAAATCTAGAAACATAAAACTAGTGAAGTTCAAATTTTATATAACCATAATAATATTTTTAATTATATCAAGAGGAATTTCCATTAATGAATGTTTGGGTCATTGCAATCTTCCCCCCTTAATAAAATTTTCCTTCAAAATTTCCTCTTCCCACTCAAAAAATGATTTGGGTAACTTTGCTTCATCACTTCCTCCAATTCCCACGTCGCTTCTTCAAAATTGTGGTTTCTCCATAACACCTTGATGAGGGGCATTGTCTTATTTTATAGAACTTTGACTCTACAATCTAAGATCTTCAATGGTTTCTCCTCGTAAGAAAGACCATCCTCTAGATGTACTACCTTTGAATAGAGTACATGTGAAGGGTATGGTATGTACTTCATTATGATAGATACATGAAAGAAATCATGTACATTGTCCATGGTAGGTGGAAGTGCTAGTTGATAAGCCAAAACCCCGACACGATCAAGAATCTCGAAGGGGACGATGTACCTTGGACTTAACTTCCCTTTATTTCCAAACCTCATGACCTTCTTCCATGGGGATATTCATAGAAATACAATGTATCCAACTTTATACTCATGGTCTCATTGATGGTTATCTATATAACTCTTTTGTTGACTCTGGACTTCCTTGATATGCTGCTGAATGGTTTTCAACTTCTCCACCATTTCTTCGACCATTTCTTGTCCAAACAACTTAAGCTCACCAAATTCATCCCAACATGCCGATATTCTACACCTCTTCCCATACAGGGCTTCATAAGGTTCCATTCAGATGCACAAGTGGAAAATATTATTATAGGAGAATTCAACCTGATGAAGATGTTGATCCCAACCTCCATTAAATTTTATTGAACATGATATTAACATATATTCGAGTGTATGAATAGTTCCCTCAAATTGTCCATCAGTTTGAGGATGATAGGTCATACTAAAGTTCAGTTCAGTATCCAGACTTTGTTGAAGACTCTTCCAAAATTTATAGGTGAATCTTGGATCTCGATCAGATACAATAAATAGTGGTACTCCATGCAGCCTTACCACTTCCTTGATATATATAAATGCCAGTTGATCAAATGATAATTCCTCCCGAATTTCAATAAATTGTACAAACTTTGTAAGACAATCCCCAACAACCTAGATTTCATTGTTGCCTTTGGATGTCTTCGGAAGTCTGGTGACAAAGTCCATGGTGATGTTCTCCCATTTCCATGCTGGTGTGGGAAATAGTTGCATAATCCCCTTAGACATCTGCCTCTCAACCTTCACTTTCTGACACACCCGACACATTGATTTATACTCAACGATCTCCTTCTACATATTATCCCACCAATAATTCTCTCGGGGATCTTGATACATTTTTTGTTTCCTAGGTGAATAGAGAAATTTGAACTATGTGCATCATCCAAAAGTTCCTAATTCAGCTATAGACTTGATGAAACACATAGTCTTTTCTAAAATCTCAAAATTCCTTCTTCATTAACATTGAACTTTGGGGATTTCATTTTTATGATAGCTTCTACTTTCTTCTGAATTCCCACATCATCCTTTTGAGCATACTTTAACCTTTTTAAAAGATATGGTTGAGCAATCATTTATGAAAGGATTTATTATGTTCCCTTCTTTATGATTCCCATTTCCATATTCATCATGTCTAAGAAGATTGGATCCTTCTAAATTCTCATCAATGATAGAATTGATGGGTATTTTCTACTTAGAGCATCCGCCACCTTGTTGGCTTTCCCAGGGTGGTAATGGATTGAACAGTCATCGACATTGATCAGCGGTAACCATCTTCATTGGTCCATGTCCAACTCTTTCTGTGTTAATTTATATTTGAGGCTTTTGTGGTCCATATATATTTCACACTTCTCCCCAAAGAGATAATGCCGCCAAAATTTTAAATCGAAGATCTCTACAACTAACTCCAAAACATGTGTTGGATAATTATTTTCATGAAATTTCAATATCCTTCAATAATAGGCAATGACATTGTCATTTTGTATCAACACACAGCCTATGACCTTCTTCAAAGCATTACTGAATAACAAAAAAAATTCTCCACTTGTCGATAAAGTGAGCACGAGTGCAGTGATAAGCCTCCATTTTAATTACATGAAGATTTCATCACATTCATCAATCTAAGAAAACATTACCCCCTTCTGAGTTACCATGGTAAGAGGGTTGGAAAATCGTGATAAATTTCTCACAAATCGTTGATAATATCCAGCTAACCCAAGAAGATATGGTTATCTATCACCGATGTTGGCCTTGGCCATCCCTCAATTGCGTCTATTTTGGAGGGATCCACATATATCCCATTGCTTGTGATTATTTGAACTAATAATGAGACCCCATTCAACTAGAACTCACATTTGATGCACTTTTCATATAGATTCTCCTTCTACAAGGTCTCTAGTACAGTTCTTAGATGCTCCTCATGATCCTCCAAGGTTTTGGAATATATCAGAATATCATCTATGAAGTATACTTCAAATTTATTAAGGTAATCTCTAAAAACTCTATTCATCTAGTCCATGAAGATTTATGGAGCATTAGTGATCTTGAAATGCATTACTATGAGTTCATAGTGCCCGTATCTTTTACGAAAAGCAGTCTTGGGAATATCTCCCTTCTTCACCATTACTTGATAATATCCTGATCAAAAATATACCTTGGGAATGTATTGTGTTCCATGTAACTAATCGAACATGTCATAAATTAGAGGGATATGATACTTGTTCTTTATCATGATTTTTCTAATCTCACGATAATTGATGCAAAGGCGCATTGACCCATCTTTCTTCTTGACGAAGACGACTGGTGCACCCCATGGTGATGTACTTGGGCGTATAAACTATTTATCTAGATTCTCTTGTAGTTGTTTCTTCATCCCCTCAATATCCACAACAACCATTCTATACAGATTCTTGGATATTGAGAATGCCACAGGTATAAGATCAATTGAAAATTCTACATCTCTTCTAGGAGGAATACTACGAAATTCCTCAGGAAACACTTCAGCAAATTACCTCACAATATACATGTATTGAAGAATGGTTTCCTCCTTAGTCTCAATCATCTGAGCCAGATACGCATGCTCATAGGGAAGTAATATCCATTCTTAAGATGATGGAGGTAAATAAGATTCATCTTCCTCCTTGCACATGTATAGAATCGAGGGTTGATTCTACACAGAGAGAGTGATTTCCCTATCACATCAATTAATGTTAGATCTATATAAGGAAAGCCAATCCATTCCATGAATTTCATCAAATTCCATGAGAGGGAGTACGATGAGGTTTTCCATGAAATTCAATCCATAGATTATGATAGGGGATGAGTTATATTCAGGGGATGCAATGATTGCCCCATTTTCCGTACTCACCGATATCTTTACATTCATGATTTGTGGTGGTACTGGGATTGTTCTACTATACTTTTGGGATATAAAATAATGCGTAGAACCTGAATCAAAAATTACATTCACTATTCATGAATAAAAAACTAGCGTACCTGTCACCACTTTATTATCGGGGTTCACTTCGGCAGTAGTGATGGAAAAATCTCTCCTCTGTTGCCTTTGAGGTTATTGGTTGCCTCCAAAAACCCCTGTCTTTGGGCACTGATTTGCAAGATGCCCTGGTTCGTTGCAGTTTTACTAATGAACAACGCGTTGAGGTTCGAATGGAGCGTTCCTCTCCTCTATTGTATCTGCAGGTTTTTATTTGTCGGTAGTTAACAACCTGGTGCACTTCTCTTCCACACCTAAAGAATTTCCTCATCCTGTTCAGGTAATTTCTGGGGTTCTTCTTTCCACACCTTTGGTAACTGGGGTGCTATATCTTCTTAGCACTCTTGGATTTATCCATCGGACCACCAGCATTGAAGTACACCATAGGCTTCTTATCCTCATGATAACCTTGAGGTTCGGTAATCTTCATTTCGACCTTGAGGTCACATCAGACAATTTACTTATAGCTGTCAAAGTCACATATTTCCAGCGCTTTCTGTAGGCCAGGTTTCGGCCCACCAAATAAGCAGTCAACCTTGCATTCAGGGGTAACAACAAATCCGGAGGCGTATCATGCAAGCCTAGTGAATATTTCCTCGTACGCTCGGATAGATTTGTTGTCTTTTTATTCTTTAGGGTAAGGAAGTCCCTTTCCATCTTATGTCGGATGGTGCATGAAAAATATTTATCGAAAAATAACTTCTGGAAATCCTTCCATTACCCCGCCTTGATCTCCTTCTTAGGATTCATATTTTTTATCAATATCCACCATTGATCAGCTTCACCCTCTATATTATAAGAATCTAGAAGAACTTTCTCTTGTTCATAACATTGAAGGATGAAGAATATCTTTTCAATGGTGTTGATCCATTGTCAGGTGATAGAGGGATCAGATGATCGATTAAAAGTAGGAGGCCTTTGTCTCATGAAGATCTCGATAGCAACTTGTTATTTCTTGGGGGGGGGGGGGTGAACGTTCCTCTTGACCCGTGTTTCTACTCAAGTCTCGACTTAACTGAGAGAGAATCATGAAAAAGTTCACGATTCCTGCTCCCATCAGATTGGGCATCTCATTAGCACAGTCATCACATTGATCTTCACATTGGTTGTTAGCCTGAGTCATTCTATTACCATCCATTGGTTGGAATAAAAGGAATGTTAGGGTAACACATAAGGGGTAATCCCAGGACAAAATGTAACGGCCCGAAATTTTGAATAAATCTTGTTTCCTAATTTCATGTGTTATTTTATTTTATTTTTATACTCAACAAAAATGTTTTATTTGATAAACATGATTATAATTAAAATGAGACCATTGGGTTTTGATTGTTATATGACCATCGGTCAATATAACCACTGTGAACAAAATGTTTTGATTATTGTCTCTAAATACAAGTAATCTTGGTTAATTATTATAGAAAGAAGATTCGATGGCCTCACCTAGTAGTCTTGGACCGATCGAAGCCCATCTAACAGAGCTTGGGAAGGAGGTAGCACCATTGGGCTTTGCTCTGGATCAAATCCAAGCCGAACTTCATCATGTGAAGTTAGAACGGAATCGCCTTCGTGAGAAGTTCAAACTGATAGAAATTATTACTCGGGCAATGTTGACTGAGCCGCCCTAAGATTCTATCACCCTAGCACACCTTACTCTTAGGTCCTATGCTGGTATTATAAGGGGCTATGTAACGAGACCGTAACTGCCTTGTGTAATCCTTGTTTTAAATAAAAATTGGGATTTCTTCTTATGATGAAGTTTATGAATTTTGAAATGACCGGATAAATATAGTATGCATATTTTTGATGAATTTTAGAAAAAGGATATTTTAAAAATGGTTGTTCAAACCTTAAATAATTAAAAATGTGTAATGATTTTCAAAAAATGGTCTTCTACAATTATGTCCAGTACGAAATTTAGAGTCTAATAAGATCAACTTGATTTTTGATGAATAGTAAATTGTGAATAGTGATTTTACGCTTAGGATTAGTAATGTGACCAAATTGATTAGTAATATCACTTAAAGAAAGTTTTAAAATAATCTAGGCACCTTGATTAAGTAATGTGATTCAATAAAATGGTTAAATAACGGTTTCATTAATTATTATTCAAGTATTAGTTTTTTCAGGTGAATAGTGTTTTTTAATTAAAAAATTAATTAAAAATATTTAGAAAATTATTTTTAGAAAACGGATTTCATTTTTGAACTCAGAGCATCGGTATTATGTTAAGGTAATTTTTGGGGATTTTTCTGAAAAAAATGAATTTTCGGTGAATAGTGAATTTATTTAAAAATTGAATTAAAAATATTTAGAAAATTATTTTTATAAAATGGAGTTCATAAATGTAATTAGGGAATCGATATTTAGTTAAGGTGAAAGTTTGGGATTTTTCTGAGAAAGATGAATTTTTTCAGTGAATAGTAAAAATGCAGTTTTAGGGTTTCGGTATGTTTAATGACATCATAATTGTGTCATGATGATGTCATGAGATCTTTTAAGGGTTGGCCGGCCAAGGGTGATGAATTATTGTTTTGGGGGCCCCATGTGGCCTATCTCCATGATAAATGCCAAGGGAGAGCACATGGGTTTGAGAAAAGCACATGTGAGGTGTCCCTTGGCCATTAATGCCTTGTCCCCTCACTTTCCCTATAAATACCAAGCCCTCCTCTCATCCATTCGACTCCCCACTCATTACCAACGAATTTATGGTCTCATTACCTCCCAAGGAGTCCTCCCAGGGTGCCACAAAGCCCTCAAGGTCCCAAACTTTGAGGTTTAAGAGTTACATTTTAAGGTAAGGGATCCGACCCCTCTCTTTCTTTTCAAGTGATCTCTTTTATGTCAATTCTTTTATACTCCATGTTCTTATGTTTGAGGATGTTCTTTTATACTCCTATTACTTACCTTTTTATGTTCATATAATGAGAGATCCCCTCTTACTCTCATTATTTCGTTTTATGAAGTTTTAAGTGGCGCCGTTAGGCTGCCGAAATTTTTGTAACGGATTCTTTCTCCCTCCTCATTTTTCAAGATCTATTTTCATGTAAAGTATTTCATGTTCCTTTTTTTATTATGTTGGGGTATGATCTCTAAATTTATCATACTGATCTTTTATGATCATATGATGAGATACCCCCTTTGATCGCTTCAATTCAGTATTTTGAAGTTTTAAGTGGCGCCGTTAGGCTGCCGAATTTTTAAGTGGTTCTTCACCCTTCTCGTTTTGAAGTTCTACTTTCATGTCAATTCTTTCAAGTTCCTTTTTGTTATGTTGGGTTATTATCTCTATATCTATCATACTGGAATCTTATGTTCATATGATGAGAGACCCCATTTGATCTCTTCAATTCAGTATTTTGAAGTTTTAAGTGGCGCCGTTAGGCTGCCGAATTTTTTAGGGGATTCTTTCACCCTTCTCATTCTTTTCAAAGTTCTACTTTCATGTAAAGTCTTTCAAGTTCCTTTTTAATTATGTTGGGGAATTATCTCTATATCTATCATACTGAACTCTTATGTTCACATGATGAGAGACCCTATTTGATCTTTTCAAATCATTTTTGTTGAAGTTTAAGTAACGTCGTTAGGCTGCCGAACTTTCATAAGAGAAATCTATTTTTTGTCTTTCTTCCATGTTTTTCATTTCAAATGGTATGTCCTTTAAATTTCATTACCATGATCATGTATCCTTCTTATTCTGTCCATATACTGTTTTATGGGCCATTTATGAATGTTTGACCCATTTTACCTCTCTTTTTAATGTCTTCTAAAACCTCGTAACATAGCCGTTATGCTGCAGAATTTCCGTCTCAAAATGTCTCTCTCTTTTTCTAAAGTTCTTTTATATTATTAAGTGAATACTCAAAGCTCTTTCTTATAAATGGTTATTCACATATATACCAAAATGTTCTATTTTAAATTCTGGGATTTACATACTTGAGACCCACCTTCCTTTTCTGTGGGTTTTAAAGTGACGTAAAGATCATGTCTTTAAAGCAGTTTTTAAAACGTTGTGATTATGAAATGAAACCCATTTATTTTATGCTATATGGGTTATTTATGAAATGTTTGATGATTATATATGTGGATCACATTATTATAAAGGCAGGGTGCACCCTGATAGCGCTCCAATTCATTGGGTAAAGACTTAATCTCTAGAGATGACCATTTTTAACGACGCCATGGTGAATAACCTTGGTAATTTTTAACGACACCTTGGGGATGGAACTTGGTGAAAAAAAAACGATTGTCAATATTAAATGTTGCATCCACATCTTCAAGTTATGAAAAATGTTATTTTTTTTATGATGTATCTCATTATTTCTTTCTCATGCCTTAAATTTCTTTTCATGTCCTTATTGAAGTATCTCAAGTTCACATGTAAAATGTTTCTCTTGTTTCCCTTACTGGGCTTTCTGCTCACCCTTTCTTTTGACGTATGTCCCCAGGTTATGAGATGCAGTAATGAACCTAGGATGAACTTAAGGAGAAGCCTTTCAAGTGTTTAAGAAGAGTGTTTTTTTTCTTTTCATGTTTTATGTTCCTGGTTTCCAAGACACTAAACCATAAAGATCCTCGGTTTTGTAAGATGTAATGAAATTTTATGTGATAAAAAGACGGGATGCTATAGTTGGTATCAAAGGATGGTTTAGTTATTTGTGGAAATTAGGATATGAAAACACTAGGAAGAACCCTATAGAAAAGTTTAAATATAGGAAATATTCCTGGTATTTTGGTGAGTATTGAGTAAGGGGTTTCCAAGCAAATACATCCCTATCTGGATACGAGCAGGTAGAGGTGGCTCTGGCACAGATGTACATAGGGGTAAAACCTGAAAACACCGCTTTGACCTAGACTCGAAGAAGAACTGGTACACGACAACGGGCCTTGCTGCACTCTTGGTTACGACACTCCCGAGGGATATGCTTTGGAAAATCCATAAGCTTAGTATGAACCATTGTTAAAGGAACAAAGATAAAATAAAATAAAGATTCACATAAGAATATATGATCATGTATAACCTAGAAGGGAACCTAGGGGGTCACAAGTTACGGTATACTTTACTTCTACATGTTATCCTTAGATGCTTTAAGTTTCTTTTCATGATTATTGGCTAAGTATTTAAGCCCCTAACTATAGCTTCTTTTCTTAGTTAATGGCGGGAAATGGAAGAACATGTCCCAACAACCAATGTGATAAGAAATGCTACGATTGCCTTATTAATACGACAGAGATGATTAGGGGATTAAAAGATGATTATTATTTTGGAAGACGTTCACTATTTTGAGGACCATATATGATCAAGGTAAATAGATTACTACGGTGTTTTCATTTAGGAGTAAGGTTGACTTATATTTTGAAGAATCAATGAATTTAAGGTGGCCTTATAGTAATTTAGGTTACTTACGGGAATGATTAACCTATCTTGGGTAAAATATGTTTAGGTTAGCTACTTTTTTTATAAGATGTTAGGAGTGGTTGATGTTGTTTGGAGTTGAACAATGAAGTTTATTTTGGAAGACTATGTTATCAAATATTTCTTGTATTTGGGTTTCAATCTTAGTTTGGTTTATTTTGAGGAATCTTAAGGACCATTATTTACGGAATGGACTATGATGAACTTTGGGTAGTGTTGTACCTCTCGTACCCCTCGTGGTTTGATTTTCATGATCACAATCACTCACTTATTTATCTAATCCTCTTTCAAGTGTTTTTGGATGATAGGAATCATTTCAGGTTACCAAGGAATTGGGCCAAGCAAGCTGAAGCCAAGAAAGGAGCAAAGTGCACTGTTTTCATGTGCACCGGCCAACCGGTGACTCAGCACCGGCCAGCCGGTAGTGCCTGGGCAGAGAGTCTCCTCACTGTCCAGAGCACCGGCCAACCGGTGGCCTCGGCACCGGCCACCCGGTGGCACCCAGACAGAAGGCTGAGCCACTGCCTCAGCACCGGCCAACCGGTGGCCTCAGCACCGGCCAGCCGGTGGCACCCAGCCAGGACAGTGTTTGCTACTGCCTCAGCACCGGCCAACCGGTGGCCTCCTCACCGGCCAGCCGGTGGAGTCTGGACAGAAGCATCCACCCATCTCCAAGGCACCGGCCAACCGGTGGCCCTGTACCGGTCAGCCGGTGGAGGCAGTCAAACTATCCGTTGGGCTTTTGACCAGCCTGTCCACTTGGCCTCCAATGGCTCCGAAGGCCTCTCCAACGGCTCTGAAGCCTCCCAAAGGCCATTTGAGGGTTCCCCCTCTATAAATAAAGGACTAGGAAGCCCCGAAAACTTAACCAAGCCATACGGAAGCCAACGGACACATTTTACATCATTTGGCGAACCTCCGGCAGATTCTTCCAAGGAACCCCACTTGCTCCAACACACTTCCACATCCAAGGAGCACCACCAAAGAAGCTTGGGAGCGCCCTTCCTCAGCTCCATCAATCCATTGGCGCCCAAGACTTCCCCATTACGGTTTTTCATTGCTTTATCATTTTTGAGCATCATTTTGGGTTTGTGCCTACAAACCCCCATCTCTTTCTCACATCCTTTCTTTTGGGTTTTCATATCACATTTAAGGTGTGAAGAGGTTGGTCAAGCCTTTCCTTTAAAAGGCTTGAGACATAGGTGAGCTAGCCTTCACCTGTAAGGAGGCTAGTGGGTTCTTGCTCAACCATTGAAAGCAAGTGGGTTCTTGCGTAACCATTTAAAAGCAAGCTGTAATAGGTTCTAGACTAACCTTAAAGTCTAGTGGGTTTCTTGCTAAAACCATTAAAAAGCAAGCGGTAGTAGATCTCTCAACGGTTGAGTTGGGAGCGGAGACGTAGGCTTGGGTTTAAGCCGAACTCCGTTATCAATTGCGTGTCTTGCCTCTTTTATTTCCACTGCACTTTCAACTTTGATTTTAAATTGTTAATCATTTTTTAAAAGGCAATTCACCCCCCCTCTTGCCATCACTTCCTTCTTTCTCCGCCTAAAAATTGGTATCAGAGGGAAAATTTGAGTAATACCCTAACCGGTTTCAAATTAAAGATCCATTGTGATGGCTTCAACCTCTTTCGCCCCCGAAGGCTATTCTTTGGGTCGTGCTCCATTTTTTGATGGAACCGACTATACATATTGGAAAACCCGCATGACCACTTTTCTTAGAAGCATAGGTTATCCTATTTATAAAATTGTCATGCATGGTTACACTCTCTCTTCTCCCGATGAATCCAAATGGACCCAAGCCGATATTAAATATTTCGAGCTTGATGGCAAAGCCATGAACGCTCTATATTGCGGCCTTGATCGTAATGAATTAAATCGAGTTTCCACATGCACCTCATCTCATGAAATCTGGAAAATTTTGGAGGTTACCCATGAGGGGACCAAAAAAGTCAAGGATACTCGATTGGATATGTATCGCCAGGATTTTGAGTCTTTTACCATGCACCCACATGAAAATATTTCTGATATGTTTACTCGTTTTACTGACGTTTGCAATGGAAGAAAATCTCTTGGAGATAGTATTTCTGCAGAGATGATGGTCAAGAAGATCCTTTGGATCTTACCAAGCTCATGGGCACCGAAAGTCACGGAAATCCAAGAAGCAAAGGACATCAAAAACATGCCGGTCGAAGAGCTCATCGGATCCCTCATGACTTATGAGATCACCATGAGGAGGCAAGCTGAAAAGGAAGGCAAACCGATCAAAACTCCAAAGAACATCACCTTCAAGGTTCAACAAGAAGAAAGCTCCTCCTCCTCATCATCTTCCTCTTCAAGCGGCGATTCCGAAATGGAGAATCTTGCCCGCAAAATGCACAAGTTCATGAAGAAGCACAAGAAGAAGAAATCCCGCAAGGCTCGAAAGGAAAAACACGACGAAAAATCCGAGCCCAAGGTAACATGCTATGGGTGCGGCAAGAAAGGCCATTACAAGCCCAATTGTCCACTCAACAAGAAAAAGGACAAGAAAAAGGAAAAGAAGTAGGCATTCAAGGCCACATGGAGTGATAGCTCCACATCCTCCTCCTCCTCCTCCTCGAGCGACAACGGTAACAAATGCCTAATGACATTCCATGAGGTAACATCTTCCGACTCCTCTTCCTCTTGTTCTTAAAATTATTTCAATCATTTGTCTTACGAGGATCTTCAATACGCTAGAGATCAATTGGAGGAAGGTTTTCATGAACTTTCTTCCAAATTTGTTGCTTTAAAAAAGAATTTCAAAAAACTCTCTTCTGAAAAAGAACAACTTCTCAAAGAGAAGGAAGAGCTGTCCCTCAAAATCCAAAATCTTCCCGATGTTGATTCCATGGAATCAACCATCAAAGATCTAAGGGAGACTCTAGCCAAGTTCACCCAAGGGGAACAAAATTTTAACAATTTGCTTGGTTCCCAACGTTTATCTAGAACCACCGAAGGGCTTGGCTATTCCAAGCAAGCTTTCTCTTCCCATGCTCCAACTATTTTTGTAAGGGGGAGCTCCCAATTTAAATTTTGCAATTATTGTAAAAAACCCGGGCACTTAATTTATGAGTGCAATTGCAAAAATGCCCGGTATGGTAGGCCTAAAACTATTTTCTTAAATGATGAATTTTATAGGAGAAGACCCGCAACTAGACAAGTATGGATCGAAAAATCCCTTTTAGCGAGTCTCTCCGGGCCAAAATTTTTCTCGGTTTCAAACACCTCTCCCCGGTGATTTGTTGTTTTATTTAGGGGGAGTTAGGTTTGTTTAAGCATTTTTGTTTTATTCAAAACTTTCTTTTCAAACTTTCAATTTCAACACTTGGTATCAAATTTTTCAATTCAAAATTTTCTATTCAATTTTCATTTCAAACTTTCAATTCAAACTTTCATTTTAAAACTTTCAACTCAAACCTTGATTCAAAACTTTCAATTCAAATTTCAAAAATTTCAATTGGTTTAAAATCTCTTAATCCCTCAATCAAGTTTTATGCCCCGTGCTATTTTGATAATCACAAAGGGGGAGAAATTCTTGATTGATTGGGGGAAAAATATTTTAAAGCATGCCTTTCATTTCAGTATTTTACATTGATTGTTTTGGTGATTGTGATCATCAAAATTGGGGGAGATTGTTTTACCTCTCTTACCCCTCGTGGTTTTATTTTCATGATCACAATCACTCACTTATTTATCTAATCCTCTTTCAAGTGTTTTTGGATGATAGAAATCATTTCAGGTTACCAAGGAATTGGGCCAAGCAAGCTGAAGCCAAGAAAGGAGAAAAGTGCACTGTTTTCATGTGCACCGACCAACCGGTGACTCAGCACCGGCCAGCCGGTAGTGCCTGGGCAGAGAGTCTCCTCACTGTCCAGAGCACCGGCCAACCGGTGGCCTCGGCACCGGCCAGCCGGTGGCACCCAGCTAGCACAATGTTTGCTACTGCCTCAGCACCGGCCAACCGGTGGCCTCCTCACCGGCCAGCCGGTGGAGTTTGGACAGAAGCATCCACCCATCTCCAAGGCACCGGCCAACCGGTGGCCCTGTACCGGCCAGCCGGTGGAGGCAGTCAAACTAGCCGTTGGGCTTTTGACCAGCCTATCCACTTGGCCTCCAACGGCTCCGAAGGCCTCTCCAACGGCTCCGAAGCCTCCCAAAGGCCATTTGAGGGTTCCCCCTCTATAAATAAAGGACTAGGAAGCCCCGAAAACTTAACCAAGCCATACGGAAGCCAACGAACACATTTTACATCATTTGGCGAACCTCCGGAAGATTCTTCCAAGGAACCCCACTTGCTCCAACACACTTCCACATCCAAGGAGCACCACCAAAGAAGCTTGGGAGAGCCCTTCATCAGCTCCATCAATCCATTGGCGCCCAAGACTTCCCCATTATGGTTTTTCATTGCTTTATCATTTTTGAGCATCATTTTGGGTTTGTGCCTACAAACCCCCATCTCTTTCTATCATCCTTTCTTTTGGGTTTTCACATCACCTTTAAGGTGTGAAGAGGTTGGTCAAGCCTTTCCTTTAAAAGGCTTGAGACATAGGTGAGCTAGCCTTCACCTGTAAGGAGGCTAGTGGGTTCTTGCTCAACCATTGAAAGCAAGTGGGTTCTTGCATAACCATTTAAAAGCAAGCTGTAATAGGTTCTAGACTAACCTTAAAGTCTAGTGGGTTTCTTGCTAAAACCATTAAAAACCAAGCGGTAGTAAATCTCTCAACGGTTGAGTTGGGAGCGGAGACGTAGGCTTGGGTTTAAGCCGAACTCCGTTATCAATTGCGTGTCTTGCCTCTTTTATTTCTGCTTCACTTTCAACTTTGATTTTAAATTATTAATCATTTTTTAAAAGGCAATTCACCCCCCCTCTTGCCATCACTTCCTTCTTTCTCCGCCTAAAATTGGTATCAGAGGGAAAATTTGAGTAATACCCTAACCGGTATCAAATTAAAGATCCATTGTGATGGCTTCAACCTCTTTCGCCCCCGAAGGCTATTCTTTGGGTCGTGCTCCATTTTTTGATGGAACTGACTATACATATTGGAAAACCCGCATGACCACTTTTCTTAGAAGCATAGGTTATCCTATTTATAAAATTGTCATGCATGGTTACACTCTCTCTTCTCCTGATGAATCCAAATGGACCCAAGACGATATTAAATATTTCGAGCTTGATGGAAAAGCCATGAACGCTCTACATTGCGGCCTTGATCGTAATGAATTCAATCGAGTTTCCACATGCACCTCATCTCATGAAATCTGGAAACTTTTGGAGGTTACCCATGAGGGGACCAACAAAGTCAAGGATACTCGATTGGATATGTATCGCCAGGATTTTGAGTCTTTTACCATGCACCCACATGAAAATATTTCTGATATGTTTACTCGTTTTACTGACGTTTGCAATGGAAGAAAATCTCTTGGAGATAGTATTTCTGCAGAGACGATGGTCAAGAAGATCCTTTGGATCTTACCAAGCTCATGGGCACCGAAAGTCACGACAATCCAAGAAGCAAAGGACATCAAAAACATGCTGGTCGAAGAGCTCATCGGATCCCTCATGACTTATGATATCACCATGAGGAGGCAAGCTGAAAAGGAAGGCAAACCGATCAAAACTCCAAAGAACATCGCCTTCAAGGTTCAACAAGAAGAAAGCTCCTCCTCCTCCTCATCTTCCTCTTCAACCGGCGATTCCGAAATTGAGAATCTTGCCCGCAAAATGCACAAGTTCATGAAGAAGCACAAGAAGAAGAAATCCCGCAAGGCTCGAAAGGAAAAACACGATGAAAAATCCGAGCCCGAGGTAACATGCTATGGGTGCGGCAAGAAAGGCCATTACAAGCCCAATTGTCCACTCAACAAGAAAAAGGCCAAGAAAAAGGAAAAGAAGAAGGAATTCAAGGCCACATGGAGTGATAGCTCCACATCCTCCTCCTCCTCCTCCTCGAGCGACAACGGTAACAAATGCCTAATGGCATTCCATGAGGTAACATCTTCCGACTCCTCTTCCTCTTGTTCTTCAAATTCTTTCAATAATTTGTCTTATGAGGATCTCCAATACGCTAGAGATCAATTGGAGGAAGGTTTTCACGAACTTTATTCCAAATTTGTTGCTTTAAAAAAGAATTTCAAAAAACTCTCTTCCGAAAAAGAACAACTTCTCAAAGAGAAGGAAGAGCTGTCGCTCAAAATCCAAAATCTTCCCGATGTTGATTCCATGGAATCAACCATCAAAGATCTAAGGGAGACTCTAGCCAAGTTCACCCAAGGGGAACAAAATTTGAACAATTTTCTTGGTTCCCAACGTTTATCTAGAACCACCGAAGGGCTTGGCTATTCCAAGCAAGCTTCCTCTTCCCATGCTCCAACTATTTTTGTAAGGGGGAGCTCCCAATTTAAATTTTGCAATTATTGTAAAAAACCCGGGCACTTAATTTATGAGTGCAATTGAAAAAATGCCCGGTATGGTAGGCCTAAAACTATTTTCTTAAATGATGAATTTTATAGGAGAAGACCCGCAACTAGACAAGTATGGATTGAAAAATCCCTTTTAGCGAGTCTCTCCGGGCGAAAATTTGTCTCAGTTTCAAACACCTCTCCCCGGTGATTTGTTGTTTTATTTAGGGGGAGTTAGGTTTGTTTAAGCATTTTTGTTTTATTCAAAAATTTCTTTTCAAACTTTCAATTTCAACACTTGGTATCAAATTTTTCAATTCAAAATTTTCTATTCAATTTTCATTTCAAACTTTCAATTCAAACTTTCATTTTAAAACTTTCAACTCAAACCTTGATTCAAAACTTTCAATTCAAATTTCAAAAATTTCAATTGGTTTAAAATCTCTTAATCCCTCAATCAAGTTTTATGCCCCGTGCTATTTTTATAATCACAAAGGGGGAGAAATTCTTGATTGATTGGGGGAAAAATCTTTTAAAGCATGCCTTTCATTTCAGTATTTTACATTGATTGTTTTGGTGATTGTGATCATCAAAATAGTGGGAGATTGTTGTACCTCTCGTACCCCTCATGGTTTGATTTTCATGATCACAATCACTCACTTATTTATCTAATCCTCTTTCAAGTGTTTTTGGATGATAGGAATCATTTCAGGTTACCAAGGAATTGGGCCAAGCAAGCTGAAGCCAAGAAAGGAGCAAAGTGCACTGTTTTCATGTGCACCGGCCAACCGGTGACTCAGCACCGGCCAGCCGGTAGTGCCTGGGCAGAGAGTCTCCTCACTGTCCAGAACACCGGCCAACCGATGGCCTCGGCACCGGCCAGCCGGTGGAACCCAGACAGAAGGCTGAGCCACTGCCTCAGCACCGGCCAACCGGTGGCCTCAGCACCGGCCAGCCGGTGGCACCCAG
Organism: Viscum album; assembly: GCA_963277665.1. Taxonomy (NCBI): domain Eukaryota; kingdom Viridiplantae; phylum Streptophyta; class Magnoliopsida; order Santalales; family Viscaceae; genus Viscum; species Viscum album. The sequence goes on from OY728162.1 coordinate 1,223,763,317, forward strand.
CCAGCACAGTGTTTGCTACTGCCTCAGCACCGGCCAACCGGTGGCCTCCTCACCGGCCAGCCGGTAGAGTCTGGACAGAAGAATCCACCCATCTCCAAGGCACCGGCCAACCGGTGGCCCTGTACCGGTCAGCCGGTGGAGGCAGTCAAACTAGCCGTTGGGCTTTTGACCAGCCTGTCCACTTGGCCTCCAACGGCTCCGAAGGCCTATCCAACGGCTCCGAAGCCTCCCAAAGGCCATTTGAGGGTTCCCCCTCTATAAATAAAGGACTAGGAAGCCCCAGAAACTTAACCAAGCCATACGGAAGCCAACAGACACATTTTACATCATTTGGCAAACCTCCGGCGGATTCTTCCAAGGAACCCCACTTGCTCCAACACACTTCCACATCCAAGGAGCACCACCAAAGAAGCTTGGGAGCGCCCTTCATCAGCTCCATCAATCCATTGGCTCCCAAGACTTCCCCATTACAGTTTTTCATTGCTTTATCATTTTTGAGCATCATTTTGGGTTTGTGCCTACAAACCCCCATCTCTTTCTCTCATCCTTTCTTTTGGGTTTTCACATCACCTTTAAGGTGTGAAGAGGTTGGTCAAGCGTTTCCTTTAAAAGGCTTGAGACATAGGTGAGCTATCCTTCACCTGTAAGGAGGCTAGTGGGTTCTTTATCAACCATTGAAAGCAAGTGGGTTCTTGCATAACCATTTAAAAGCAAGCTGTAATAGGTTCTAGACTAACCTTAAAGTCTAGTGGGTTTCTTGCTAAAACCATTAAAAAGCAAGCGGTAGTAAATCTCTCAACGGTTGAGTTGGGAGCGGAGACGTAGGCTTGGGTTTAAGCCGAACTCTGTTATCAATTGCGTGTCTTGCCTCTTTTATTTCCGCTGCACTTTCAACTTTGATTTTAAATTGTTAATCATTTTTTAAAAGGCAATTCACCGCCCCTTTGCTCAACCATTGAAAGCAAGTGGGTTCTTGCATAACCATTTAAAAGCAAGCTGTAATAGGTTCTAGACTAACCTTAAAGTCTAGTGGGTTTCTTGCTAAAACCATTAAAAAACAAGCGGTAGTAAATCTCTCAACGGTTGAGTTGGGAGCGGAGACGTAGGCTCGGGTTTAAGCCGAACTCCGTTATCAATTGCGTGTCTTGCCTCTTTTATTTCCGCTGCACTTTCAACTTTGAATTTAAATTGTTAATCATTTTTTAAAAGGAAATTCACCCCCCTCTTTCCATCACTTCCTTCTTTCTCCGCCTAACAGGTAGTACCATGGAACTTGAAGATTTAAAAGTAGTTTCCATTCCTATGGGATTATTTCTTTTTGAAGAGTTTTTTACCTTACTCTTTCTGTTTTTGGGAAAATGTTTAAAGATAGAAGAAATAGATAGTTGATCTTTTGTGGATTATGTGATTCTCTAGAAGATGATTCTTGTGTTTTGATGAGACCAAGTAGTTTTGAATGCTCATCGTTTGGAGAAAAGATTAGTTTTGGTAGAAACTTATTAAAGTATGAAACTCTACATGAAGGTAGATATATTTCCTTTTGTTTTTGTTCTATGTTGTAAATGAATTCCTCAAAGTTATCAAAAGGAACGTAAAACAAAAATGTTGTTGGTTTATGTTTCCTACTAGTTAATCAAAGACCGCTTACACACATCATAAGTTTGGGATTTTCTTATGGTTAACTTTCTCCTAATCATGTTCTCTATCACTCTCCCTCAGAACGTGACCCTTTGTTTTCTCCTCCATGTCCATGTTTCCTACATGGAATCCTAGTATGAGTAAACTCGGGTGGCCTTTGTACTCCCTTTTATTTCTTTTAAAGTAATAGTGTTACTGACTCTTTTTCCGATGTGGGACTTTCAATGAAATTTCAAAACCCAATTTTAAAAAATTGCGAGGACGCAATTTCTTAAGGGGGGAAGATTGTAACGGCCTGAAATTTTGAATAAATCTCGTTTCCTAATTTCATGTGTTATTTTATTTTATTTTTATACTCAACAAAAATGTTTTATTTGATAAACATGATTATAATTAAAATGAGACCATTGGGTTTTGAATGTTATATGACTATCGGTCAATATAACCACTGTGAACAAAATGTTTTGATTATTGTCTCTAAATACAAGTAATCTTGGTTAATTATTATAGAAAGAAGATTCGATGGCCTCACCTAGTAGTCTTGGACCGATCGAAGCCCATCTAACAGAGCTTGGGAAGGAGGTAGCACCATTGGGCTTTGCTCTGGATCAAATCCAAGCCAAACTTCATCATGTGAAGCTAGAACGGAATCGCCTTCGTGAGATGTTCAAACTGATAGAAATTACTACTCGGGCAATGTTGACTGAGCCGCCCCAAGATTCTATCACCCTAGCACACCTTACTCTTAAGTCCTATGCTGGTATTATAAGGGGCTATGCAACGAGACCGTAACTGCCTTGTGTAATCCTTGTTTTAAATAAAAATTGAGATTTCTTCTTATGATGAAGTTTATGAATTTTGAAATGACCGGATAAATATAGTATGCATATTTTTGATGAATTTTAGAAAAAGGATATTTTAAAAATGGTTGTGTAAACCTTAAATAATTAAAAATGTGTAATGATTTTCAAAAAATGGTCTTCTACAATTATGTCCAGTACGAAATTTAGAGTCTAATAAGATCAACTTGATTTTTGATGAATAGTAAATTGTGAATAGTGATTTTACGCTTAGGATTAGTAATGTGACCAAATGGATGAGTAATCTCACTTAAAGAAAGTTTTAAAATAACCTAGGCACCTTGATTAAGTAATGTGATTCAATAAAATGGTTAAATAACGGTTTCATTAATTATTATTCAAGTATTAGTTTTTTTCGGGTGAATAGTGTTTTTTAATTAAAAAATTAATTAAAAATATTTAGAAAATTATTTTTAGAAAATGGATTTCATTTTTGAACTCAGAGCATCGATATTATGTTAAGGTAATTTTTGGGGATTTTTCTGAAAAAAATGAATTTTCGGTGAATAGTGAATTTATTTAAAAATTGAATTAAAAATATTTAGAAAATTATTTTTATAAAATGGAGTTCATAAATGTAATTAGAGAATCTATATTTAGTTAAGGTGAAAGTTTGGGATTTTTCTGAGAAAGATGAATTTTTTCAGTGAATAGTAAAAATGCAGTTTTAGGGTTTCGGTATGTTTAATGACATCATAATTGTGTCATGATGATGTCATGAGATCTTTTAAGGGTTGGCCGGCCAAGGGTGATGAATTATTGTTTTGGGGGCCCCATGTGGCCTAACTCCATGATAAATGCCAAGGGAGAGCACATGGGTTTGAGAAAAGCACATGTGAGGTGTCCCTTGGCCATTAATGCCTTGTCCCCTCACTTTCCCTATAAATACCAAGCCCTCCTCTCATCCATTCGACTCCCCACTCATTCCCAACGAATTTATGGTCTCATTACCTCCCAAGGAGTCCTCCCAAGGTGCCCCAAAGCCCTCAAGGTCCCAACCTTTGAGGTTTAAGAGTTACATTTTAAGGTAAGGGATCCGACCCCTCTCTTTCTTTTCAAGTGATCTCTTTTATGTCAATTATTTTATACTCCATGTTATTATGTTTGAGGATTTTCTTTTATACTCCTCTTAATTCCCTTTTTATGTTCATATAATGAGAGATCCCCTCTTACTCTCATTATTTCGTTTTATGAAGTTTTAAGTGGCGCCGTTAGGCTGCCGAAATTTTTGTAACGGATTCTTTCTCCCTCCTCATTTTTCAAGATCTATTTTCATGTAAAGTATTTCATGTTCCTTTTTTTATTATGTTGGGGTATGATCTCTAAATTTATCATACTGATCTTTTATGATCATATGATGAGATAACCCCTTTGATCGCTTCAATTCAGTATTTTGAAGTTTTAAGTGGCGCCGTTAGGCTGCCGAATTTTTAAGTGGTTCTTCACCCTTCTCGTTTTGAAGTTCTACTTTCATGTAAATTCTTTCAAGTTCCTTTTTGTTATGTTGGGGTATGATCTCTATATCTATCATACTGGAATCTTATGTTCATATGATGAGAGACCCCATTTGATCTCTTCAATTCAGTATTTTGAAGTTTTAAGTGGCGCTGTTAGGCAGCCGAATTGTTTAGGGGATTCTTTCACCCTTCTCATTCTTTTCAAAGTTCTACTTTCATGTAAAGTCTTTCAAGTTACTTTTTAATTATGTTGGGGCATTATCTCTATATCTATCATACTGAACTCTTATGTTCACATGATGAGAGACCCTATTTGATCTTTTCAAATCATTTTTGTTGAAGTTTAAGTAACGCCGTTAGGCTGCCGAACTTTCATAAGAGAAATATAATTTTTGTCTTTCTTCCATGCTTTTCATTTCAAATGGTATGTCCTTGAAATTTCATTACCATGATCATGTATCCTTCTTATTCTGTCCATATACTGTTTTATGGGTCATTTATGAATGTTTGACCCATTTTACCTCTCTTTTTAATGTCTTCTAAAACCTCGTAACATAGCCGTTATGCTGCAGAATTTCCGTCTCAAAATGTCTCTCTTTTTTTCTAAAGTTCTTTTATATTATTAAGTGAATACTCAAAGCTCTTTCTTATAAAGGGTTATTCACTTATATACCAAAATGTTCTATTTTAAATTCTGGGATTTACATACATGAGACCCACCTTCTTTTTCTGTGGGTTTTAAAGTGACGTTAAGATCATGTCTTTAAAGCAGTTTTTAAAATGTTGTGATTATGAAATGAAACCAATTTATTTTATGCTATATGGGTTATTTATGAAATGTTTGATGATGATATATGTGGATCACATTATAATAAAGACAAATTTAAGGGTGCGCCCTGATAGCGCTCCAATGCATTGGGTAAAGACTTAATCTCTAGAGATGACCATTTTTAACGACGCCATGGTGAATAACCTTGGTAAATTTTAACGACACCTTGGGGATGGAACTTGGTGAAACGAAACGATTGTCAATATTAAATGTTGCAGCCACATCTTCAAGTTATGAAAAATTTTATTTTTTTTATGATGTATCTCATTATTTCTTTCTCATGCCTTAAATTTCTTTTCATGTCCTTATTGAAGTATCTCAAGTTCACATGTAAAATGTTTCTCTTGTTTCCCTTACTGGGCTTTATGCTCACCCTTTCTTTTGACGTATGTCCCCAGGTTATGAGATGCAGTAATGAACCTAGGATGAACTTAAGGAGAAGCCTTTCAAGTGTTTAAGAAGAGTGTTTTTTTTCTTTTCATGTTTTATGTTCCTGGTTTTCAAGACACTAAACCTTAAAGATCCTCGGTTTTGTAAGATGTAATGAAAGTTTATGTGATAAAAAGACGGGATGCTATACAAAACATATGACTTATAAATAACTTTTATTTCCTTAACTTATGAATCCATTGTCTTTAATCTATGATATTCATGATATGTTTTCTAACATATATTCTTAGGGGAATTTTTTAAGTCCCTTAATAATGGTTTATACTAAGCATGTGAATTTACCAAATCATATCATTCAGGAGTGTAGTAACCAATATTACACTAAGGCCCATTGTCCTACACCAGTTCTCGTTCGAGTCTAGCTCAAATCAGTGTTTTTAGGTTTTACCCCTAGGATACATCTGTTCTAGAGCCACCTATACCTACTCGTATTTAGACATGTATGTATTTTTTTGATAAATCACTTACTCAACACTCACAATACTTTGGGATGTTTTTATTATAATTATTATTTCCATTAATTCTTCACTAGGGTTTTCTAATCCTAACACCAAAAGTAACTAAACCAACCCTCTAATACCAACTATAACAACCCTGCTCTTTTATAACAAAATTAAACCTGATTTATTACATAAAATGTTCACTTGATACATCATGGAAGATCGATAGGTATAGTGTATTTGGTGCTTAGGAACATTACATAAATATTAGAACATAAAATACATTATCTTTATTGAAAACATCCTTTACATAACCACCACATTCCCTCATACTTAGCATTGTATGGGATAACTTGAGTACATGCATAAGAAAATGGTGAGATATAAAGCCCAGTAATGGAATAAACATGGAATAACATGAGGAATAAAATACATGTTAGTAAATAGGAATATCAATGGATCATAAGAGAAACATAAACATAAAGGCATGATAAAGCCCGATAATCATAACATGGAAATGTGGCAACAACACTTAACATGGAATTAGCATGAGCCATGAATCATTGCACATTGAGCATGAGTAATCCCTCATTGCACATGAAGAATGAGTAAACCCTCGTTGCACTTTAATTATCATTATTCAACACTCATTGTACATGACGTAACATAATACTATACATTACCCAATGCATTTTAGTGTTATCAGGGCATACTCTTCTTAACCATTTTATTTCATGCATAAGTGTGCCATAAGGGTCATAAAACAAGGTTTTATTAAACATCATCATTTATTTCACAATAAAGGAGTGTGGAATTCATACATGAAACTCTTTAAACAATATATAAATGTAAATAATAGTGAACACCCTTGATAGATAAATAGGCATGGTATTCACTACCCAATGACTTTGGCTTGGAAAACCGCGGTGCAATTTTGGCAGCATATCGGCGTGACATAAGAATTCATAAAAATGGTTGACGAGAGAGAAAGTGGTGTGTAATTATATTTAAATGATATGGAAAGTAAGAGGGTCATATCGATACATTCCCCAACAATTTTAATGGAATTTAGATTCATGATACCGAATAATTACTTGAATATAAACGAGGAGAGATAAATTCTTTACCAAATTTCGGAATGGTAACGAGTGTACATGGGAGGCATTTAATGAGAGATAAAGGGGTATATAATCACTAAAACATAAATAGGGAAGTATTGGAGAGGTGAGAAATCATACCCCAATATTGTTAATTGAAAAAAATGGCATAAACACTTAAAAAAAGTTGGACACAAATGAGAAAGGAAGAAATCCCTTACTTGGTAGTGCGATCCCAAAGGCTTGGGAGAGGCTTGAGAGAAGATTATTGGGAGCTTGGTGAACCTTGGGAGGATTATAGAGAGGGGATGGAAGTGGTTTTCCAAACTCCAAAGGCTTTGAGTTAATAGAAAGTGAGATCTTGGGTGGGTTTATTTAGGAAGGGAGAAGGAATTATTTATTATTTATGTTCGGGACACCTCATATTAAACTAATCAAAACCACAAACCAACCCATGGTTTCTGCCCAAGTTTTTCCATAGGGGAGTGGAAAACAATATTTTATAAGGCCAATGGCCGAACTTATTAATATAATAGGGTTGCTTATGTGGTGTTGAGTCACACTCTCGAGGAATACCATTTTAAGAGACAAAATGTTTAATAAGCCTTGAAGGGTCCACTAAAGCTTTTAAAGTAAATAAAACAAACCCAAATCACATTATTTTAATGGTAAAAAAAATATTGGCCGAACATAATGTTTATATTATTTTATTAAATCACTATTGGGATATTATGATTTCATAAAACACATTATATATATTTAAATGGTATTTAATTTATACCCAAAAATTCGACAGTCTTAGAAAATTACAAAAAATTCACCGTTGAATAATTTTGATGTCCTGATTCCAAAAATATAATTCATTTAATAAAAATAATTTTATAAATATGTGAATTTTTTACTTTTAATATAAAAACTGACATTTATTGAAAATTCATGGGTTTTGACAAAAACAGTTATCAAATCTTAATAAAAATTTCAATTTTATTCATAAAATTATATGATCATTAATATAAATAAATTTAATAATAACAATATTTTATTAAAATATTATTTAATTCATAAATACATTAATTCAACAAAATATTTTTCTTAGTTTAATATTAACTAAAATTATTATTTGTGCTTTAAAAACTATTTACAATATAACAATTATAAAATGAATGCTCATTATTTATAAAAAAATAATGTACATAGTCATCGTGCTCGGGACTTGTTACATAACCCTTTATAACACCCGCATAAGACTAAAGGGTAAGGTGTGTGATGGTGACATACTCTTGGGGTGGCTAGGATAACATCGCTCGAGTGGTAATCTCTATTAACTTCTACTTCTCATGTAGTCGGTTCCGCTCAATCTTAACGTGTTCAAGCTCATCTTGAGCTTAGTCATGTGTAACGCCCCGGACCCGGGTGCCACGCAACGGGTGCCCCGAACCTGGTTCGCCACGTGACCTCAAGCACATTTCCCCAAACGCCAGAGGCTGCCGACTAGCAGCGAGGGCCCAGGTCTGATAGTGGGGAAACTATACCCTCATTTGTCAATGTGTAGCGCAGCAGAATTGAAAATTAAAAATACAACAAACAACAGAAGCAGTAACCATACACAACTAAATTAAACTACAGTAGTGGATATAACCAACAATAGATAAACAATGATGTTGCATGTCCCAAGTTCTAAGAAAATAGCTAGAACATGTTATACATCGATACAGTACAACAAAATACAGAGTATAGAAAAAAAAGCAAAACAGCTGGTAGTGGCATAGCGAGCCTGGGCTCGATCTCATGCCCCCTACTCCTCAGCAACAGTCAAGTACCTGTATAGGGACTCTTGACCCTATCTACACCCGTAGAAACATAATCTGTTTGGGCCGAAAAGCGTGACCCAAACAGGGTGTGAGAAATATATCTCAGTAGGCACCCACCAAAGGCCCATGCCCAACTGCGTACATCATTTCTCTTTAAACTTAACATGATTTAATAAAATGTTATTAATAAAATGTGACATCATTTCTCTATTTAATCGAAAAAACATGACTTCTTCCATATCCAAGTTTTCAAAAACTGAGTTTAAAGTTTTTATCGTTGCTCTCATATGAGTTATAAATTTTATTTTCCATTTTTTTATTTTAAAAAAAATGTTTTTATGGTTTACTTCATGCCATTTTTCTAAAATTTTATTTTTCATCTTTTATACAAAATTTAAAAAGAATATATTTTTTAATTATATGGAATGTAATGAATTATCCCCATTATTAATATTTATTTCAATGAAAATTAATTGATTAGTTTAGAATGATATTTCCAATGAAAATTATTATTATAATGTTTTGTAATTTTTTTCATTAATTTTGTTTTCAAAGTGTAAATATTATTTTCATAAATAATTATTTTATTCTTTTTATAGTGTTTTTATTCATCAACAATAAAATTATTGATGTATTAAATTTATTCAATATTGTTTATATATTTCTCTTACATATATATTCATTATTCTATCTTCCTTTTATGGCATAATACATACCTTATGGTAATCTCTCAATTTCCATCATTATGAAAATCTCTTTGGATAATGTTATCAAAAATATTATACAAATTATATCTTTTCATGGTTAATTGTTATGTTAATTCATTATAACTGGTATATTCATGTGTTAAAAATATGAAAGATCATAAAATGAATGTGATTGGTGGGCCTGGAATCATATATACCTTTAATGCATTGCCTACTGATTTAGTCTCATGATACATCTTTTATGTGGTTAAAGAGTGAATCTAATCTATTATGGGACTCGATAAAATATGTGATGTCATATTAGAAGATAAACTTGAGTAATTATTATGTCTGGTTTATGTTTCTACCACATTTAATTTGATGATATGATCCTATGATATTTTATTTCTATGTTATACTTACCAAAAATTACATATGATCCTGATCGCTATAATATTGTCATATGCTTTTGAATCACCTGTTATGTTTCAGTATCATGTTTATTCAACTAGTGGTATTTTTAACTCACCAACATTTTATAGGTATTCACTAGGTTAAGCTATGTAGGTTAGGTTGTCTAAAAAATTTAAGAGATCACTATCGAAAATTTTTTTTTTTTTATTTTTAGCCTCACATTGAGGTAATATGACCCTAGTCATCCCAATAAAATAGGTCTCTATGATCCTTATATTGTATTAATGAATGTTTATTTTAAAAAATTGAAATAATATATATATATATATATATATATATATAATATTTAGTTATTCTTAAGAAGCAAGGCATGATAAACATAATCTAAATATGATATGAATTCTAAGGATTTGAATTCAATTATATTTTGACTAGTTTAAAATGATTTTAATAATGTTTCTCAATTTCAAAGTTCCCATGAAATTTATTGTAATATAGAAGTTTCTTATTAAGGTACAAAAAATGTGTGTGATGTCAGATTTTATAACATAAAACATTTTTTCTGCACCTTCAATATTTTTGGAGGAGAAACAATTACCTAGTTGAATGAATGAATCATTGACATCATGATTAATATTCATTATCTAGGATAATAAATTACTAAGTGAAAGTAATTGTTGAATGTTTTATGATTTTATCACTTTACTGGATAGTAATGTCTACTGAAATTAGTGTTTTTATTGATTTAAATGATATAGAAATAAAATAACTCATTTAAAACCATATTATTTAAGAGGAAATAATTAATTCTAAAAATAAAGAATTTAAATTTTTTAAGAAGAAAAATAATGCATTGAAGGTTTGGACTTCTAAAAATGAAATAGAATAACATGGTCATAATAATCATTGAATCATATAAATAAGAATATTCCACATTTAAATTAATGTCAAATGGGGATCTTGAATAATGTTATAAAAAATTTAAAAGGTTTCATAATAATTGAATATATTTTGAAAGACATTTAAATAGGTATAATAATCATAGAACAAGAGGGTGGGATTTTGGTTGGCATTCACAGGGTCGAGTCCCAAGGTTTGTTTTTTTGTGGTGAGTTTTATTGATTGCATGTGTGAGTTTTCATTTGGAAGTTATAACCACCCTTTACAATAATCATGGTGGAAATTATAATTAAGAGATACCACAAAAGTATAAAAATATTTAGAAAATTAAGCCATACAATCTTAAATTGTTTGAGAAAGTGGTATGATAAAATGTTTTTCGAGAAGTCTGGATAAAATAAGTTATAAATGAGGCCACAAAATTATTATTTATTTCTCATAAAGAAGAATTTGATAATAAATAATTATATATAGATGTTAAAGTATATAATAAAAATTACAGAACATGTTTTATAGAAAATTCACCTGAGGTAAACTCATAATATTCTTATGGGAATAAGATTTAATAAAAAAATGAAATTTTCTCTTTCAAAAAATTAAATTTGTAGTGTACCATGCAAGAAAATAAGTATGAAATCATAAATATTAAAATAAGACTCATAATTTCATAAAATATATTTTTTAATTAATATTAAGAATTAAAGAAAAGAATCATATATTTGAAAAACCAGTTATAAAATTCTATAACATCATGTATTGAACATAATAATGTGATTTAATGCTTTAAAAAAATAATTCAAATAACATAAATATAATATAATTTTTATTAATAGGGGGATTTTATAAATATAATCGTTTTTATAAACAAACCAAAATTATATAATCATGGTATTTGAAGCATAGGTGAAAACAAAAATCCTTACAAAAATTATATTATAACTTGTTTAAATAAAAATGTCCAGTATTCCATATATTCATTATTGGAATATTGGTCATTTTTAAAATAAATAATTCCTAATTAATATGAAATATATTTTGTAAAGAAGGAAGTTATCTTTTAAAAATTATCCAAATAATTTTTTATTTTATGAAAATTCATATATTTTTGGGTTCCCAAATCATTTATATATATCTACTCTCTATTATACAATGTTTGGGTACCAGAAAATCTTTTTGTTTATATTTAATTGTAAGGAACTAGCCACATAAATAGAAATGAAAAAAATTATGTATTATAGCAGTTCAGAAATCATGATTTGGTATTTTATTATATTTCTCTCATTATCTACGATTGATGGGGGATAAGGAATATTTAGTTACATTGAAAAAAGAATTATAGTTATCCTTACATCTGTTTAAAATCCACAATATTTCATTATCAAGAATGTACTATATTTTTAATGATTAAATCACAAATGGATAATTATATTTTAAATATTTGATTTTTTATGTATTAGTTTTTATAATATTTTTGGTTTATTTTTTAAATATATTCTGTTTAGAGCAACATGAAATGTTAATTTTTATTATTTAGATTCTAATGAATTTTTTAGAAAAAAAATAAATTGTTTGAATGTTGATGTAATTGAATCATGTTTTTTACATATAGAGAGAAGATATTATAATCATTATTCTTTGAAAAATATAACCGAGAGTAATTTAATTTATAGATTTCCAAAACATAAATTGGGTCAAAAGAAACTATGTGATGCATTCCAAATGGTAAAGAAACATAAGAAATAATTTAAAACTATTAAATTTGTATCTAATTATATAACCCTAGATGATATCTATATTGAAATTCTTGGACATACTAGAATAGTTGGATTTAATGGAAAATCATTTTGTATTTATTGGATGATGATTTATCAATATTTATTTATGTTTAATTTTTTTCGACATAAAAGTGAATGTTATTTAGTTTTTAAAAATTTACACAATCCATTTCAAAATGAAGAAAATGCGAACATTTGTGTCATTAAGAAGTGATCATTCAATATAATATAATAATAATAAATTAAATTCTTTTTCATGAAATAATGTAATTAAATATACATTTACGGCCTCTAGGATGCCCTAGCATAATGGAGTTTTTTTATAAAAATATATAGAAAAATGAAATAATTTTTTATAAAAATGTTACATGAATATAGAATTACTTCTTATTTTTGGTATAATGTTGTAGTAACAACATGTTATGTTCATAAAAAATTATAATAAGTTATTTCTAAAAGAAGACACCATATTTTTTATAGAATAATATAATAAAAAAGGTATCATAATTTAATGTTTTGGATGTATTCTTATATCTTAAACACCACGTTTAATATTTTTCAATTTGATCCAAAATTTGATGAAGGAATCATCATATTATATACTAATACATACAATTATTTTAATTGTTTTAATAATATGTCAAGAATTTTTTAGAGTAAACTCATTTGATGTTTAATTAATGTGACCCTTCTAATTATAATATTACTGTAGATGGGGAGTTAATTAATTTACATAAGAAAAAGAAACTTGAAGAACTTTTTAATAATAAAAATTATGAGGATTTGGAATCTGATTTTACTCAACCATATCATGTAATTGTTGATTCTAGTTAACCAGAATGCATTTTACATATAAATACTAGAAACCATAAGGAGTATGCTCTAAAACAATTATTTAATTGTTTTGATTAAGGATTTAATACTAGAATAAATATAGGAACCTTTGTAAAATTGTCTACAATTTTATCTAAGATTGAACCAAGAACCAAATATGAATCATTAGATGATGAGAGATAATTTTGACAAATTAAATTAGAGTTAAACAAATTCAAGAGAGAAAAGGTATTGTCATTAGAAGGTAACTCATTTGATTATCCTATTATTTGATAGAAATGGGTATTTTCTATTAAACATGGTGATCAAGGATTAATCACTATAAATAAATATTTTTTTTGTTGAAAAATGTTACATATAAGGATAAATTATTGGTTATAAAGAGACTTTTCCCCTAGTACCTCAGTTAAAAGAAATTGGAATCCTTCTAGTATATTGATCTCAAATAATAAAATTTTATATTATATGGATGTTAGATCATTATTTATTACTATAATTTAAATGAAGTATGTTTATGTTGAACATCCTATTGGTTATAAAACCAGATTTTTTTAAATTATATTGTCAAACATTCTGGATATCATTATAGACATAAACGACCACCTAGAGAATGGAATAAAATATTAGGATCATTTTCATATTCAAATAGTTTTAATTTTGACTAGTTAACACATTATTTTTAGGAATTATTTATCAAATGGTACATTGTTTGAAAAATTATATGTTGATGATTTAATTTGGGGGTCATGAAACAAAATATTGGGTAACTACTTCTTAAAACACAAGAAAAAAGAATTTTAAATTACTATGATGGGTGAGTTAAAATATTTCTTTGGATTTAAAATTTATGAAATAAATTTTGTAAATGTTTTAAATAACTATAAATACATATGTGATTAATGTTTTGACATGAAAACAATAACACTTATTCAACTCTTGTGACTTCCAACAATATGCATGAAAATAATGAGGCTTGGAAACTAATTGAAAACAATGTATATGGAGGAATCATCCTACTCTTTCATTATCTTACTCCAAGTAGGACATACATTGTTTTTTGATTATTTATTTTGGTTTGACTTAATATCGTAAAAAATAAATTCCTTTCAATGCTTCTAAATGTATAAGTTCATAGCCTTAAACATTACATAATCTTGAGTTAAGTTAAGAATATGACATTTAGGATCTATTTAGGTTTAGTGTTTTAGAGAATTAGGCCATAAATATTACATTACATATAAAATATTACAAAGTAGATATGTCTACTCTAACAAATTTTTACAAAACAATAAAAATTATTAAATAAAACAAGAATTATTTTCATGATATAAATATTCATGAATTTTTCTTTTCTCTTACCCTTCCTTATACCCTGTGAAAACAATTTCAAAATCTTGGGATGAACATAAAAAGATTAGTAAGGATTAGAATATAATGAAAGAAAATAGTAGACCACAAAAACATGAAAATCAATGAAATGATACTTTTAAATAATAAAACATAATCTCTTTAAAATACTTCATGAAATCATAGGATTTATGAATAACATATAGATATTATATATCATAAAGGTAACTTGTGGAATCCCTAACATACATACACTATAGCCTTCACAGCTACATAGGGAATAATGTTTGGAATCCCCATCACAGTATATTCCATAAATCTCTTAGGTGAAACATTAAAGTTTAATTCACCATTTTAACCAATGCATTAGAGAGATTTCTCAGGCTCAGACTCCCTAGGTTTATCCTAGAACCACCAGTATACAAAAACAATCCCCAAGAACTATAACATAATCATAACACATAAAAACAAGCACAAAGGAAAAATAACATTTCTATAATACAATCCAAATATTCCATTTCAATAAATTTACATAATCAATGATTTCACAAAACCATTTTAAATACCAACTTATGTAAAAAGGGTATATGGTATTTATTTTCCTTTTAAAAATAATACGTATTGTAAAGGACACCAAATAACTAATAATGCTCATGGAGACATAAAGGTCATTGTCACAACATATGTTAAAAAGAAACATTATTTTTCCATTTGATAAAACACTTCATAGAAAAAAGATACCCAATTAATTATATTAAATTTCAAATGGATTTATACACCATATAAATGAAAGTCTTGTATAAATCAAATTATGCCTCAATGAAAGGATATTGAGACGAAGTCCCTTACATTGAGTCTGAATCGTCTTGTATGTTCCATATTCTTCTAGAATAATAAACATAATTGAATTTATACTTGATTCAGAACAATTTTCATTTTTATTATTCCTTTTATATCACTTATTATCATTTTATAAACATTACATAATAATTTAAGTTAATGTTGGTTGTTTTGTTGATATTTGGTACTTGGTTAAAAAATGAACTTGTTATAAATACAAACTATCTATGTAGTCATATGTACATTATCTACAAAATGTTATTCATGATTTAATAACATATATAACTATTATATATGGAATTATATCTAATAGATATTTATTTATAATAGTCCATAACATTTGGATATATGAAATGAAATGCACCGTTCATGGAGACGGTAAGCTCTGTGTAAGCACGAACACAACTTTCATTTTATTTTAATATTTAATTGAATTAAAACTAAATGATACATAAGTATATTATAATTCTATAATAATATAAAATTTTATATATGTTACATAAATTCATTAATTCTATCATTTATACGTTCCATGTAAGGCATTGATGAGTCATATCACATTGAGGGGGAAGATGTTCGCACATCCTCAAATGAAATTATCATATTTACACATTATTGAAGCATAATAGTATAATGAAAATAGAAAATAAATAAGTATATAGATAATATATATATAACTTATATCATATATAAACATAGTGACATCATAATGGCCACCATTATAGGTGGTAGTAGAAAATTGAACATTCCTCGTTTCGTGAGGCAATAGTTCACTGTCCACAGAAAAATATGTTCATATCCATTAGATGGAGGTTTGTGTAAGTGTAGTTATAATACTTCTCATAAAAAAACTAGAATATTTAGGATACTAGTGTTTTTTTGTAATCTAATAATAAGAATAGAATAGGGAGTGAATAAATAAAATAATGGAAATAAACTTTTGAAAAGACGCTACTTCTAAAACGTGTAACTCCTTTTGATTAGATCCGAAAGGATTTCTTGAATTTCTGTAGGCCTAGGTAAGGTTTCTAAGATGAATATGGGTTTTTTTGGAGATTATTTGGTAGATATTGGATGATATACTGGGCTTGAGATGTGTTATTAAACTTGTAGAGATGATGCCCTTTTATAAGATGAAGGATGCACAATTTAGGAATGTTTGAAAGTACTAATTTATTTTAAAATTACTTTCAGTTTCAAATGTTCCCAAAGTAATTTATTTCAATGATAATATTATTTTGGTTTGAAAATATCTCAATAAATAGGTTTTAGACAAGTCTAGGTCATAAATATAACCTTATCTTTTAGCTTTAACCTTTAGTTAACTAATTTAATATTTTCTATGTCTTCTTCTATATTCATACTAAATGGTTAATATTGTTTCTAAAAATTTTCAAGAGAACCTCATGTGTTTAATTAATGAAATTTTAAACATTTTAGAAGTTTTTTTATGAATATTATATTTTTAGGACTATTATATCAATTAATAAAATAGTATTTGTTTTAAAAACTCATTTATGTCAATTTTTACACTATTCATATGATGACTTTTTTAGAAATCCATAAAAACCTGATTCATTCAAAAAAACTTCATTAATTCAAAGATATAAAGTCATAATAATTCATAAAATTAGTGGATGACATAAAAAGTTTTTATGTAAATTTATTTTGTAATTTATAATCTCATTTATTTAAATCATTCATTAATAAGTTAATCACTACATCTTCATTGTGTCATAAATATATTTATTTATTTGATGTCTAAAAAATATATATAAAATACCATCATGTAGGAAATATTATTAGCTTTAAAATTAATATTTATAGTCAAGATATCACTTCTATAACCCCATATAAAATGTCTTTTGTAAAAAAGACATGTTTATGTTTAATTTTTCATTACTTTAAATTAATTCTTATATAATGACATTTTCAAATCAATGTGGATCCATGGGGTCCCAAAATCGAAAAAAAATCCCATGGTCCAACATAACTCATAAAATAGTATTTAGACACATGTTGGGGTAGTTTAATATTATAATAATATTATGTTTTACCCTTTAACAAAGATAAATAAAATATTTACTGAAGTTACTATTCATAATGTCAAAAAATAAAAGGAAAATTTTTACATATTTTTGAAAACATTACTAAAAATATGGAATCCATTTTTCCAAATTCAAAACACAGAATTTTCAGAAATTAATTTGAAATTATTTCATGTTGTCAAAACCCAAAACGTGTTTTTAAGAAGTAAAAACTACCAAAAGTTTAAAATGTGTATATGTCCAATTTCAAAGTGAAATTACTTCAAATGACCCAAATAAGATTAAATTATAAATATATATTCTAGTTACACATTAATACAAATTAAAAGAACAATATATATATATATATATATATATATATTAGATTAAAAGATAGTTTTGAATTTAAAGGCATAAATTTTCACTCTATTAAAAAAATGAACATTATCAAAAAAAAAAAGAAATCATTAATTGAATGTAAATTTTGATTTCCCTATTCTATAGACGATACTTATTTTATCAAATATAACATACAAATGTGACAAAAATAGATTTCAAAATGGTTCATCCAAAAGAGGAAAAACTACTTTTTAAAAATATAATAGTATTTAAGCTTAAAATTTGATTCATTCTCATTTTATGCCTCCAAATTTTATTGGATCAATGCAAAAAAATTTAACAAAAATGTTCAATCATAATATGTTATGTTCTTCTTATTACCTCCAAAGAAAGTCTAGGCATTAACTACCATTTAAAATAATAATAATAATATATTATTATTTTTTCAATATGACTCAGCCTTGGGTGCAACATAAGATTTCGGAGAAAACCATTATTGCATGTTGGGTACGCCATCAAACATAGCATCCAATTTAACGTAAAATTAATAATTAATTCATAAATAATAATAATTATGATAATTTCATATTATTTATTTACCTGGGATGTTAAATGCTTACCCCCTTTTAGAGATTTAGTCCTCACAATTTTATTCACTTGTCAAATATGTGGGTGTATTTATCCCTCATTTAATTTTCAGATTCCCATGTTCCATATTTAACCATATGGTTTTTAAAAAAATCCATTACCTAATGAATTACCTTATTCCACAACACATTCCCTATATTGTCAAAAATATGGAGTGGTTGTTCGTTATAAGGGGGATTCTCTTCAAAATGAACTACATCTGGACTTAAAACATGATATGGATCCCGAATATACTTTATCAACATTGAAACATGAAACAAAAATTGTGTACCTGGGATAAACATGGAGGTATATCCAGTCTGAAGGCAACTCATCCAAATTTATCTAGTATTTCATAAGGTCCAATGAACCATGGTCTCAACATTCCCTTATTACCCAAATTCATCACTCTTTTCTATTGATAAACAATGAGAAATACATGATCACCTTCCTCTAAAGAAAGATCGTTCATCCGGTTATCCACATAACATTTCTACCTGCTCCGAGCTCTTCTCATGTGCCTCTGTATCTACCGAACGTTTTCATCTATCTCTTCTACCAATTCTTGTCCCATCAAATTTTTTTCACTAACATCATCCCAAAAAGATGGAGTTCAAAACCTCTTTAATTATAATGCATAAAATGGTACCATCTATATACTGTAAAAAAACTCTTATTCTAAGAAAAATCAACCAAAGAAAGGTAATTGTCCTGGATCCCCTAGTAATCCATTGAATAAGAACATAGAATATCTTCCAATGTCTGAATTGTACATTCTGACTTCCAATCTGATTGAGGATAAAATGATGCACTAAAATTTAATTCAGAACCCAATGAATTTTGAAGGCCCTTCCAAATGTTAAAAGTGAACCTAGGATCACTAAAAGATATTGTGGGGAGGAGAACTCCATGTAACCTGACTATCCTATTAATATACAATCTAGAAAGTTGATCTTGAAATAGAGTTTCTCAAATAGGAAGAAAATGAGAAGATTTAGTCAATCAATCAACAATAACCCACATTTCTTTATTACCTTGAAATGTCTTTGGTAATCCCACTAAGAAATCTATGGAAACATTTTCCCATTGCCACTCAGACACTAGAAAAGTATAAAGCATCCCTTTTGGCAAATGTCATTCTTCTATAAAATATTGACAAGGTAATCACTTCATAATAAATTCATAAAAATATATTTTCATTCCATCCCACCAGTAATACTCCCAAAGATCTCTATATATTTATGTACTACCAGGTTGAACTGAAAATGGAGAACTATGAGCTTCACATAACAAATCATTCTTTAAATATAAATCACTAGGAATACATAACCTCTTCCCAAACCTCAAAACTCAGTATTCATCAATGTTAAATTTAAGTAACTAACCCTTCTGAACCAATACAATATTTTTCTACAACTCACTGTCTTCTTTCTGCACTTCCATTTTTTCTATTTTATAGAGATGATTTAACTTCCCCCATAAACCAAATAGAGGAATTCCTTACACTAACAACTTCCAAGAAAAAATTAATCAAATAAAAAACCAAAGGATCTTGTTCCAAATATAGCATGGTTAATGTAGTATTAGTCTTTCGACTCAAAGCATCATCCACATTATTTGCCTTTATCAGATAGTAATGGATCATTCAATCATAATCATTAATTAATTCATTCCATCTCCTCTGTCTCATTTTTAATTTTTTCTGAGTGACTATATATTTACAACTTTTTTGATCAGTATATATTTCACAATTTAATCCATACAAATGATGCCTCCAAATGTTTAATGAAAAAATAATATCATCTAATTCCAATTCACGTGTAGTGTAATTTAACTCATGAGGTTTCAACTAGTGTGAAACATAAGAAATTACCTGATCATTTTTCGTAATGACACAAACAAGTCATTTCAACAAAGCATCACTATAGATAACAAAAATAACCATTTCTAAAAGCCAATGCCAAAACTGGACCATTAACCAATCTTCTTTTCAATTACTGAAAACAGTCAACACATTCTTTTTTCTATATGAACATAACACCTTCTCGAGTTAACATAGTCAAGGGGATAGATAACTGTGAAAAATTTTCAACAAACCTACGGTAATAACCTATTGAACCAAGAAAAATACAAATTTCGGTTATATTTGTGGGTCTTGGACCTTCTTTAAAAACATTTGTTTTAATAGGATCAATAGTTATGCCATATTTAGAAACAACATGATCATGGAATTAATTTTTTTAACCAAAACAGACAATTCTTGAATTTCCCGTATAATTTATATTATTTTAAGGTTTACAAAAAAACCCTTAAATAAATTTCATTATCCTATTTACATTTAAAATATACCAAAATATGACCAATAAACACAATAAAAAACATATCAAATAACTCACATATAATTATTTTCATTTGATCCACGAATACAACAGGTGAATTAGTAAACCCAAAAGGCATAACTAAAAAATCATAATGTAAATATAAAGTTCGAAATGCAGTCTACAGAATGTTTTCTTCCATTATATTAAACTGATGGTACCCTGACCTCAATGCAATCATAAAAAAATACTAAACTCTCTAGAGCTGATCAAACTAATCATAGATATGATGAAAATGATACCTTTTCATTATAGTTATGTTATTAAACAATATATATTAAATGAAAAGTCTCATTGAACCATATTTCTTTTAAAAAACCAAGATAAGAGCATCCCATGGTGATCTTCTTGGTCGAATGAAACCTTTATCTAATTACTCCATCAATTTATTATTTAAATATAAAATTTTAATTTGAGCTTTCAGATAAGGGGGTTTTGAAATTGGATTAGCATCTAGAACTATGTCAACTATAAATTCAACTTCCCGCTTAGGTATTATATCAATAAACCCATCAAGAAAAACATCGAGATACTTATTGACCACTGGTACATAATTAATATGAACATATATTTTTTTTAATAATATGTTCAAGGTAACATTCATTTCCATCTTTTACTAGTTTCTCACATTCCTGATATGTTATAAAAAGTATGGGATCATTCTTGTACTCAAATTAAAATTCTTTATGAAAATAAACCTCTTATCACTACATTCAATCTTAGCATGATAAATAGAAATCAGATCCATACCAAAAATAACATCAAACACTATTAGAGGAAAACCAATAATGTTTTAAAGTATAGACTTTCCACACACAAGTATATGAAGGTTCTTATAATTTTATTCTGTCTCAAAATTTTCTGTAGGTGCTTTTACCACTAGTTCATGATTCATATCTTGAGATGGAATTACCAATTTACTAGAAAATTTCCAAAAAATGAAATATTGTGTAGAACCTAATCAAACAACACATTGACATATTCTAAGTAAATAAATAGTGTACCTGATACTATATAATTTGATGGACCAATATTTGCAGAAGTAGTTGCAAAGGATTTCACCACCCCTTTCTGCTTATAGTCTGGCTGCTTTCCATCATTTGAGTTCTTCATTGGACACTCATTCTTATAATGACCCATTTCATTGAACGTAAAACATTTTACTGACTGTAAATCCGATTTTTCTTACTAATACCCTGATCATTTTTAGTGAAATTATGATCCTTATATCCCATTTTCCCACATCAGAAGCACTTACCAGAGTTTAAAAGGCATTCCCCAATGTGATTTTTACAAAACAATTCACAAACTATAAACTTATGTTTCTTACCATCAGAATTATTTTAGGGTTAATACCTTTCATCTTCCACCTCACCTCTTATTCTATAGTTTATCAAAGAAAACCTGATCATCGGAAAACTCCATTTCCACCTCCACACATTGATCAAGATTTTCATAATTATTAATCTCACGAGAAGAAATATCCATTTGATACATTAGTTTTAATCCTATGTAAAGATGATTTATTTTACTATCAAGATCCTGTATGAAATTTTGAGCATACCTTTCTAGTCAAGCAAATTTTTCTTCATATGTAGTCCCTGAGTCAACCCCTACCTCAATTCCAAGAATTGTTTTTCTATTCAAAGTCCAACCGCCTAAGAAAAATATTTCTCAATAAATATAACTTTCAATTCATCCCAATTAATATCTTCAATATTGTCACTATGTCTGATATTTTTAACCATGGACCACCGATGATTAGCTTCATAATCAAAATGGTAAACAAAAATTCTAACCTTTCGATGTTCTGAACACCCCATGACATCAAAAATGTTTCCCAATGCTTTTAATCCACCATTCAACTAACACAAGGTCAGATGATCCTCATAATTATAGGGTATGTTACCTCATAAAATGCTCCACTACGGACATGTTCTTCAATGGTTGATCTAGTTGATCTCATTCATGGATACCACCACCATTTATAGCTCGATTTAACTATTCCATAATTGCAATAATCTGTTCAAATCTGATTCCGGTGATCTCAAGTGTCTCATTTGGAAGGTTGTTTTCCTCTTGATGTCATCCCATCATAGCTTCCATATTTCCTCCGCAAAAAACCATTCTGAACATAGATATATGTTAGGATAATTAACATGGTAATATTCAAATTCTCTATCATTTAATTCTTACCATTAATTTTTTCATGGATATTAATTTGACTATATCATAACTCCC
This sequence comes from Viscum album, assembly GCA_963277665.1. Taxonomy (NCBI): domain Eukaryota; kingdom Viridiplantae; phylum Streptophyta; class Magnoliopsida; order Santalales; family Viscaceae; genus Viscum; species Viscum album. The sequence goes on from OY728162.1 coordinate 1,223,786,307, forward strand.
AATGTTGTCTAAACCAACCTCAGATACCAACTATAAGTCCTAAGACTTAAACATTACATAATCTTATGTAATTTCAAGAAATCGATATTAAGGATCTTTTCAGGTTTATAGTTTTAGAGAAATTGGACATAATTACTACATGACATATTAAATATTACAAAGTAGACACTTCTACTATAACCATTTTTTTCACAACAATAAAACTAATTAAATAAAACAAGAATTATTTTCTTAATATAAATCTTCAAGAATTCTTCCTTTATTTTACCCCTCAATATACCTTGTGATTTTTTTCCAAATACACGGGATGAGCATAAAAATCATAGTAATGGTTATAAATTGAATAAAGAAAACATTAATCCATAAATACATGAAAGTCAATGAAATCACACTTTTCACTCATAAAACATAATCATTTCACATACCTCATGAAATCATAGGATTTATTAATAACACATAGAAATCATAAATAATAAAGGTAAATTTTGGCATCCATAACATACATACATTGTAGCTTTCACAACTACATAGGGAGTTATGTTTGGAATACCCATCACACTATACTCCCTAAATATATTAGGATAAACATTAATGTTTACCTCTATCATGTTAATTAATTCATTTGAGATCTATCTTAGGATCCGCAAACCTATTTTTATCACAGAACCACACCTATACGTAAAAAATTCCCATGAACCATAACACAATCATTACACATAAAACCCGAATAATGGAAAGATAACATTTTTACATTGCAATCAAAATATATAATTTCAATATTTTTACATAATCAAATATTTCTAAAAATCATTTTAAATACAAAAATACGTAAAAATTGTATATGGTACTGATTTTCCTTTTAAAACATTATGACTGTTTAATGAATCCAAATATCAAATAATTCTCGCGATGGTGGAAAGGTCGATGTCACTACGTATATTAAAATGAAACATTATTTTTTCCATTTATTAAAAATATTCAAAGAAAAGATATTACATTTTAATGAATTTAAAATAACAAGGGGTTTATACACCATTTAAAATAATGAAATGTATAAATAAAAATATAACTCAATGAATGGAGATTGAGAAGAAGTCCATTACCTTGAGTCGGATTCGTCACCTATGATCGTTGTTCTTCCTGAATAATAAACATCAGTAAATTGATAAATTATTCAGAACCATATTTAAACTTTATTATTCATTTTATATCAATTATTACCATGTTATAAACATTACATAATTATTTAAGATAATATCGGTTGTTTTGACAATATTCGGTACAGGAGTCAAAAATGAACTTGTTATAATTACAAATTATCCATGTGGTCAAAAGTCCATTATCTCCAGAATGATATTTATGATTTAAGTATTATATATATCTAGTATATATGCATTTATATCCATTATATATGTATTTATAATAGTCCATAACATTTTGTGATACAAAATGAAATGCATCATTAATGGAGACTGTAAGCCGTACGTACGCATGAACACTACATTCATTTCTTTTTCATATTTAGTTGAATGAAAAATAAATTACACATAGGTATATTATAATTCCAGTATAATATCATATTTTATATACATTACATAAGTTCATTAACACTATCTTTTATACATTCCATCTATGTCATAAACAATTCATTTAACATTGAGGGGGCAGTAGTCTGCAATTCCTCAAATGAAATTATCATATTTAAAAATTATAGAAATTATAAAGGTATGTTATAAATTAAAAATGAAAAAGTATATAGTCAAAATATATATAATATATATCATATATAAATATTGTTCCATCATAATGGCCTCCATGATAGGTGGTTGGGGAAAATTGAACAATCATCATTTCTTGAGGCAGTAGATCACCGTCAACAGAAATAGTACGTTCATATCCATTAGATAGTGGTGTGTGTAAGTGAAGTTCGAATCCATATAATTAAAACATCCTAGAATATTCAAGATAATTGTGTAGTAATTTAATAAAATAATAAGAATATAATAGGTTGTTGTGAAGTAAAATAACGGAAAGGATGTTTAGAAAAGACGCTACCTCTAAAACATGTAACTCCCTTTGATTTGAACCAAATAGATTTTTTAAATTTCTTTATACCTATGTCAAGGATACTATGAGGAAGATATGGATTTATAGATTTTATTTAGAGGGGTTTTTATGAGCCATGGGGATTTATAGGCGTAATTAAATTGGTAGATGTGATGCACTTTTATAAAAGGGAGGAGGGGCATTTTAAGAATATTTGAAAGTATTATTTTATTATAAAATGATTTTCAGTTTCCAATGGTCTCAAAGTCATTTATTTAGAAGATGACATTATTTTGGATATATATACTCCAAACCAATTGGTTTTGAAAAAGTCTAGGTCACCAATTTAACCTTATCTTTCAGCATTAACCCTTAGTTAACTAATTTAACTCTTACCACGTCTTCTTGTATATTCATATTATATGGTTAATATAGTTACTATAAAATACCAAAAGAACCTAAAGTGGTTTATTAATTAAATTTTCAACATTATCTAAATTATTTGGAAGAATATTTTATTTTTAGGACTATTATATAATTTAATAAAATAGTATTTTTTTTAAAATGGTCATTTAGGTCAAATTTTATACTATTCATAGCATGGATTTATTAAAAATCCAAAAAAACATGTTTATTTTGAAAAAAATCATTTATTAAAATGAAACAAGTCATATTCATACATAAAATTTTTGAATGACAAGAAATGGTTTTAAATAAATTTATTTTATTATTTATAATCTCATTTATTTAAATCATTCATTAATAAGGTAATCAATACATCATTATTGTGTCATAAATATATATATTTATTTGATGTCTAAACATTATAAATAAAATACCATGATATAGAGAATATTTTTATCTTTCTAATGAATTTTTATAGTCAAAGAGTTCACTAATATAACACCATAAAAAATTGTTTAAGTAAAAAAGTCATGTTTATATTATATTTTTCATTACTTGAAATTAATTCTCATAAAATGTCATTTTCACATCAATGTGGCTCAATGGGGTCCTGAAATCGACCCATGGATTCTCATGGTTGGAATTAACTCATCCAATAGTATTATTACCCATGTTAGGTAGCTTAATATTATTATTATATTATTTTTTACCCTTATTTACCATATTTACTCTTTAACCGTGGTAAATAAAATATTTACGAAGCTACTATTCATAATGTCTAAAAATAAAAGGTACCTATTTACACAATTTGGACTTTATTATTTAAAATATTGAATACATTTTTAGAAAATCAAAAAATAGAATTTTTAGTAAATACTTTAAAATTAACTCCCGTTATCAAAACCAAAAACATATTTTTAATAGGTAAAAACTACCAAAAGTATGACATGTGTTGATGTCCAATTTTAAATTTAAATTACATAAAATTAAAAAAATTAGATTAAATGATAAAAATATAATACAATTACACTATAAAATCAATGAAAAAAATTAACTATTCAAATAAATTAGATTAAAAGAAAGTTTTTAATTAAAATGCAGTATTTTACAATATTCATTAAAAATTGAACTTTATCTTAAAAATGAAAAAATTTCATCCAAAGTAAATTATAATGTTCTGATTCTATATAATATGTTTATTTTATAAAATAGAACATATAAAAGTGACAAAAACAAGATTTAAAAAGGGTTCGCCATCAAAAGGTGATAAACAACCTTTTATAAATATTAGAGTATTTTTATGTATAAAATTGGATTCATTTACATTTTATGCCTCAATGTTTTTTTTTCATAAATGTAAAAATATTTAACCAAAAATATTTATTCATAATATGGTTATTTATGTTCATTACCTCTAATACTACAGTTAGGCGTTAACTAACATTTAAAATAATAATATTATATTTTTATTATTTTTTAGTATGGCTCAACCTTCTGTGCAATATAATATTTTGGAGAAATCCATTACTGTGTGTTAGGTAAAACATCAAAAATAGAATCCCCTTTAATGTAAAATTAATATTTAATTCAAAAATATTTTTATATATAAAAATGTCATTTTTTTATTTACCTGGGTTGTTACAAAATGGATATTTAGATATTCAAAAATAATTTTCTTCTTTTATATACATTTTCCAAAAACATTTAAATTTAATTTAACATCATGTAAAAATTCTGATATTGGGGGTGTATATTATAGAGTAAATTTTACTCATGAACATTTCATTTTATAGGTATGTAATTAGTATCATGACCGTCTAAGTTATAAGACATTATATCATAGTTAATCACTGATGCTGAAAATTGTAGTATGAAGTTATTGTACATAGGTTATGTGAGTGAAAAATAAGATGAGATACTAATTATTTTAGTTTATTCATGTTACGATAAAATTTGAAAATAATTTTCTATAAATACTTCATAAAATTCGATAAACCATTCATGGTTAATATATATTGATTTAAGCCATCATTTCGGAAGAGATCATGAAAAAAAGGAAGATACCACATTCAAAATTTTTATAAACATAAAATCAGTTAGAATATATTTTTAAAAATCCTTTCTAAATGATTTATTTTATTTTACAAAACTTTTAATGGTTTGGATTATTTTTTATTAATTCAATTTTACTAATTTCAAAATCTAATAAATGCAAAATTATATTTCTCAAAATTTCCATTTAATATATTTTATTAGTGATTGTTTAAAGACACTTTATGTATATTTAAATTCACAATAATACTTTTAGGCGATTATATCAGGATAATACTACATGTCAAATTTTCCAACTCTTTAGTTTCTATTAAAAAAAGAATGAAAATTATTTTTTCACATTAAAAATAATGAAATATATTTTTGAACCTCACAAAATTATTGTTGTCACATGTCAACACTCCTAACCAAAATAAATAAATATATTAAACATTTTTCAAAAATACAAAACACTAAGAGAATATATTATTCTAATTCTATTATATCCATACACTCATTAACAAAAGAAATTGTTAAGTGGAATAGCTATCAATTTTATCTAGTTTGATGAAACATAAATATTTATTTAAATGGTTTTACCTCATCAAATAGGGGAGTGAATAATCGATGAGAAGTGTATACACATTTTCAATGATAAAAAATATTGATATTTTTATGAATAGAGTATAATTCATTTCGGTGATTTTGAGGATCTTGTAAAAAGAAATGTGAAAGAAAGGAATTTTTTAATATATTCTTTTTAATAGATGATATTTTTTAATGTCCACGTAAATGATATTCTTATTCTGGAACCTCATTAACTTCTATTGATTTTGTTTCCCCTATGGATTTCACTATAAAACTATTTTAAATAGAAGATATGTTGACAAAACCTGTGAATGATTTAGATCCAGAAAGAAATTTCCTTCTAATGTTCATTTGGTCAGTTGTTGATAAGTGAAATGGTGATATTGATAAAATCATACATTATGATAATACATGAATTATCAAAGAAGGATAAAAAATTATATGAATTTTTAATGCTATTTTATGAGATACATATTCAATATTTTGAATAATTTTATAAATTTAAATCCCTTTTAAGGTTGTTAACCCTGGTTTTTGGGAAAACTTGTGTTTTTTTGGATGAGATGGAGACCACTGATTTTCATGGTCTAACCAATTTACCAAAAAGAGTTTCAAAAGATATTGTTTTATATTGGATATTATATGTAAATAGGTTGTTTAATATTTTATCAAAAGAAGAGGTATATTCCAACTACTATAATTATGGGGGTGTCATTTCATGTGGTTAGTATTGTTGAAGTAACTATTCACGTTTCTTGATTTTTAACCACACCCATGGAGAATCCCGATGAATAAATGGATGTAAGATATATTAGGGACAATGTAATAAAATATAATTCAAATATAAGAGGTTATGTACTTATTTCATAATATATTCACACTAATTTATGAACCATTCACGAAGTTCATTTATAAATCCATCACCTGAGTAAAAATACTCATCTTCTGACTACATATCCAGAAATATTATATATTTTTATTGAAAAATAGGATTTGGATTCTATGATTATGAGTTTAATAATTTCGGGTAAATAGAAGTCCATATCAACTATATCAGTCATAGTTTTTCTATTTGAGATATGTAAGGATTACACTATAATGAATAAATATTGTAGTTACTTCAATACTATAATTTTTTTTCAAATATCTTTTAGGTTTATATTTTTAGATAATTATGTCATTACTAATTAATAATGAACCCATAAATTACATGTGGACCCTTATACGTAGTACCCATTTTTTTGAAAAAGTAATCCCCATTAAAATAAAACATGCATTCATTTCAAGACATGTTATAAAAAATTTAATCTTTAAGTCATATGTTTCCATAAAATTCTTTAAAATCATTTGATTTTTTTAAATGTCTAATGAGCACACAAAGATCATTTAAGGTCATGATATAATGAAATAGTTAACAAGAACATAAATTTATGTAGGTAAATTTTTCATTATTTTTCATATCACTCATATAATTAGAGTTACCAATGTGGTAAACCTCCAAATATAGAGTACCCAATGAATTTGAGGTTATAATGTACATACCCTTCATTGTATTTTCAAAAAATAGCCTTCATTTGTTGATAATATTACCACCCATCCATGGTTTATCATGGAACCACCCATCATAGGTTTATAATAGAGCCACCAATTATCATAAACATTTCCCAACAACCTTATCATAAACCTAAAACAAGAAAAAATTCATCATAATATCATTCTTATTGCAACTATCCATTTTATAAAATCCCATATTTTTAGAAATTTTTTGCACATACAAAGGATATATTTCCATTTGAAAATAAACGTGAACAAATATCAATGGAGGATTCAATTTATTAATGCTTCTTGATAGTGAGAATATTTTGTCATGTTGTATAAGTTGTAAAAAATATTTTATGACTTTTCATGAAAAATAAAAGAGGTACTATTAAAGAGAATTATTTAGAAGAAACTCACAAAAAAAATAATATAGTTAAAGTTATAATTAATCAAATGAATCAATAATTTTTATCATCCATAAATCCTAAAATAATAAAATAAGAAAAAAATATTCATTTCACAAATAATCATTTAATGACCTAATCAATGAAGTAGATGTTTTACCCAATGAATGTAATTTTAGTTCAAAAATCCCTTAACTAATTAATGATTTTTTAATGTATGTTCTTTATCATCATAGGTAATAAAATAGGTTAATTATTTACTTTCATGTGATCATTTTTAAATTATATTATACCTTTTATTTATCTTATTAAAATTTTATAAAGATTACATAAGTAATTTAAATTATACCCGATAGATTGATGATATTCAGTTCATATGTCAAGAATGACTTTGATAGGATTCTCATGGTCAAAGTGATCAAAATAACATCATTTGTGGAATAATATTTACAAAATAATTATTTTTTTTTCAAATAATATTTGTAATTATAAATCCAACCATGAAATATAGTTATATAAAATTAACTACATTATAATCACGAAGACGGTAGATCATACAAATGGATGAGCAATGTTTTCATTTTTCAATGATTATTATGGATGTATGATAACTGTAATTTTATCTTTAAAAAAATATCATAATATAAAATTTATCAAATTATTTATTTAAATAAAATTTTATTTTTCATCCATTTGATGTGGTGATGAAAAATAAATCACATCACACTGGGGATGTGATAGTTCACACGTATGCACGAATGAAATTTTCTTTTTATGTACTATGAATGGTAAGAATTTAAATGATATATTATATTTTAATAATAATAAATATTTCATAAATATATTTTATAAACATTAATTCAATAACTATAACAAATTGTGAGAAATGGTGATGTAAAATGAATCACATATATTCATGTGGCTGTTGTTCATCGTACACATGAAGGATATATTATTTTCCCATTCAATGGAATTGGAGCTTGATATATGTCATAGAAGTAACATAATAACATCTATGTATATATAGACTACTGTATTTATTATTTTATCATGGTAAAATAGGATTTTATGGAGGTTAAAAATGATGTAATATAGAAATGCTTTATTGAAAACCATACCACTTATTTGTAAAATCTCTAATTTATAGCACCTAAAGACCACTAAGGTTGGTAGCCATCTAAATAAATACCAATAAAATTTGGGGAGGGATTATATGAATGGATTTGGGAATTTATTTTTAGAAACTAATGTGTTTTTGTTTGTGAAAAATTTATAAGAATATGTTCCTATTTATAAGAGAGGGGAGGGGAAGTCTTGGAATTTCTAAAAATATTAAATTAATATAAATTTATTCTCAATTCTAAATGGATCAAAAATAATTTATTTTAGAGATAAGATTTATATGGGTTGATATAATCTCACCCAATAATTGATATATATTTTTTAGACACTTTCATACCCTAATCTTTTAGTTTAATCATCAATCAACCCTTTTAACTCTTACTGTAGAAGAATTTATTATTTACTCTTTGAAGTTGAATACTGATACTATAAAAAGATAAAAAACCCATAATTGGATCATCGTTGATATTTTAAACCATTTAATTTTAATTTTTATGAATTTATCATTTTTAGTAATTTTAGGTTATTTAATAAACTATTAATTATTTTAAAATATAATTAATGCCAATTTTGATACTACGGTTTACTAAAAAATTTAAAAATATCAATAAAATTATCTAACATTAATCAAAATAATTTAGTAAATAAAAAATTACAAGGAAAACTAAATCATTCATGTTTTACAGTATTTATTTAATATATTTATTTATTTTAATATTTCTAACATCATTTATTTTATTTTCCCATTTATCAAATAATTACTGCAATAATGTTATATAAGATTTTAAGGTAAATATTTCAGCACGAAAAATTAAAAATAAATTACCATGTTTAAGATAAATTAGTTAATTTTTGAAAGTATATTTATAGCCAAACATATCTTCAAGATAAAATCATATTACAAATATTATACTTATGAAATACATGAGTGTGATATTTCTAACTTTTCAATAATTTAAAAAAATAAAAAGTAAATAATCTAATAAATGTGTCCATAAATAGAAATATAATAGAACAATTAATGACTATGTAATGCTATTAATCATTTGATAAAATTTTTTAATGTGTTATGGTAAATTTTTTTTCCTAAGCATTTTATGATAATAATTAATTTCTCAATTTATCTTTTAATGTGGTAAAAAAAATTAATAAGGATAGAATTCTCATTTTCAAAAATTAAAAAAGACCTATTAATTAAATTTTCACCTCATGATTCTAAATTAGATATCCATTTTTAAGAATTCAACACCTATATGTTTTACCTTTTAATTTAAAATAATTTGTAAAATGGAATGGAAATCATTTTTTAAGAAAAATACTCTTTTTAAACACAAAATATTTCTTTTATAAATTCATTAAAAAATAAATTTCAGAAAACATAATCATATTACTTTAGAAAAATTGGAAAATTTTAAAATTTAATGTAATCGAGAATATATTTCTAGTTTGTAAATACTTGACTAGAAGATTCACTTTCAATAAAATATGTATTTTGCTGTATTCATTGAAAAATCAATCCCTTCCAAATATTATCCAAATTTCACCATATGATATTTTTGATATTATGTTTATAAAATAATATTTATTTTAATAAATATTTTTTATAAAATTTCATAAAATTAGTTATATTTTTATATAGAAAAAATAATAGAAATCATTTTGTAAGGAAGTGTATTTGAAGGATGAAATGACATTACTAAAATTTAATGTGTAATTTTATAACCATTAATTAATAAATAATTAATGCATTTTACCATTTTAAATTTAATAATTATGTTAAATATTTTAATTTTATCTAACATAATGGTTAGGTTATAAAGTTCACATTATAACAATATTAGTTTTCCACTTATGGTTGGTGTTGCATATCTTTTACACTATCAAACATAGTAAATTTTTAAAAAAACCCAATATGTTATATTCTCAACCCCATTTAGAAATTTTATCTTTTAAAAATTGAATTACTTCTTAAAATATATAATTTTTCACTTTTTGAAATACCTTTGGTCAAATCTCATGTTTGTAAAAGGATTAATAAAACAACCACATTAAAATAATGGAAGGAATATACAAAGGTCATTTAAAATAATATATTATTACGTTACCATGTATGAAAACATGAACATTAAAGATAAAATATAACACCCAATTAATGATATATAGTGGTATAAAACATGGTCATGAGAGAGTGAACAAACACAAAACCATAAATTTGTGATGGGTCAATCGGTCGCTGATTTCCTAGTAGGAAAAGTAAACATGTAATTTTTTTCAGGATTCATTTTATAGTGTTGAGGAATTATTTTACACCCTTTACTATGAAAATTAGAAAATATAGGAAATTTACAATTATAATTTCACAGTTTAATAAATTTTTACCACAGTAAGAGGATTTATTCATTCCTCGATCATTAGAATAAACTGCTATATATTAGTAATGTCACTACCCCTCCCCATAAGGTGTACCCCTCTTACCCCGACAATGTGAGAAGGGAGAAAATGACCCCTGAGTACCACCTCCAGGTGGCCCCAGGTTAGCGACTAGCACCGAGGGTATAGTAAACACACAAATGGGAGGCGTTACTTTCTAATAGAACTCATGTGAAAGAGAGAGATAAGCTAGACCCCAACCAACTCCAAATTAGAAAACAAAATAAAGAAAATCACAAGTACATAGATTTATTGTCATGCAAAGCTACTACAACTGATAGGGGAAAACTACAAGTGCCCAAAAGAAAGTAAAAACTATAGTAACCATAAGCCCAAGAAGCTATGGCAACCGCAACCTAGTAGAAACTATAATGATCTCCAACTTTCTTCAAGTGACAAGAAAATATTTTATATATACATAGGGTAAGCATAATAGTATACTCAGTAGGATCTTCCCCGAAGCCTCTCATGCAAAATTAAAGAAATCATGCTAAAGCATAGTGAACAATAAGTGAAACTAACTCATATCCTAAATAGTTATACTATGTTCCTAGCCTCACCATGGATACTCTCACCAAGTAACGCATACAAGAGTATATAATATAATAAATAATATCAAGGGTACCCCGCTACTACTTTCCCACTGGTTTGCCGCTTTTCCCAAACATCGCACGTCCTAAGAATCTCTCTCCAAAAAGGATTGCCTGTAGACACATGGGCGAAGCACCATAACATGACCCTCATGCAACAAAACCACAACATCCACGGAAGAATGTAACCAAGTAGTTCCCCGGGTCCACCACAGCTCACATAACATATATTATACGTATGTCATTATACCTCAAGCCATTACATCCCACACATAGAGTAATAATCCTTAATCCATCATATCCAATACACGTTACTCATATAGTACTCCATAGGATACTATATCGAGAATATATGTGTGTGAATAACCACAATCCATTACTGCCCTCTACACACATATATGGGGAAAACTAACAATTGTGCCTACCATCACATGTAACTACCAAGAGATGAGAGTGGGTCCAATGGGGTAGTCAGTCATTATTCCTCCCACTAAGATGATGGAAAAAACACCCCACAGTGCCTAGAATCCTCAGGGTGTCAGTTTCCCTAACTGATAAGGTGGAGTAGCATATAGGAAACATAAAAAGTATAGAATATGCTATATATCACAACCATACTATAGGAATAACCTAGTATTAGACTCAACTACAACTAATGTCTCTCGGATTCCCGGCTGCCACTCCTATAACTAGGTATCCTATAGGCACACAACCATTTAATGAGCTTTATTACATTACTTCATTCATATTTTATCAGTTTCAATTTACGCTAATTAATTCTTTAAACACTAATTAACCACTATCAATTTCCACATTATATTTCATCGGAGTTACACCCAAAGTCCATTTTCCCTTTAAATTGTAACCTCAACATTGCACCCCAACAGGATCCAACCCCATAGGTTAACATCATTCATTCAATTATTTATTTATAGAATTACATTCCCATATTCCGAGGCATTCTAGAAAAACATTCTATGCTACTAAACATAAGGGGACTGAACATGATGAGTAGATGAACTATCTATCAAGTCTTTTCTTCCATTAGAAAGAGAATATACCCATCCTCCCTTGAGAAGTTATACATGGAAATCATGTGGCAAACCCCACATGTCTTCACCCCTTTCGGAAGAAGGGTAAGCAAGACTAGCTGCCTTGAGTAGTGGGGAAAGTAAAGAAGATAAACAACCCATGAATCACCAAGCATCCAAACTTTCTAATTTAACCCGTTTCACCATCCCTACTGTGCCCCAAACATCCACATTCATAAACTGATGCATCCCACCACTCTAGGCATCAACTGCTACCACAAATAGTAGGCCCCTTAGCCACCACATATCACAATTTCCATGCATGCTCACATCACAACACAAGCTGTAGGAAAATAGACATCATATCAATTGGGCTCTTAGCCCTTAAAAAAGAAAGAGGGTAACTCAAAACCCTACAAGAAATTATATTTTGTCAAATAAATAGTTCTTTAATCCACTTTGTATTAACCGATTTATTATTTGTAGGTTCCAAATTTGGGAACCCTAACTAGTATGCTATCACAAATAATTAATCATGCTTAATGCACCAATTTGATTAAAATCAAATTGCAAAAAGATGAACCAAATTAATTCACATGACTCTTCATCATCAGCCAAACAATTATCGATTGATTTCGGCTTTACATTCTTTACCAATTTCCATCAAGAACAAAATGCTAAACAAAGCAAGCATATATATCACACTATCTATAAAAACAATAGGCAATAACATACGATTGATATCAATTTATTTATCTGGTTCAAATATTTATTAATTCAATTCCATTGTGATCCAGTGGGTTAAAACATACTAACTATACAGTTGCACGTAAAAGAAAAGAAAAGCAATGCATACCCTACCTCAAATAGTTCTTGACGTTCATTATATGAGAATGACCAACACAACGAGTTACGATCTGCTCCACCTTGACAATTATATCCACCTGAGGATGCAGATACACCACCACACTAGTCAACACCCAAGAAAAGTCAATTAGGAACATAGAGATAGAATTCCATAAAAGAGAAATGAGAAATGGAATGAGATGAACCCAAATGAATTACGATAGAACATACCTTATATTGGAGATCGATCGATATAGGTTGGTTTCACCAAAAGCAGAGGGGAAACAATCCAAGGAGGACTGTTTGATTGCACAACTCCTTGGGGATGGAATGAAAGGATTGATCATCTCACACTTGAGAACTAGGAGTAAGAGTTAGTGAAGAAGATATCTCGTCCCTTTAAAAGATTTAATAGAGGGGTGGTTTAAGATATGCTAAATTTTCCATTAAAAGAGGATCGCAGTAAACCACATGGTTTGACTATGTAAAAGCATCCCGAACATTAGAAAAATTAATATAGGTGTTATGACCTTTGAATCGACCTTAGAGTCCATAAAACAGGGCTTTAAATGCATTTTACGTCAAAGTAATCATCAAAGGGGTGACAATGTAGGAAGCTATAAACACTGTTCATAAACCCGAAATTTGGAAACGGAAATAAAGGCATCAATTGGAACCTCACCATTCTGGAAACACTATACATAAACCTCACCATTTTGGAAACACTATTCATAAACCTCACCATTCTAGAAACAATGTTCATAAATCTCACCATTTTGGAAACACTGTTCATAAACTAAAAATTTGGAAAAGGAAATATAGGCAACCATTGGCACCTCACAGTTCTGGAAACAGTATTTATGAACTCAAAATTTGGAAAAGGAAAGAGGTCACTATTGGAACCTCGCTGTTGGAACCTCACCATTGTACTATTCACATAAAGCTACTGATGACACTGTTCACATAAGGTCACCGTTGCACAGTTCACCTAAGGCTACTGATGACACTGTTTACATAAGGTCACCATTGCACTATTCACCTTAGGTTACCGTTGCACTGTTCTCCTAGGCTACCAATGACACTATTCACCTAAGGCTACCAATGCAGTGTTCTCCTAAGGATACCGATGACACTGTTCACATAAGGCTATCGATGTCACTGTTCACCTAAGGTATCTGATGACACTTTTCAATTAAGGCTACCAATGACACTATTCACCTAAGTCTACCGATGCACTATTCACAGAACTCGAAATTTGGCAATGTGTTGAGAATAAGTCACCTTGACCTCCCAGAACACCCCGAACACCATATTTTTGCAAAACGTGGACCAGAGAGGTCTAGCCCATTCCATCAGATACATCTTAAAACATTCTCATCCTCGAGCTTTCAAAAGATAACTAAAAGGGAATAGAAAAGATGTCTTAACAACCACCCAACAAGATACCTCTAAAAAGAGAGCAAGCCATAAGAAGAAACCAATTAAAATCATCTCAAAAACAAGAATGGTCTATTACCACAAAGGGGACATCGTTACATGAAAAGAGTTAAACATCAATCAAATTTGGGTACTGAGCACGTATCTATGACTCATGTTGTAGCGACTTGGGTGGTGACCCTTTCAGACTTTGGAATATTTCTATGAATAATTCCAGAGCTAGGCGTGAAGACGGCGTGCGATTCTGAGGCCCGGTGTGCCCGAAATTAATTTTATAAAAATAATAAGTATTTTTATACTATGCACATGGCGAGGGTGTGATATCTCCTAAACGGTAGCTCAGAACTGGAATCTGAGGGCACGGTTGCGTCTGGAACATTCCGTTTACCCTAGGCGAGGTGTAAACATTGCGGGTGCGGGCCTGCGGTGAGAAACGCCACCAGGGGCGTTTTCGTAAATAAGTGGAAAAGTTAGTGGGCGAGTGTCAGCTCGAATAACTTCTAAACAGAGTCTCGGATGGAAGATCTGAGCCCTCCGTTGCATTCAGAATAGCGCGTTTACCCTAGGTTGACCTTACTTTTGTTCGCATCGGGCATCGGGTCCGAGGCGGGTTTGGCGTCGGCGGGCGGCTGATATAAATATCAGTGCCCCCCCTTTATCATTCCTCTTAGCGTTCTTCGCCACCGCTCTACCGAATCAAGCAAACGAAGCACCCACGAGCTCCGAATTTGATGGCGGACATTCCAGGAGCATGCAATGAAAGCTCTGGAGCACGGATCTGAGGCAGAACGTCAGCGTTTCACCCGCGAGGTAGGAGGAATTGAGTTTTAACCCCCGATCCCGTTTTTTCTGAGTTTTGCTGTAAATTGAAGCCGTAGCAGTGTAGATCGGGTCTCGAGGGTCGTGTGGACGACTCCAGATCGCAAAACGGACCACCGGGGTGCCCCCGGTGGTCCGCGGAAGTTCTGCCGACGCGCGGTGGAGCCGCGGAGGCGTGCCAGCGGCACGCGGCGGAGAGCCGCCGGCCAGGCCGGTCGGGGCCGGTCCGACCTCTTTTCTCATACGGGGGTCTTTAAACCCCCGTATCATGCAAACCAGGATCCAGATTCACGCGCCGTTTGCGGAGACGCGAACCTGACGATGAGGCGAACCCTCCAATGTGGGTTTGAGGGTTTCATGTTTTGGGATCGTGGCCCAGGAGCTAGAAACGTCGTAAAAAATAATATTATTTTATTATTCTACGACTTCGGGCCGTTGTAACTTCTACCTGGAGCGTCTGATTGACGTGCCATCAGTGGCGTTGAGACCCTGATGGTACGATGGACATTTTGAGATGGTTTTCAGGCGTTGGGACTGAGAACGGGGTGTGGGCCCCACGAGGCCGGGTTTTGGCGTTTGCGGAGAAACACAGCTTTTGCACCAAGAGTCTGTTTTTGGCAGATAAATAGTCGATCCTTTGTGTTTTTCTAAGAGGAACGCAATGGTGCATTCCGTTCGATGAGTTTCAGAATCCAGGCGTGGGCCCCACCCGATCTGGCCTTCGGTGAATAGTACCTTTTTCACCGGGTGTCCGTTTTGGACGTGCTTTGTAGTTTTCTTTGGTGGGCCCTGTTTTGCCCTTTGTAATTTTGCTGTTGCACTCTGGTTTGGGATAGATTGTATGCATGCATTTACTTTTCAGTTTCTATACCTCTGCACTGTTGCATGGAGGTGTTTGTGGGTGCGTGTGTACAGGTACCTTAGGCTAATGCCTCCCATGTGTGTGATAGCCTACTCGGCGCTAGTCGTCAGCCCCTGGCCTATTGGAGGCGGGCTTGGGGAGTCGCGGCTCGAGCCCCGTTGGTTCGGGTCGTGACAGAGTGGTATCAAAGGAGGTTCCACCTTTGGGATCTCAGAGCGTAGCTGGTCTAGCTGTGAGTTTGGTTTGGGTTGCATAGCGGCAGTGTTAGGGTGTTTCGAGTTCGGCTTTCAGGCCAGAGACTCCAGTGTTGGTGCGGAGGTCAACGTATCTATACACCAGGACTCTGATAACCTGCCTTTCGACTCGAGACATTCGTACACTGGTCTCGGCGACATAATGGTACCTGCATCATATAGGACTGGGTTTTTGGGTTTTCCTTGTCCTTCTTGAGTCACCTCTCCAGATATACTCTTTGACTGTGGTGCATCTTGAATGTATTTCAGGATGCCTCCATGACGACAGCCAGTGAGGGTTCCGCAGCAGGATTGTGCTGATGACCCGCCCCGTGTAGAGGCTGTGGAGCAGGGCGCTGGCTCTGAGGTTGCACCTCCAGGTGGTCTACCGGTTTAGCCACCACCTATCGAGCAGCTGATTGTGCCGGCGGTGCAGGACGAGGTTGCGCGCAGGCTGAGTGCACTGCAGGAGTTCCAGAGGCAGTGACCTCTGAGGTTCCGTGGTGATCCAGACCCCCAGGCAGCTGATGACTGGCTTGAGGCAGTCACCCGGGTTTTCCGCCTAGTGAGGACACCTCCTGATCAGATGGTGGTCCTAGCGGCGATCCTTCTGCATGGTTCTGCCGGGTGATGGTGGAGTTTGGTGACGCAGTCCTATGACGAGGAGACGCTCACGTGGGTAGAGTTTGAGCGGCTCTTCAGGGAGGAGTTCTATCCGATGACACTGAGGTCAGTGCGGATCCAGGAGCTTCTGCAGCTTCGTTAGGAGAGCATGACTGTGTCGGAGAACTCAGCGAGGTTTACAGACCTGTCGCACTACTCCCTGGATATGGTTCGAGACCCGTTCTTTAGGGCTCGGACCTTCGAGTAGGGCTTACGCAGGGACATCCGAGCAGGTGTGGTTTCCTTGTGCCTGCCCACTTATGCTGGAGTGCTGGAGCGAGCGTTGGTGGTGGAGAGTTTTTTGGCTGAGCAGTTTCCCCCTGTTAGTACTGGGCACTCGAGGGATGAGAATTTTTCAGTCGGATCAGCATCTGGTAGCCGAAGACAGACTCATGGGTCTGGACGTGGCCGACGTTTCAGGAGGTGACCCCAGGATGGAGGATCTGAGCCTCAGGGCTCATAGGGCTCGCAGGCCAGTTTTGGTCAGCCGCAGGAGAGGCGGTGTTACGCTTGCAATGGTCGGGGACATCTTGCTAGAGATTGTCCAACCCGACGTGCTGCTGAGAGGGAGTCGGTCGATGGACCGCCTTAGCAGAGGCAGCGTCTCGAGCAAGGAGGTCCACAGGGCGGCGGACGTGGCAGCGGAGCTGGTGCGGCAGGATGAGGTGGTAGGCAGTATCATTTGCCACCACCCCCACCCCCAGGTGGTCCACGCCAAGCTTAGGGAGCTAGTGGTCAAGGGCGAGGACTGCTGCATGCCCTGGAGGCTATTGACCTAGAGGCACCGCGGATGGATAAAGGTACGCCTTGTGTCTTTTCTACTTACTGCAGTAGTTTGATAGACACTGTTTAGTGGTACCCTCCTTTTGTCGCTTCCTCGAGTTTTGTTCAGGGCATTGGTAAGACCCTGTGTGGGTGTTTTTCGACATGCTTCGAATGCATGAGGAGGAAGGATCCTTCCCCCACCGAGACGCGTTTTTGGTGACGTGATTAAAACCGTGCGTGTGAGTCAGTGCTGCCCAAAGCGGATAGTATTGAGGTGTGACGGATGAGTTCCTCTGACTTATGCGTTCGGGAATGAGTGTTAGTTGGTGAGCTCGTTGGTGTGTGAGACCCAGTTGAGAGTCCAGTAGCTTTCCTTGTGCTTAGGGCTTTTGAGGGACGAAAAGTTCTAAGGGGGGGGGGGGGAGGATGTAGCGACTCAGGTTTTTGGCCCTGTCAGACTTTGGAATATTTATACGAATAATTCCAGAGCTAGGCGCGAAGACGGCGTGCGATTCCGAGGCCCGGTGTGCCTAGAATTAATTTTATAAAAATATTAAGTATTTTTATACTATGCACGTGGAGGGGGTGTGATATCTCCTAAACGGTACCTTAGAACTGGAATCTTAGGGCACGATTGTGTCCGGAATGTGCCGTTTACCCTAGGAGAGGTGTAAACTTTGCGGGCGTGGGCCTGCGGTGAGAAACGCCACCAGGGGCGTTCTCGTAAATAAGTGGTGAAGTTAGTGGGAAAGCGTCGGCTCGAATAACTTATGAACGGAGTCTCAGATGGAAAATCTGAGTCCTCCGTTGCGTTCAGAATGGTGCGTTTACCCTAGGGGTGACCTTACATTTGTTCGCATCAGGCGTCAGTTCCGAGGCGGGTTTGGCGTCGGCGGGCGGCTGATATAAATATCAGCACCCCCCTTTATCGTTCCTCTCGGCGTTCTTCGCCATTCTTCACCGCCGCTCCGCCGAATCGAGCAAACGAAGCCCTCACGAGCTCGGAATTTGACGGCGGACATTCCAGGAGTGCGCGGCCGAAGCTCTGGAGCGCGGATCTGAGGCAGAACGTCGGCGTTTCGCCCGCGAGGTAGGCGGAATTGAGTTTTAACCCCCGATCCTGTTTTTGCTGCGTGTTTCTATAAATTTAATCCGTAGTAGTATAGATCGGGTCCCGAGGGTCGTGTGGACGCCTCCGGATCACAAAACGGACCACCGGGGTGCCCCCGGCGGTCTGCGGAAGTTCCGCCGGCGCGACACCGGCGTCAGCGGATCCCGGCGGCCCGCGGCGGAGCCGTGACAGCCGGCCGCCCAGCGCGGCGATACGTGGAGGACCGAGGCAGAGCCGCGGCAGAGCCGCGGAGGCATGCTGGCAGCGCATGGCGGAGAGCCGCCGGGCAGGGCGGGCCTGCGGCGGCGGCCGGTCCGGCCACTTTTCTCATACGAGGGTCTTTAAACCCCCGTATCCTGCAAACCGGGAGCCGGATTCGCGCGCCGTTTGTGGAGACGCGACCCTGACGAGGAGGAGAACCCTACGGTGTGGGTTTTAGGGGTTCAAGTTTTGGGATCGTGGTCCGGGAGATAGAAACTTCGTAAAAAATAATATTATTTTATTATTCTACGACTTCAGGCCGTTGTAACTTCTACCCGGCGCGTCCGATTGACGTGACGTCAGTGGCGTTGAGACCCTGATGGTACGACAGACTTTTTGAGATGGTTTCCGGGTGTTGGGACTGAGAAAGGGGTGCAGGCCCCATGAGGCCGGGTCTTGGCGTTTGCGGAGAAACGCAGCTTTTGCACCAGGAGTCTGTTTTTGGCGGATAAATAGCCGATCCTGTGTGTTTTTCCGAGAGGAACGAAATGGTGCATTCCGTTCGATGAGTTTAGGAATCCATGTGTGGGCCCTACCCGAGATGGCTTTTGGTGAATAGTAACTTTTTCACCGGGTGTCCGTTTTGGACGTGCTTTGTAGTTTTCTTTGGTGGGCCTTGTTTTGCCCTTTGTACTTTTGCTGTTGCTCTCTGGTTTGGGATAGATTGTATGCATGCATTTACTTTTCAGTTTCTATATCTCTGCACTGTTGCATGGAGGTGTTTGTGGGTGTGTGTGTACAGGTACCTTAGGCTAATGCCTCCCATGTGTGTGATAGCCTACTCGGCACTAGTCGCCAGCCCCTGGCCTATTGGAGGCGGGCTTGGGGAGTCGCGGCTCGAGCCCCGTTGGGTCGAGTCGTGACACATGTTCCTAGTAACTCTCCTCCATGCCACTATGTATCCACAAGACATGAACCAAGGGGATAGAATTCCCACACAACACCTTCTCTTTGTGGTCTTGGATCTCCACAGGTCGCTCCTGAAAGGTCGCATCAACATCAACATCGATCTATCCCCAATCAATGACATGAGAGTAATCATGAAGATAACAATGGAGCTATGATACATAGAAAACATCGTGTATCTGGATCATTTGCAGGGGAAGTTCTACTCGATACGCCATAGCTCCAACATGAGATAACACCTCAGAGGCCCAAAAAATTGGGGAGAAATCTTACTCCCATGACCAAACCTTCACTTCCCTTGACATGGAGTAACCTTCAGAAACACGTTATCCCCAATATCAAACTCTAACAGTCTCCTCCTTTGATCAACGTATGATTTATGACGATCCTGCGCTGTCTTTATCCTCTCATGAACCAAATGAACCATCTCTATTGTATTTTGAACTATTTCCGGTCTAAGAATTGTTGACTCTCCAACCGTAGTCCAGCACATCGGAGAATGGAAAGATCGGCCATACAAGGCTTCCAACGGCACCATACCGATGGTGGAGTCGAAACTATTGTTGTAAGAAAACTCAACCAAGGTTAAGTTCCTCCTCCACAAACCAACAAAGTCTAGGTCACAAGAGTGTAACATGAATTTAATAGTCTTGATGGTTTGCTATGTTTTACCGTCTGTTTGATGATGAAAAGTAGTGCTAAGGCATAGATAAGAACCAAAAGACTGTTGGAGACCTATCCACACCCTAGAGGTAAAATGAGGATCTCGATCAGAAATGATCATCCATGGGACCCCATGAAGTCTCACCTCCTCCTACAGACAATGCCTCAACAACATCTACCCCCCAACTTCTCCCATTTCAATATGTAATGATGAGAATTCATTAATTACTCTCTAAGAGTCACCAGATTCATGAACTACATCACTACGTGACTTTAGACTCAGTGCATTAGCTACAACATTCCCCTTTATAGGTGTATATGATATTCCGATGTTGTATTCCTATAATAACTCCATCCACCGATGCTATCGCAAGTTCAAGTCATGCTAGGATAAAACACACCTCAGGCTCTTATGATCAGTGAAAACCACAAAGTGCTTACCAATGAGGTAATGTCTCCATAACATCAGAGAAAACACCATAGATTCCAACTCAATATTGTGGATTTCATAGTTACATTCATGGGGAATTAACTACCGAGACCCATAAGAAACAACTTATCTTTACTGCATCAGAACACATCCTAAGCCCAGATTTGATGCATCACATAAAACATCAAAATGAACTCCCTCAGCTGGAAGACAATAAACTAGATCACATAAAAACATCTCATTTAGATACTCGAAAGCTTCCTGACACTGATTAGTCCATATGAACGCTTGATACTTCATTGTCAAAGTTGTCATAGGAGTTGCAACTCAAGAGAAATCGGCTACAAACCACCTGTAGTAGCCTGCAAGACCAAGGAAACTTCGCACCTCTGAATCTGTCTTGGGCGAGGCCCTAGACAAAAATACATATATCTTCAATTAATCCACAACTACTCCCTATTGGTAGACAAAATCCCCATGAAACAGACTTATCAAGCCCAAAACTCACACTTTGACTACTTCCCAAACAACTGATGTGGACAAAGTACTCCCAAAATAGTGTGTAGATGCTCTGCGTGCACCTCCTCAGACGTGGAGTGCACAAGTATGTCGTGGAGGAAAACCACCATGAAATTATATAGTAACTCATGGAACATAGTTCTCATCAATCCCATGAACAAAGCTAAAGCATTTGTCATGCTGAATGGCATTACAACATACTCATAATGCCCATGACAACAACGGAAAAAAGACTTTGCAATATCCTCATCCTTCACATGCATCTGATGATATCCTGATAGCATGTTGATATTTTAGAACAAACATTCACCCTTTGGTTGATTGAATAAATCATCAATTCGTGGAAGAGGATAGTGATTATTTATTGTCACTTTTTCAAGAGACGATAATCTACACAAAAATGAAAACTGTAGGCTGCCTTCTTCACGAACAAAACTGGTGCACTCCACGGTGACATAATCGGCTGTACAAAACCGCACTGTAACAAACCATAATGTTGTATACGAAGCTCTCGTAACATAGAAGGGGCCATACTATATGGAGACATAGTTATAGGAGATGCTCCTAGTTGTAGCATGATCCCAAACTTGATCCCTCATGAAGGGGGTAATGCTACAACCTCTTCTAAAAATACATTAGGGTAATATTCTATAACCCTATGAAATGACAAATGTTCAACCCATGATGATCTCATCATTAGCTAAGCCATCATGGATGATAAGGACATAGCATTCCTCTGAACCATCCGAGGGTCTCGCTCAATAATGAATAGCACTGGCTCTCCATCCGGATCGAAGAACACAACATCCCTCCTGAAGTAATCCCCGATAGTCTACAACAAAAACAACCAATCCATGGTGATAATGACATCATATGGTTGTATTCGTAAACATAATAAATCTCCCCATGAGCATTGCTACCCCACCACTAGCTCACAGTCTCCACTACTCCAAACAAGTTAGCCCGACCACCAATTGGCATAGTCAATGCAAAGGGCACTGTAATCCTCTCTACCTTATGTCCCAATTCATGGAAAAGGGTAGGTGATATGAAGGAGTGTGACACTCCTAAATCAAACAAGGCATACACCATAGTATAAAACAAGCAAAGGGTACATCGAACGATGTCTGGATCGCCTGGTGCAGGCCATGCTAAAGCTTAAAGCTGGCCACGACCACCTCCATAGCCTCTCTAACCCTGATGAAGACCACCACCATGGCCACACTCAGCTCTCTAAGGATGGGGAGTACCATGGGGTTGTCCTCTACCTACCCCATCTACCATCTTCCGATAAAAAGTTGGTGCAACCTACTACTGGTGCATCAGCTGGAACTGCCTCAACGGAGGAACCTGGAGCGGAAAACCTACTGCCCGATTACAGCTCTGAAAGGTCAGGCACTATCACTACTGATGAACTCAAACACCACAAGAAAAACAACTTCCTGATCCCTTGGCATAGTCCTGAGAGTTGTTTCCCTAGGATAAACGATATACTGAGGGCTGGGACCAACCCCCGGCCAAACAGAAACTCTTCTGCCCTGAAAACCTAGATCCTCGGACCACCTCTATGTTTTGTGAGGTATCATGATGACTCCCATCTCATGATGTTCTAGTTCTAGAAAATGTTCTCTAGACGACCTCTGCTATAGCCAGCAACTCATGATATGTTTTCAACATAAATGGGTTGACCTGGAGCTGGAACTCTGGACGCAAAGCCTCATAGAAATGCCTCTATGTAACTTATTCATCTGGAAAGAGGTCCGAATCATATCGTAAAAGGTTTCAGAAACTAATTCATAAATCTCACAGAATAGAGATCCCCTATCAAAGGCTAAGACAATCCTAGAAACTGCACACCTTTGTAGTCAATGAAAGAAACTCGACTCTAAACCTGTCTTAGAACTTTTTCCATGAGATCGTCAACTCCTCGCGATCCCTGAGGAACAAGAACCACCACTGTCTTGATGCTCCACGCAACATTGTCACATCCAAGGACACCCAGTGCTCTATCCAAGCACAAATTGAACTGAAGCCTATCTCGACCTCCTCTAACCAGTCTTCAGTGACTGCATATGAAACAGAGCCCTCATACTTCTGCAGACTCTGGTGCTGAAACTCTTGGAGTGTCCCCCTCCAAGTGTCATTGTCTTCAACCTCTACCTTGAAGTGATCATATGGCACAACCATCTACATATCTTCTATGGAATCCTAAAGAGGATGTTTACTTGGATCCATACCTATAAAATAACAAATAGTTAGATATCCTAAACCTGGAATATGGAAGACTCGACATTAATTAATTAATTAATTTTTATTTTTTTTCATTTTTGGTTAACCTATCCCAATGTCTACCAATTAAAACATAGGAACAAAGAAGAATGATGCATGATCCTTTCTTAGGTATCTACCCTAAAACTTGTGTCACATAGTTTAGTTGACATTTTAAACATAAAGGTACATAAATCTGATCATAGGGGGCCCTAAATGCCTAGGTCTCAGCCAGTCACCATTGTTTACATCACTAGCTAAATGTCATTATGTTAATTAAATTGTCATTTGGTGATACCTATTATAAAATAGGCATATAAAATGGTAATAAAAGGTATGAGAATTATAAAATTAATGATATGTTATAATATATCATAAAAATCATTACATTTGAAATATTAAAAAAAAATAAAACACTACATCATAAAAATAGGTCAGAGATAACTACCAAGCCATCATGATAGACAAAGTACCATAAAAGAATTTGGTTCACTCATGATCCCAACATGGTATCTAATGAAGCTATTCATTAACCAATAAATTAGAGCACTATATAATTTTAGGTGCACCCATCAAATTAATTTCACGCTCATTCTTAAGTGTTCAACATTGATCCAACAACATGGATTCATTAATCATCATATTTTATACCAATATAATGGATTATTGAAGAAAAACATATATGTAACCTATCAATAAATTGTATATGTATTAATTTTACCACCCTTTATATAAAATGGGGGTGTCATTCAATATATAATTATTTTTCCATAGAAAATCATGATGAAATTTGGACAGTATAATGGAATCACATAAAAATTATGAAAAGGGTTGATGAACGATGATGGGGAATATCATCATTTGGAAATAAAATATTCAATAATAGGTATATTTAAATACATATCCTAACATTATGAACTGGAAATAAATGGAATGATATAATAAAGAAAATAGAATAATGAATAGAAGGTGAGGGTCCCTTATTTATGAGTAGGATTCCAAATGCTTGGGAGGATATTCTTGAGAGATTTGGGGAACCTTGGAAGGACTCTAGAATGGGGATAGAAGAGTGAGGTTGTGATAAATTAATTTTTACTGATGATTAATGGGTGATTTTATGGGGTTATATATCAAAGGAATTTGTATTTCTTAATTTTTTCTCAAACATTGCTTTTGGACTATATATTATAAAATAACAACAACCACAAAAAATCTCTTTGGTTTTTGCTATGGGTTCTCCCAAAAGTTATTTTAATTCAATATTTCATAAGTATAATTTCCTAAAATATTAAAATAGTAAGGTTTCTTATGTTTTAGTGAGTATTACTCTTAAATAATGTTTCTTAAATCCATAAAATATATTATATGTTTGTGGATTCATAATGGCTTAATAGAAAAAACCAAATAAACATAAAATAAAAATATTTTAAATCGAAAACATTTATTTGGTCTCTTATGCCATTTATAATATTTATTACATAACTTGGGGTTTATTATTATATAATAACACACAATATATATTTATACGATACTAAACTTTTTACATGAAAATTTGATTATCTCAGAAAATTATGAAAATTTTACTATTGGATAATTTCATTGTTCTGATTGAAAAAGTAATATTTATTTGTCAAAATAATTTTATAAAAATGTAAATTTTCAATTCTAAAATAATGAGTGATGTTTATTAAAAATGGTGCGTTTTTTAAAATAATAGTTTTCAAACAATTATAAAAATGAAATTTTACTTCATAAATATTATAAGATATTTTATATTTAATAAAAATTATTTAATAATAGTTTTTTATTAAAATATTATTTATTTCATTGATACATTAATTCAAAAAATTTATTTCTATAATTTAATTTTAATATTACCAAATTTTGTTATTTGTGTTTTATTGTATAAAACACATTTATACATAACAATATCAGAATGGAAATATATTTATTATTATATAAAAATGTAATGAATAATAATTTCACTAGGGTCTTGAATCATATCCATTAATACACTAGAAAACACACTTTGAGTAAGGTTTATAATGGTGAGACCTTTATGTGGTTGTCTAGTGTATTTGGTTTTGGTCGTGATCTTGAGAAGCTTTAAATTCTACCATAAACGGTATCAGACATGCTTATGTTGATGAATATCATCACGGTATTGGTCATGGTAAAATCTCAAATTTGTTGTCTCACATGAAATATATGATTAATGAGCTTCAATGGGTACGATCCTACTAGTAGAAGTCATCACATTCTTTTATGTACTAATATGATTTATTAGAACCCTATATTTGTACTAAACATGTTATCACTATTTAATGGTAATATTATAAATGTTTAAGATGAATAATAGTATGTTAAATTTTATAGTATATTATAGAACAAATAAGTACACATGTTTCCAATAAACATATTACATAATACTACATTTAATTCAACTATAAAGTGAATTTTATTTATTCTAATTCATGTATTTAAAATAATCCCCTTAATAGATCCCCCCTCAATTTTCATTTTTCCAAAAATATAAAATGAGGGTAACTTTTGTCATCACATCATACAGTTCCCATACCACTTCTTAAAATTTTTGGTTTCACCACAACACTTTTACCATGTGTATTGTCTTATTTCATAGAAATTTTTCTCTACGATCTATTATCTTCACAGTATTCTAATCATATAATATTATATGATGGTAAAACCTTTGGATTGAGTTCCTGTGAGGGGTTATATATGTATTTTTTCAAGATGGATACATACAATTCATCACATATATGAGATAGTTTAGGTGGGAGTGTTAATCTTCTGGCCACATCTCTGATGCGATCAAGGATTTAAAAGGAGCCAATGTGTCTTGGACTATTATTTCACTTCTTCCCAAATCTCAAAAATTTCACCCATAGAGATATGAAGAGGTATACCATGTCTCTGGTATCAAACTCTATCTCTCATCAATGATTGTCAGAATAGATCTTCTTTCGACTCTATGCATCGTTGATGTGATATATAATGGCATTGAACTTTTCAACCATTTCCTTGACCATTTTAGGAACTAGTTTTTTACCCTATATCATCACTGGATGATGGAGTTCAACACATATTCCCTAAAAAGTTCTCATTGGGAGCTATTTGGATGCTATAGTGGAAACTATTTTTGAATCAGAACTCGACCCAAGGAAGATGTAAATCATATCCCCCTTTTAAGGCCATAGAACATACTCACAACATGTCTTCTAGTCTCTGAATAGTCCATATAGTCTTTCCATCAGTTTGAGGATGACATGAAATACTTAATTTCATATCAATGTTTTATATCATGTAAGAGACTTTTGTGAAAATGAAGGTAAATCTTTAATCTTGATCAGATACAATTAATAGTGGTTGTCAATGAATTCTTAACACTTATCCAATTTATATCTATGAAATTTTATGTAGTGAGAAATCCTCATGAATCACAGATAAGTGTGTAGTCTTTAGAAGATAATCCCCCAAAAAACATATTGAATTATTCCCTCTTTATGTCTTTTAATCCAAGTGACAATGTATATAGTGATTTTTCCCCTTCTTTATGTCGTTATGGGTGATGGTTTCATCATACCCTTATATTTTTTCCTTTCCAATTTAACATGATGGTATACAGTATGTATTAATGTATCTTTCAGGATCTCCTTATTCATATTTTCACACCAATAGTGTTCATGGAGGTCTTGATACAACTTTGTGATTACTTGGTGGATGGAAAAAGGTTTAGCTATGTCAATCATCCAAACAATCCTAATTTAACTCAATATTTCATGGTACACATAGTCTTGACCCAAATCTCACCACTCCTTAAACATTAACATTTCATTTTGTTGATTTACATTTCTATATAGTTTACAATTTCTTATAGATTCTCACAACATCACTTATATAATCATTTAACCTCTCTAGAATATATGTTTGATAAATTATTTGGAAATGATATGATTATATTCCGTCCTTCTTGAATTCCATGTCAATAATTTTCAAATAAAAGAATATTGGATCCTATTAAATTCTCATCAATGATAGAATTTTTGGATCCTTTAAAAATACAGTGTTTTCCACATCATTTTCTTTCACAGTTTTGTGGTGAATTGAGAAGTAATATTCAATTATTTTCTCCAAACCACATCAGTGGAATATATTTATCTCTTTCTGTGGGAATATATACTTTATGTTTTTTTGATCCATATATATTTCACACTTCCAACCAAAGAGATATTCCACCATATTTCTAAATTTAAGATCACAACATCCAACTCCAAATTAGGAATTTTGTAGTTATATTCGCGAACATTAAACTACCTTGAAGTAGAGTCTATGAATTTTCCATTAACATTAACATACATCCCAATAACATCTTTTAAGCATCGCTGAATACCATGAAATATTTTCCACGTGTTGGTGGTGTGAGAACATGGGTATTGATAAGACTAATTTTCATCTCCCTTATTCTCTCTACACAATCGTAATTCCAAGAAAACATTACTCCTTTCCAAGTTATATTGGTTATTGGATAACATACATGTGATTAATTTCTCACAAATAAATGATAATACCCATATAATCCACGAACTCTATGGAAATATATCACATATTTTATACTTATCTGTATTTCAACTGATTTTTTTCAAGTGTCTGCAAATATCCTATTTATTATGATGATATAACCCAATAATGAGACATAATTCAACCTGAAATCTCAATTTTTTTACTTTTCATATTTATCATCATTTCTCATTGACTTTATAACGGTCCTCAGAAACTCCTTGTGCACCACCTTGGTTTTGGTGTATATTATAATACCATCTATAATGACTACCAAATATTTGCCTAGGTAATCCCAAAAAACATTGTTCCTCATGTCATTCAAGATTTATAGAGTATTAGTGAGCCCAAATAGTATTATTTTTAACTCATACTTCTCATACCATGTATGAAATGATGTGTTTAGGATATCCTCATTCTTCACACTAACTTGGTAAAATCCTTACCACTGATCCACCTTGAAGTAGTATTATTCTCTATGCAGCTGATTGAACAAGTCATCAATCCTTGGTGGAGGATTCTTTTTTATTTATCATGATCTTGTTAAGATCTTGATAAAAAATACAAAAGTGCATTTACCAATTACACTTCGTGAAGAAGAGGAATAGTGCACCCAAGGTGATGCACTTGGGAATATGTACCAGTCATCCATATTCAAATGTAGTTTTTTATTTATCTCCTCAAGTTTCACAACATCAATTCTATATAAATTTTTAGATAATGGTAATGCATCTGGTATAATGTATTTTAAAAAATCAACATCTCATCTACAAGGATGACTATGAAATTCCACGAGAAACACATTAGTGCATTCCCCCATAATGGGAATGTCTTGAAGATGTTTTTATATTAGAATCAATTATTTGAGAGGGATACACTTTTTCATTGGGAAATATTATAAATTATTATGATGTTGGTTCTAAAGAGGGTTCATATTCTCCCATAAATGTATAATGAATATGGGGTAGATTCATAATACAGAGAGTGATTTGTTTCATGTAGACATTTTTTTGACCATATATAAGGAAAGACAAACCGTACCCAGAATTGGAAAAAATTACACCAATATGAGTATGAAAAGGATATCTAGGAATTTCACACCAAAATTTTTGATAGTGTAGGAGTTACATGTTTTTCAATAACTTCCTTATTTTTTGTTTTCTATGACAACTCAACATCCTTACTTTGTTGTGGTGATTGAATAGTTACACAAAATAATTATGATTTGATGTAATTCATATAACCATAATAAAAAATTATGTCCTCTATTGTTTAATTAATAACTAGCATACTTGAAACAACTTCATTGTTGAGATCCACCTTAGCAGTTTGGATGGAAAAACGTCTCCCTTGATACCATGGAGATTTTTGGGTGTCTCTAAAAAACCCTAGATTAATGGATTAGTTGGTAAAGTTCTTCAGTTCCTTGTAGTTGTAGAAATGAATAATACATTGAGGCTTAACGGAATAATTCCCCTCTTCCAATGAATTTTTTGGTTTCTCTTGTCAAAAATTTCTAGCTAGTTGTCCTTCCTTCATGAACCTAAATAATTTACCTATCCCCATTAAGAATGTTTTTGGGTTCTTCATTCCACACATTTTACAAGTGATATGTATAAATTTTTTTTCGCCATTATATATCACCATCAAACTTCCAGAATTAAACACAACATTCCCATTATTATCCCTATCATTAACTTGGGATTCACCAATCTCCATTTTGACTTTGAGGTAACATTGTAAATTTTATTCATATCTATCAGTGCTTCATATCGTATAGGATTTTTATAGAGTAGGATTTAACCCACCAAATAAGCGGTCAACCATTCATTTGGGGATAATGACAAAGTTATAGTCATATTGTTCATTCCTTATGATTTTTCCACATATTAACCAATATATTCATCAATTTTTTTGATTGACGTCAAGTAAATACTATTCCATTTTAATATTGTTTGTGTGAATAAAATGTTTGTCAAAAAACATTTTCTGGAATTCTATCCACCCAATATCTTAGAAAGCATTCTCATGCATTGTATTCTTGATCAATCTCCACAAATGAACTGCTTCTACAACCATATGATAAATATACATTAGAATATTATTTTTTCATAAAATTGAAGGATTGGTAAGATCTTATCAAGGGAGTTGGTCTATTGTTCTATGATTAAGGGTCCAGATGATCCATTCAAAGCGAGAGGTCATTTTCACATAAAACACTGAATTTCATCTTTAACATTCTTAGGGGGATTTGGGCCATCCTCTTGATTTATGTTTTTCTATTAAAACCCTGAGTCATCTATGATAGTATCATTAAAATGTTTTCAATTCCTTCTACCATTGGTTTGGTCATATCATTGGGGAAATCATCACATTTCCCATCAGATTGATTGTTTACATGATTCCTCATATTTTTACCCATTGGATAAAACAAAGTGAAAATTAGGGATAAATATTTTTATTCTATTGAATACATAAATTTGAATTTATTAATATTAAAGGAATAACTTATAACTTCCATTTATTTCTTTCACTTATGAATTTTTAGACTTCAATCAATGTTATCGATTATCTATTTCCTAACATGTATTCTTATGGGTTTTTCTGTAACATCCCAGGTAAATAAAGAATAAATTTTTTTCATATTTATTAATATTTACGAATTAAATATTAATTTTACTTTAAAGGGGTTTCTATGTTCGATAGCGTACCTGATACGCAACAAAGAGTTTCTTTGAAATCTTACGTTGCACACTAGTAGTAAAATAATATTATTTTAAATGGTAGTTAACACATAGTTGTTGTATTGGAGGGAATGGATAGAAATAACTAAAATATGATTATTTATGTTTTTTAAATGTTTTTACATTTATCCAATAAAATATTAAGGCTTAAAATATGAAAAGAATTCAATTTTAGGCATATATACTCTAATTTTCACTAAAGGTCCACCTATCGCCTTTTGATGGAGAACCATCTTTAAATATAGTTTTGGTCACTCTTATACATTTTATTGGACCAAAAAAAATTCTTTTTTAGAATCGGGACATCAAATTTACTTTGTGTAACTTTTTGGTATTTTTCCGATACAGTTCATTTTTTAATGAATAGTGAAAAATGTTGTATTTTAAGTCAAAACCTTTTTTTAATCTAATTTGTTTATATGATTAGATTATATTTTTAATTGGGTTTAAAGTAAAATTAGAATTAATTTTTACCATTTAATCCAATAGTGGTCGTTGGAATTAATTTCACTTTGAAATTGGACTTAAACCAGTGTCAATCTTTTGATACTTATTGTTTCATAAGAACAGGCTATTTGCTCTGACAGTGGGAATTAATTATTAAATTAATTAATGTAACTTATATGTTTTGAATTTTTTAAAATAGACATCATTTTTGAATTCAGAATATCAAATATAGCTTAGGTTGAAGTTTTGATATTTTTCTAAAAAACTTCAATTTTTGATGAATAGTGAAACAACTAAGTGGTACATAAAAAAACTGTTTTTTCATTTAAATGAAACTTTACCACCTATGTATTTTAAATTTCAAAAATCCGACATACATTGTTGTCATTATGATGTAAATTTTTTTTCAATGGGATTAAAATATTTTTTTGGTGAATAGTAACTTTTAAGTTTATTAATCGCGATTAGAGGTAATTAGTGTAATTTAAGGTAAAACTAATGTTTTAATAATAATAAATGACCTAGAAACATATCCTACCCTTATTTTATGTGTCATGGACTACCAAGAAAATCCATGGGTCAACTTGGGGACCCCATGGTGCCACTTTGGTAGGAAAATGACATTAATAACTTTTTATTTAAAGTTAAAATAAAAATGTCACAAACATGAGTTGTTTTACTAAAACATTTTTTAAATGAGGATATACAAGTCATATTTTTGACTATAAATATTAATTAGAAAGATAAAAAGATTTACTACATAATTATATTTTTTTATAATTTTTAGACATTAAATATATTAAATTATTTATGACACCATGATGATGCAGCGATTACCTCATTATTTAACGATTTAAATAAAATGAAACGATAATGTAGAATATAAGACCTAAACTTGTCAAAAACCTATTCTATGGGTGGATTTATAAATCATATCACCTTATCCTCTAAATATATAATTTTGGGACCTTTAAAATCTGAAAAGAATTTTATAATAATGTAACCTTTTATAACTCTCCAAGAGTGACCCTCCTCTCCTCTTATAAAAGGCCCGCACCTCTACCACCTTACCCACACCTCTCAAGCCTTTGGTTCGGCCAAGATATGCTCATTGTATCTCTAAAAATCAATCTCTTACTTCTAGAAGCCTCACTTTGGGCAGAAGTCTTCCCAAAGAAGCCTTTGAGCTCAAATCAAAAAGAGTTACCCGTTTTAAAGGTAGTGTTTTCTCTTATGTTCTTATGTTTTATTTTGGTTCTACAACCCCCTAAAATCTTTTTATTCCTTTATTTTGAAACATAACCAGTATCTTCAATATACTAGGATGTTGTTATGTGAAGGATTAGAGCTACACTTAATCACACCTACATCTAATGGTTAAAGAACATACTATTTCCGTGGATGGTGAATTTCTGCCTCACGAAACGATGATTCTTCAACACTCATATAACACCTTCAAAGGTGGACATTAATATGTCACTATATTTATATATGATATATAATATGTTTATGTTTTCCTTAAGATTCTGTATTTTTCTTTTATGTCATACCTTTATGGTTTCCATTATGGGTAAACGCGATATCTTCATTTTAGGAAGTGCGGACTAGCGCCCCCTCAAAGTGATTTGATTCGTTAATACCATATGTGGTACATTTAAAGGATAGATTTAATGATATTATATATGATAAAATACTTTAATTATAATAATATTATGTATCATTATGTTTTAATTCCATTAAATATGAAATAGAAATGGAAGTAGCATCCATGCGTATGTACGGATTACCGTCTCCATGAACGGTGCATTTCATTTCTTACCTCTAAATGATTATGTAATATTATAAATGCATGTATATACTGGATATATATGATATATGTGATATCTACATCGTTAATATAATTATTTATATAATGGATATTTTACCACATGAACAACTTGTAATTATAAAGATCTTATTTTTGACTCAAGTACCGATGATCGACAAAACGACCATTATTAACTTAAATAATTACGTAGTGTTCATAACATGGTAATAAGTGATATAAAAGAAATAATAAACTTCAAAGAGGTTCTTAATCAATTATAAATTAACTTTAATTTATTATTCAGGATGTTAAAGAGCAATCGAGTCACATCGGACACGAGGTAAGGGACTTCGTCTCAATCTCCTTTCATTGAGGCATATTTTTTTTATACACAACATTCTTTTATATGGTGTATAAACCCCTTTGAATTTTAATCTTATTCAAAAATAATATTTTTATATGAAGCGTTTTACAAAACGACAAAAATGAATGTTTCTTTTAATGTACGCGGTGACAGTGACCTTTTCCGCCACCGCGAGTATTATTTGGTCTTTGGCTTCCTCAATAAGTCGTAATGTTTTTTTAAAATGAAATAAATACCATATACTCTTTTATGTATTTTGGTATTGAAAATGGTTTTTATAATGGATTTGTTATGTCAATATATTTATGTGATATATTGTGATCAAAGTGTGGAAATGTTTTCTTTCCATTATATTTGTTTTATGTCTTATGATTTTATAATGGTACTTGGACATTTGACGGGTGGTTACGTGATAATCCATATGACGTTTGGTGCCATGAAAACCAGGATGGGTGGTTACGTTATAACCTCCAATGCATTGGGTATGGAAGTCAGCCGTATGGCTATTCCACTAACTGATATGTGTGGAAGTCGACCGTATGGTTATTCCATTTAAGTATGTTTATGTCCCAAGTTACCTTTATATGTTATGTGTTCTTTATATGGGTTTTATGGTAATCATTTGGTTACAAAGGGTAAGTATTGATCTTTTATTCAGTGAAGAGTTTTTACTACTTCATAATGGTGAAAAGTATTACTTTGATAAAGTATACATGGTTTACTTGTTATTTTGAAAAACTAACAGTTTTCATTCTTTGTGTATCCCTTACTGAGCTTTTTATGATCACCCCAAGTTTTTTTGAAATGTTTTTCACAGGACTTAATGTGGAATAGTGTCAAAGATGGGATCAAGGGAAAGTCATGCTATATAAAACATGGAACTAGACATGTTTCTTTTTAAGATTTTTTAATTTTATGGAAACTTAGTAGAAGTGTCTACATTGTTATATTTTGAGATGTAATAGTTAAGATCTAATTCTCTAAAACTCTAAACCTGAAAAGATCCTCAATTGGAATTATTCTTTTAATTCAATGTTAAGTAATGTTTAAGGCTGGTGCCTTATATTTTCTGTTCCTATAATAATTATTTGTAATGTTATTATTAATTTACCAAATCATATCCCCTTTGAGTGTTAAACCAAGTTCATAGTAAGTCCTATTTTTGTGAACTATATTATGACGAGTAAGGTCTGGCACACCTTTTCGGGGTTGTTACCCATAGGTACATCTGAGCTAGAACTACATCCACTTTATGTATCCAGAAAGGGATGTATTTTCATGATAACCCAATTAATATATAATTACAATAATTATGGATTTTTTCTTATACTTATTCTTATCCCTAAGGATTTCTCTAATTTTTTATAATCATAATCTTAGAAAAACTAAACTTTTACTGTAATAAAAACTATAATAACCCTTCTACTTATTTAACAATAACACATGAATTATTAAATAAAATTTCACATAATAAAATCTGAAAGATAATGTAGTCTTTTTTTTTGAGTATTAGGTAAATAGAATAATATCTTTAATATCTTATAAAAAATTAATTTATAACATTCCTTACATTCTTGTAAAATTCTATTTCTTTTAAAACTGAATAGGATAACCTCGGGACATTCAAAAGAAACCGGTGATATATAAAGCCCAGTATGGGAATAAACATGTCATAAGGTGATGAATGTGATAAAATATAAATATAAATTGGGAATTAAATATATTATAATCATAAACATGAATAATATGGAATGATATATCATGATAATCCAAACAAGGGAAATTTGGAAACAACATAAAACACTGCATCTTAATCATAGTTAAAGGATAAATTATAAGAAAAAATGATGGAAAATGTATCATGATTGAATCAGCTTCACTCCATATCCCAAAATTACTAATAATTATACTAATAATTACTCAATTCATTGGAGTGTTTTATAATTAGGGGTGTACATGTCACTTTCATTTATTTTTCTTGATTAAGTGTGCATAAATGTCACACAAAATGGATTCATTTGTCAAAATATTTTATTTAATGATGATGTAGTGTGGAATAATATATTTATGTCCTTATTTAAGGATTTATACATGTATTAAGGTGACAACAGTTATAATAAATGTGTATTAAATTCAATACAAAAAGTTTTGTGCAAGGAAAATCTTGGGGAAATTATGGTTGCATAATAGTGTCACTCAATAATTTATAAAATGAATTTATGAGAGGGAATGAGGCATATCATCATTTGGGAATTGAATGGTAAATAATAGGGAAAGTTTACTTCATATCCCAACATTATGTTTTCAAAATATAACACATTATATAACAAATAAATTTGAAGAAAGAAGATAAA
The DNA here is from genome assembly GCA_963277665.1 of Viscum album. Classification (NCBI taxonomy): domain Eukaryota; kingdom Viridiplantae; phylum Streptophyta; class Magnoliopsida; order Santalales; family Viscaceae; genus Viscum; species Viscum album. Next base: position 1,223,822,570 of record OY728162.1, read on the forward strand.
GTGAGGATCACTTACTTGAGTGTGTAACTCCAAATGCTTGGGAGGAGCTTCTTGAGAGCTAGGGGTAACCATGTCATGACTCAAGAGAGTGGAGGTAAAAGTAGGTAAGTTCTCTAAGGATTTTTATCAAAGGAAAATGGGGGCATGGGTGGATTTATTATGAAAATTATTAAGGATTTCTTTATTATTTATAAAGCATAGTTTTTTACTCTATATAATTCTATTACCAAAACCACATAACATACCATGGTTATTGCCCATGGTTTCAAAAAAATGAGAGTTATTTTCATTATATTATATGGATATTGGTCAAAAATATCAAAATAACATCCCTTATTCGGTGGAGGTATTCCATACTCACAAAGAAACGATTTTAAAACATTAAAATATATTATATGTTTTGGAGGATTCATAATAGCTTTATAAAATAAATAAAATTAAATAAAAATAACATTATTTGAAATTTAAAACATATATTTGGACATGTATTATGTTTATGATACTTATTATATCATGTTTTGGTCATTATGATTTCATAATACAAAATGAATATTTTTTCCGGTATTTTGTTTTTTACCAAAAAATTCGATTGTCTCATAAAATTATGAAAAATTTGAAAATGGATAATTTTTATGTTATAATTTCAAAAATACCATTAATTTTATCATGTTTTTTTATAAATATGTTAATTTTTACTTTTAAAATAATAGTCATTATTTTTTGAAATGTTGTGGTTTGGACATGAAGAGTTTTCGAACCTTTATAAAAACTACATTTTACTTCATAAAAATTATATAATTCTTTATATTTAACAAAAATTATTTAATAATACTATTTTATTAAAATATAATTTTTTTAAAAAATCCATTAATTAATCAAAATAAATTCCTTAATAAAATTTGAATAATACCCAAAAATACTATTTGTGATTTATTATATAAAAAGCATCTATAAAGTTACAATAAAAGGATGAAAATATATTCCTTGTTCTATAAAAAAGTAAAGTAAAAACTCATATCAATGGGGTCTTGATACATATAAATTTATTAAAATGAGTATTCCCAAAGAGTAATGTGCATGATGGTGATATGCTCATGGGGTGGTTTCAGTGTAAATGGTTTGGTCTATGATCTTGATGAGCTTGATCTTATCCTATAAACAGTTTATCTCATGCATAATTTAGTGGATATTGTCTTGGGAATGGCCCCAGGAAAATATTGTAGATGTTATATCTCTCAAAAGCTCTGCTAAATGGGCATTATATGGTACAATACTTCTAGTTGAGGCCATCACATCCTTTATATCTATTAATTGGATTTGATAAAACCTTATATTTATATTGATCAAGTGATAAATATTCATCATAAATATTGTCATGGATAATGACTCATAATGATATCTTAAATATGGTATCACATAATAAAACAAATTGTTTCATGTGATTTATCTAACCATATTACATAATAATTCATTTAATTCAACCATAATGGGAATTTTATTTATAACCGTTTGGGTTGATACAATTCTTATAAAAAGAGATAAGTTGGATTAGTGAATTATATATGTGTAAAATTTGGGGCTAAGGGAATAAAATGTTTAAAAAAAGTTTCTTTTTTAACAGTGGTGGTTTGGGATAACAATATGAACCCTTCTACTATTACTTATCAATTTTTTAGGTACAATTTTTGAGATTAACTTCCCATTATTGAATAGTCTTGGATATTTAAAAACAAAATTCACTCCCCCCAATTGAAATATATGATATCCTTCTCAAACTTTTTTAATGTTTATAGTCATCCAAGATTCATACTATAAAGGAATGACCAACTCAGATAACATTCTCAAATCCTATGTTATAATTTTTTTACATAATCATGATATGATGTCTATTTAAAAAAGTAGATTAGTAGAGTAAATTTATATTTTGTAACCCTATGGTTGTGAAGTTCATGGGTAATTTAGAATTAATTTATGAGAAAATATTAAATTACATAAACATGTAATTTTTATTTTTTTATTATCCAACTAAATATAATATGTCACACCATTATTGTTTTTTACAATTTAGGTGTAGAATCCCTCTACTTGTAATCCAAACATGCCCCACAATTTCTTATCAATCAAATAGAATCGTAGGGTTCTAGAATAGATGATCTTGGTTTTTTTTACTTTTTTAGTGATTGATCATAGATATATAATACATTAATGATGATGAAAAATTAGTGTTATATAGAATGAATGGTAGAGGAAAAATAAAAATATAACTCGAGGATTGATCTAGTCTTTCATAGTATATTGTTCATGTGAAATGTTTTTAGAAATGAGTCCACATTAGAAATTCGATATAAGAGGTTTATGGTTAGAAAATTACATAATCTCACTTAACCATATTTAATATTCCTAGTCAACCCCATGCCAATTAATAAAAATAATAAAAATATTATTAATCACATAACATGTGAAATACATCAGTAATATTAATAAATAGTTATTACTTATATTCATAAAAATAATATTTATCTGATTTCCTATCATTGACATTTATTTTATATTTGACTAACATTCATTTAATTAAATAAATTTCACTCATTTTTTCTATGATAAATTAAATCAAAATTATTTTTTTCCAATAAATAAAACCATTAATTATTATTATTAATATTATTTATCTCACTTATTCTTATGAATAAACTATGATTAAATTATTTAAATCAACTAATCCCTAAATAAATACTATTTATCCATAAATCATAAATTCAATACTTAAATTTAACTGAGATTGTGGATAAAAAAGCTGTGTAACCCTAGATTTATCTTTCAAAATGGAATTATGAATTACTTTCTATAGCCTATGGTAATAATCTAGAAACATGCTAATGCTACCATAAAAAAAGGAATATTGGGTTTCAATATTATTATACCTACAATGAATGTTTACCATGGAATATAATCCCTCTATACCTATATATCAACTTTATAATGTTAGAGGTTGGTTCCATCAAATTATATTCTTTATGTGTCTTTCATTGTCTATTTGAAAATGAAATTTTTCATAGAACAACGTGTCCATGGATTCATGCATTTTTTTCTACTCAATCAATGCGCTTGAGATATCAATGTGCATTGTAGAAAATAATGGATAAATCCTTTCTCACATTATCTATATATGTAATATCATGTGCGATGCACCTGATGTATCCAAACTATCCCGAATTTTTTTTATCAAGGATTTTAAAAGTTCATAAATGCATGAATTCCATTATATATACTAATTATTGGTAATATTAAATTACATGTATTAATACACATAACACCATATATGAATATCCAATGAACAAAGTAAATGTAGATTCCAATTGAGGAGCTTATTTTCCTAACCTACATTCAGGAAGACTACTAATGGAGATCACCATGAGAATGTGTCTTTATGTCTTATGATCTCTTTCCCACAATATATTGTATTTTCTATGTCTCATAAAAAATATCATCCTTCTACAAAACAATATACTAGAATAATTTTATGGAACCCCAAGGTTCTCTTCATAGTCGGGAACTACTATAACCATTCAGTGTGACATTTATTCTTATGGAATTATCACATAAAAATTTCTTCTAGAGTAACAATAATATTGAAATAAGAAAATCATATTAACAATGAATAAAATTAAAGAATGTAAACATAGTTTTTTTTCTGAGGAATTATCACCAAAAGAATCTCACATTCACTACAACCCACTAACAATAACTTTTAGTCCACTATATCTCACAAGATACACATGCTTCGACTAAGATAAATCCATAGTAATTGATCCTTCTAAATTCTCATGTATGGATACAATACCCACCTGAAAATAACTTATTTTATAAAAATCCTCATTAGATTAATTATTCAATGTATTTTGTTTCTTACATTGTTATGACCTTGGGTACTTTGCAAGAGCCACCACTAATGAGCGGTCACAATAAACTGTGTTATGATCTTTAATTAAAGGTACCACATAAATATCTAGATAGTGTTTTTTATACACACATCCTATTTTCTGTATCACACGATTCAATATACTTAGAATCCTCTTTAAAATAAATGATAACTGATCGCCTAAATCTCCTTTAGCTCACTTATCCTCCTTTTAGGCAAGTAATTTATCCTTATTGAGTATTTAGTTCATTATGATGTATCTAAAATCATTAATTTTTATATCCCTTGATGAATATCACATCAACACCTCTACAAAATTGGAACATATCCTTAGTTCTCTTTAGATACATAAGGATATTCATAGAAATAATCCAATTTTGTTCATCTAGATCATCATGATATCATCTAATCATGATCATGTCAATGGAAACACCAAGTCTCATACATAACCCAACATACATGATATATCCAATATTTTAATATAATGGGATATGACCCTTTCCCTATCTTTTATCTAGTTTTTGGGGATACAAATTCATGGAATGTTGTATACCATGTGATGTTGGAACTAATTTCTTCTTTTATTATTCCAAACATAGAATATTCTTTATTTAGTCAAATTATGTACCTTGGTAGATTCTAAGTAGTAACATGGATCTATAATGCATGATCTTAATCCATAGAATGTAGGTTGAGTCACCTATGTCTTTAATGGCGAATCACAAGTTGAAAAATTCCTTAACCTATTTTTATCTGGGTATAGTGTTTCCAATTGGTAATATGTCATCATTATATACAAATACAGTGAACACAATACTCACACAAAACAACTTAAAAACACATGTCTCACATTCGTTCTTAATGAAACCAAATTTCATTACTGCTTTTTCAAATTGATTTTCCATGAAATGAATTGAAACACCCTAACCCCAAAAGCCTGGATCCAGTGAAATATTATAATTCATATGGCATGATTACAATGAATAATTTCATTAATGATAGACAAGTTTTGTATTCTTGGAAAATAAAGTTCTTATATGAACTTTACATCACAATTTATAACATAAAACAAAAAATAGATAACCCTAATAGAATTCATTTATTACCCTTTCTTAACCCTTCATAGCAATCATAAATAACCTTTTGGAATCCTGTGAATATAAAATATAAGAAAGGGGTGAGCTCATATTCTCATTGAGGATAAAAAATATAGGAGAAGCTATCAAAAATAATTATAAACATTTAAGAAAATGTTTCAAATTAAATCACCATCCATTAAAAAAATTATATTTAGCATGATATAGAAAGAATAAATAAAATAGTTCCATTTAAAATGTCACATAGATATTATAATGGTTATATAGACATGTTCAATATCAAAAAAAAATCTCATAGTAATGGAAAGAATAATGTAAGAAATCTGAAGCATACCATCAAGGCCTCAACCAAGACATCTATAAATAAATGACTTTGGCCTCGACTAGATACATATCTGAATTGGACTAGACTTGTACAAGTACGTATATAGTTTTTCTTGTGATACCTACAGATGCATCGAGAGGATATAGTGGGCCCCACCTGTCACTTACTATGTCCAACTCATTCCTTACATGAAAAGGGTGAAACATAACATAAAAAATTTGTATTAAAATTGGCTTACAAAATTCCAATACATAAACCATAAACCATGAATGGTATTAGAATATCACATCCATAGTAAAACATATCATAACTCATTCAATATAATATGGATGATTGTATTATAATAAATCAACCTCAATCGAGAATAATATCCAATAAAGGATGTTGACATAGTTAAAAATAAACAGTAAAACTCTTTGAGTGAAAAATATATTTCTCCTGAAATAATTTAAAAGTCATTCAATTTATAAAGGAAGTCATTTAAAATATATATTTTAATCAAATTTTCTCATACCACATCGAAATTTTTAAATGAACTATCATTTTTAAACTACCATGTCCATATAAATAAATCATTAATATCATTTTGAAACATGGACATTAATGAAATAGATATAGAAAAATAAAACATTACATCCTTTAATATGATGATATAGTAAATTACTATCTTCTTTATAACCATAAAATATTCCACTTGATCTTTATTTATTAGACATGGACATTGAAGGAAAATATGTCCCATTAAATACATACACATAAATAATCTCAGATAACAATGAGATTGAGGAATTAATCCTTAACTTTGGTCTGATACTATCCGTACATGTAATAAATACATGCTCATTGTTTTTAAACATATTATTAACTTATATATGAATTGTAATAATATTTATGAAATCATATATGACTCTTTTATGACTTTATATTACTAGTTTACTAATAATTCAATGTTAATGCAACATTTCGAGTAATAATCACTTTGTTTATCGTATGTATTTTGACTTTTTATTCATGATCATATTACATAGATCATTATTTAATTACATAATGAATGTATAATATTATTTTAATAACATATATATACTCATAATATAAATATATATGAAAGATAAATATATGAAATGGAATACATCGTTCATGGAGATGGTAGGTCGTACATATGCATAAACGTTGTTTACGTTTTCTTATCATATGAAAGTAAGCGAATGAATTATATGTACAAACACACACACACACACACATATATATTATTCTAGCAGCATTATTAATTCATATATTTCAAAATTATTCATAATATATATATTTTTTATAATCATTATTGAATGATTAATATGGAGAATGAATCTCATTGCGTCGTACAGATGATACTTCGTACTAAGCCATGAGTGATGATATCATTGTATTAATGGTTAAAAAATTTGAAAATGGATGATATATTAATTATAAATAATAATAATTATTTCATATTCATTTTTATGTATATTTTACTCATCATTAATCCCTTCCAAATAATGTAATGTGGAATAACCAATTACACCATGGTATGGAGACGATAAGTTGTACGTACACACACATGGTGATATTATTATTAATAGGAGAATTAAATGATGAATTTAGTTATTAAATGATTATAATAACATCAAAATATTTGGATAATACTATATTAATTTCGTTGTTCTAGAAACAAAATAGAAATAGGAAGTAGAAGAAGAAAAGAACTTTGAAACAAGGGATAAAATGATTACCTCCTCTTCAGGTGTCTCCTTTGGATTTTCAAAAAAGGACTCCTTATTATGGTTTTATTCCCAAAGGGTGGACTCTACGATGAAGTGAAGGACGTTTTTAGGAGGGTTGGGTAGGGCTGGACAAGCCAAAGGGAATTAGAGGTGTGCATAAAAGAGAAGGAGAAGTACCATTTTATATGAGAGGTGAGGGGAACTTTAGGAATGTCTTGAAATATTAATTTATTATAAATTGATTCTCAGTTTATAATAGATCCAATGTTAATTATATAAAGGGTAAGATAAGGATGGGTCTAAATAATCTCAAAAAATAGGTTTTCGAGATGTTTAGTTCGTTAAGTTAACCTTATCTTTCAACTTTATCCCAAAGTTAAAAACACTAACTCTTACCGTTTGCTCTTCTATTTTCATAATATATGGTAACTATAGTTACTATTGAATGAAAAGATAACCAAAATTGGGTCATTAATAAAATTTTTAACATTATATATGTTAGTTTTCAGAATCTTTTATTTTTATTACTATTATATCATTTAATAAAATAGTATTTGTTTTAAAATTCATTTATGTCAATTTTGACACTATTTATTAATATTTTAGATAAAGTCATAAAAACATGATTCCTTAAAAAAAATGCATTAGATAAAATATAATATGTCATAATAATCCATAAAGTTCATGGATGGCATAAATAAGTTCAAATTAAATTTATTTTATTTTTTATAATATCATTTATTTGATTCCATTATTATTAAGGCATACACTACATCATTATTGTATCATAAATAATTTTAATTATATAATGTCTAAAAATTAAAAATAAAATATCATAATGTAGTAAATCATTTTATATTAAAAATTAATCTTTATACTTTCATATATCTCTTATATAACTAGATTTAAACTTGTTTTAGTTATAAGATACATTTTTTTGTTTTATGTTCCCCTTCACTTTAAATTAATTATTATGAAATGTAATTTTCACACCCATGTGGCTCCATTAGGCCCTAAAATCAACATAAGGATTGTAATGGTTGGCCATATATCATCCAATAGTATTTTTACACATGTTATGATAGGTTTATATTATTTTAATATTATTTTTTACCCTTATTTACCTAATTTACCCTTTAACCATGGTAAATTAAAATAATTACGAAATTTACTATTCATAACGTCCTAAAGTAAAAAGTATAAATTTTAAAAAAATTAGTCCCTATGAGTCAAAATAATGAATCAATTTTTCCATCTTCAAAACACAGAATTGGAAGAAATTAATTTAAAATTATTTCTCGTTGTGAAAACAAGAAAGAAGATTTTTAAGAAGTAAAAACTATCAAAAGATTGACATATGTTTATGATCAATTTAAATATGAAATTACTTCAAATGAGCTTAATTATATTAAATTATAAAAATATAATCAAATTATACATTAAAAATAATTAAAAATTTAATCTAACTTTATAAATAATTTAGATGACAAATCAGTTTTGAATTAAAATGCCTAATTTTTCACTGTTCATTAAAATTTAAAAGTTATTATAAAACCACCATAAATTTATCCAAAATAAATTTTTATGTACCAGTTATAAATAAGAATTTAATCTTGTCAAATTTAATATTTAAAAGATTAAAATATTATATATAAGAAGGGTTATCCATTAAAAGGTGGAAACATGCATTTAAAAAAAATTACTTCTTTAGTCTATAAAATTGAATTTTTCCTTATCTTATGTCTCATAAACACATCATATGAATATATAAATTATATAAGATATGTAAAATTAAATATGTGGTTTATATTATTTGTAACTAGTTTTTAAACGGCTAGTTTGACAGGTCATGGTGTGCTTAAACATGGTGTTGTGTAAATCACATGCTATTGAATTATTTAAAAATGAATCATATCATGCTGTGGTGTTTAATTATCCCCTTATACAATAAATTGTGTCCTCTCAATTTAAAATCAGGATTGAAAACTAGGGGTTTGACATTTCAAAATATCTTATTTGAAATCTCACATCGAATAATTGATTAACGAGACCTCTATATTAAAATAACAGAATATAAGTATGAAGGATTCTATAAATAACACATACTAGGGTTCTATTTAGGATAACATGGACATTAAATAAAAATCTAACCATCATGTTCGGATGGATAGTGATATAGAATATTATTAGGATAAAGTTAACAATCTAAAGTCTTTAAATCTACGATGATCAAAGGGACCATTTGATTCATCACAATATAATGTACTATGAAAACATTTTTGGTTTCATGATATTTTACCTAGAGTTTAATAATTACTTCATAGAATATGAACACAAGGAAGCATACATAATTTACATGTTATGTTATTTAGTTAACTAATTCTTACCAGAAACTCATATTTCTCTTCAAAAGATAATAAAACTCCAAAAATATTCTATTTATCTTAATCAAATGAGGCTCCAAATAAAATATTATATCATTTAAATAATGAAAACTATATTATACTAACCAGCTACTTCTTGTAGGACAATTCTAGGCAATTAAGACAAGTTACACTTTATTTGAGGGTTCAATTCCTACAGCGTTGTGTGAAGCAATGGGTTGTTTACCAGCTTGTGGTTTTTCCTTTTTCTCAAACTATATTATTATAACATTTCATAAATAACATTAATAAATTTTTTAACCTTATTCAATATTATAAAATGTTCAAGTTAATCCATTCAAACCATTAGAGTAATCTAAAATACATCTATCCAAACTCTGTCTAAAAGGTCTCTAAATTTCTAAAATCAATTATAAAATCAGATTCCCCAAACAATGTAATGTTTATCTTATTTTTATATTCATAACATATTATTACCTTCATGATATTAAAACCATAATGAAAACAAAAATTACTGCAGTATAATACCTATATATATCACATTTTTATTATAACCACAATATAATTATTGAATACAAAAACCAAAATACATTAATTCTTCCACTACGACCATATTAACAGTGTACACTTTACCTTGATCTAGTTTCTCCTTCAAAGATATTTTTCCTTTAATCTTAGGAAATTCATGTGAATTGTGTCCCATATCCTTAGAATTTATGCACTGAAAATTACCATCTTCTTTCATTCCCTTTCCAACATGAGCACGGTGGCCTTTTTCTCCACACTAGTAATAGGATCATGTCCTTATTAAACATGTTCCATGATGTTTCATTCTAATTTATTATATGATAGAAAATCAACATTTCCCATATTCCTCTTTACATTGTTTTCTTTCTCAGTATTCTCAGCAACCATCTTCTTCTATAGCTTCCCCTTAATGTCAATTAACTTATAACATCCTTCTCTGTCTTGATGAAACATGAGACTATATCTTCATACACTGATAATGTTTAGGAGACCATATCCCTTAAAATAAATGGTTTTAACCCTTCCATAAATGATCAATATTACTTCATGGGTTAAATATGTAGTTTGCATCATATCTTGATAAATTGTGAAATTATCCCCATGCTTTTCGACATTCTCATCCTTCCTTTTCTAGAGACTCAAAAATTAACTTTCCATAACAGCTCATTGTTAATGAGGAATGTATTTATATAGTAATGTTTCTCCAAACTCCATCCATTACATATTTGATACATTTACATTTTTTTTCTAACTATTAACCACCGTTGATCCACACCACCCGAGATATGGTAGAATTCAATGAAAACGTTCTCCCTTTCATTACTTACCATAGTAAGAAATATTTTCTCTATAGAACTTATCTATTGGTCATCCAAAAAACAATTTTTATTCCCATTTAATGATGGAGGTTATTGTCTCACTAAGAGGTTTGTCATTGATCCTATATATTGTGGATTAGAGAAGATACATATGGGTATGATTGTTATTAATAACCTGAGTTAGTTGTCCAAGTACTGTTATAAGTTGTTCATCCCTAGTTACATCACCAGTTCCACTATAATTATATTACATAGGGGGAAATACCAATATGGATTATGTGCATCGATATAGTTTCCATTACTTTCACTAGTCACCATTTCTAAAAAATGGAATACACTAGATTATGTAATGAATCATAATGCACAATTCAAAACTAGTAAAATACATAAGATAAATAAAAAATTTATGCATATCTAATCCTAAATCATATATATGATTACTTTGAGTAAATATTTACTCATAAATCCTTCATAATGGTTTGTAAATATTATAGGAATTATATTAAGAATATCCACCAGGAGTTCCAAACCAGGTTCACAGTCAGGCCTGTTTTTTTGTACCAAGTTTCCCCAAGTCAAGCCCAAAACACCTTGTTTTGTTATTCAGCCATAGGTACATCTGTTCGAAAACCATGTCCACATGTATTATCCATACATGGTGGTATTTCTTGGAATATACACATAATCCCTACTTTAGCTAAAGACTAGGGGGTAATTCTATACTTATCCTCAAAGTCTATCTTATGGTTAGGATCCATAATTTATGTTTTCTAAATCTATTTACAAGGTTATTGTTAAACATCGTCTGATACCAATTGTTACTCCAAAATTTCATAAGCTCAAAGTTGGTTCATTATTTTAATACATTGGAATGGTTACAAGGAATCATGTCCCGAAGGATTGATTAGTTTATCAATACTGGAAAATAGATTACATACTTGAAATTTATATCACAATTTCTAACATAAAACAAAGCATAGATAATATTTTGAGAACGTCATTATTTCCCTATATTAAACCTATATATCTTTCCTAAAACACTTCTAGGTAACCCAGGAAAATAAAACTTAATAAAGGGGTGAGATCAAATGATCAGTATGGATAAACAATAGAGCATAAGCTATCAAAAATAACGATAATCATTAAAGGAAAGGTACAAAATTAAAACACAATCCTTTTAAAAAATAATATTTTGAATAATATGGAAAGAATAAATCAAAAAACCCCCTTTAAAATTTCACATGAATATTCTAATTGTCAAATAATCACATGCAATATCAATATCTAATACAATAACAAGGGAATGCATAATACCAGACATTATAAAAATACCGTTGAGGACTTGGCCAAGACATATAAAAATAAATGGATATGGCCTCATTCAAATCCATATCTAAAAATAAATGGGCAAGGACTTGGACAAATCCAAATTTAGTTTGTCTCATGTGACCTAGAAGTGCATTGAGGGGCTATAGAGGGCCCCTCTGTCCACTTACTATGTCCAATGCATATATCATATGAAAAAAGGTGAAACATAACATAAACATTCATATTAAAACAAGTTTAAAAAATTCCAATACTTTAACCATAAACCATGAATGGAATAAAAATAGAACATCGACAGTCAACAATATCATAACTCATTTAATAAAATATGGAATATTTTATTATACTAAATCCACCTCAATCAAGAATAATATCTATGACATCCCACCTTTTTATGACATAACTTTTCATAACATTTTACAAATAGGGGATATTTAAAGTCTAGTGTCATGGAAATCAGGAACATAATACATTAAAATATTAAAAAAAGTATTCAATTCCACATCTAAGGATCCATCATAGGTTCATTTTAATCTCAATTATAACATCTCATAACCTAGGGACATACAACAAAGGAATGGTTAAGCATAATTCCCAACAAGTGGAACCAAGGGATCTAATTTACATGTGTTATCAATAAGAACATTATTAAATACATAAAAAAACGAGTAATGGAAAAATTATAATATCATAATAAAAATAACATTAATCATAAAATGAATATTTTTCTACAACATTTCATTTATACATTCATAATAATATCACCAAGGTCTATCCCCATGGTTTTATAAAAATTACCAAGGATATTCACCATGGTATCTTAAAACATGTCATCTCTAAAGATTAATTTATATTTCCAATGCACTAGAGAGATATCAGGTCATTCCATTAATATATTTTTTTATTTTCATGTGAGCCACATAGATCACTATCAATCAATTAATAAATATCCTAAATAGAATAAATTAAATGGGTTTCATATCATAATCATGACATTTGAAAATGTGCTTAAAAACATGATCATTATGTTATTTATAACCCACTGAAAAATAATTAGGGTTTTATGTATGTAAATTATAGAATAAAATATAAAATTTTTATGTGTGGATGAAAAATCATGGATATGGAATACATTTGGGTATTCACAAAAATAAAATAAGATAATTTGATCTGAAAAAGAGAGATATTTTGAGACAATAATTATGAAGGATAACGACTATGCATCATGGTTTTAGAAAATGTTCAAAAAGAGGGGAGAATGTTAGTTCATTCATAAATATATCATAATATAGTATAGGTAAATAATAAAATGAAAATAAGAACATGTTATGGAATCATTAAAGATTTACCACAAGGACGAGAACATGAATGGAAAAAGGGGTTGAAAATTCTTTTAACTTGAAGACTATCTTCCAAAACTAAATGATTGGGACCTTGGAGGATTAAGAAAACCTTGGGAAGTTAAACTAAAATAAATTTATGGATAATGATTTTGGAATGAATGTAAATAGTGCAATGGGTGGGTGTTCTTAGAAAATGTGAGGGGGTGTTTTATTAATTTCAAAATACACCTCATTAGTGGAATTTGAATTATCTTGGGATTTCCCATGGTATTATACCATGGTATTGGCCACTCAGGACACCTCATATTATATTTTAATCAATCAGAGTTGACAAACCTATTATATTACTCATTAAATCATCATGACATTGTTATGAGGTCATTAAACATACTGAAAAATCACAAATGTATTTTTAGTATTCTCCGAAAATTCAATTGTTTCAAAAAAATACCAAAAATTAACCCTAAACATTTTCTTATTTATTTAATTTAACATGTAAATCCATTTTGAAAAAATTATTTCATTTTAAATTTATTTTTATTTATAATATACAAATACATAACAAATTGATTCTAAAACATTTATTTATTTATACTATGATATAATTATATCACATTACCATATAAGATAACTAAAACATATTTATACTTCCATAGGTGAGTTTAATATTCCATTAGTCAAATTACCAATCATAAGGGTAAAATTACTATTCCCAAGGGTAATGGTACTATTTAATGAAATATTATTTTGATCTTATTGAACACAAATTTTCACCCTAATTATAACCATGTACATCTAATTTTAGAAAATTATTTCAAAGAAAAAGTTATTTAATAATAAAAATATTTTTAATATTCATAATGAAACGCTATTGATCCAATACAATTCCTAAAAATGATATTCATCAAATACTATTCATAAAATACTAAAAATATGAAACTTCTTTGAAAACTTGTAAAAATCCAGCCTATGGAAATTTTTACATTTGAAATTAAAAAATGACGTTTTTTATACCATAATAATTCTCTATGATTGATAAATCTATGAAATGTTCAATTTTTTTACTTATAAAATCATTTTATCAAATTTTTCACAATTAATCATATAGTTGATTATAAAAATATATTCATAAAACTTTAGTGATGAAATAACAATTTTATTTATAGTAAGGGATTACAAAAAGTAACTAAATTCTCATTACATAACCCCTTATAACGCCCATATAGGACTTAAGAGTAATGTGTGAAATGGCGACAGAATCTTAGGGAGGCTTAGAAAACATTTCACAAGTGGTGATTTCAATTAACATGAACAACTATGGAAAGGGATTCTGTTCAAGTTTAACATTCTAACGTTCTGCTTGGTCATGGTCTAGGGTGAAGCCCAGTGATGCCACCTCTTTCCCAATCACTAAAAAATGGTATTTTTATGGCCCAAGTCCACTAGATGAGGATATTGAAACTTATTTCTGCAAAAATAACCATTATCATTTCTATTTATAATCAGTAATCGTAACTTTTAGAGTATAGTTTTTCAACAATCATATTGACCAATAGTAATATAATAGTCAAAAACCAATGTTTTCATTTTAATTATTCTAACTACATTAATAAAGGGATATAGTTTTTTGGATTAAAAAAATAATATAACATATATTATCAAGAAATAATTATTATTCAAAAATTATAGTTCCTTACATTATCAACCCATAATAAATTTCATCCTTAAAATTTCAACTCTCACACTTTGAAGGAAAAAGGTTTGGGTACTTATACCTCATAGTCTCCTCTAATTATGACATGTATTCTTTATATTTTTGGTTCATCCATAACACATCAACAAGGTGTGTAGTCTTGTTGCATAGAAAATTGTCTCTCTGGTCCAAGATCTCCATTGGCTTCTCTTAATATAATAAGTCATGTTCTAGTTGCACCACCATAGGATTTACTACACGTGAAGGGTCAGTTTATTACTTCCTCAAGAGGGATACATGGAATACATCATGACCATGATCGAGATTTGGAGGAAGTGAAAGCTGATAGGCCACCCCTCCTATGTAATCAATGATTTTACCAGGGCCAATGTACACTGGGATGAGCATCCCTTTCATTAAAAATTGCGTGACTCTATTCCATGGAGAAATTTGAGGGAATACATTGTCACCAACATCAATATCCAAGTCCCCTCGACAGTGGTTATCAAAACTCTTCTGCTGATTCTAAGAAACCATAATGAGTTGTTGGATGGAATGAACCATTTCTATCATCTTTTTCACAAGATCATACCCAAGAAGATTTCCCTCAATAGCTTTATCCTAATAAGTAGGTGTTCTACATCACTTCCAATATAGAGATTCATAGGGTTCCATTTGAATTCTTGAGTGGAAGCTGTTATTGTAAGATAAATTTATTAATGGGAGATGTTGATCCCTACAAGCTTTAAATTCCATTGAATGTGTTCTCTAAATTTCCTTGAGGGTTTGAATATTTATTTCATACTGTTCTTCAGTTTGGGGTGTCAGGACGTACAAAAATTCAATTCATTACCCAAATCCTGTTGAATACTTATTCATAATTTTAATGTGAACGTTTGGTCAATATCAGATACGATGGGGATTGGTTCCCCATGTTGCCTTACCACTTCACTTATTAAAATCCTGGAAATTTTATCAAAATAGGAATCTTCTTGAATAGATATAAAATGTGAAGTCTCGGTGAGAAGGTCCACTAAAACCCATATCACATTGTTTCCTTTGGATATTTTTGGGAGACTAGTCAAAAAGTCCATAGTTATATTGTCCCACATCCATGTTGGTATGGGTAGTGGTTATAATACACTTTCAAGAAGTTTTTGATTTGCTTTCACATTCTGACACACCAAACACCTATTAATGTGGTAAAAAATTTCCATTTTCATGTTATCCCACCAATAATGATCATGAAGGTCCCTATAAACTTTCATGCTTCTAGGATTTATAGAGAATCTAGAGTTATGAGCTTCATCCATTAAATACTTCTTTATTTATGGAATATATTGAACAATAAGTCTTATATGAAATTTTCATACACCTTCTTGATCAATATTGATCTCAGGAAACTTCCCATTCCTCATAGACTCAAACTTCTTCTATAACAAAGGACCTTCTCTTTCATCATTATTGATCATCCCTAGTAATGATGGATGATAAATCACTTTGGATAGGGTTGATGATATACCTTCCCTTATGTTTCCCATTTCTAGTTTTAATGGGAGACTGATCAAAGGATCTCTTATAATTGTCATCATTTCTAAAAAAATAGTTTATTTTCAACTTAATGCATCAACGAGTTTGTTTTCTCCTTTGAGATGATAATGAATTGAAAAATCATAGTCTTTTAGAAGTTCAAACTATCCATTTTGTATCTTATTCAATTCCTTTTGTGTGAAAATATACATCAAACTTTGATGTTCTGTATATATATCACAAATTTCCCCCCAAAGATAGTACCTCCATATCTTTAGATAAAAAAACCAAAGCCAACTCTTGATCATGTGTAACATAGTTCTGAACATGGGTTATTAACTATTAAGATGCATAAGCAATCACCTTTTCATTTTTCATGAGAACACACCCAATCCCTTTTAGAGATCCGTCTCTAAGAATAATGAATCCTTCTCTGCTTGAGGGTAGAGATAACAAGACTATTATAACCAATCTATTCTTCAAATCTAGGAAAATTTTACTCGCACTCATTTGTTTAGATGAACTTAAAATATTTTCAAATTAACATTGTTAGTGGATTAGACTTTTATGTAATGTTTTCCAAAAAATCTTGTAATATTCTGCTGAACCATTGAAACAATGAATCTCAGATATTGTTGTAGGCTGAGGCCACTAATCTAAAACCCTTTTCATTTTAGGGTGAATTGTGATTCCTTCATTAGTTAAATGTTCCACAAGAAAGAAACTTGTGGTAACCAAAATTCATAGTTAGTTCACATTCAAAAAGGCCTCTCCTTCAGTAGAGTTTGCAAAATAACCCTCAGATGATCCTCATTCTCTATACGACTATTGAAATATATCATAATATCATCAATAAGAACAAAAACAAGTTTTCAAGGTAGTCCCAAAAGACTTTATTCCTAAAATTAATAAAAATAGCTAGAGAATTAGTCAAACCGAAGGGAATGACAAAAATAATAATAATGCCCATGTTGTGATCAGAAGGTAGTTTCTAAAATATATTCTTTATTCATCCCCAATTAATGATAACCAGATCAAAGATCTATCTTAGAAAAGAACTGAGACTCAAGAAGCTAGTCAAATAAATCACAAATTCTTAGAAGAGGGTATTGTTTCATTACTCTGATCCCATTTAATTATATATAATCAATTCGTAATCACATCGATCCATCCATATTATTCATAATGATAATAGAGACACACACTTGGATGGATAAACCCCTTCTCTAATATATCTTTGAGTTTCTTATTTAATTCCACTAGATCCACATATTCCATTCTATACGGGGTTTTTGAAATCTGTTTGGAACCGGACATTAGTTCAATAGAGTAATCTACCACTCTTTCTGGTGGTGGTCTAGGTAACTCCTTAGGAAATACATCAATATATTAATGATATATAGAAACATTATATATCCTTATACTCCCTTTTCCTTCTTCTTCTTTACCGATAAAATATATAAATAAGGCTATATTAGGTTCTTCTAGACAAAGATTAGGTTAGCATATCTCTCCTTTGAAGATAAATATTGGGTTTCCATTCAATACTACAAAGATTTCATTACTTTTTAATTTGATCATAGGTTTATACATTGATATCCATTAAATCCCTAATATAATGTCGAATTTCAATAGGGGAAAGACTACAAGATTTTTTATATGATTCTGCTCGCTAACGTAAATACTAGTGTTTATGAACACTATTGATGCTTATATAATCCATGCAAGAGCCGTGATTTATAACCCTACATTAATAGTTCAGGAGCTGATTCTATATTCATTAAAAACAAAGAAAAAGTAATGGAATGTGTAGAACCTGAAACAAACTAAGTACTTCCTATATTTTAAAATAAACAATAGTACCTGGAACTACATCATTTAGAGATTAATCATCAGCTATCATGATAGAAAAACTTCATGGCCTTTCTCCCTTGGACTTTTATAAGGATGATGGTGATTCCCCACCACTTCCCTCAGATTCAGGAATTGATTGGAAAAGTGCCCAATCTTTTCACTAATGAAGCATTAGTCTTCAGGCAAGGTATGTACCTTCTTACCTTTGTCATTTGTGTTGGGAAGTTGAGGCTTCACCTCACTATAACAATTCCGAGTGATATGAATATCTCTTCTGAACATGTAACACTTACTGCTCCCAAGGAGGAAGTTCCCAGAATACTTCTTCCCACACATATCACAAATGGGGAGTTGTAGATTCTTTTCTCCTCTTCCAAGATCAATTATATCCCCAATCATTTATCCATTGGTCTCCTCTTTTCAATGTATATATGATACAACATCATCTCATCGACCTCTAGTTCAACAGTCATAACACTCCACAAAAGCTTCTCATAGCTATCATAGTCTTAGTTGGATAGATTCATCAGTATATGGTGTCTTACTCCACTGATGAATATAGAAAATATCCCATTATGATCCATGACATTGCTGGAGGTTTAAGGTGAATGACTTGTGATGTTCATCTCATAGCTTCCAATAGATTCATTCTCCATCAACTTTAGGTAGATAAATTCTTTCCCCATTTTTGTTCTCATCGAAAAAGGAAAATACTAATTAAAGACGAACACCATGAACTCTTCCCACTACATAGTTATAATATCCCCTCTTGGACTAATATTATTAATCAGTGACCACCGCTGAAAATTTTTTCCCTCTAAGCGGTAAATAACCAAGGTAACTTTCCCTTGTGTGGATATACGAAGTATATATAAGATATTCTCTATAGAGGTTATCCACTGTTCTTAATCAATGGGTCAGTAGATCCATTGAATATTGATGGTTATTGATGCAGAAAGGAATTCTGGGAATGTTGTTCCCTTCTCAATGAAATAATTCTCTTAGCTAAATTCAATTAATTTCCCATAACATGAGTAATTTGTATTCATCATTATCATGAAAGCTTCCATTACGTATTCCATTGGAGGGTCATCAACGCATAGTCCATTGCGGTCACCATTTACATGGTTTCTCCAACTTTCTGTCATATTTTAAAAGAAGAAAACCATAGTGAGAAACTAGTTTCATTTATGAATCTAATAGCTCTAAAATGTTTTTACATCATAAAATATTATTCTTAAACACGTTATTCAATTTCAAAAACAAAATTTCTTTTAAATCCTTCATAATGATTCTTAAAATGCATGTGATTAACCAAAAATATCCCCCGAGAGTGCCAAAATAGGATTGCAGCAAGGCCTATTGTTGTGCACCCGTTCATGTTTTATTCAAGATCAATGTTATGTTTTTAAGTTTTCTTCCTAGATAAAAATTTTCCATGACACATCCACTTGTTCTTATCAAGACAATGATTTATTTTTCTAAAACCACTGAAATAATATTTCACCGAAATACCAGGATGTTTTCTTATATTTAATATTTTCGATCAGGTTCTTCCTAATGTTTTGATATCCTAATTTACTCAAATAACTAAACAATACATCCATACCAACTATGGAATATTTCCTTTTTATTACATTATTTTTCATAACATTTTACAAACATAGGATCTTTAAAGTTTAGTGTATTGGAAATAAGGAAAACAATACATAAAAAAATAAAAAATTATTCTAATCCACTTGTACAACTTCATAATAGGTTCATCCTACATTCAATTACTCCATCTCACAACCTAGAGACCTATATAAATGTATAGGGTGACCAGAAGTCCTAATGATGGAAATGAAGCGAAATAATTTAATTGTGATGCAAAAAAGAACTTGATAAAATACATTAAGACATGAGTAATGTAAAAAATAGAAATATCATAATAAAATAACATTAATCATGACATTAATATGTGGAAACAACATTTAATTTAGACATTTATAACCATATCACCATGGTACATCCCCACGGTTTCATAAAAATTGTCAAGGTTATTAACATAGGTATCATAAAACCTGTTATATCTAGAGATTAATTTCGTTACCCAATGCATCAGAGGGATATCGGGGTGAACCCATAATATGTTTTTATTTTAATGTGATCCAAATATATCATAATAAAAAATTTCACAAATAACTGACATATAATAAAATAAATTCATTTCATATCAAAATCGTGATGTTTTAAAAAGTACTTAAAAAAATGATCATTATTTTATTTATAACCCATGGAAAGGGAATGAGGGTAATATGTATGCCAGTTACAAAAGAAATATATAATTTTTGGTCTTGATGAATACCCCTATATATTAAATACATTTGGTCTTTTATATAAACAAAATAAAATAATTTCTTGAGAAAAAATTATATATTTTTAGACGAAATTTTTTCAGCATAACAACTAGACAACATGGTTTTAGAAAACATTAAAAAGATAGGAAATAGGGTATCCCATTCATAAATGACTCATTATATAGAAGATTGAAAAAATAAATATAAAATAATAGCATGGTATGGAAATTTTATATACATAAGACATAGAATAGAACTTGAATTGAAAAAAGACACATTTAGAATTAACTTACAGTGAAGATTAACTTCTAAAACACAATTATGGGGACCTTGGGTGCTTGAACACACCATGATAGGACTAATTGGGAAGTAGAACTAGTATAACATAGTATATAATTATTTTTAAATGAATGGAAATGATGAAATGTATGGGTATTTATAACAAAAGTGAGGGAATGTTTTATTAATTTCAAAGGACTCCTCATTATTGGTATTTACAAAACTACTGGAATTCCTAGGGTATTTTCCAATGGTATTGGCCACATGAGGCACATAATATAATATTTTAACCCATAAGTTTCTAACAGCATCTGATATTACTCATTACATCATTATGAAATAGTTCTGATGTCATTAAACATACCAAACACTCAATACAGTATTTTTACTATTCACCAAAAAATTCAACTGATTCTGAAAAATCCCAAAATTTCACTCTAAATTTTATTCAATTTGTAGAATTTAAAAGTGAAATCAATTTTATAAAAATTAAATTCATTTTAAATTAAATTAACTAATGAAAATACTAATACTTAACTAATAATTTTTAAAAAAGTTATGTATTTATACTATGATATAATTATATTACATTACAACATAAGATGCATAAAATATAATTTTAATTCTATCTGTGATGATAAAATTCCATTGGTAAAATTACCATTCATAAGGGTAAAATTACTATTCCAATGGTAATGTTACTATTCACTAAAAATTATTTTGATCATATTGAACCACATTTTTCACTCACATTACTACCATGTATGTCCAATTTTTAAAATCATTTCACTAAAAAAATAATTTAATAATAAAATATTTTTATACTATTCATATAAAACAATTAATAAAATAATATTAATCAAAATAACTATTTTGAAGATAACATTCATTAAATACAAAAATATTGAAACTTCTTAGAAAACATCTCAAAATTCATCCAAGGTTAATTTCGTCATTTGGAATTAAAAAATGATGGTTATTTTACCATTATAATTCTCTATGACTGAGAAATGTCTAAAAAGTAAAATTTTTACTTCTAAATTAAATTAATCAAATTTGTCTCACATAAACATATACCTTATTATAAAAAGATATTCGTAAAGTAGGAATGAGGTAATAAAATTTTTATTTATACCAAGGGATTATACAATGTAACAAAGGCCTCATTACATAACACCTTATAACACCCATATAAGACCTAAGATTAAGGTGTGAAATGGTGATAGAATCTTGGGGCGGATCAGACCACATTGACCGAGCTGTGATTTCTATCAACTTGAACTTTTCATGTAAGTGATTCCGTTCAAGTTTAACGTTTTGAAGTTTAACTTGGTCTTGGTCCAAAGCGAATCCCAACAATTCCACCTCCTTCCCAAGATCCTAAAAATGGGATTTTTATAGCATGAGTCTACTATATTAGGCCATCTATTTTTCTTTCATCTAAAATAATAATTATCATTTTTATTTATAATCAGTAATCTTAATATTAGGGGTACAGTTTCCAATGTTCAAATTGACTAACGGTCATATAACAGTCAAAACAAAATGGTCTCATTTCAATTATACTCACCTCATTAATAAAGGGATATAGTATTTTTGATTAAAAAATAATATGAAATACATTTTCATGAATCAATTACTATTTATAATGTTTTGTTCATTACAATATCAAATATATTATTTTGACATAAATGAAAATAATCAGCCAAACTCTTTGAGAGAAATTTGTTTTTTACATGAAATCATTGCAAAGTCACAAAATTTAGAATGGAATTCATTTAAAATAGATTTTTTAATCAAAGAGTCCCATAACAATTTTAATATTTTGAATGGAATTAACTTTTTAAAACAATCTTGTCTATATAAAAAAATCCTTAATGTCATTTTGAAACATGGACATTAATTAAATTAATTTAGGAAAATAAATCTTTATAAAAATTAAAATGATGATATAGTTAAAGAATACCTTCCATAAAAACATAAAATATTCCATTCAAAACCATTTTTATAAACATGGACATGGATGATTGATATTTCCCAGTAAATTGTTACACATGAACAATCTAGGATAATAATGAGATTGATAAATTAACCATTACCTTAGGTCTAATACAATTTGTATGTGCCTGAAACACCTCTATAATGTCATTAAAAATATTATTAAATAATATAAGTATCATAATAATATTGATGATATCATATATGATTATTTTATTACATTATATTAATCGTTAATTAACAATTCAATGTTAATGCAACATTTCAGGAAATAATCACTTTTTCTATCATATTTGTTTTTACTTTTCATTCTTGATATTATTATTTAAATAATTAATAACTTACTTCAATAATGAATATTATTATTCATATATCATATATATTCAAAATAAAAATATATGTGCTAGATAGATATATGAAATGAATACACCATTCATGGAGACAGTAGGCTGTACACACGCATGAATGTTTATTCTGTTTTCTTATCATATAGAAGTAAGTGAATGAAATATATGTACGTATATATACATATTATTCCATTAGCCTTATTATTTCATATATTTCATAATTATTTTGAATATATATTTTTTATAATCATTCTCGAATATTTAATGTGGAGAATAAATCTCGTCGCTTCGTGGAGACGGTAGGTCGTACGTACGCTCGAGCAACAATATAGTTACTTTTTATGGTTAAATTACATAGAACATGATGGAATATTAATTATAAATAACAATAATCATGTAATATTCATTTTTTATGTCTATTATACTCATTAGTATACCCATTGAAACAAATTAATGTGGAATACGAAATTACACCACTACGTGGAAATGATAAGCCGTATGTATGCACGCGTGGTGATATCATTATTCATAAGATGGATAAAATGATGAATATATTGGTGACATGATTATAATAACATATTATTATATTAATGATACTATATTTATTTATACTATGTTGAAACTATATAGATAGAGAAATTATAATAGGCAAATAACTTTGAAATAAGTGATAAAATGATTACCTCTTCTTCTGGTGTCTCCTTTTGATTTTCACTAAATGAATCTATAAGTTGGTTTTCTTACTAAAGTGTGGAATATAGGGTGAATTTAAATATGTTGGAAGGAGATTTGTGTATGTTTTGGCCTTGAAAAATGGCATTGTAGGTGTGAATAAAATGGAAGGATTAGTGCCCTTTTATAGGAGAGGTGAGGGTAACTATAGGAATGTCTAGAAATATTAGTTTATTATAAATTGATTTTGGTTTTATAGTGGATAAAAAGTGAATTATTTAAATTTTAAAATGAGTATTTGTCGAAATACTCTCATCCAATAGGTTTTATTCCTGATTATATCATGAATTTAACCTTATCTTTTGGCTTTAACCCTTTGTTAAAAACATTAACTCTCACAATGTATTCTTGTATATTCATAATATATGGTTACTATATTTACTATAAAATGAAATAAGAACCAAAAATAGATCATTAATGACATTTTTTTCCTTTTATATTCTAGTTGGCCGAATATTAGATTTTTAGGATTATTATATAATTTAATTAAATAGTATTTATTTTAAAAACACATTTATGTCAATTTTGACACTATTTAGTAATTTATTTGTGTTAATGTCATAAAAAATTTATTTCTTATAGCCAATGCAATTAAATAAAAAATAATATTTAATAATCATCCATAAGATTTTTTATGGCATATAAACTTTGAAATTTCATTTATTTTATTATTTATATTATCATTTATTTGACTCTTTCATTAATAAGGTAAACACTTCATCATTATTGTGTCATATATAAATTTAATTATTTAATGTCTAAAAATTTAAAATAAAATAAAATTATGTAGTAAATAGTTTTATATTTTCATTTACCATTTATTGTTGAAGATATAAATTGTATAACTCTAATTAAAATGGTTAGTAATAAGATGCATGTTTATGTTATGTTTCACTTCACTTTAAATTAATTATTATAGCATGTCATTTTCACACCATGTGGATCCATGAGGTCCTACAATCGACCTATGGATTCTAATGGTTATCCGTATATCCTAAAATAGGATATTGACACATGTTATGGTAGTTTTATATTATTATAATATTATTTTTACCCTTATTTACCATATTTACCCTATAACCATGGTAACTAAATAAAATTAGTAAAGTCACTATTCATAATTTCGAAATATAAAAGGTACCTATTTAAACAATTTAGACCTTATTATTCAAAATATTAAATCCATTTTTCAAAATTACAAACTCAGAATTGGAAGATATTAATTCAAAATTAATTCTTGTTGTCAAAACAAGAAAGCGAGTTCTTATGAAATAAAAACTATCAAAAAATTGACATATATTTATGTTCAATTTGAATGTGAAATTACTTAAAAGAAACTAAATTAAATTAAAAATTAAAAATATAACATATATTTACTTTATAATAAAAGAAAAATACAATCTAACTATGGAAATAAGTTTGATGAAAATCTGTTTTGAATTAAAATAGATTATTTTAACTTTTCATTAAAATATGAAAGTTATCAGAAAAAATAGAGAATTTATCCAGACTATTTTATTGTTTCATTGTTAAAAATAATAATTTCATTTCATCAATTTTAATATATAGAAGTTTAAAATATTTTATTTAAAAAGGGTTCTCCATTATAGTCCAAAAGCAGTATTTTTTAAAAAATAATTTTTTATCTGAAAAATTGATGTTTTATATATATTATGACTAAGAAACACATAACATTAATGTTAAAATTATATATGATATATAAAACTAAAAATTTGGTTATAATTATTCATAACCACTTTATAAATGGCTAGTTTTGTTGGTCGTGGTGCAAATGAACTTGGTGTTACATACATCATGCGCTATTGAATTATTTAAAAAGGAAGCATACAATAAAATAATGGTGAGTTAAATGGATTCTTGATTTAATCCATAGATAAATTCGACATTTTTTTTGTAATTTCTCAATGACACAAACCGTTTTGGTTGTGTCATGTAAAAACACTCTTGAAGGTTACCATTTTAGAATGTAGTTTGAATTTAATTTTGAAAATTTAATAGTTATTTTAAGATAATATGGAAAATAGGATTATGATGGTTTTAATCATAGAAACTGGATAAATGTTTTCATCATAGTCAATGCATTTATTTTCCCTAAATCATTTGGCCACAAGCAATTAATTTTCGTTATGTACATTAACATCTATTTTCCATTTTTATTAGAATACTCATTTATTACCAAATAGATTTAGATCAACTAACAGTTCAATAAAAACACAAAGATTGATTTCGTACATCGAATCCATCTTATAATTTATTGATTATTTCTATCTTATATCCTCTAATAAATTTACATCCCCCTTGTAGGATATACGATCATCATTATCAACAAATACTGAATTACCTTCATTAATGAAATAAATGAATATATATCTATTTCTCCTACCTATCTAGTTCTCATATGATTTACTTTTTTTACGAACAAAATCTTCCAAGGGGACCTCTCTAATCGGTTCATGTACAAACTCTTGTGTTTCATGAATATCAATATGACTGAATTCGGTCTTTCTATGACTTTATTTATTAAGGATGTTCTCCAACTAATGAAAAGTAGTCCATCTTATAAAAATTAAATTCTTTATTGTATGGTTGTGTAGATAATATCCCCTTATTTCCATAGGATACCCTTAAAAGAGACACTTCATGCCTTAGGGTACAAGTTTGTTTCCTGATCTAGGCCAAAAAAATTCTTCGAAACACAATTCATGAACATGTGACTAAATGGTCTTATATCCACTTCATAACTCTAAGGGAATAACATTTTTTACATTAAATGGTACAAAATTTAGTATTTTTAATTTCATCTATAATTCATATCCCTAATAAGATAATGGAAGACTTGTGTGAATCATCATTGAAAATAGTAGGTCTAATAAGTTTCAACTCTTCCTTTCAAAAACTCCAATACAATATGATTTATCATGTGGAGAGAGTTAAGATAAAATCCTATACTACATAATAAATTAAATTAACCCTATATTATGATATTAACCAAATAGATTCTATAGATGTTTATTTATCTTATGAACAATTTGATTCAATAATTCATTCATGTAATTATTGAATTTATAAAATAATTTATACTTTTAGCTTTTCTTGTAGACATAATATCATTAATAAAAGTTATAAAATATGAGAATCCACCTCTATCCACTTATTCATAATGTCATCACACATCATAGGGTTCTAAATAAAGAACCGTTGTGGCCCTTTCATCTTGAAAAATGAATGGTAGTTTGATCATCTTACCTTATAAGAAAGCATTATGACTTTAATTAAATAAGATTATGATGATGGCGCTACACGATATTGAGAGATTATCTCCACATAGTCATAGAATTTAGGGTTCCTGTGAGTGAAGAACATCAATATAACATGCTATGTCAACACAGGAAAAGTATTTTTTGGCATGCCAAAGAAGATTGCAGCTTCAGTTTTGAATGGACAGTGATCCGTTGGGGAGGTTGTAACTACTGAGTTTGATTCTGATGGTTTGAGAAGGGCAGTAACAGATGATGGAGTTCATCGGGATCTGCTTGTGTGTGCTGATGTTGAATGCTGAAAAGAAATTATGGTAGTCGAGAGTGAAAGATCTAGAAGATATATAGGATCTGAGTTGACCTAAAATAGATCATAAAAAATAGTGGAATGTCGAGATGTAGTGGTCCGTCGTTCTGTGTCGGTGTTTATAACGATGTCTTCCAATCTGAAGGAGGTTAATAGATCTTCTACTGACAAGAATAGCTATATAGAGGACAAGGTTGAGATGAATAAAGGAATGTATATAGGAAATATTTCACTGGATGAGGTGAATGTACGGTCTAGAGCTGCAGATCAGGATAAGGTTAAGACATATGCTTCATCAGTTGGTTTGATAGATGGAGGAAACTCCAGCTAGTTTCATACAGGTATTGAAGGTGTTTCTAAGTGAAGACAATTTTGATCTGTGCATGATGGTTCTTTTGAAAGAATTATTAAAAAGGGTTATATTGCTCATGTGGTATCAAATAGAGAATCTATTATTGAAAAATTTAAACATTTTGAGCATTCAATTATTTCCAGACTTGTTATTCCTCATCGAGGAAAGCTTTGGAAGATTAATTATTTTATCAGTAAGATATATTTTTTTGGGGTTTTTCTTATTGGTAATGCATACCTCTAGGATGAGGATTTTTTCACAATATTTTTCCACCAGAGAATCTGAAATGAAGAGATGGGGGATTCATATCAATTTCTCTAAAGCCTGGTATGGTTTTCATTCAAAAATAGGTTATTCAATTTAATCCTTTCTCAATAAAAAATAACAGTGTTAATGTTTGGATTAAAATTCATGGTCATCCTGGGATCTTGTGGTATCCTACGATTCTTTTTGTCATTTCTTCTGTTGTAGGGAATTATAATCAAAATGGATAGGACCACTAAGGATACAAATTTTAGTTATTATGATAGGGTCTTTGTAGAATTAGATCTAACCTCTTTAGCGATTCATAATATTGTTTTTTATTCATTGGATGAGGAAATATCTCTATAAATTCAATATGAGAGATTACATAATTATTGTATTGACTATAAAGTTATTGGCCATTCAAAATAAAAATGTTGTAAAAATATTATATACTCTTTTTTCTAAAATTGCATCATGATGCCTCTTGTAAGAAGAAGTTGATGAAGCAGGCAATTGAAAAAAATGATGGTGCTACACAACCGGTGGAATATATTCCTCGTGAAGTGGTACAAGATCCTCGAAAGTATAATGAGACAGATCCAAGTGTGAAAGTGCATGAAATTTTTGAAGGTAGGCCTAACTTGATTAGATTTTAGCTAGCTATGGATCTAGTTCTTGTTAATGAACATGGAGCCGAGTGAGGCCTGAAATCAGGAGTAGAGAAGCATGAATTTGGTCCTATAATTAAGGGGAAACAAACTATCAGTGACTGTAAAAGTCATTCAATGATTCAGGTGAATATTACCAAATTAAGTGAAACACGGGGCATCCATGGATGGAGGGATGACATAGATTATGATTCTAAAAAAACTATATTATAGTCATAATTTTTCCAAAGGTAACGATGTTGTTGTGGATTATGAAGGTTTCTAACCTGTTCCTCCTAGGAAATCAAGATAGAGGAATGACTACTCATATAAGAATCCAACCATGGTTCCTAGGTCCCATAGTCTTTTTGATTATGAATCTATTTGGGATGGTGATTATGATGCTTTTTATTATGACTATGATCCATGATCCTTTTTATCATTTTTGTTGTCATGATGGAATGTATGCATTTATGAACCCATCCTTCCTCCTTTTGTATTATCTTTTTTTAATTTTAATATAAATGTATTTTCTCTAATCCTTCAGTAAAAAAAGATTATGTATTTAAGTTTGACTTATCTCGAAGGGGTCTCAATAACTATATTTTAATATTTTTTTCAAATTTTATTCATTTATTTGACCATGTCAATAACCCCACAAATGAGTGTTATATGAATTGTGCATACATATTTGGTTATCAATTTCTAAAAATTGGTTCCCATAAGTGAATAAATAATGAATTTGCATCATAATTCCATTCCAAAACATATTAAATTATTATAAAATTATAAACCTTTACTTCCAAAGATAAAAAATATACCATAAAAACTAGAAAAAAATAAAACAAAATATTATTGGTAACACAATTCAAAAAAAAATTCTTTTAAAAAAATCAATATTGTTTTCAATGTTTAGAGGAGGTATTTAATGGATAGAGTATACATACTCATGCTATTGGAGGCTCGTAGATCAACATCGCCTCTAAAAACCTATAAAAATATATTTGGATCATGTTTTTTTGATTAATATATGATCACTGCATGTATTATCTAATATAAAACATTTATATATAGAAAAAGTACACTGGTCAAAAAATGAACCTACAACCTCTCCTATCTTCATTGGTTGGCAAAAATACAATTCCATTGGCCTTTTTTCCTCATGAACAACATACCACATCCTGTTCCTTCCCTTTCTTCTGGATCTTCTTCTTCATATAGGGAAAATGCTTTGAATCTTTAGACATGGAATAAGTATTAGAATCAATTCCCTTATTACTGGTATTTTTATACACTATAAGGATTGATTGTTTTTCAAATACCATGTCCTTATAAATAGGGAAAATAAGAGTATAGATTTTTAATAGTGTCTTATCATTATTACATATATTATAATTCATATTAAAATTAGAATTGATTTTAGGTAGTGAAGAGAGATTGAGATTTATGAACAGATCATCAGGGATCTTAATACCTAGGATTTCCAGGATGTCCATGTATCTAATAATCATGAATAAATGTTCCCCACCATGTGTAGAAACTCCAAAAATGAACATGACTAGTGCATCGATGATCCCATATCTCATCGATATTGCCTTCTCTTGATTGAGAATAATTAGGTTATAACTAATGATATAAACATCTATTTGATCATATTTAATTAATATATCATTGAATATATAAGATAAAATGAAAAAATGTATATTCATATAATTTTACACATTATTACCATATATTTACTCCATCCCTATTGTAAAATTTTCAAATAAACTCAGGGAGTCGGTCTTGTAGTAGGTGTAAGTACATTTATTGAGTAGTGTAATGAGAAAATGCCTATACCATTCCCATAAAATTATGTAGGTATGAAGGATATCCTTCCCTATTATGTATAAAATTTATATTGGAAATGTAGTTATATTTTCCATTTCTACTATTTAAGTGAATTTAATTTTTACTATTTTATTATAGTGATAGATAAAAAAATTAAAATTTTAATTGCATTACATTATTGTCCCAACGGTTTTTAAAACATAATATCCATCAGCAACAGTTTTAGAATTTATTTTCTATTAGTTATTATAGTGGAAAGTATCCTTATTCCCTTGTCATAAAATAGACATGATCCTCATTAACTCCATGATCGCTTTTATATACGAATAAATTTTTAACTACATTAACTTCTAGTTATTTTATCTCTTGAGTTTTATCCCCAATACTAAAAAACTGCTTAAAATTTCCACAACCATTAGATTTTAGTTACAATAATTAAATTGTATGTCAACCATTAATGTAAAAATATTTAATTCAAATCAAAACAACATGTTTAATGTTCCATGATGATTGAAAGAACCCTAAAGTGGTATAGTTGAGAACTTTCAACTATGATGATATTTTAAAATTATGTTGTATATGTCTATGATAACTAAATATTTTTTTGAATAGTTTTTATCCTTATATATTAAGAATATAATTCACTTTTATGTTCCTTGTTGATATTATGTGAATTTTATGGAAGCAATTAACCATGTTTGATAAAACATTTACACATAAAATGGTTATTATTTTATTCCATCTTGCCCGATTTTTTATTATTTAATTAGGTGTTCACATAACATGGTCATGAATACATAAATTTTATGAAACTAATAGAAATAAATAATATGTTTCATGATCATAATATTATATAATTATTAATTTTTCTAGTGGATGATAACCTACCCATCAAATCTAGGGAGAAAAACCTTGAACTAAGATTTGTTTCGCTTAACATAATTTCACCTTTTCTCCTAAGTATATCCTATATTTCTTTTTTATGTAGACCCATGAAACATACTATCTCCTCTAGAATGGGAGCTCCCTTCATACATATGATTTTACTCACATGTAGGTATGTGGATACAATTGATTGGATAAATGGATTTTATATAAGATTAACTGTGGGTACAAATTCTCTATATAATAAATTGAAGGGAATGACTCATGAGCCATTATTTTAATTTAATAAAAATAAATTAAAATAAACTGATCACAAATATATTGATGGTCTAATCTCATGATCATCCATGAAACGTGAAATGAGAATAAAGTTTTATTTTTCTTATCAATTATATGGATTTGTATTTTAATTTATATAAAGTAATAGGAATTAATTAAATTAATTCAATTATATAATGATTTAATCTAACCATACTTATTTAACCATAATCTATAATTTTGTACAAAACTAACATTCATTGAAATTAATGCAATACAAAAGTATACATAGAAAAACCTCATCCGTCCATTAAAATTTTACTACAAAAATATACTTAATGTATAATTGGTAATCCTATGAAAAACAGTGTAATATAAAATAAATTATAAATTGGAAACATTATCAATATTAATGATAATAAATTTAATTTATTTTCCAATTTAAGTTTGTGAAAATTTGATTTAGTAGAATACATGCTATGTGCAAAAGAATCTAATGTCCAATTTTCATCTTCATGTGCCCACATCATATGCCTTGGTTTTGGATGTGTTTCTAGCTATAGATAAGATTCATGTACACTTTGTATTTTGGTAATATATAGTATGAAACCTCAAACATTATGAATTTTAAATCCTTGTCCCATATATCCAATACACCACTCTTTTGGGACATCATGTGTTCTTGGAAATCAGACATGGGTACTACACATCATTTACATAAAATAAAACATAGTAAAAAAAGTTATGATTGTTTAAGGATATTAAAAAAACATTTAATGTAAATGAAAATGTTACACAAGAAATCAATCATAGAATATTGAAAAATACAAATAAAACATGTTACCACTCTGATACAACATAAAGGGTCTATATGCAGTAGAATACTACTTTCTAGGTTTGAAAAACTCTTATTTAATTCCATAACATTTTATTTTCATTTGTTTACATAATAATGAGTTAATGTAGAAGAAAAAAACGTAGATTAACAGAAAAAACTGAACATATTAGAACAATAGGATGATGATCATAATGGGTAATTTATAATTAATTTATGAGTAGATATACCATTTTCTAAACATGAACATCCAAATTAATTGATAAAATTCATAATAATTTAATCATAGTATATGATTCATGTGAAAATTATATTTATTAGTGGTCCACACCTGCACCACAAATATTGATCAACACCATATAATCACTAAGTTCTAAAATGGCCAATCATGATCACATACATTGGTTGTGGTTGATCGCACATGTAATCTTCATGGAGGATGAAGATGAGTTAGTGTTAAATTAAATGACTGATGGAGGAGGAAGAGATATTTCACACTAGGGATTAATCTAATCATTCCATATTCTTCGTGAACACTATAAGTGTTTTAGGTATGATTCGTAATTTTATTTTTATTAGGATGGTTCTGGGGTATGAAAATTTCACACGCCTCCATAACCATCTTTAATATTCTTAGTTGAACTCATTTTCATTAATAATAGTATTATTATTATTATTATTATTATTATTATAATTACATGTGAAAATAAATAATAAAATAATAAATACATTTTATTTCCAAATAGACCTATAAGGATAATCTTATTTTCTATTATTCACATTTCTCAATCCTTAAACAAAGACAATTATCTTAATTAAATGTCACTATAGTACTCTTTAAAAAATATAATACAATTATATTTTCCTTGATTTAAAGATAATATTTGTTATTATTATTATTATTATATAATCTACTTGCACTTTATAATTACTTGTAACTAAATTTTGGATATTATAGAAAATTCCAAAATACTACTTATTCTAACAATTTTAATTCAATACATAAATATGACTAAAACTACATACACACATGGTGTGTGGACCTTTAAGCCTCTTTCTATGTTACATTAGCATTAACTACCTAAAGTCCAAGTATAGTGTATTCAAACACATAAATACTACTAAATAGAAATAAATTAATGTTTCAATCAAATTTAACATCTTACTAATGTTTACCATGAAATATAATACATTTATCATAATATATCTATTCAAGTAGGTTACATGTCGATCCCATCAACCTATATTATTTCTTAATATTTATTTTACATTATATAAATGAACCAACCATCTAAAAACTGTGTCCATGGATTAATTCAATAACATACATTCCATCAAAGTGCCTGATATGACAACTTTTGTGATACAAAGTAACTGATAAATCCTTTCTATTTGTTTAAGAATAACATCATGGAACAATTAGTTTATTATCATAGGGATTAAATTTATAAAGTTTTTTGTGGAATTAATTCATAGTACATTATCAACTATACATTTAATGCATAGGAATAATAATTATGTGATAAGAAAACATTAATAACAATGTATAAAATGCAATAATGTATAATTTTTTTTGTTTCTAGGGAACTAAATCCAAAATTACTCACATATATTAATACAAATTGATTAAAAAACCCCTTAAATTTTATTCCCAAAAAAATTATCTATATCCAATAGATACTGTTATTCCAAAAATACTTACCCTATTATCCCTAATAGGATATCTAAATAATGTTTTTCTATTAGATGGTAATTTTCTTCAATATTATATATTTTTTTAAATCCTCTCAAACCACCCTCATTCATGTTTAAATAACTCCAATATTGTAACACCATAATAAGAATTATAATAATATATTTTTATGTATATGTAACAAACTATATCCTTCTCCCCTTCCATAAAATGGGATCTAAAACAATGGATTATGTGTACTAATGACTAACATCCTGTAAGATGATGTTATTCCTTTTTTATCTCCTCCTCTCATGAGTGGATATAATTATATATTTAAAGAATATGTTGGATATTTTTTTACATATTTATAGATATGGAATTACAATAATATATCAACCTTTTACAATACCATCCTTTACAAATGATATCATCACTTGGGCATACATGTGGATTATCGGCTCCACGAAGTGATAGTATATGTTTTTTCACATGGATGGTAATAAGGATATATTTAGGACATATATTACATATGTGATATAAAAATTATTCTATGATTTTTAATTAATAATTAAAATTATTTTACTATATTTGTTGACAAAATGAAAACAACATTCATGTGTACATATGGATTATTGTGTCGGTGAACAATGTAATCCATTTTTCATCTCTAACTGAAATTGATTACATTAAATTACCATATAATTAATATATGTGATATATATATCATGATTAATAATTTTCATATGATTAAACCCTGATTAGTGTAAAATGACTAAAAATAAGAAACTAAAACCCATAATAAAAACGATGTTATTTCTGGAAACATGATTTTAACAAGAAATTGTAAATAAATGTGTAAAAAATATGAGATGTAAATTATATATGGTAAAATATTTATGATTATAGTTATAAAATATGTTTATAATAAAGATATATTTTTTAAGCATGATGTTTGAATATTTATGAAGAAATTTGAGACTTGAGGTATAATATTTTTGTCTCATACTAACTTATTTGGAACATATTATATGTTATAAACATAAGTTATTTTATATAGTGTATATACAGAGACATAGAAATTTAATATCATGAAATTATTTTTTCTCATTAAATTTAAACATTCATTAAATGTTGTTATTTCTTGTGGCATATAAATAAATTATTTCAAAATCAAGTAAGGGGTTTTACTCTCTATTTATTTTCTATGAGATACAAGCCATATTCACCAACAATCACTTTTATGTTATTTATATAATGAAAATTTTTGTATTATATTATTTTCTAATTGAAATTTGGGGTATATACAAATCCATATATTGTTAATTATTTAATGGGGGTAATTATTTGTAAGATACAATATTGGTAAAATGTTTGTGTTATAATAATATTTTATATCGGTAATATTTATGATTATGTTTATGATAATGAAATATAATGGGACATTCGGGAAAAAAAATATAATGGGACACTTATAAATAATTATTTAATTATCCACATGATATTGAATAGAATTCATATTTCCTTAAATTTTCATCTCTCTATGACCTAAGGACACTAAAATACTTTTTATTAAAAAAATTCTTTATCTCTCTCATATGTTGATTTTTTGCCTTCCATGTCCATAATTTATAAAAATTATTTAATGAATGATTTTAAACTTCTCAAATGATTTATAAAATAAAAGTTTCCACATGATTTACTTATAAAAAATACATTAAAATAAATTTCCTTTTCATTTTTTAAATGAAGTTGTTGTTTATGAGGTTGTTTTGAATTTTTTGTCAAAATGTTATTAGCATCTTAATTTTAACCTGTAAGACATGAAAACATTTCCCCCATATATACCACTCATTTATTTGATGAATTCATTAGATTTATTCATGGTCCTTTTTAAATAAAATTCATTATATAATATTTTGGGAATTTTAGACTCTAAAATATGAATTGAAATTTGAGAGTATATTTTACTCAAGAATGTTTTACTAATACTTTTATATTATTTATATTCATAAACAATAACATACTTGGTTATTGTTTATATTTCGCTTGGGATATGATCAATAGGTTCCATATTTATTATTCCTCTACATGGTTAATGTTTAATTTTATGATGGTGATATATTTATGAATCTCATTTCGTTTTTTGGGGATTTGTTGTGAAATTTTTATGAAACATATTTCCATTCCATGTGTTATGATATAATTAATGTTTTATGATATTTTGCAATATAAAATATATGAAATATGTGATGGGTGGGAAAAATATCTTTCTCCAATGCATTGCGTAAATTATAATATTTCATGATATAATATTGTGAAAAAATATCATGCGAAAAATCTTATTTGGGAAATAAGATGATGTTATTGATCCACTATAGGAAATAATTCAATGTGATTGATCCACTATTGGAAATAGTTGATTATTCTTGATATTTTATCATTTGGGAAATAAGTTGGTATTTTGGATCCACTATGATGTTATTTCCTCTTTATTTAACCTTTATATATAAAATAGTTTCTATACAAATGACAGTGCCAAAATTATATGAAATGTATTTATAGTTCATGATATATTTATTAATATTTATCAATATATTGATAAATGAATTTGTAATAATAATATTTTCTTCCATGACTCATTCTTATTATTTTTATATATTGGGTTTGAATATTTTATATTATGTTCAAGATGTTGTACCCTTATGTTTAGATTATTCGTTCTTATGGTTATCGATTGATACGTCCCATTATTACCCCTAATGAGAATCAGATATGAAAATTTATAATGATTCATTGTTTATTTTTTTTGAGAATAATTTTATTATTGATATGTCTCTCTAGAGTTCTTGTTATGTAGAAATAAATTTCAGATGATATTCTTTAATAATGAACCCATTTATGTGTATTAATGCTTCCATATACAATAAATATTTATTTTACATAGGTGGGTATTAGTGAATTGTGTTGAATATTAGTATATAATATGTAATACTTATATTGGAAATTCCTATATCATTATAACAAAAACTATATTATCCGATTTTAGATAAGGATAAGTATTCACCCTATAGGAGGATCCTCCCCCATAGGTATTTGAACTACACTATGGAGTATCATGTCCCCCCATGGAAATGAAAAATATGGTAGTGATGAAGGGAAATAGGTCTATGGGAAGCCTCATTGTAGTAATTTTCACTACACCATAGAGGCTTTCTAAAATGATGGTCCAATGTTTTGAGAAAAAACGGATAACATGGGGATATACCGTAGAAGGGTATGTGCACTTTTGAGATCTCAAAAATCAATGTGGAAAGAGATATGAATAAATGGGAATGGTGTTGTGGGTTCTAGGTTCAACCATAGTCATGATACATATTTTAATTTAAGGAAAGATATAATGTATATGGTTTCTTCCTAAAAAAATAGGGTTCTAAAATTTGATATTAAAATACCTGATATTCTCACATATTCCATTTGGATAAGATATAAATATAATATTAAAGAAGGAAACCTTAAAAAATATAATGGATTATATTGGTTATTTGAATGATTAATAAATAGGTTATTCTTATCTCTATATATAATAGGTTATTGTGCCTCTTAAATTCTTATCACTCGACTGGAATGGATTATATAGATATTTATTTAGTTTTCTGTTTATATGATTTTAGTTTGAAATTGTAACAAACAATTATTTTTATTTTTGTGCTCCATTATTTCCCATTCACTCCCTATTTTCTATTTATTTTTATAATTATAAATATTTACACTATAAACTCTCACACATTTTAATGAGTGTCTGGTTTGAGGATTGGACTTGGGGACGAATCATGTTATCCTGAATTCTACACTTCAAACAATATGAATAATTAAGGAAATAAAAGGTATAATACTAGGTTAAGGAACATTTTTACTAATATAGTTATATTTTCATTACATGTTGGGATATTTTACTTTCCAACTATAAATCTATATCTTCGTTCCCTTTTCATTTTTTTCATAAAATAAAAACCACAGAACACTTTTTGTGTAAATATAATTAGTTAGTGGACTACCCTGAAGATCCACAAGTTAGATAACCCTTGTTAGTAATTGTTCTTCCATATGTTAATAAGTAGTATTCTTTGTACGTATCTTCAATAAGTATTTTAATATTTTAATTCATAAATGGGATGAATTTAGAGTGATATTTCAACAGAGATATGAAAAAAGGAAGAATAATGTAAATATAAAAAAAATACACATGTACTGTTTCAACATTAAAAAATTCCATTCACTATTATATTTTTTATAGTATATGATACAACCCAATACAATATAATAAATATCATAGGCTCACATAGTATAAATAACCATGATTTATATCTCTATTTCCATTGTAAGGATGTTTTATTTTATTTTTAGGAATTATATTTCAAAAAATATATCATTGAGTACATTTTAATAGATGATTATAATATTAATTTTGGCGTATCAAATGTGACAAATACCAATTTTTACAATATGTATATTTAATAACAATTTTGGGTTTATTACGATCCTTTTCCTATAGGATATACTGATCTATTTTTTTAAATGTTTTTCAAGAAAATTATAGACAGATATCATTAAAATCTATCACCAATAGATATTAGAAAAATTTATTGAGATAAAAATACAGTACATGCATATAATCTATCCTTTAGAAACATATTTATTTATCAATAAAATGATATTTATTTTAATTTATAATAAATTGTTATCAAATGAATTAATTTTACACTTATATAACCAAATATTTTTCGTAATATAGTAAGTCACATTCACACATTCCAATCCAATGGTTTGGCCAAAACTATAATTTTTCTTAATGATTGTTTATTTGTATATTGTGGTTCGTTTAAACTTAGTGTTTCCAAAAATGAATGATATTGAAGAAATGAAATTATTTAAATACAAATATATTATAAAATCTTTGGGTTCTACATTCTAACCTACTTAAATTTAATTACATCATCAAAATTACATTACTCTAAGAAAGGTTATTTGGATAATTTTACCTCTTTACATTTTAGTTTCCCACGAGAAATTCTAAAATTGATTGTTTTTCCCAAGACATTATCTAGGAAAGAGGTATAGTTTCATTGAAAATTATTAATAGTACCCTAAAACACCAGCGGTTCTTCCTCATAAGAGTTATCTTTATACAATAGGAAATCCTACTTTTTCAGTACAAGTGAAGTATCTAGTATATATATCCTCAGGAGAGATACAAAGAACACATCACATACTTAAGAAAGATTTATTAGAACAACCAATTAATAATATACCATCCCAATATGATAAATATTTTCAAAATTTCTAATATACTATTATCTTAGTATATAAATTCTTCCAAATCTCATCACCCACTTCGAGGGAGATATTCATAGGAATACCTTTCAATAAAAATTAAAACTCCAGATCGTTCTGATGATTTTGAGGAAAATTGTTTTTTAGAATCTAAGATGTTATATTGTCCCATTGAATGTCTCTAACATTTTATACAATTTCCACAGCTCTATTAGGTCCCAAATAGTATTTTTTAAACTATATTCAATCATGTTAGAGTTTCTGCCACCCTGACCTATAGTGCTTCATAAGGTTTCATCTGAATGTGAAAGGATTTTTTTATAAAAAAACTCCAATAGATAAACATATTGATCTAATAAAAATTAAAATCAATAGATAAATATATATAAATTTATTCTTCATTTTTAATGGCGAAACCAGAAAAATGTTTTATTTGAGTTTGTTTGGAAATGTTGTAACATAACTCTTTTTCCAAGGGTTGCCAAAAGGTTCCCAAAAATATAAATATAATAATCATTTATATATATATATTAGATAAAATTTATAGTTTTTCACCATGAAATATTTACACTTCAATAATGTAAAACAATATAATTTGATCAATAGTTAAATCATCAATACTACCAATAAATTGCACTAACTTTGTAAGTATATCTAATACAACACATATATCATTAATTCACTTAGATATTATAGGGAATTTGAAGAAAAAATATATAGTGGTGTTTTCTTATTTCAATTATTGTATGAGTAATGATCATAACAACACTGTAGAATTCTATATCTTGGTCTTAACAAGAAGATACATCAATCATCAAGAAACATATACAATAATACCTACTGTTATGTCATCCCATTTTAAATTCTCTTTCAAATCCCTATAAATATTACTACATCCAAGAGGAATAGAGAATAGTTATATATTAGATTCATAAATTATATTATTCATAAAATATTTTAATGAAGGGACTCATACAATGTTTGTAAAAATTATTATTTGATCATAATCAAGGATGAACTCTAGAACATTTCTCACTATCTTTTTCATCTCTACATACTCCTTATACTCGTCCACAATCTTCACTGGGATAGATGGTTAAACACCCATTTTAAAAATATAATATTTATACCCTTAAAATATTTAATTATATATCATTTCAAAATCTATAAATATGAGATCATTTGTGATCCTTGTTATATAAAATATTACATGATCCTTTCGAATACATGAATTTTACACAAGGTTTTCTTACCAAGGGTGGTAATGTATTGAGAAGAAAAAATTGTTAATCATTACCATACATCTTATTTAGTACATGTTCATTTTTTTTTGTAAATATAGTTTAATATTTTGTGATTAGTATATTTTTCACCCTATTCTCCATAGAGATAATTACTTGATATAATGAATAAAAAAATTAATGGATACCTCCAAATCAGGTGATATGAAATATTTCTCAAGGACCATCAATTTTTATGAGGAATAAATTATAACTAAATCATTATACATTAGAACACATCCAAGTACCTTCCATGATATATCACTATAGATTTCAAACCTTTCTACACTAAAATGTAGTGTATGAACTACTGCAATGACTAGCCTTTATTTGAGTTCCAGAAATCCTTACTCACATTCATACATCCATGTGAAAATTGATCCCTTATGAGTTAACATTGTGATGGGATTCAATATTCGGGAAAAAATATCCAAAAAATACTAATAAAATATATACAAACCAAGAAAACAATGGATATGAATCGTAGTGATTGGCCTAGTATAATGTTCAATAACATATATCTCTTAAGGGTGTACTGATATAACCTCACCAGATATTATGTAACACATTAAAGAAAACATTCAAAATCCAAAATGCCCACTAGGTTAATTGTTCATATAGCTTATCCTTCCTTATAATTTTCAACAGAAATCTCAAATTATCTTGATGTTATTCTATTTAAATTTTATAAATAAGAATATCATCAATAAGTAGAATCATAAATACATCACATTAGTCCCTAAATAATATATTTATTAAATCCACAAAGATAGTGGGGGAATTAGTAAGTCCAAATGGAATTACTAAATTTTTATAGATTCCATACCTTTTATAGAATTATTTCATTTTTTTATATTTATTCTAAATTATTAATTGATGATATTGGGAACATAGTTAAATATTGGAAAAATACTATGCTCCATGATGTGGATAAAACAATTCATCATTAGGGGGAAAGTGATACCTTTTCTAGGTAGTGATCTTTTTATGTTCTTTATAATTAGTGTATAGTCACATCGATCTATATTTATTCTCATCAAATAGAATAGGTGCACCCCATGGAGATTCACATGGATGAATGAATCCTTTATAAATTTTCTCTTGGATTTTCTTGACCAGTTAATGAATCTTAATCGAGTTAGTCTATATAGATTACTATAAATATATATATCACAATGTACGAGTTATATAGAAAAATAAACGTAATTATTTAGTAGAAGATCAAGAAACTCTTTCATAAAGAAGTCAATAAAATCCTACACAATAGGCATATATTCGCTTTTGAGTTAATCCACTACCATCTAAGATAAATACCCCTTTTGAAAAGAAATAATGACAAATACAAAGGATGTAGTTACCATATGATGTTTATTTTTTTCCATCAAAAAAATAATATATCAAAGGATTGTTCATAATGTCAAATTTAAAATCCATTCCTTTGTAATAGATGAGTGATTTTGATAATTAAATCCACCCCCTTAATAGAATAACACAAAATTATAATAGAGAATAAATAACAATATTTATATTAAGCATATTCCGACATACTGCAACTCGAGAGGAATCATAGAGTTTAGATATGATCATTATACAATTAGAGGTTTTTACAGCTAAGTCAATATATAATTTTTTTAGTTGGTAATATTATACCAATGGATATGTATTTATATATACAATAATGTGTAGATCAAGAATAAAAAACACATCAACAGTTCTCAAGTGGATATATTTTTTACCTTTCATGATGTCATTATCATACCCCTGATCAAAATTAGTGATTGCATGATATTTCCCATATTCTCTATCATTTAGTGGTATTGGATGCTTATTATTATCACTAACATTCATATTTTGGAACATGTCATCATAATTCCCATACACCATACATTTAAAAAATAGAGTATGTGTTGTTAATTTTGTGGATATTTCTCCCCATTTTCATAATTATCTTACATCATCATGTCACATTAGTATTTTATTTCCTGTTGAAAATCCTTTCAACACATGAAATATTTACCAGTCCACTTAATTCATTTCGCCCATTCTTTCTTAGATATGTTGAGAATAAATTAAATCTCATATTCTTCTCCCTATAATTTTCAGTGTTACTTCTAAATTACATTTTACTTTTCGTGTAAATAACAAGAGTTGGATGGTTGACTCTAATTCCTATATCATAAAGGATAGAACATTTAACAATTTTTTCATATTAATTGATGTCTTGTTTGTATAACACCCTTAGGAGAGTTGGTTTTATGTTACTAATGAAGAAGAAAACATTACATTTTGGATGGATGAGAATACATGATGAATAATTTTTATGCCTTGTGAAATGTTTATCATGGTTTACAATAGATTTATTATCATTTTTAGTTCAATCAATGAATAAATTACATATTTTTCAATCAAAACCTGAAAGATGTACTTGTCAAAAAATAATATTTTAAATCAATCCCAATCCAGAGATTCAAATTAGTCTTATTATCTAACTTTATTGATAAGATTCAACTACAGATCTGATTGACCATCGAAAATATAAAAACCAAAAAATAATATCATGCTCCCACTATTGGATAATATAAAATAACTTTTTGGTGGTACTGATCCATTACTCAGACAGAAGTAGATTTGAAGAAAAACAAAAGGAATGTGTATGTTACCTCCAAAAGGACTGAAGAAAGCATTATTATATCCATTTCATGTTTTTAAGATCAATATGATTCCTAGATTAATATATTTTTTATCATTGAAATGAAAATTTTTATTACATACCCTACCATATTTTTTTCTCTAAAGTACATTCATTATATTTTCAATCACATTCTTCAATAACAGGTTTCCATCGTTTTTTAGATAATGAATACAATATAAATTCATAGTGTGAGAACTAATAATTATGGTCAGAAACTATATAATCCAGAAAAATAATTTATAGGATGTTTATATCATCAGAACAACTTATATGAAACCTTAGGTTTAACCTATAAAATTCAGAATCATTCCCAAAGAATTATGACCTTATCCTATGCATAGAATTATCTCTAAGGTTCATACTAATTGTTTCTCATTCTTTTTTTACAATTATAGTTACATGTTGCTCTGATACCTACTATAGATACACACAAATTTTATATATTTATATAACATCAGAACATATTAATATTTGTAACAAAACCATTCAATTAAAATTGAATCATTTTGTTCTATAATCTTTGATAACATGAAAACATATAAAATAGGTTCATAAAATATCAACATTATAACCTACTTATCTTCTCACAAAAATATACCATATTAATCATATCAAAATTAATACCTCTCTCCATAACTGTGGGAAATGAA
This sequence comes from Viscum album, assembly GCA_963277665.1. Lineage (NCBI taxonomy): Eukaryota > Viridiplantae > Streptophyta > Magnoliopsida > Santalales > Viscaceae > Viscum > Viscum album. Next base: position 1,223,867,084 of record OY728162.1, read on the forward strand.
ACACAAGAAAAGGGTGAACAAAAATTCTCAAAATGGGTAAACAATAAATATATCAATTATTATACAACATAACCTGAGCGTAAGGGTATAAGAACATGATAATGGTGATTAAAAATCATACCCCAAATATAAATGATCATAATAGAAATTTATTTCCTAAATGAGATAATTTCATAAGATATTAATCATTAATTAATTAAATAACATGATCCATGAGTGAATAATATTAGAAAAATATGTACGTTTTGGATTGTACATGAGCTTATAAAATCATTTTCTTAGTAGTCAAGGCTCATTACCAATACTATCATTCTGGATTGGGTTAAATCCCCAAACTAGCACAGTTTCCAATTTTCTATACCATGACTATTATAGTGTACAACTCCTAGTATTAAACTGGGTTCACTCCCTATTCCATTCATGTTAATCCCATGATATATAAATCATTACCCAATGGATTTGCGTGAGTTATAGGTCCCTCCAATCACAAAATTAAAATAAAAAATTTGGGTTCCATAAGATCATAAATAATTCATTATATTAGAACCTATTAAAATTAAGTATTTAATGAAATATTCTAATATAATATTCTCAGGGAAATGAAATGGGTTTCATAAAAATTTAATTATTATAATACCCAATGAAATTAAATGTCTTCCATAAAAATTTAATTAATTGATCATAAAAATAAACCATAGAAAAAAATTACTTAAATGTTATACATAGATCATATAACCTATAATGAATATTTAAAATCTATTAGTTTTATCTTATAAGGAAAATTATTTTTGGTGATCACATGGAATAATTATTTAGGAAAATAACATTTCCATATCAAAATCATTTCTATTAAAAAATTGAATTTTGAAGGAAAAATTATTCTTTGAAAAAAACATTGTAACCATGTAATGGAGGAATGAAATAAAAATTTAGTCATAATGTTGGGTAAAACAATTCATGTTGTATATATTAAAAAAACATTCCTTCCATGTTTTTATCAAAAATCTCCCAACGTACCTAATATGGAAAATGAAAAGAAGATTCCTGTCAAATTAAATTGTTAAAAGTCAAACATTGTTAAATTGTACTTCAAATAATCATATGATAATGGTAAAATATTATTTATTTTTTTATCATGAATATGGAATAGAAATATTCCCCATATTATAAGTACACATAAACAATCTTGAATATTTATTTTACTGTGAAACACACCCCTACCTTGAGTTCTACATTCTTAAAAATCACACTATAATCTAGTATAATATTTTTTTTAATATTATATACTAATTTACATTATTATAATACCACATATTTTCCCTTAATAACATTAAATCAATTTTTTTTCTATAATTCCTTAATGAAATTGATATTTTTGGGGTAAACTATTTTGTTTATCGGGAGTAAATTTGTTGAGTAGTCTTGATCCCTACAAATTAATAATGGATAAATAATTTAAAAAATATTAATAATAATTTAAATATATTATATATTCATTATACACATATTTAAAATGATCTAGCTAAGTTAGAGAAGGAAAAAATTAATTACATCGTTCATGGGGACGATAAGAAATACGTACGTATAAATGATTATTTCACTTATAATTTGATGCGAAAGAAGGTGAATAATAGTTGTTTTAATAATAGTAATATCATTTTAGAATATTTATGATAAAAAATTTAATATTTTATGATAAATACCATACATTTTGAGGAGTTAAAAATGAGTAGGAAATAATGTGATCAGGTAATGTGATAACCTATTCATTGAGTTCACTCCTTTAGACCTTTTCTAAATGGTTATAGGATGGTTATTTTGAGAATTATAGAGAGTATATAATGACTATATTATTGTTTATAAGGTAAATTGGTCAATTTAGGTCAATCTATAAGGAATAATATTTGGTGAATGTGTAATATAATAGTTTCTTTTTTATAAATGATCTCGGGTGAACTTTTGTAATTTCACAACTGATTAAATTATAATAAATTAATATTTAATCAAAATGGATCTATATAATCATGGATTAATGTATATGATATTATAGGGTTTTAATACCATTAAAAAATTGAATTTATTCATTTAATGATGTATTTTCTACCCTTATCATGTTGAATAATTTTTACTCTACCAATTTTAATGATAACTATTTCATCACGTTTATCAATATTAAAGGTTTTTAATTTTTAACATATATTGTAATAATTGAATATTAATTGGTAATTTTTTAAATTTTATACCATATCATATCCACAATGTCTTCTTTAATAATTTCTATAATTTTTAAATAATTTAAATATATATATTTGTGATATAAATTACATTACTATCCATTTTGATTGTAGTCATTTAATTTAAATTTATATACACCAATAAAAAGGGGAAATTAAAATATAATTCTTCCACAACCCCTAAATATTTTTTATAAATCATGAAAATTCATTTTTCACATTAACACATTCAAATTATATGAGTTTCAAATTTTTTATAATCATTTATTATATTTTTATTAAATGGAATCATATTGTATATGTGTTTAATATGAAATTATGGTCATTATATGGTTAATAAAGATTAAAAAATATCATAGTATTATTTTAATAATATAAAAATAAACAATTATTTTAATTCATAACAAATATTTTTCATCGTGTAAATAAGAAAATGAAATAAAAAATGTGGCTTTTTGTAACTTTCAATAGTTTAAATAATACATATGTCATTATTATGGAGATATGTTCCTTAAACAACATAATATAGATCCTAAGGTGTTAGGGTTTTAATTTACATCATCCATTAATAATTTTTAGGACAAAATATGGGCATATAAATTATGATTAATCTAGATTTACCTGATTTTCCCTTTATTGTGTTGATATATTCTATTATGGTTACTCTTTATATTAAAAAAATAGAGGTGCTTATTTTTCAAATTTGATCCTCCTAATTCTAAATTTATAATTCATTTTAACTAATTCAATATATATAAATTTTAAATATTAATTTAACCTTTTTTTTAAAATGTTACAAAGACATGATTTTTTTAAAAAACATTTTTGCATAGAAATGGATTTAGTTAATTCATATTCATAGAAAAATATTTTTTATTATTATTGAAAACTTTTAATCTTGTATATAATATATAAATATTGTTAAAATCATTCACCGATAGGGATTAAATTAATTAATTAATATGAAAATACATTATGTTCATAAAAACATTTTTTTAAGAAAAATATATCTATTTTTTAAATGATATTAATTGTTATTTATAATACATTGACGACTAGTGAATCTTTTTTACGAGGTTCTAACAATAACTTTTTTAAAATATTTTTATTCATATTTGAAACCATCAATCAATTGTATAGGAAATAACTACCTTATTAAATTATAATATGTAAATAGTGTATTGTGGTTCATTTGAAATTGATGTTACGTATAATGAAAGATACTAGATAAATAAATTTATTTAAAGTGAAATATTTCATATGAATACTAGGGTGTAATAATACATGTCTTAATTGATGATTTTTATATTTGGCTAAGGTTTATATTGTTAATCGTATATCATAATAGCTGATTAGGCATAATCACAGTGTTTTATATTCCATTTCATGTTTTATTTGGTTTCTAAGAATGACATTTATTCAATTGATTTATAGTGTTAATAAAAAACCTAAAAGTTTTAGAAATTGATTAAAACCAAAAAATAATACTGTGAAAAACTTTAATGATAGTGACTAATCATGAAATATAATTTTCAATATTTCTAAATCATGAATAATCTTTTTAAATCTAATAAAAATTCAGATTATTTTAGGTTATTGATGATTATTTTAATGTCATTAAAAATTTATCATATACTAAGTGATATCCTAATTATCACTAATGTTTTTTCATCCTAGTTTCACATGGTTATCTAAAACTTTTTATTATACCAATTTTTGTGACCTAGACATTTCATACATAGATATCACATCTTTTAAGATTAATATTTATTACTTAATTTAATGTTAAATTCCATAATAATATTGTTATAGTGCTTTTTTTAAACATTAAAACAAATACAACTTGTTCGTAAGATAACTATTTTATCTCCCACAAATTTATTATTAAAATACTATCATCTTAGAAATATCATACTTTGTACCTTCCTTAATTACATGGGTAAAGGAATATAGGAAATAGTGTGTTAATATTACCTATAAAGGTAAAATTGGTTGATATAGATGATCTATTGATCATAACATGAACATAATGGTATGATTATATGAGAATAACTTCTAAAAATCATAACCTACATATCATAAATAATAATATTTATTCCTTGCATAAATATTGGATGTTAAAGAGACATGAATGATAAAGGAATAAAATGATATGATCCATGAGAGAATAAAATTGGCATATGGCATATGTTTTTGGTATAAACATAATAATATAAAATCATTTCATTATTTTAAAACACTCATTTACAAGACTATTTTAGTAGAATATATTAAATCCTTAAACCATCATAGTAGTCTAGGCTCACTATCAAGACCATCATAGTGGAAAACATATCTTACTAGACTTGTTTAACTACCAACTAAAGTCATATATATCTCATGAAATATAAATATTTTCTAAATTCATTGGATGGATATAATGACCCCACCCATCCTTGGTAAAAACATGACAACCATCCTTAGTTATAATGTCACCACTATAATAAGATATAGCATAACCACTATAATGAGTTATAATATGACCAACATCATTTCTTATAACTAAACCATTATCACATTATTAAAAACATTCATATGTACCATAAAATAATAAACCATTCAACAATTCTCCATATGATAACCTATGCAAAGCAAATAGGTTTCATAAACCTCCAACCAATTCACTAAAACATTACCCATGGAAAATAAATGGGGTTCATTAAAATCCCATTAAAATAAATATTAATCAACTAATGAAATCCATATATTTATATAATTTTAATGTGTCCCCATTAAATCATATTTAAAATCAATTATGTCATCGTATATGTAAAATTATTTTCAGTGTTCATTTGGAATATTTCATTATGAAAATATATTTTTTATGTTGAAATAATTTTTTCACATAATGATTTAAAAATTACATAAAAAACATATTAATTTGATATAATCTAGTAAAATTGTAATTTAATATTCATTATAGTGATTGGTCTTGATAGAGGTAAATTTTATTAAGGCCACATACATAAAAAAACATTCCCTTCACACATTTCTTGAAAAAGTCCAGAAGTAACTCATTTAATAAATTATGATAATATTTATTCTGATTTTTTTAAATTTCAAACATCAGTTGAAATTAATTTAATGTATCTGAGTATAATAATATAATTTATCCTTAAAATATTTTTATAAATCCTAAAAATTTATGAAAAAAGTTTTCTATCCAAAGTTAGAAATAAATTCAATTTTTTATTAAAACCAATTTTCAATATCTTGAGTATATAATATGATAAAAATTAAACGAAAAACAATTTACCAATAAATAACTTTCAAATATGAAAATTAATTTTTCTAATGAGAGGTTTACCATATTATTTCATCATTGATAATGTAATCATAAAATAATCCTGACAAACTATAAGATTGTGACATAAATCCCTTATAACTATAAAAACTTGTCAATAATAAGACCCATAAAATAAGTAACCTAATACAGATATTTATATCCCATAAATTCTATTACACTAATTATAAAATAAATTCATGGTATATATATACACCATAGAAAAGAATCAAGTAGTGTATAAGGCATGTGTCCCACAAAAAAAAAGTAACAGAAAAACCCCTAACCCCTTTGGTAACACTGTACGACCAATAATAGTGAAATAGTAACATTTATTTAAATATTATATTACATTAAAATCATTACGTTAATTATATAACATTTCATAGTGTTGTATATATAGTACAGAAAATAAGGGAGTGGTGAATTTTGGGATAATTCACCTAGAAATAAAAGTATGATTGGAAATCCCTTACCTTAGATATGAATTCTTTTATATGAATTGAAAAATACAATATAATAAATAAATATTTATTATATATATAATATATAAAATAATAATATCTTTCATATAATTCATTATTTAATTATAACCATTTTTCAAATACATTTTAGGACATCTTTTTAAAAAATACAGTTCTAGTGGATGTCTTCTTTCATTTGTTGTTTATGTTGTGGTTTAGTAGTTTTGTTCCTTGTATTTTTATCATTGATACATGATCCCCATAATTTTAATAATGATATAAATATCAAATATATTCATAATTTTAATGTTTAGATACATTTATAATATAAAAATATAGAAAAATGAATTATACTGCTAATTGGGGAGTTATGTCATTTTTATTCCTTACCACATTTTTAATTTTTTCAATAGATGGAGTGAAGTAAATTTAAATAATAAATAATCATTGAAAAATATTTATTATTTCATAAAATTCATATATATTTATTAAATATATCCTTATTAATATCCGTTTAATATATATGAGAAAAACAAATCACAACGATTAGTGGAAGTGGTAGTCCATGTGTACCCACAATCGAAGTTATCATTATGCAACAGTGGTGTGGGAAACATGTTATAAATGATATAGTTATTCAAAATTAAATTAATTACATAATTATCATATATAAAAACTAAACATATCATAATAACTACTCATAAATGTTATTGATGAGCAATATATTGCATCTTAATGTGGAGAGAGTAAGTCATACGTACGCATGAGCGATATTTTAAAATTCCATTTAATAGAAATCTAGTGATAATTTGTTTTAATAATAGTAACAAAATTTATGAACATTTATGATATTGAATTTATTATAATTTTTTAATATAACATATTTAAAGGAGTTGTGATAATAGTTAAAATGAAACTGATCGGTTAAAGCGATTACCTCTTCTTTTAAATAAGTTCTCTCGATATCCACCTAAAAGCATTATGATTTTTCTTTTTGAAATACTAGATCCTCTAGAATGTGTATAAGGGAGTGTATATTATATAATGGTTGAGTTTTATGGTTATATAATGTTCAACATGGAGTGAAGAAGAGAATGGATGGGTACTATTTTATAATTGAGGTTATGTGAACTATTTGGATTTCATAAAATATTTAATTAATATAAATTAATTTTTATATCAAGTTTCAACCAAATTTAAAATATTATAATATATGATTCTTATGAGTATATATACATTAATTGAATAAATTTTTTAGCATTGTGTATCATATCGTTACCATTATCATTATGTTTTGACCCTTCGTTAACTATATTGAAAAATACCATAATAATAATATTTTTTTACCATTTATGGGTTAACAATGATACTATAAAATTAAAATTCCCATATATGACCAATGTATTATATTTCATATATATAAAATTCATTTATCAAATAATATGAATTTTATGAATTTTATAAAAATTTAAATTAATATTATTTATTATAAAATATCATTAACAAATTTTTTGATAAAATTCATTTCATTTGACTTCAAATACTTCAATAAATAGGAATATTCCAAATATAATTACATTAAACCCCCTAATATGTTATATAGATTAATTAAAATATCATTTCATATTAAGACATTCAAATTATATCAGGTTTCATATTTTTAAATTCTCATTACTTCATTTTTCTGTTAAGTGAATTGATTTTGTATTTGTATTGCACAATAAATTAAAGTAATAATATAGTTAATAATAATTATAAATAAATTTAAATCATGGAAATAATTTCATAAATATTATAATAAACATTTATATTTTTTCATCGATTTCTTTTTCTCCAACATGGATATACAATAGATACGTAAAACTCAGAAACGAACATTTTGAAACATTCTTTACTTTAAATATAATATAGATGATTTTCATGGAAAGGGTTATATTAAAAAACACCATTGCTATACTAATGTGATAATGGAAAATTTTAATTCATAAAATATGAATTTAGGTTAAAAATTATAGGCTTATCATTTAGAGTAATAAATATTAACTCAATTCACCCATTACCGATGTGATATATATTCCATGGTTACTATGAATATTGAAAATTTTTAAAGGGGATTATTAAAAAAATGTTATATTGAATGTAAAATATATGGAATAAATGTTATCAAATTCATCACAATTATTTTTTAGCAATTAATTTTACAAATATATTTTTAAAATGTGATGAAAACCACTTTTATAAATACACAGTTTTAAGCATAAAAAAAATTATTATTATTCCATGCCTAGAAAAATTAAATATAGATATAAAATCATATGATTTGGTATATAATAATAATAAAGTCTTTAAAATTATTCATAAGTAGTGAAAATTTAAATTTATTAACATAAAATCAAATAGAGTTCAAAATTTGTTTTTTTGGAAATTTATTTTTCTTGTATAATTGTTTTTTATTCTAAATCCAATTTTTTTCCTATAAAATAAATTTTATTATAATTATTATTGAGATATATTACATTATGTTAATTTTTATGATAATTTATCTAATTTACATTCTTTAAATAAAAAATAAATCATTTTTCAAGAACAGTTAGTATTTTTCAATATTCATTAGAAAATAAATTTGTTTATAAAATTCACAAAACATCATCCAAATAAAAATCTAATATACAGAATAAAAAAATAAAGGTAAATTCACAAGAAATATAAATTTCATTGAAATTAATCTTAATATTCTATAAAAAAATCAATGAATATCCCTTTTGATGAAAATGAAATTTTGAAGAATAAAATGATTTTACTAAAAATTGAGTTATTATTTACTTATAATTTATCAATAAATTAATAAATATTTCATAAATTATTTAATTATATTCATGAAAAAAAATTAATAGTTATGTTATAACTGTGACAAAAAATAATATTTTTATTAAAAATCATTATTCGATTAAACTCAGTGTTTAATGTAACACAACATTTCAATGAAATTAAATTTAATTGAAAAAAATATTTTCATAAAATCTCAAGGGGTTACATGTTTTATAATGGAAATACAAAATATTTAAGGAAGAGAATTATATTTAATGAGATATATGTTGTAGGAGTTTCCACTACACCATTAAGGTAATCTTATTATTAGTGTCAAGGTCATGTGTTTAATATCAAATAATAGGGTACACCATAGATAAGAACTTGTGTCGTGGAGGTGAAAAAATATATGAAATAGATATTTTTAAAAGGAAATAGGATCTATAAAGTGGGTTATTTATTGAACCATATCTAGTCAGTGTCAATTAATTCAAGGAAATATTTATGTTGTAAGGTTTTTACTTATCCCGTTGTATAGTTATACATATAAATATTAATATTCCTAATATACACATAGATTTCATGTGGCTTTGATCCAAATATAAATATAAAATGTTGACTCTAATTGAGAAAAAGTAATATATTTAATATTTTAATGAAAGATAAGTTTTTTTCATCCACATATAAAAAATTGTGTGATGCACTACTCAAAATTAGATCAATCGAGTGGAACGATATTGCTATTTCATTTCATTTTATCATTCTGTAATTTTTGTTTCACTTTTTAACTCATGAATATTTTTATTTAAATGTTCCATTTTTTCTCTTTCATTCTATATTTTCTCATTATTTCTCCCTTTATCGTTGTTTCCCCAGTGAACTTATACACACCGTAATAGGGGACTGACTTGAGGCATTGCGTTTTCATAGGATCTTTATTTTTCCTTAATTCTATTCCTCTAATTTTGAAATGTTTTATTTCAATATTTGATAAAATAACATTTAGATTTTGGGTTTATAGGTTGTATAAAATTTTATTAATTTCAATGTCATTTATATAATTTAATTTAGAGCTTTTCCCTCCCTTTTGTTAAATTAGATCTCTTTACATGATGATTTTTTTCAATGGATGTAATAAAATATCGAGGAGCCAAGTCATGGTAGATTCCACACTCTTAATTGAGTTGTGTTTCTAACAATTAATATTAAAGAACATAGAGTTTAGTTAACCAATGAATTTTTGTATCCATGATAGACTTCACGTTTATTTAATTAAAGGATATTAATTCATGTATGTTATTTCAGAATTAAATTATCAAGTTGATTTTAAACAACAAGGGTGAATAATGAATAAATTTGAAACTCTAAACCTAGGATCAGGAAACTTATCCCTAACCACATTCTCCTTTTATTGATTGATAATATGGTTTTGGATTTTAATTTTCATTCCCTTTATTTTATATATTTTCATTGATTTCAAAAAATATAAAAACAAAAAAAATTAATTTAGGAGGATTAAGAAGTAGTGATTGAACTATTTTGAAACTCTTCAAGTGAGATGACCATGGTCAACCGTTTTTTTGAACATGGAAAATAAATAGTATATTTTATAATGCCTTATAATTGGTTTTTAGCATCTTGTATGATTATTTTCAAATATGATCCCTTTATTGAGATAGATTAAAACTATGTGGATGCACCTAGATAGTACATATGATGTACCTATCTACTTGGATTTGTGAAATTGGATTTTATTATCCGTCAAGGGGATTTAAATGCGATATATTCATTAAACATATTAGTATATTCTCATATATTAAAGAACATATATGTCATCTATATCAGATTAATATACACAATACCCCATGGTCACTCGATATCTTAGAGATGAAAAATGTATAATGATATATTATAGCAAGTTATGTGGGAGGTGGAAATAGGTATATAGATACATGTGTTTTATAGAGATCAGGTGAGATCCCTTCTATCACGAGTAGCATTTAATCATCTCTTAAGTATACTATTTTATTGAATTTATATATCATTTATATCATATTTATTGTCAATAATATAAATTTCTTTGGGGTTACACATTTTAGATTATGAAATGGGGATTGGATTTTACTCAGGGAGTTAATCAAAAAGTGTTTTAGGTTAAATACAAAAGAGTTTTATGGGTATTAAAAACGATTTTCAGGTGATGTGATACACTATAAGGTTAATCCTAGATTTCCAAATGATTTTTTTGATGAAAAAAGAAGGTGTTTTGGTTACTACCTCACAAAATTATTGAATATGATAGAATGTAAGGGATAGTGTGACAATGGATTTTAGGATTTAGTGTATGTGGGAGATTTATTGGAATATTCCCTATATAGAACATTGAATGTTTTTTAATTGAAACGAACTTGGGGATGGATAGCTATAGATCATATTAATATGTACTATACAAAGATTATGTTTCTAGAAAATGAATCCTTAAGAAATAACATGAAAATAAATTGTAACAAATGTAGGTAATGTTGTAATAACATAACATAAATCTCAAATGAAAATTGTTATCATATGATCATTTCATCCTCATTGGATATCATTGAATGATCATATCATATTATATAAAAAAATGGAGATAAATTCATATGATTCATGAATTTAATGATCCATTAAAACATGAATTACAATGCATGAGTGATTATACATACCTATAAAACATCATTGAAGGCTCTATAATGATCCCTCTACCATGCGATGGATGGGGTGGTCCTCGTAAACACGACTAAGTATATCTTACAATATACTCTCCTGTTATTCTTCATTATCTTATTGAGGTGATAGTATAGAGTGGAACCAAGAATAATATCACTTTTATGAAATGTAATTCAAGTAAAACCTATTGACAACTCTTGGGATGGGATTCCTTTTGGATACAACATTGTGGTTTTCATCAAACCATTTGACGATGGATGAAGCATGATATAATGTATCATCATTGTAAATTACAGACATTTATAAGTTCTCCGCTTCACGATTTCTCATATTTTTTATTTCTATACATTAGTGATCATGGTAAAGAGTTTATAATCATGTAAATTGTTATAGTTAAGAAATAATAATCCCCAAGTAAACCATATAATACCATCATAGAAAAAAATGTATTAATATTCATGAATTAATATATTTTAAATGAGAACTCTTTCATAAAATTATATTAAATTTTAATGTATTCCTTACATAGCCCCCAATATTATGACTATCAAATAAAATTATTATTTATGCGAACTCTTCATGTCCTTAAGCTATTAATTTAATATTATGTGTGTGGTATAGCATAAACTACTTGTGTAGTTTCCATATAACATGACCACTAACAAACTTTTCTCACCCCATTGCAGGTTTTTTATTACACTTTCATGTACTATATATATCGATGTTCACCCAAATGTTCCATCTATATTACAACCCCTTGTTGGTAGTCAACCTAATGTCAAGTGAGATATCATGAAACTAATTGTTTTAATCATAGAATTTATAAATTGTTTATAAATAATAAGCTATTACATATAAATTATAAATAAAAGTAAAATTTATATTTTATAAATTTAAAATTTTCATAACTAAATTATTTATAAAGTATTTATAATTAATTAATTAATTATATGGGTTTAATAAAATTTTTAATAATATTACCAAATATTTAGAATTATTATTAAATAAAATTATTGATATTTTATTTAGTATATGTAATTATATTATAAATTTTTTATACAAAAATTATTAGTTTAATTTTAAAAGTGTTTATAAATTTAAAAAAAATACGGCGTAATATAAAATGTGTTAATAGTTTTGAAAATATTGAAGTGTTCATAATGATTTATTAAAAATATAAAATTTAAGGGGCCTTATTTGTGGTATTGTTTAAAACTCCTTAAAATGTTTTAAATATTCATTTGATAATTATTGTAAATAATTTTCATGTATCTAATTTATGATTGATTAAAAAATTTACCTCATATACATTACAATATAAAATTTGATTTTATTTCACTAAATTATCATAAATATTTCCATGAAATTATATATATTAAATAATATTAATATTTCATTTTATGAATTGAATATAATATTTTTAATTCTTTATAATTGAATGACCATAATGAATAATTATTAATAATAAAATATTTATATTTATAATTGTTTAGTAATTGTTTATAAATGGTTGATTCATGTTTAAATATTATAAATTTTAATTTATCATAAAGGGTTATTCCACTCTTTATTCATAATTATAAAGTTCTTATATTATAAATATTCTTATTCTTTAGTTTATGACATTGAACAAATTATTAAGATATTTTTAGGCATTTCATTACATGTTAATAATAAAAATGAAATATATAGTTTCCATCAACCTTGACATAAATATGTAATTTTGTAAATTTTATTGAGATTATATGTTGATCATATTTATTTAAAATTATATTATAAATCTTATTATGAATTGAAATATATCTTTAGTAAATTATACATATTGAGATATATATGGGGTTGGATTACACATTATCCTCGAGACCAAGGCAATTTTATAGAAATTTGAGGGGTGGTATATCTTTCTCTCTATGACTACTCATGTGAATATTGACAATATCATATAATTATAAAACATTAAATGTATGGTTAATGTAAATTATTCATAGAATCAATTTAGATATGTGTGAATATTTTTGGCTTAAATATTTGAATGAATATTTCAAAAACATATTTCATGTAAATTTTTAAACATTAATATTGATTGAAAATATTTAATTTTAAGAGATAATATTATTGTAAATAAAAATCATTATAAGAATTTATTCATAAGTGAATAATATGAGATAAGGTCATGAGATGAAACACCCTTCAAATATTATGTGTCTCATTCGTTCCAAGGAAGATGTTTTCAATACCTCAACCATCCAATTATGTTTGTCACACCAAAGCATGGTCCCGATAGATTATAGTGTGTATAGAAAACAAATTTATATGTGATACTATACAATAATTGTGTAGTTCATTCCAGATATAGTGGCCCATAGATTTCTCAAGTTATAATGTTTGTCACAATTTTATTCTGAGTACACTTTGCTTGGAAAAATAATTGTTATGATATTGGTGCAATAAATTCACCTTTATCTATATGATGGATTATGTAAGTAGTATACTAATATAACACCAAAATATTATAAATGATTTTTCTTGGATGATTCCCGACCCAAATATGCTATATAGTGATGGAAATGAATATTTGGACTCATTTCATAGTGAAATGTTTATATTTAACTACTAATAGATATGTTTTATTTACAGTCATAATCTTTTTACTAGGATTGCAGTTAATAATATTAATTATTAATGGTAATAAAACATTATACTAGTCTAATAAAATATTATATATCATATAATAATATTTATAGTAAAAAAAACTAAATATTGATCCTTAATAAAGAGTATCTTAATGTTTGTGACCCCTAAAGATGGAAAAATAGAAATTGTAAGTAATTATTGAGAAATTATATGTCGTATAGAAACACATTGTCAAGTAACCAACTATTAACTTTGTTTAACAGGTAAATCTAGATAATTTTGATAAGCATGGAATGATTAAGTTATCTTCTCAAGGCCATTACACGATTAATTTACTAATGAATTATAATATCATCTACTTCATATGATTTCTTTTATTAATGATAGTTGATTTAATTAAGAAATATAATGAGTTGGATAATATATTTATTTAATTAAGGATATATTTTTTTATAAAATTCATCCTTGTGTCATTTATGGAAGGTTGTAAAAAATAATAAATTCAAATGAGATTCACCAAGAATTATCTAGTGTTAACATTTTAACTATGATTATTTTTGAATATGATCATATATTGTGTATATTCTATAAGTGGGAAAGAAAAAATTTGAGGAAAACTCTGTTAATCCAAAAATGATTCTTCATGTAGTTAGTCAAGGTCCTTGAACATGTTGGTGTTATTAATATTGAGGAATTATTATGTCATGTGAATAATTTGTTCAAGATAATTGAAAGAAGCTTTTATAAATTACATAGATTTTAAATTTTAGCTATAAAGGATATAGAAATTCGTTTTGGACTATGAATTATATATAATAACAAATGTAAAAATTATAGGTTTCATAAATATACAAGAGTTCAAAATAAAATGGGTAAATTTATACGGATTATATTTTACATTAAAGTCATAAAAATCTTTATCATACATCATTTATTTGAATGGAAATAACACTAATATGAATTTAAACATATTTTTTTACCGTTATCTTTTATGATAATAATAATTATCAGTTAATAATGATTTTGTTCACATAGAATCAGATAATTGATTAAAAAAATATTTTTTTTATGATTTATCATATTTTAGAATATTTCTTAATAAAATGAAAGGATAAAAATGTTTTATTTGGTACATATAAGTTATATATTTTATTAAGATATGTCGGATGATGTTCAGGCATTACACAATGGTCCATTTTATATATCATTCGATCATACATGGGCCTAATTAATAGTCATATGAGTATTCTTCATACCTGGATGAAGGGTAATAAAGCGGCACACTTTATCACTTCTAAGGTGGATCAGCATAGTCAGATTACCTGTTTTCCAACATGAATGACTTTCCTCGAGAGGTCATCAACCTTGTGAGAGAGGATTCTCTCGACCTCTATTACTTCATACCACCTTAATCTGTCCTTTGTAGTCCCTTTTTGTTTTTCCTTCATGTGTTTTTTGCGCTTTTGGACTCCTAGGATAATTAAATAAATTTGATGATGATGGGATAAGGTTCTTTCCTCATATCAATGTAATTATTTGTATTGTTTTCATTTTAGAGGAAAATGATCAGCACACATAGAATACCATACGGGACATGGAAAATGTTTTATTTCTTTATATATTCATACTAAATGAAAATATGACTTATTTACTATACAATTGTTTTTTCATAGATTTTTATTTTTGGAATAATATACTATATAAGATGATTATTCGGGTATTCTCAACAAAGAGATATTCTAATTTAAATAATAAGGAATCACTCTATTATAATGTTAATGAAATTTCCACATAATATCATAAATAATTTATAATGTGTTATAATAATGAAAAAAATATAGTTACATTTTGTTACCATAAGAGAGTGAATATCACTATTAAAAAATAGTTATACTCGTAAAAAATATCACATAATCAAAAATAAATAAAGGATGTGTCGATGAATATTAATTTAAATTTTTATTAGTTTGTAATGAATATTGATATAATATGTTTTTAACTGATTTTTATTATCCTCAATAACATCATTTTTTTTAAAATAATTTTACATTATGTAGATATTATGTCCATATTTTAATTTGATTAAATTATTAATTTTATAAGGATTTTGGAAGAATTTTTTTCAAAAATAGTAATTATATTTTTATGATAATGTAATTTACAATGTATTATGGTTTTAAATTGAATTGTTAATAACTATTTTGAATGTATACATGAATCATAATTCAGGATTCTTACCCCATATTTGGAACCTTAGGTTATAGTTCGAAATTACTTTCTTGAGCCTCACGTATTTATGCAACCTCATGTTCAACATAATAAAATTTAATATATATAACTAACATAATTAGACTACCACTTATGACAAAAAACTTCTTAATATCTAGATGTTAGTATTAAAATCAATGTTCAAGATCTCTATTTTTTAAATCAACCTCACACTTGAAACCATAATAAAGAATCATCCTCACCTAGAAAAATACTCATGTTGATCCATTAATCTATGGGTTTAATTTTTTCCAAGGTTTTTTTCTATGATTAAACTATACTAAGAACCTTTTTAGATAATCAACAAATATTTACTTATCTTTTTGTATTTTGATGGGTTGTTTAGAATTTTTCCTTGAATGTATAATTATAACTGAAAAAACCATGGATTTTGAAAATTTTGATTTATCTAAAACACTTTTTGGATATGTGTGACATGAATTAATTTATAATGACTATTTATTTGAAATGAATAATTCTAGAAAAAATGTTGATGTAGGAATCTTATAATATAATGTTTAACAGTATGAATATTTATCTGTGAATCATGTAGAATAATTTTTTAAATTTTAAAAATATTTCATATTTAGTTCTATGAATGTATATGGTATATATTCTGTAATTTATTTTATTTATCCATTACTAAAATTTGGAGAAATATATGTTATGATAGAATCTTCTTATATTTTAACCACCTAGAAGCTAGTAGCCATGATCTAATGGTTATTTTATTACAATGTCCAACATATAAGAGTTCTCACACCCATGGATCGATCAATTTTGTTGTATTTACGATATATATTCATACATGGTTCCATTATTACATTGGTAAATAAAAAAAATCATAATGAAGGAAAATAATATGCTTCCTTGAAAATTATTCAAATATTTCATCTTCATACCGTGGGGAATGAAAAAATATAAAAGGGTGAGCTCCAATAAATTGTATGGGGTAAAAGAATCCATAATAAGTCAGGCATAATAAATAAGGTAAAATCAATATATTAGGGAAAATAACTGAAAAACAATTTTGTTCAACAAACTGTGAACAAAATGGATCCATTTATTTTGTCATAGTGAAAATCTCAAGGAAATTAATAATGGAATACTAAATGATTAAAATTCATAATTATTGGCTGTCATGTATATGAAACATCAACCACTATCATTAAGACCCTTCGAAAGATGGTTTATGTTTGTTTCTAGAAACCCATCTAGTTCTTCTTGAAAACCAATTTGAAGGGTTTTTTGAAATCTTTTTTGTATCATGAGAGTAGTTGATATGTCGAGGGGCTATCTATAACTAAGCCCCTCCATGAATTCATGTCGAAAGAATTATTCATACATATATCGAATTTTTGAAAAATATTCCACATCATAATATCAATATTGAGTAGTGGATACTTACTTATCAATATTTCCCATGATAAAATTACATTCAAAGTAAACACCATTTATAAATATGGTATACATCATTGAAAATAATCCCATCAATGACACAAGAAATATAATTATTTAATATTAATATAACATCAAATGAAATTTTATCTCAACGGGGTATTAGATACACAACATAAAAAATTATTAGGATAACAGTACAAAGTAATCCTCAATGAAATGGAAATTAAGACAATGTCCCTTACCTTATGCATAAAGGCATTTTTCACATGTACATAATATATTTGATAATCAAATTAGATTCAGTAATTAATTTATTCAAATCCACTTCAAAATATATTGTATTTTTTATAATTTTATAATGTTCAATAATTTCCACACTGATGAATTAAAATATTTAATTTTGTTATTCTGGGAGAATTTGTTTTAGGGTTTTATGGTCACTTCCATTTCATACAGTTATGAGAATTCTTTTAAAATTGAACAAAAACTCCCAAAGTTAAATTTTTTATTTTTAATAAACATAAAGAAGGTTTAAATTGCCTTGTATATAATTTGGATATATTATATGATGATGATTCAATAGATAAAACATTAAAGACATTTTTATTTTTATTTTGGTGGTTTAAATGTCCATCATATTCAAATATTGTTTTATTTAGTATTTAGCATATATACCGGTTCCATAAAATTAAATAAGTTGTAATAAAAATATAATAATCCATTTTAACAATAGAAATTATCACAACCCTGGTCTTTATTACACACTTAAACATTACTTGTTACATAAAATTTCACTTAAGAAAACTCCAAGGATAGAGAGGCCTACTGTTTTGGGAAAATAGGAAAATTACATGAAAACATTAGACATAAAATACAACATCATTATTTAAAATTTCTTTTACATGACAATATAATTCCATCATACTTAGTATTGGATGGGATAACTTGAGGACACACATAAGGGAAATATTAGCTATAAATCCCTATAAGTTAGTAAAAAAGGCATAACATGAAGAACAAAGTACATGTTTGAAAATAGGAATATCAATGGAGAATAAGAGAAACATGAACATAAAGTCATGATATATCATTATTATCATAACATGGAAATATGGATACAGCATACAACATGATATTTTCATGAGCCAAGGATCATGGTACAAGGATTAACATGATTAAACCCTCATTACACATGAATTATAATGAGTAAACCCTCATTGCAAATGAATTAGCGTGCTTAAACCCATATTTCACATGGTGTATCATGATAGTAAACATTACCCAATTCATTGGAGTGCTATTATAATGCATCTTTTATAAACATTTCATTTCATGCATAAGTGTGCCACATGAATCATATAGCATGGAATCATTAAACATAATAATTTATTCCATGATAATGGAATGTAGAATAAATAAATTTAAATTTACTTCAATATGTATATGTGAATAAAAGTGAATACCCTTGATTGGGAAATGAGTATGGTATTCACTACATAATGATGTTGGATTGGAACATCGTTGTGCAATTTCGGCAGCATAACAACATGACATAAAAATTTATAAGAAAATATTATGAGAGAAAAAGGGGTATCTCATAATATGTACATGAAATGGATATAAATGGGGTTATATAGATACATGTACCAACACATGAAATTTCGAAATAGAATGTGTAACATAATAAATAAACATGAAGAAATAGGATAAATAGACTAACTCTTTCAAAATTTCGGCATCGTAATGGGTTTACTTAGGAGGGATTAATGAAACAGAAAGAGGTCTCCCATAATTCTGAAA
Organism: Viscum album; assembly: GCA_963277665.1. Taxonomy (NCBI): domain Eukaryota; kingdom Viridiplantae; phylum Streptophyta; class Magnoliopsida; order Santalales; family Viscaceae; genus Viscum; species Viscum album. The sequence continues at coordinate 1,223,886,721 of OY728162.1, forward strand.
TTAAGAAGATAGTATGGGGATGTGCGACATAAAATCTATCATTTATAATTTAAAATAAATGGGTATTACATCAAAAAGAAACATGGAAAAAAAATTAGAAATGAAGGAATCCCTTACCAGAGCATGTGACTTCATGATTATGAGGAGGGGCTTCTTAAGAGCTTGGGAACATTGGAAGTATTCTAGATAAAATCCAAAAAATTTATATCTCCCTTAAAAGATCCGATAAATGGGATTTATATGGAATGATCCTACTAGTCTAGGTCATCACTTCTTTTTCCTATGTCAAAAGGATTTATTAAAACCCTATATACATAATAGTCACATGATCACTATTCAACAACTATATTATCAATGGTAATGATACATAATGGTTATTTAAACCCAATAAATATTGTGTATGTGTTTTCTATATACATAAGTCATTAAATAAATGGAATTTTACTCCTGGTTGTTTGGGTCATTATAACATTCCCCCTTTAGAAATTTCTCTCCTGAAATTGTTTTTCCCACACTAAAACAGATATGGTTACCTCTGCCTCCTCACTTCCTCTGGTTCCCACATTTCTTTATAAAAAGTGTGGTTTCTCAACAACACTTTGACAAGGAGAAATGTATTATTTCATAGAACATTGTCTTTATGATCTAAGATCTTCACTGGGTTCTCATCATTGGAGAGTTCATTCTCCAATGGAAACACCTATGTATCGATTACATGTGGCGAGTAAGGTATTTACTTACTCCAGAGTGATACATGGAATACATCATGTACTATAGAAAGCTTTAGTGTGAGAGCTAGATGATAGGACACTACTCCAATGTGATAAAGGATCTCAAATGGGCCGATGTACATTGGATGAAGCTTTCCCTTCGTCCCAAATATGATAACACTCGTCCAAATTGACATGCAGAGGAAAACCATGTCTCCAGCATCAAACTCTATGTCACATCAACGATCACTAGCATATCTCTATTAATGACTCTCAGAAGATTTAATGTGTTGTTTGATGGTATTAACTTTCCCCACAATCTATTTGATTATTTATGGACCAAGAATTTTTCACTCCCAAACTACATCCCAACATTAAATCATTCTTTACCTCTTCCAATAAAAGGGATTCATAAGGACAATTTGAGTGCTTGAGTGGAAACATTTATGGTATGAGAACTGAACTAGAGGATGATGCTGACTCCAACCTCCTTTGTAGTTTGTTGAGGATGATCTCAACATGTCCCCAAGTGTTTTGATAATCTAATCCGATTGGTCATCGGTTTGAGGATGATAATTATTACTAATGTTCATCTCAGTATTCAGATCCTGTTGGAGACAATTCCAAAACATAGAGGTGAATCATGGATCTTGATCGGATACAATCGATAGTGGTACTCCATGCATCCTTACCCCTTCTATGATTTATATATATTTTTTAATTGATCTAATGATAAATCTTTCTATATTGAAATGATGTGTGTATTACTTGTAAGAAGATCCACAACAATCCAGATAGTATTCTTTCCTTTGGATGTATTTGGAAATCTGGTAACAATATCCATGGTGATGTTCTCCCATTTCCATGTTGGTATGGGAAATAATTGCATCATCCCCTTAAACTTCTTCCTCTCATCCTTCACTTTATTTCACATCAAAAACTTTGATGTATACACAGAAATATCCTTCTTCATGTTATCCCACCAATAACGCTCTTAGAGATCTCTATACACTATTCTGTTTCCTAAGTGAATCGTGAAATTTAAACTATGTGTGTCATCCAAAAGATAATTCTTTAACTCTAAATTTAATTGAATGCATAGTCTTGACCAAAATATCACAATTCCTTCTTCATTAACATTGAAATCCAAGGATTTCTCTTTTCTGATGGTTTCTACTTTCTTCTGAATTCCCACATCATCCTTTTGGGAACCCTTCAACCATTCCAAACGTGATAGGTGAGCAATTATTTGTGAAAATATTGATGGTGTTCCTATTTATATGATTCTCATTTCTGTATTCATCAAATATAAAAAGATTGGATCATTTTCAATTGTCATCATTATAAGAGTTTTTAGGTATTTTATACTTAGAGCATCTTCTAGTTTATTCCCCGGATGTTAGTTAATCGGGTAGTCATAGTATTTGATCATATATAAAAATCTACATTAGCGTGTGGTCAACTATTTCTATGTTAATATATATTTCAGGATTTTTTTATCCATATAAATTTTACACTTCTACCCAAAGAGATAATGGAAAAAAGTTTTTAAAGAAACGATTACTGTCACCCACTCCATATCATCTGTTTGATAGTTTTTCTCACAAAATTCCAATTTCCTTAATGAATAGGCATTGACATTGTCATTTTGCATCAACACACATCCCAAGCACGTCTTTGAAAAAACACTGATTACCCAAAAAAGTTCTCCACTTATGGGTAGTGTGAGCACAAGAGTAGTGATCATATTCTTTTCAACTCCTTGAAGCTATCTTCACATTCATCACTCCAATAAAACATGAGTCCCTTATTAGTTATCATGGTAAGAGGGTATGAAAATAATGATAAATTTCTCAAAAATCGGAGATAATATCTAGCTATCCCAAGGAGGCTATGAATATATATTATATATTTTGAGCTAATTCATCCCTTAAATGCATTTTACATGGAAGGATCCATAGATATCTCATTGATTGTGATGATATTACCTAAGAATGAGAATTCCTTTAACCATAACTCACACATTATATACCTTGCAAAGAAATTATCCTTTCACAAGGTTTATAGTATAGTGATTAGATGCTCCTCATGATCATGCTTGTTTTTGGAGAATATTATAATATTGTCTATAAAGACTACAAAAAATTTTACATGGTAATATCTAAAGACTGTATTCATCAATTCCATGATGATTTCTATAGAATTATTGAGTCTTAAAGTAATTACTATGAATTTTTAGTTCCTGTACTCTGTATGGAAAGTAGTATTGGTTATATCCTCTTTCTTCACCCTTACATGATAATATCCCAACCATAGATCCACCATGGAGTAGTATTGTGCTCCACATATCTGATTGAACAAGTAATAAATTCTTGGAAAATGATACTTGTTCTTTATCATGATTTTGATAATCTCAAATAATCAATGAAAAGGCACATTGACCCATCCTTATTCTTGTCGAAGTGGAATGGTTCATCCCATGGTGAAGCACTTTGGCATATAAACCATTTATCTAGATTCTCTTGTAGTTGTTTCTTAAGCTCGTCAATTTACACAACATCCATTTTATATAGTTTCTTGGATACTTGTAATTCCTCCAGTATAAGAACAATTAAGAATTCAAAAACTCTTCTTGGAGGGGTACAAAGAAATTCATTGAGAAACACATCAGTGAATTCCCTAAAAATATGCATGCCTTCTAGTATTGTTTCCCCCTTAGACTCAATCATCTGAGAAATATATGTCTGCTCGTAGAGATGTAATATCAATACTTGAGATAATGGTGATAATGAAGATTCATCCTTCTCTAATAAATTGTATAGAATCGAGGGTTGATTCTCCTCATGGCCAGTGATTTCCCTCCCACAACAATTTATGTTGGAACTATATAGGGAAAGACAATAAATGAAATGAATTGCCTAAAATTCCACCAGAGGGAGTATAAAGAGGTTATCTAGGAAGTTCAATAAAACAATTGTGATAGGGGAGGAGTTATATTCATGGTATCCAATAATGGTCCCATTTTCTATTCTCATTGACATCTCTACTTCCATGATTTGTGAAGGTATTGGAATTTTTCTACAAAACATTCAGGATATAAAAGAAGGCATAGAACCATGATAAAAAAAATGTTCTATATTCTTGAGTAAATAACTAGTGTTCTAATCCCCAATTCGTTTTCGAGATTCTCTTTGATAGTAGTGATGGAAAAAGCTCTCCCTTTCCGCATTGGAGGTTGATGGTAGCCTTGGAAAACCATTGGCTTAGGGAACTGGTTTGAAATGTGTATGTGTTCTTTGCAGTTATAGCAATGAACAATAGGTTGAGGGTTTAATAGAGTGTTCCTCTCCTCTATTTTAGAAATGGGTTATTCTTTTCATCAATTAATGTTTTGGTGACCTTATATTCCACACCTAAAGAATTTCCTCATCATCTTCAGGGAATTTATGTGGTTTTTCTTTCTCCACATTTGGAAAGTGGGGTGCTGTAATTTCTTAACACCATTGGATTTATCCATCGAACTACCAGAATTATTGTTCACATTCTGCTTCTTAATCCCATGATACCCCTAAGACTCATTGATCACCATTTTGACATTGAGGGTACATCATAAAATTTGGTCATACCTATCAATGTCACGGATCACTAGGGATTTCTGTAGTGTAGGGTTTAGCCCACCCAAGAAGTGATCAACCATGAATTTAGGGGTAAAAAAAATCCAGAGGTGTATCGTGCAAGCCCTGTGATGTTTTCCTCATATGATCTAATGGATTTTTCATATTTTGTTCTTAAGGGAAAGGAATTCCAATTCTATAATTATTGGGAGGGTGTTTGGAAAATATTTATCAAAAACACTTTCTAGAGATCCTTCTATTATAACTCCTTGATCTATACCTTAGGATTTTTATTTTTGATAAGAGTCTACCACTAATCAGCTTCACCCTCCATTCTATAAGCATCTATAATAACCTTATATCCTTCAAAACATTGATTGATGTATAAGATATTCTAAATGGAGTTGATCCATTGTTTGGTGATTGTCAGATCAGATGATCCATTGAATATAGAAGCCTAGTTTTTCATGAAGCTCTCAATTACAGCTTGTTCATTATTAGGGGGGTTTGAACATTCCTCATGACTCATGTTTCTATTCAAAACATGAGTTAACTGATAGAGTTCCATGACAATAATTGTGATTCTAGCCCCCATCAGATTGAGCATCTCATTAGAATAGTCATCACATAGATCTTCACCTTAGTTGTTAGCCCAAGTTCTCCTATTACCATCCATTTATTAGAATAAAAGGAGTGTAATGGGTAATAGATTATGGGGAATAAAATGAAAAAGGGATAAATTATAAATTAATTTTATATCCTTAACTTAAGAATTTATAGGTTTCAATCTATGTTATCCATGATCTACATCCCAACATATATTCTTAGGGGATTTATTTTTATTACCTTAATAATGGATAATACTAAGATAATGTATTTTCCAAATCATATCCACATGGTGTGTTGAACCAAGAGTGTGGTGAGGCCCATTGTTGTGCACCAGTTCCCATTAAATTCTAGATCAAAGTGGTGTTTTCAGGTTTTACCACTAGATAAATCTATGCCAGAGCCACCTCTAATAGTTTGTATCTAGACATGGATGTATTTTCTTGATAAACCATTTACTCTATACTCAACAAAATTTAGGTATTATTTTATTATACATAGTCTTATCCTTTAGTCATTTACTAGGATTTTCTAATCATATTCCCAACAATAATTAATCCTATCATTTAATACCAACTCTAACAATGATGGACTTTATTACACACTTAAACATGATTTATTACATACACATGCACTTAACAAAACTATGAGGATAGATAGGTCTAGTTTCATAGGAAATTAGGAAAATTACATAAAAAAATAAGACATAAAATAAAATATATTTATTGAAAATGTCTTTTACATGACCACAACATTCCATTGTAATATGGATTTCATGGGATAACCAGAGGATATAAATAATAAAAGGACGATCTATAAATCCTAGTAACAGAGTAAAAAAGGAATAACATGAAGAATAAAATACATGTTAAGAAATATGAATATCAATTTAGCACAAGAGAAACATTAACATAAAGGCAGGATATAAGCTGATTGTCATAACATGGAAATGTGGAAACAATATAAAACAACATATTACAATGAACCTAGGCTCATTGCATAATGATTAGCATGAGTAAACCATCACTGCACATGAATTAGCATGAAAAACACTCATTTCACACAAATTAGCATGATTAATCCCTCATTGCACATTTCAAATCAAGGCACTAAACATTTCCAAATGCATTAGAGCACTATCAGGGCACACCCTTTCTAAACATTTTATTCCATGAATAAGTGTGCCATAAGGATTATATAACATGGAATCATTCAAATTTATATTTTTTCCTCGATAAAGGAATGTGGAATACATACATTTACATAACCTTACATATTTATATGTTAATAAATGGGAATGAATTTTATTGAGAAATGGGTATGGTATTCACTACAAAATGATTTTGTCTTGCAACATCGTGATACAATTTCGGCAGCATAACGACGTGACATAAAAATTCAAAAAAAGGTTGATGGGAGATAAAGGGGTATCTCATCATATATTCATGAAATGGACAATAATTTGGTCCAAAACATATATTTCCCAACACATGTAATTTTTAAATAGAATGTGTAACATAATTAATAAAATTAAAGAAATAGGATAAATAAAATAACTCTTACCAAATTTCAGCATGGTAATAGGTTTACATGGGATGGATTGATGAGAGAGAAAAATGCCTCTAATCATTAAAACCTTAAGATGGAATTATGGGAGAGTTGTGAAATCATACCCCAACATTTTTAATTGGAAATAAATGGATATAACAACAAAAAGAAACATGAATAAAAATGTGAAAGGCAGGAATCTCTTACAAGAGTGTGTGACTTCTAGAGCTTGAGAAGAGGATTCATGAGAGCTTGGGGGACCTAGAGAGGATTCTAGAGGGAGGAGGGAAATTTAGGGACGTGATACATGGATTTTTAGTTAAGAGAAGGGGAAGCATGGGTGGGTTTATATAGGAAAAGAGAGGGGAATTCTTTAATATTTCACAAACATATGTTTTGGATCCTATATAATTAAATATTAAAAACCAAAATCCTTCAATTGGTTTTTTCGCATAGTTTTTTCCAAAGTGGATTGGAAAAAAATTATAAGCCCAATGGATGAAAATATTATAATATAATACTTTCTTATATAGAATTGATTCACACTTTAAAAGAAATCATTTTAAAATGTTAATATATTTTATAAGTCTTGTAGGGTCCACTAAGGCGTTATAGAATTTTTAAAAAATAAAATCACATTATTTTAAATATAAGACATATATAGTACCAATATACCTTTTATAGTATTTTATTACATCAATATTGTGTCATTATGATGTCATAAAACACATTTTATATTTACAAGGTATTTAATTTTTACACCAAAATTCAACTGTCACAAAAAATTATGAAAAATTCACCATTGTGTAATTCTGACATACTAATTCCAAAAATAATATTCATTTTATCTAAATAGTTTTTTAAATATGTTAATTTTCACTTTTAAAATAAAAACCAGTATTTATTAAAAAATCACGGGTTTTGAAAAAAACAGTTTTCAAACCATATTAAATATTACAACTATATTCAAAAAAATTATATAATAATTTATATTTAATAAAAAGTAATTTATTAATAATAATTTATTAAAATATTATTTAATTAAAAAATCCAATAATTCATCAAAATAGATTTCATAATTGAATTTATATATTGACTAAAAGCACTCTTTCTTATTTAAAACCCATTTACAAAATAACAATAGGAAAATTAAGGAATAATATTTATTCTATAAAAAAATAATGCACATAATCATAATTCTCGGGTCTTGTTATATATCCCTTTATTACAATAACATATACCCTAAGAGTATGGTGTGCGATGGTGGGGATTTCTTGGGGTTCTTTGGTGAACATGGTCTAGGTCGTGATCTCGAGGAGCTTGAACTTCTCCCATAAACAGTTTTACTCAAGCTTAAGTTGTTGGATCTCAGCTTGGTCTTGGTCTTGGTCTTGGTGAAATCCTAGAAATAATATCTCTTTCGAATGATATAATAAATGGGTTATAATGGGAACGATCCTACCGGTTGAGGAAATCACTTCTTTTTTCCATGTCAAGTGGATTTGTTAAAACCCAATATATAAACTAGCCATGTTATAGATTTTAAAAGAATATATTATCAAATGTAGTGACACTTAATGGTTATGTAAACCCAATAAAAAGTGCATGCGTTGTCCATATCCATAAGAAATTAAAAGAAAGGAAATTTTATTCATTAATTTTAGATCCATTACAAAAACGATTTCATTACCAAACATGAAGAAATTAATGATAAACCAAAATTTATCATCTACAAAGGCAGTGATTCAACACCTCATAGATGATGTTTTCATTTATATAATTAAAAGTAGAGTAGAATATATTTGATGGTAGCTATTCTATTATAATAATAAAATTAAATTATATGTATATGTAATTGTAGTTATAATTACTCTTCATATAAGGGTAGGTTATTAGAGAATAAGAAACGAAAATATAATAAATTGAAAGAGATGGAATGAGGGTTTTGACACTTGAATTTATTCTCTATGAGAACCTCTAAAAGGTACATGGGTTTGGTCTTTTGATGAGACCAGAAGCTCTTGGGCATGTGTAAGTGGTTTGGGAGAGGAATTTGGAATAATATTATCAAGATCCATGGCTTATAAGTTTTGATATGAAGGATTGGTGTAGGGTGGAATTTATAGTGGAGGTGTGGGCTGTTTTTTGGTTATTTTATTCATTAGTTTATAATTTTTCTCAATACTATCAATAGTTAGGATTCATTTGACTATATATAGTAAATATATAACGTGAATTCAAACTAATGGGTTATTAACTCATCCATACATCCTACATGATTCATTAATTAATTTATTTAATTATAATATCAAATTCTATAATTTATCATAAATCACTATTCACAAAAAAAATCATGTAATTTAGAAAAATCCAAAAAATTCACCATAACTATTTTTTGATTTGTTGATTACAAAATCGGTATATATTTTATGAAATTAATTTTATAAGGATTAGAAAATTAATTTAAAATTACAATTTTTATTTATTCTAATAATATGGATTTTAATATTTTAACCAGTTTTATGGAACTTTGAAAAATTAATTATGTTCTCATAATATTATCTTACAATTATAATAAAAAATATTAATTTAGGAATATATTTTAAGAAAATATATTTTATATTAAATTATTATTTTAATTATAATTTTATAAATAATCAATTAAATTTCACAAAAACATCAACACTTAATTTATCATTTTTAGATCATTTATTAACTTATTCCATGATATAAATTTATATTATTGTCAATTATGACACACCTAAATTTTATTTATACATTAAAACACAAGGTTTTTATTCTTATTTTATTTTTATAATTGATAATGACATTATAATTCATAATGGTCACATTATAATTTCAACAACCATGTTAATATTTAATAGTATATAATTGTTTGATTATCCTTAGTGTTGTGTGTAACGTAAGATATAAAATGGATTGAATTTATTTATTAAGATATATAACCTAAAATCATTTTGTGTGATATTCGTCCATCATTTGGATATTTTATCATAAATTTTTTTCATGAAAATTAACTTCTAGAGCAATAAGTGTGGTTCTTTATTATAACATCCCCAAGATAGCATGTTTCATCTTTAATTATTCGGGTTCTCTAAATAACATTTACCCTACGAGTCATATGATTTTTCAATACTTGTTCTCTAGTGTCAGAAATCTCGATAGGCTCTTTGTAGTTGGAAAAATCATGTTCCAATTATATTTCATCATTGGATAGTTTATGTGTTAGGTATGTCATGTTAGTTTTTTGACAATTATATGTTGAACACATCATAAACATTGGAGAGACTTGGTGGTATTGATAATCAATAAGATACACCTCTAATTCCATCAATAATTTTAAAGAGACTGAGGTACCTAGGGCTGATTTTCCCTCTATTAAGAAAATCTTATGATACCCTTCGGTATATTTAAATTTTGAAATACATGATCTCACACTAGATATTCTAAACCCTTTATTTCATTGTCATCATAACTCTTTTTACGACATTATTCTACTTTAAAAAGAGCATGAATAGTCATTACCATTTTTATTGTCTATTCAGTAAATTTTGGTCCAGTAAGATTGCTCTCACCAACATCTTCCCAACCAGTTAAAATATGACATCACTTCCATATAATTCTTCATATGTCTCCATTAAATAATTTAATGGAAACTATTATTTATATAAAACATTACCAAAAGTAAATACGGATCCCACATACATTCAAAGTCATGTGAGCATGATTTCATCATGTCTTCCAATTCTTGAATAGTCCTTTCATATTTTTGGTTGGTTTGAGGGTGATAAGAAGTACTCAAATAAATTATAGTATACAAAAATGTTTGAAGACTCTTTAAAAATTTTGATGTAAAATGAGAAGCTTGATGTGACAACATTTATAAAGTTTCACAATAATGTCTTATATCATTGTTAATATTAAGTCTTCCTAGGTGTTCATGAGGTATATCTTCACTTATTAAAATATTTTGTTTTCAATTTTGTAATGGGGTCTATAATAACCCATATCATATCATTATTTTTTGAGGTCATTGGTAATGCAGTGACTCAACCCTTAGAAATTTCATCACACTTTCACATGAGAATAGATAGAGGTTGCTTGACTCCTATAAGGTGTTCTCTCTCAGTATTAACATTTTGAAATTGTAGACATATTTACATGTATTATTCAATTTTTGTATGCATATTATCTAACCAAAAAATTTCTCCACATATATATACATCATGGTAGTACTAAGGTTGATAGGAAAAATTGAGATGTGAGCATCATCTAATATTTCCCTTTTTAGATCGAGTACTGATGAACCACAAAAACGCTTTCCAAATCTCACAATGGAATCCTAATACCTGAAGCCTTATAGTATTCAATATTTAATGGATTTAATTTTATTTTGAAAATTCTCATCATTATATTGATAATACTTTACCTCTTCTAATAAATATTGTTTCTTAATCATTTTAAAATATTCTAATGATTCACCTTTCATATCAATTCCAAGAACCGTAATTACTAAATCGATGAACATATGATCTTTATAAATCCCAATTCAGGTTAGATGTTCGTGATATTTATCAACTAATGCATTAGCTACATTATTTTCTTTTCTTGGATCGTTGTGTATTGAGAAATCATAATGTTTGAGTAATTTAATCCATCATCCATTCCTCGTGTTAAGTTCTCTCAATGTAAAGATGTATTTTAAACAATTTTGATCCATAAAAATCCCACATATTTCACCATATAGATATTTTATCCATATATTAAGGGAAATGATTATAAATTCTAACTCAAGATCATATGTTTGATGATTTGGTTCATGAATTTTCAACTTCCTTCAAGGGTATGCAATAACAGTATCATTTTTCATAATGACATAACTAGATCATTTCTTCGATGCATAAATGAATATCACAAATGCAACATTTCTTGATAGAAGAATCAAATAGTATCATTTACTAATCTCTTCATTAATTACTGAAAACTTACTTCACATTCTTTTATCCATACGATCGTAAACCCTTTATGTGTGATCTTTGAAAACGGGTTATCCAATTGTGAAAAATCCTAAATGAGACACCGATAGTAACATGCTAAACTAATGAACCTATGTACCTTAGTTGTGTTCATTGTAGTATCACATTCCTGTATTTCCTTTATCAATATATATTCAACTAATAGTCCAACTATATAGATAATATGTTCATGAAAATAAATTTCTTAAGGAAAAAAGTAAAACATTCTAAATTTATCAAATAACTCTATACTTTTGAGAGTCCCAGGAATATTTTAATGTGAATCTCATGGTCTTATTACCTTTTATAATACATTAGTATATAATAAATGAATAATAGAAAATATCATCAAGACATTCCATGAATTATTTGTTCATTCGATCCATCAACACTGAGGGTTCCTTAGCCAATCCAAAGGTCATTACTATAAACTCATGATGTCCATACCACATTTGATAAGTTTTCTTCAGAAAGCCTTCCTTCTTTACTCACTACTGGTGATACACATAATGAAATTAAATCTTTAAAAAATATCTAGATATGTGTTGTTTATCAAATAAATCATCAATTCAAGGTAGATGATACTTTTTAAATATTTTAACAACATTTATTTATATATATTCATTTTATAGCCTCATGGATACGTCATTATTCTTAAAAAACAACTCAGGATCCCTAAGGATAAAAAATAGGAGAATAAGTCCCTTATTAATCATCTCCACTAGTTGGTTCGTTGGATAAACTAATTCAATAGTGTCCATTCAATAATGAATCATTTATATTGGTATTGAATCAAAGATTAAATAAATGAAAAACTAAACATAATGCTATTGGGAGTCTGTAGGGAATTCTATAGGAAATACATCAATGTATTCTTATACAATTGTTACATTATTAATTGAAGATTACTTTCCTAATAAAAAGATGTTTTTTTTCTATTCCTACCAAATTATTTTATTCATTAAAGCTATTTTTGTTGGTATAGAGAAGAATTTGATATTGAAGTATCTTCTTTTAATATAATGGATTATATATAGTCCTCTAAAATCATAATTTCCTTCTTCTTGTAATAATTTTTTGAATCATATTTTGAAATACATTCTACACATTTAATTATATCAAAGTAAACCATTGGAATTATAACAAGGTCATCAACTCAATCACATTTATTTATCATAAATGGGAATTAATAACACATTTTCCCTTATGAGTTTTAACTAACTAGTCCCTTATTAAATCAAAATCGAATTGTATAATTTTTTTAGATAACATGATTGATATAATTTTTTAATGATATAGAATAAAATTAAACATTGGATAAAATATAAGAAAGTATAAATCTACCAACCAACATATCATTGGGTACTTCTACTCCAGTAATGGTGATCGAATAAGCTTGGCCATCTCTCCTTGGAAACTTCTGTGGTAGATTCCCTTAGTGAATGAGACATTGGTTGGATTAATTCCCCTTTCATTTGTAATTTATGAATTGAATATTGTTTATTTTTTTCATCCCTTTATTAATTAGAATGATGTTCCATTTCACTACACTAATAACAAGCACCAATTCTAATCAATCATTTCCCAGGATGATTCTTTCCACAATTCTAGCATATTAGAAATTTATTTGATTCCCTATTCATATTTGTTGATATAAATTTTTCATTGATATCAGAATTCCTCTTCTTATATTTATTTATCATGAACATATATGAACTAAAAAATTCCTTCTCTTTTATGATTCCAATTAATTCAATTTCATTATATGATGAAATTGTTTGAGAAGCCCGCACCCTTCCGATAATTGGATTAAGAACTTTAATGAAATGATAAATATTTTTTCCTTAATCGTGTAAGTAATCTGTATCATACCTGGATAGTCTTTTGAATGTATCCCCAAACTCTACAACAACATCTTCTACCTTTTTCTTTAAGCTAAGTAATTTTCTCTTCATTTTAGTTCATTTTTCTTGAGGGAAATTTCTATTGATGAATGTATTATTAATGGATTTCTAATCCATGTTTTCAATGTTATATTTATACCTATTATCCATGATAAATGACCATCATTGATCAAAATATCCCTTGACTGAATATAATTCGAGTAATACATTTTCATTTTCACTTAATCCCAATTAGAGAAATATATATTCAATGGACCTGAACCATTGATCAACTACAATTGTATTAATAATCCCACTAATAGATGGGGAATTATACCAAATGAAATGATATAACATGGGTATATTATGGTTATACATCATGACATAGTTATGTTATCCAAATATGGACATGATCTTCTCAACTACAACACTAACTATGTTGACATGCATAGTGGGGAAATCCTAACATTATCAATGTGTATTGATTCAAATTATTCTATTATGATCCATCACCAAGTAATCGTACACAATTAGTTAGATCATAATAATCATGATTATTGAGACCTAAAATCACTATAGGGGATTATAATAATTATCATGTTTCTTTAATATTTAGTTCCCAAGGTTTCAATCAAACCTTCTCTACTACCAATTATAATGATTTGAACTGAGTTTCCTATAGACAGTGGCTATTTTATTACAATAGAATAGATAAAAAATATACAATGACCTAGGATCTATGAGTTTTATATTATTAAAGAACTATATATATACATGGTTACCCTATTAATTTGTTTATTAAAACTATAGAATTACAATTGAAAATAAACTACTTATTTGATTCTTATTCAAGGATTTCATCTTAATAAATTGGTGAAGGGGAAAAATAAAAGGGTGAGCTAAAATGGTAAGTAGTAGTTACATGATTCAATAATAAGTGAATCATATTCAATATTTCATAATCAATATGGCATGGTAAATAACTTAAAAACACACTCAATCAATAAACTGAGAATAAAAATTCACCTATATAATTTTTTCATAGTTAAAATCTCATGTAGTGTAATAATTAAATATTGAATGGAGAAAATTAAAAATTATTGGATACCATGCATCTAGAACATAAAACACTTCAATCAATACATTTCATAACATGTTTTATGTATGTGGGTAGAAACCCATCTGATTATTAGTGGAAACAAATGTGAAAAGTGTTTTACTAACTATTTTGTCTCATGAGACCTGTCAATATGTCAAGGTGATATCTATTACCAGGGCCCACCCTTGTTTTCATGTACAATTCATTGTTCATACATTTATTTAACTCAAAAAATACTACTTATCAAAAGTTCAGTATTGATTATAGGTTAAAATTTATCAATATTTCCCCTATAACGTCCCGGTTCCGGAAGCCACACAGAGGTTCCCTGTACCCGGTTGGTCACATGGCCTCAAGCACATTTTCCCAAAACTAGAGGCTGCCGACCAGTATCAAGGGCCTTGGGAGTGATAGTGGGGAAACTATGCCTTCATTGGAAGAGTAACACAGTTGAAGTAAAACAGATAACAATATCGGAAGCAGTAAAACATGCAATAAGTAAACATCAGAAGTAATTAACAATGGGAGCACACATATATAAATGATTCATGGTACATATGTCTAAGAAAGCATCCAAACAAGTCACAATGTAGGAATACTATACTAAACCAATGTACAATAGAAAACAGGTAAAAATCTCCACAACATCGCAAGCCTCTTCTTGGTCTCATGCTCCCCATCTCTATAGCAATCAAGTACCTAAATTAGAAGGGTGCTTGACCTAACCTAAAACTAAAAAAATATAATCTATTTGGACCAAAATCATGACCCAAATAGGGTGTGTGACTAAATCCCAGTAGGAAACTACAAGAAGTTCTCTGCCAAATAGTTTGTGAATATATATGGTAGGCTATAATAAAAAAAAGCAGTAAACAAGGAAGTACTCAAAATTAATTAATCCTATAGTTTCAAATGCATTCAATTATCAGATATCAAGTAAGCAGCTAAATATAAGAAGGAACCCTCTAGAAAGTACTCACATCCTAACCCCTCTGGTCCAATTAAAAAAAACACATGAACTCCTTGGGGAAGTACACACAGTCTTACCCCTCTAGTTTAGCATAGCGCAAACTCTCTGAGGAAGCACTCACTGTCAATTTACCCTATAGTCTCTTATTGGTAACCAAAAGGAACTCTAGGGAAGAACTCAACACCCAATTCCCCCTTTGGCATACATTGTGGAACTGTAGACACTCTGAGGAAGCACTTACGCCTATTCCCCTTATGGTCTCACATCGTAACAGTAAATAGACACTCTGGAGAATCCCTCAATGTCCATTCTCCCTATGGTTTACTACACGAGGTTCTCATGGCAATGTATAAGTCAATCGAGCACAACGATATATAATGACCAAAGTATACCTCCAAAACTACTCCACTAAATAGTCTACAACATAAAAACATGTCAAATAAATAATATTACTATATCCTATTAGTACTGGGAATGAAAAGCAACCAGCCTAATAGGCTAAGAAATACCAAATGGTCATAAACAAAACATGCATGGGAAAACACTTCCAAAGCATATAAATTAACACTACTAACATTCAATTAACCTATAATCAACCATACATTCATTTCATGAAATTAACATGGCAAAAACCATAAAAACACAATATCCTGATCAAGGTTATTGGGAACTTTTTCACATATAACTCAAAGAATATCTTCGGAAAGGCACAAACAACCTACCTCGAAGTTGTATGATTTATATACTCCTACGTCGGCCCTTGGATCAACCTAGAACGTGGTAGATCTACAAAAATATCTAAAACTTTAAACCTAGGACAAATCATGAGAGAAGAGAAATTAGGAAACGAGGTTCAAGAAGAATAGAGAACTCACCGATACGATTCCAACACAACCGACAGAGTTCTATTCAAAAAACAGATGCTCGATCGGGGTCTTGGGGAAGGATCGACACCATATGGATTCTCTCGGTCAATGAAGGTGAAGAAAAATACACTTATGCTAATTATACGTGACCTCAATCCATTTAATGAAAAAAAGTACACGGTGTGTAAATTAGAATTACATGGTGTGTATATACCCTTACAATCCCCCACATTAGGTGGTCTCTAGGTCACCACACACGGATGTGTGCCTGGCCATTAAACATCTACCACACAGCTATGTACAAAAAAAAAATACATGGTCTGTACATATAAGTACATGACAGGTACTTGAAAAATATCAAGAAACTCCTATTTTTCTCAAAAACACTAGAAAAGAGATAAACATACAGGAAAAGAAGATATGAATTCTTACAAACTTTACCCCTTAAATAAATTTATCTCCGAATTTCCCTAGAAAAGAGGCATAGAAAAAGAATCCTCAAAAATCTCCATCCATTGTGATCGTACATCGACATACCTCTCCCAAGTCTCATCCTGTACTCACATGTGCTTCCATAGAACTCGTACTAGCCGAATAGACTAGCCACAGAGAACTTCCATACTTCAATCGAAAATCCAGATAGGAAGCTCCTTGAACGAGGCATCCACATCTTACTCAACTTCCTAAGGTTGAAAAACATGAGACAGGTATGAGAAATAATGTCAAAGATGAGAAATGTGGAAGAAATATTGCATATCCTGGTACCTCGAAGGTAACTCTAACCGATAGGCAACCGGACTGACTCTCTCCAAAAACTCAAACGGTCTGACGTACCTCAGTGAAAGCTTATGCTACCTCCTAATCTTCCTATGTCCCAACCTTAGTGTGGAACACATTAAAACATTATCTGTGACCTCAAACTACAGATGTCATCTTTATCGATCATCATAAGACTTCTGTTGTGACTATGTAGTAGCAATCCTCTACTGAATCAACTCTACTTGCTCTGTGTTATCCTGGACATTTTGAGGACCCAGCATAGCTGCCTCTGCCACCTCTGGCCAGTATAAGGGTGATTGGAATGGCCTATTGTACAAAGCCTCATGAGGTTTTTTTAAAGGCAATAACCCTTTTATTTAAATAGAAATAGTAAAAATAGAGTACAAGGAGGAGCATAATGAAACAAAAGTCCAACAAAAACAAGCTTATGATGCTCGGGACCGGGTACACATAATGTGTTGAGAGGACCGACCACCCCTATCACAATTGAGCCTTGCTCTTTTCTTCACCTGCACCCAATGTCCTCCACTATCCTATGGGGGCACAACATCGATTCCCCTTTCATATCCTCTTCTCTTATAGAAGGATTAAAACTACAAATGTATTCTTCGCTGCTTCCAGATGCAAGCATATCAAAATAATTATGAGTTCTTATTGTTGAATTTTTACCCATTGTTGTTCTGATTTTGGAATGTTTGGAGCCGAGACCAAAATCTGGTTGAAGCTACTCCACATTGGGGGTTTGAGTCCCCCCTGAACCTTGATCCACAACCGGTTCTGGTTTACATACCTTGCCATAATTTTGGGTTGGTTCTAAGATATCCTGTACAATAGATTTTAGGACAAGGAAATATGATTTCAGATTTCCAGTTGTGATCAAAAGTGAAGAATCTGCATGAGTTGCAGCCTTCCCTTCATGTATCTTAAAGAAGCCTGCTCTATAAGGTGATTAAAGGATCCAATATCCACCTTTTTGTGAGTTTTCAAAGGTGTATAATTTCTCTTACTAATAGAACCCTACACAGCAGATGACTTTTTGTGTTTAGATTTCAGAGATATGGAAGCATCCATTTGCTCTTTACATTTTTGACCCTTAGAGGGCATTGACTTCGATTGATGCCATATTTCCAAGTCTATATAATCTTGAATGGATAATTTCTAAACATGATGGTTATCATTAGATTCATCTTCAGCATGGTCATCATATACACCAATCTAAGAGTTGTCATGGTGAGATTCACTAACCAAATCAGCCCAAGACAATTTTAGTATATTATACTACTTTATCTCATGAGACACTGATTTTTATTTAACAGAAGGAGAGATGTGGGTGGCTTTAGAAGTACACCCATCAAAATTTGTGGAACATTCAGCTCCAACAAGTTCACGTGTCTTAAAATTACTATCAACCTCAACTTGTTTCTGAAGTGCATTAGCAGGTAAAGAAACAGTCTCAGAGGTGTGCTTGGCATCTTTTGGTTGTTCGTATGACTTGACTAAGGGTTCAACATGTTTCTTTTTCTGTAACTGACTACAGTAATGGCCTTTTAAAATACAATTTGAACAAATTATGTTCCCCCTATAGTTAGCGAGAAGATGTCCAATAATACCACAAGTAGTACAAAAGGGGTGGGGGTTTCCTTTCATATTCAATCCTAAGGAAAACTTTATCCTGTGGGGTTGAATGGACAACTCAATCAATTAAGAAAGTGCTAAGATAGACCTCTATTAGAATCCTTGCAAAGTGTCCATACCTGGAAGTTTCAGTTGTGTTGTCCATTCTAATTGGAATGCTGATAGCCGAAGCAATATCGAAGAGAATTTCTGGGTGCCAAAGAGCCCAGTTAATCCCATAGACCTTGACCCAGACCTATGCAGAGGTTTCTCTAAACTCATTAAGGTTAAAATCCGGGTACTAATAATAAATTCTAAGCACACCTGGTCTAAGTTTAATAGATCCTACACCCCAAGAAATCCCTTTTTATTTCTCATAGGGAAAGAGAACAAGAAAGAAACCACGGCTTAATGAGATACATTTGAAGTCAGTGAAACCCCAAATTGAAGCCAGTCAAGATACCAAGTTATACACCTTCCATTGTTTCATCCCTTTTGACAATGTAATACGAGCAATGAAGGATAACATAAAAAGTTCTATTCTCTTAGAAATTGATCACCCAAAGGCTGAAACACGAGCAATCAAACCTTTTTTGAGGATCCTCTATGTGAAACGGTCTTTGAGAAAGGCAAAGGAACCACCAGAGGAGCCCACGAATGAATATCCACTATTATTGTAGGATAACTCCACAAGAGGTATGTGATTATCCCAAGAACATCCAAAATCTAGGATGCATGATCAAAGCATGTACTCAAGAAAATGAATCATATGCTTGGACTGACCATCTGTCTAGGGATTGTAAGCTATACTCTAAAGACCTGTGTACCCAATGCCTTCTGTAATCATTACCAGACCTAAGAAGTAAAACATGTGCCTCTGTCTGAAACAATGTAGTGTGTAACTCCATGTAAACACACAATCTCTAGGATGTACAATCTCCAAATCTCATCAACACTAAAGGTCTCATTGATAGTAAAGAAGTGAGCAGAATTCGTGATTCTATCAATGACTACCTATAATGCATCATTCCCTTGAGGCGAACTCGGTAAACCCATCACGAATTCCATCACAACAACTTATATTTCCACTCAGGAATGGGTAACTACTACAAAAGCCCTTCTGGTCGATGATGCTCCACCTTCACCTACTGACAGGCGTAAGATCTCATGAGAAACCCAGAAACATCTCTCTTCATAAATGGCCACCGAAACTGATGGTGTAAATCAGGATACATCTTTATGATGCCATGATGAACTACCCAAACTGTGGAATGAAAGTCCCACATCAGCTCCTCGCGTATGTCTGCTTACACCCATACACACCCATGAAAATTCAAGATCTTATCCTCACTTATTGTTCATCTAGGAATATTGTCCTCTCCCGAAACACTCTTTTGTAGGACTAGGCCTTCAGAATCTAAGTGCTTCCTCATTCTCACTTGATCAAGATGAGTAGAGGTAACAACTACCGAAGATAGAAATCTGTACCCCTGACTGTCGTGCTCCTCCAAATGCATCTCAGAGAATAGTACCATAAGCTACCACTCAATGCTGGCCTACTGAACTTACTGTACCTGAGTCCTCTTGCTCAACGCATTAGCCACTACGTTTCCCTTCCTAGGCATGTAGCCAAGATCAATGTCAAAAGACTAAAGGTACTCAACCCACCTTCTCTGTCTCAAATTCCGGTCACGCTGAGTAAAGATATACTTGAGACTCTTGTGGTCGGTGAAAAACACTAATTTCTCTCCCAACAGGTGTTGTCTTAAACAGTGTAAAGCATACAAAAATGCAGCCATCTCGAGATCATGTGTCATGTAGTTACTCTCACATGGCCTCAATTGCTGACACTCGTACAAAAAAACCCCTTATCCCTGTAGAAGCACTACTCCCAGTCCGATACTTGATGCATCACAGTATACTGTATATCTTTTTCCCAGCTCTGGAAATACTAGTATTGGTGCTTGAGTAAACCTCCATTTCAGCTCTTAAAAGGCTAACTCATAAGAATCTGACCACATGTACATTTCACCCTTCTTAGTCAGGACCGTCAGTGGTGCTGCTAAGCATGAAAAGTACTGTATAAAATTTCGGTAGTAACCAGACAACCCTAGAAAGATTCTTACCTAAAACACATTATGTCATGAACCAAGCCGGGTCGACCCAAAATCGGTCACTTGAGCCAGTCTGCAACATGGCCCGAAGGGCGTTCCCGATCCCCACGGGCTGGAAACTAGTGTCAGGCATCAAAATAAACCATTTGGGAATGTTTTGGCCCATAACAAAGATAAATAAACATAAACTGAACAAGAAAATAAATTAAGGAAAATAAACTAAACAACTTGACAACGGAAAAGGGAATAAACAATGCAACATGACATACCTCAGGTGACCCCATGGATCACCATGGTACGTCAAATACACTTGCTCCCAAAGGTGATCCAAGACTGAAACCTGCAACTGAAAAGTAAAGTAAGCGTGAGCACTGAGATGCTCAGTCGGAATACCAAAATGTAACCACATCTTATGCCCCTGCCTTTAGTAAGAAATCCAATCATGCCAGTTTGAAAATAAGATATAATAAAATAATGTTTTACTTCTTTTCAAATTAATATAACGAGTTTGCATTTTCAAGTAAAGAATTTCACTCCCACTATATTTTAAAAATAGGTTCCAAGAATGCATTAATGTTTCAAAATGAAATGAAATGACATTGAATTAAAATATGGTTTTCAAAAAAATAAGTCATCAAATATGAACGCATTGAAATTGAAATTACATCACAAGCAGCATGTCACAAATGAGCACCATGATTAATTTTTATAGGTAGATAGCACATGTGGGAACCTAGAGACCTCATACCTCGGTGAAAGGTGGCTTAGAAACCACGATCCTCAGAAACAAATGTGGATTAGAAGACCACAACCCTTAAAAAATGATCCTTAGAAGACCATGACCCTCAGAACTCATATGTTTGGTTAGTGTTGTTGCGTCAATCCTGCTAGAAGAACCGGGATGAACCCATTATGTGTCATCAAGCGTACTAGTCCTGGTCACCCACCTAGATACCCAGGTTTCCCATTGTGCTCTATTTCAAATGGTGGTGAGGTTTCTTTATCAATTAAACATATATGTACATAACACTTTCTTTTTCTAAAACTCATTCAACCTCTCACCACCGCTCTCCCTCCTTGAGCACATTCCTCCTCTTTCATGTCACACAATTCATAAGCATTTAATTAGGTACATGATAACACATTCAACTTAAAAATCATTTTTTTCTAAAACCAAGGGGGGGTGTGCCTCAAGAGAGGCTTTTCATTTTCATAAAACCTTATTAAGATGCCAAACGGGCTTAATTACATAAAGGGAGAACTTTTTGAAATAAACCGACCAAAAAGGAAAAACACCATTGGAAATACACCTTACCAATTCAAAACCACTTAAGAAATTAATTTTCAAGAAAAGTCACTTAAGACCAATGGTGTTTGAAATACATTTCAACTTCCAAAACAAAGGTATAATCATTTCTAGAAACCAAAATCAGATTTCATAGCATGTGTATATATTATAATGTGAAACATATTTTTAATGCAAGAAAGCAATTATGAATTTCAAATTAAAAGATTAGGCATAGGGGACCTACCTCAAACATGTCATTATTTGTCGACGACCACTCGAAATGACCCTGCGCACTTCCATGCACATGCATTATACACATATATATAAATACCCCTAGCTGTATTGCACATATTCCCAGCGCCATGAGGGAATATGTTCAAAGAGATCATTTATACATATATATGCATTACCTTATGCATGCACATGTAGGGGTTCTTGACACCCGCAACTCAAAACCATCGAAGCAAGGCCCAACACACTACCCATATAATTTAACAAAACAATTTAAACACCTTAACAATCTAAAAACATTTCAAAATAACGCATCAAGGGTTTGAACCAAAAGAAAAACATTCGAAATCCCCTTTTTAAGGAAAAGTTCCCAACAATACCATACATAACCAGATTTCGCAGCTATAATGTCCTTAAATAAATCAATTTCAGAAGTCATAAAACAACCAAGAATAATGAAACATCGGACACAACTCAAAAACACTCAATTTCATTTTGAAGTTCTTATTTATAAATAACCACCTGACATAGATGCAAAAAAACAATATTTTACCACCAATATCATTCAATGAAACATTTGACAATTTATAAAAATAGACCAAAGAATCACTACATGGCCTTAAGTCAAAACACACCCAAATTATTTTTCTTTTTAAAATAAAATGTACACTAAAACCTTTCCAAACATCATTCGCACCACTTACAAAATTTTAAATAACCAACTTCATGATTTATTAATTAACATCAAATAACAAAACATGAGTTTTACTCAAAAACACACCACCTTATATACAAACATGCTATAAAATATAAAAGGCATACTAAACATATTTAAAACTAGTTTCACACCAAACAGATCAATCACATAACCCCAAACTTATTTACGCAAGTAAAATAATCCACCAAATAAACACAATATGTTTTGCACACCCAATATACCAAATTTTCTCATTAAAAAATCATCTTTAATCAATTCCACATAAATAAAATTATACTCAACATTTCATGTCGCAAAATAATTACCACGGACAGTGCGAAATACAACAGCGGAATAAAATACTTACATCAGTGTAGAAAACTTCATAAAAGCAGTGTGCAAACTCCGCCGCAGGTCAATCGCACCACAAGGGACCTAAAAAGAACTATAAATCAAGCAATAGAACCCCATAAACAACAAGATAAACCCCTAAAATAGGAACCCTATAAGAAGAAAAACCCTAAGGAGGTAGAAGAATATCACCATAGTGGGATAACATTGTGACGGAGGGAGCGTGATGCTGGTCGCCGAGATGAGTGTCGCTGGGGAGTGGGGGAAGAGGCACTGGCCAAAGGCTCGCTGGAAGGTGGGTGTGGCCAAGGGATAACTGACGTTAGATGGAGGTGCGCTTGGGGTTCAATGTAGGGTGGCCGACGGTGCGAGGCAGCACGAAGAGGGGAGTGGGGCGTTGGTTCGATGTGTCACCGGAAGGAAGGCAAGAGGGTGGGAGAGCGCCGACTTCTAGGGGGAATGGTGCGACAGAACCAGGGGAAGGAGAAGGGCAGGCGCTATGCGCGACACATAGTGAGGAAGAAACAAAGGGGGGGGGGAGAGAAAAGAAAATGTAAATGAAAATAAAATTAAACCTAAAAAAATAAAACTTAAAATAATAATAACACTTATCAACTATAAAAAAATGATAACATTAATAATTTTATAAAAATTTGAAAGGCTTAATAAAAAAAATAAAAAAAATATCCTAATTAAAATTTTAAAAAAGCATAATAATAATAATAATAATAATAAGAATCTTAAAAAAAATTTGTTATTAAAATAGTTCTAAATAATTTTATTTTTCTTTTGATTTAACATTATTATTCATTCGGTTAATAAATTAACTAACTACGCATTTGGCAGGCCGCACAGTGGTCTGGCGAAGCCACATGGCTTCATCCGTGCCCTGCCCATGCATTTGACATTACAAAGCCAAAACAATATCTTATCGAAAAAAGTAAAAAATTCAATTCGGGCTCATCTCGCAATCAAAATGAGGATTAAAATAGTTAAAATAATTATAATAATTAAATTATTGAAATCAGGGTGTGACAATTCTCCCCACCACAAAATATTTTGCCCTAGAAAGTCACACAGCCAAACAAGAAACCTGACTCGACTTCAAAACTGAACGAGGCCAACAAAAACACGAACTCGGTGTGACCTTTAACTTCATTAGTCACACCCGACCAACTCTAAGGGAAAATTAAAAGAGAAGAACTATCAGGAAATGAGGAGGGTTCTCCTCACCACAAGAACCCGACTTGAACAACCAACATTGAGACTCAGCATGGGATAACTCTAGAACTGCTAACTTGATCCAAGAGAGAACCGCCACACAGAACAAACCTCAAAGAAGGCACGACAAGATTCATGGTGGGTCTCCCCACCATTTAAGAACTGACCATCTTAAGACAATTAGCACAGAACAACACAAGAAACCCATCAAAAACGGACCCATGAACTCTCCACGTCAACCAGACCCCCACCACATGGGGTCATCAATGAAAGACCCCAAATCGAGTAGCATACCAAACCCCTATTCATTATTTCCCAAGACGCATGTGTCTTCAAAACGATCACATCCTAAAACAAGAATGGGTCACCAAAGGTGCTACCCACACGAGAGAGATAATCATCGTTAGACTCACAGCCATAAATTGACAACTCCAAAGCTCATATTTGAGGAGGCACAACTACTAGAATTACAAGAAAAAAAGATCACCGTGCCTTTTTACAATCACAGTGGGGTATTCAAGGAACAAAGACCACAACAAGAAAAAGAGACCTTTATGCCACTAACATCAAAACAGAACCTGCAAAGATGAGGGAGATTGAATAGAGAAATTTAAATCATCCTTATTTTAGCACTGGAGACAAAAGGTAGACCAAGGTGCCCCACACCCAACAATTCCTGACTGCATGAAGAGCATCACTCCGAGACCTGTGGTAGGAGATCTGATGTCTTGAAGCATCTGCTGCCCCGCAGTCAGGAGCTGACATCCTTCGGTCGAGACTTCTGCTGATGATTCCGCTAGCGGAACCACTCCAATTTTCCCAACTGGCCACACTGACGACAAGCCTTCAAAGGATGAGGACAATGTGACTTAAAGTACCCAAACCGAGTACACTAGAAGCAAACAAGAGGGTGGCCCAACTAATAAAAGATGGCATTGACAAGATGACTTGTCTGAGACAGGTTCCTTTGATTCACTCTCGTCACCGGATGGGGAAACTCCTTAAACACCAAAAGGAAATGGGATGTGGACCCTGGACAAAGACCCCTCTCAATAGAAACATTAACTAATTCCATGACGCTACCTCCAGAGAAAATGGAATCAACCCCTTAGAATGCCCCCCACATGCCTTAACTTCTCGTTGGCCTTACTCGACACTCACTAGTTCTACCACTTTTCCCACCTTCACTTCCTTGGGCATAAACCATCAAACAAGAGTGGTCTTAAACACCTTCCAAGACGTACCATCATGCAAAGACGCATGGATTATCTCCTCCACCAATCCAAAGTTGAACCTTCAAACATACCTGAACCAACATAGACTCTCATAGCTTTGGGAGTTCCCAATAACCTGAAAACACCAACTATTTCACCATGCTGGTCTGCTACCTTCGATAGATCACGATCACCATGGAAGTCGGACAACAACTGAAAATAATTCAATTCCACCACCCCACTAAGAGTCTGGGTAGAACCAACAACTAGAAGAGGCTCACTAGAAACTTCTGGGACTTTTGTGGGCAGCATACTGAAAAACAAGAGGCACAAATCCGAATCAAAACTCATCATAAATCAAAATTCCATGCTTCAATCAAAAACAAAATCTCAAACTCAAATCACTATTCCTACCACAATTCAGTATTTCAAAATCATGAACTCATGAAAAAGAATACCCAACACGAGAACACTAAACAATTGCTCACTCACTTTTCAAAACATTTAAATTACCTTTTTGGAAACCATTTTTTTAGGAAACAAAACAACTTAAATATCCACCATTCGTATTCCATGAAGTCTCACACATACATATCCCTGTGCTAGCTTAAGCACCCATCCACTCACATCATCAATTTTTCCACTTGCCACATGCGCACCTCAAGGTATGTGATCACTCATATGAATACCAAGGGTCAATTCAAGACACATCTCATTTTCAAAATATATCATTTAGCATAAAGAACAAATTCCCAACCAATTTGAAAAAGTAACTTATCATTAAGGCAATACATTTCCAATTTCCAAAATATTTTCCAATTCACATTCCAAAAGGAGTTACTAAGATCCCAAAACAACTTCCAAAAAACCTCATATTTTCCCTTTTGAAACCACACATTCGTTAAAAGAAAACAATTTCCATTTCAAAACCACTTTTATACTCTAACACCACATTCCCATTTGAAAAAACCTTCACAAAAAAAATCAATTTTGATTTTGGATATCTACTCACTCCATCCAAATTGAAGGTCAAACATAACTCAAATCAAAATTTCCAAAAACAAGGAATTAGTGGCTATGCCAACCCGGTAACATGGCTTAGCAGACCATGCTCCTAGTGAGAATTAACCACAAGAAGGGTCTTGAACCATGCACTCGGGTTGTACATGTGTTTCTACTCCATGCAAGCCCACTGCGTAACACCGTATCATTTCCCTTGACATTCCTCATCCACGCAGACCAGGCCAAAATAAAAACTCAAATCCCATACTACCCCTGGAAACTCGAGTATCGGGACTGGAAAGGGTTCACGATGTCCTTCCAACACCTGCCTCTCAAGTTTCGACACACCTAATCACTAAGCTACCCGACTCCACAAATAATAAGGGCCTCCTCTAATACCATTTTGTCATGAACTAAGCCGGGTCGACCCAAAATCGGTCGCTCGAGCCGGTCCGCAACATGGCCCGAAGGGCGTTCCCAATCCCCACGGGCTGGAAACTAGTGTCGGGCATCAAAATAAACTAGTTGGGAACAGTTTGTCCCATAAAGAAGATAAATAAACATAAACTGAACAAGAGAATAAATAAAGAAAAATAAAATAAATAACTTGACAGTAGAAACAAGAATAAACAAAGCAGTGTTACATACCTCAGGTGACCCCATGGATCACCACAGTACGTCAACTACACTCACTCCCAAAAGAGATCCAAGACTGAAACCAGCAACTGAAAAGTAAAGTAGGCGTGAGAACCGATATGCTCAGTAGGAATACCAAAATGTAACCACGTCCTATGCCCCTGTCTTTAGTTTGAAATCCAATCATCCCAGTTTGAAAATAAGATATAATAAAATAATGTTTTCCTTCTTTTCAAATTCAAGTAACGAGTTTGCATTATCATGTAAATCATTTCACTCCCACTACATTTTTAAAATAGGTTCCAAGAATGCATTAATATTTCAAAATAAAAAGAAACCAGTTTGGATTAAAATATGGTTTTCACAAAAATAAGTCATCAAATATGAACACACTAAATTGAAAATTACATCACAAGAAACATGTCACAAATGAGAACCATGGTTAATCCCTAAATGTAGCTAGCACAAGTGGGAACCTAGAGACCTCGTACCTCGGTGAAACGTGGCTTAGAAACCACAGCCCTAAAAAAACATGGCATAGAAGACCATGACCCTCAGAAAACGTGGCTTAGAAGACCACGACCCTCATAATTCATATGTTTGGTTAGTGTTGTTGCATCAATCCTACTAGAAGAACTAGGACGAACCCATGCTGTGTCATATAGCGTACTAGTCCTGGTCACCCACCTAGATACCCAGGTTTCCCATTGTGGTCTATTTCAAATGGTGGTGAGTTTTCTTTATCAAGTAAACATATATGTACATAACACTTTCTTTTTCTTAAACTCATTCAACCTCTCACCACCGCTCTCCCTACTTGAGCGCATTCTGCCTCTTTCATGTTACACAATGCCTAAGCATAAAATAAGGCACATGATAACACATTCAACTTAAAAATCATTTTTTTCTAAAACCAAGGGGGGCGTGCCTCTAGAGAGGTTTTTCTTTTTCATAAAACCTTCTTAATATTCCAAACGAGCTTAATTATATAAAGGGTACACTTTTTCAATCAATCAGACAAAAAGGTAAAACACCTTTGGAAATACACCTTACCAATTCCAAACCACTTAAGAAATCAATTTTCAAGAAAAGTCACTTAAGACCAACGACGTTTGAAATACATTTCAATTTCCAAAACAAAGGCATAATTTTTTCTAGCAACCGCAATCAGATTTCATATCATGTGTATATAGCATAATGTACAACATATTTTTAAAGCAAAAACAAATTATGAATTTCAAATTAATAGCATAGGCATAGGGGACCTACCTCAAACATGCCGTTTTTGGTCGACGACCACTCGAACTGATCCTGCGCACTTCCATGTAGGTGCATTATATATATATAAATACCCCTAGTTGCATTACACATATTCCCCGTTCCATGAGGGAATACGTACAAAGAGAGCATTTATACATATATATGCCTTACCTTATGCATGAACATGTAGGCATTCTTGACACCCGCAACTCAAAACCATCAAATCAAGGCCCAACACACCACACATATAACTTAACAAAAAACTTTAATCACTTAAACAATCTACAAAACTTTTCAAAATACCGCATTAAGGGTTTTCACCAAAAGAAAAAAAATTTGAAATCCCCTTTTTAAGGAAAAGTTCCCAATAATACCACACACTACCAGATTTTTCAGCCGTAATGTCCTTAAATAAATCAATTTTAGATGTCATAAAACAACGGCAAATAATGCAACATAGGACACACCTCAAAAACACCTAATTTCATTTGAAAGTTCTGCTTTAGAACTAACCACCTGACACAATGCATAAAAACATGATTTTCACCACCAATATCATTCAATAAAACATTTGAAAATTTATAAAAATAGACCAAAGAAGCACTATAAGGACTTATGCTAAAACAAATCCAAATTATTTTTCTTTTTAAAATCAAATGCACACTAAAACCATTCCAAACATCATTCGCATCACTTAAAAAATTTTAAATAACCAACTTCAGGATTTATAAATTAACATCAAATAACACAACATGAGTTTTCATAAAAAACACACCTCATTATATACAAACAAGCTATAAAATATCAAATGCATACTAAACATCTTTAAAACTAGTTACACACCAAAGAGATCAATCACATAACACCAAATTTATTTACGCAAGTAAAATAATCCACCAAATAAACACAATAAGTTTTTCACACACAATATACCTAATTTTCTCATTAAAAACTCATCTTCATGAAATTACATATAAATAAAATTATACTAAACATTGAAAGTTGAAAATTAATTACCACAAACAGTGCGAAATAAAACAGCAGAATAAAACACTTACATCGGTGTAGAAAACTTCCCAAAAGTAGTGCGCAAACTCCACCGCACGTCAATCGCACCACAAGGGACCTAAAATGAACCATAACTCAAGAAATCGAACCCCATAAACAAAAAGATAAAACCCTAAATTCAGAACCCTATAAGAAGAAAAACTCTAAGGATGAAGAAGAAGATCAGCATAGTGGGATGACCTTGCAACGGAGGGAGCGGGACGCTGGTCACCGAGATGAGTTTCACCGGGGAGAGGGGGAAGAGGCTCCAGCTGAAGGCTTGCTGGAAGGGGGGTGTGGCCAAGGGATAGCCAACATGAGAGGGAGACGCGCTAGGGGTTCAACGTAGGGCCGCTGAGGGTGCGAGGTGGCGCGAGGAGGGGATTGGGGCACCGGTCCGATGTGTCGCCGGAAGGAAGGCAGGAGGGTGGGAGAGCGTCGGCTGCTAGGGGGGAAGGCACGACGGAACCAGGGGAAGGAAAATGGAAGGCGCTGTGCGCGGCACATAGTGAGGAAGAATCAAATGGGGGGGGGGGAGAGAAAAGGAAATGTAAATGAAAATAAAATAAAACCTAAAAAAACATAAACTTAAAATAATAATAACACTTATCAACTATAAAAAAACGATAACGTTAATAATTTTATAAAAATTTCAAAGGCTTAATAAATAAAATTAAAAAAATTATATCCTAATTAAAATATTAACTAAACATTATAATAATAATAATAATTATTATTATAATAATCTTAAAAAAATTGTCATTAAAATAGTTCTAAATAATTTTTTTTTCTTTTGCGATAACTTTATTATTCATTCAGTTAATAAATTAACTAACTACGCATTAGGCAGACCACACGGTGGTCCAGCATAGCCACATGGATTCATCTATGCCCTGCCAGTGCATCGGACATTGCAAAGCCAAAACAATCGCTTATTGGAAAAAGTTCACAAAATTAATTCCGGGCTCAACTCGCAATCAAAATGAGGATTGAAATAGTTAAATTAATTAGAATAATTAAATTATTGAAATCGGGGTGTGACACATTATTTGTCTCCTCCCAAAAAACTATTGCTCTCACATTCTCTGGGTCTACTTATACTCCTGCCTCTGAGATAACATGACCCAAAGAAGTGAATCTGGTCCATCCAAAAGTGGAATTTTGGGATCTTATCATATAAATGATTCTCTCTCAGTGAACTCAAAATGATCACAAGATATGTGGCCTAGTCTTGTCGAGTGTGATAGTACACCAATATATCGTCCATGAAGACTGCCATGAAAGAATCCAGGTATAGATGGAACACTCCGTTCATCAGTTCCATGAAAATTACAGGTTCATTCTTGAGACAAAACGGCATAACCACATACTCATATAGACTATAACTACTCCAAAAGGATATAAGAGGTACTTCAGAAAGCCTAACACACAACTGATGATAACTGAATCTCATGTAAATCTTCGAGAACACCTGGGATCATTGAAGCCGATCAAAGAGATCATCAATTCTCAGCAAGGGATATCGGTTCTTGACCATCAAATGGTTCAAGTACCGATAATCCACACAAAGTCTGAGGGTAATGTCCGCCTTCTTCGGAAATAGGAAAAGCAAACCCCAAGGAGAAGAACTGGTTCAGATGAAACCCTTTACATGTAACTCCTCCAACCACTTCTTGAGCTCCTGCAACTCTAGTGTATCCATCCTATAATGAGTAATATACATAGGTGCCACTCTTGGAACAAGATAAATCGAAAAGTAAACCTCCCACTCTGGAGGAAAACCTAAAAATTCCTCTAGAAATACGTCTCTGAAATGATCCACCACTAGAGGAAAGTCCATCTGTGAATTGCATAGGTCATCCAGATAAATACTACCAATATGAGCTATAAATACTCCCAACCCATGATTCTTGGGTCCTTCTCTACTTGTCTGGCCATCCCAATCACCCATATGATGAAACTATCTTCCCTCAGGTGATGTGAAACTCACCCTATGATGATAGACATCGAAAACTTCCTGGAAGGGAACTAACCAGTCTATTCCAAGAATTAAATCATAGCTTTTCATCTCTAGGACATAAATGTCCCACTAGAAGTTACACCTACAAACATCTAGAGGGTACACCGTGCACTGTTGTACGCTAGCCGTTCTTGTCCCCAACGGTGTGTCTAGTGTCAACATATCTGCAGATGAAAAGATACCGAGCTCAAGGCACTCCAAAAAAGCAAAAAATATAAAGCTATGGGAATCCCCCATATCGAAAATAGAAGATTCTAAAACTAAGGAAACTATGATCGTACCTAGAACTGTAGAGGGTCCATGATCCTGCTCCTGTTGGGTCTACTCCACTACAAAAGTCTGACCTGCATTGCGACCCTATGACCTTGCCTGACCAGTCTGAGCAGATCCACCCTATTGTCACTGAATTCATGGAAACTGTATACTATGGACACGACCTCCACCTTGGATTGAATATCTGTAAGAAATCCAGTTCCTAGACTGGTGAGAAACTGGTGGTGCTTCTCCCAAATGAGGAGTCATAGAAAAACCCCTGTCACCAGCTGACGAGGAGAAAAACTGACAGAAACGTGGTTGATGGACTATATTTCCACATGATCGGCAATCCACTAAGTCTCTCGGAAAATGTGGTGTCATGTGCCCACTTTTTATGCACTTATAGAATACCACTTGGCTACCAGAAGAAGGGTCCCACCTCATCGGATCCCCGCATATAGACTCCCTGGGGCACTTCCTGCTATCAGTAATCGGGTTACCAACCCAGCTTGTTTAACCACCCTATCTCACCACTCCAGAATACCTCAGGTTGCACTCCATGATCTGTGCCTATTTGATGGTAGAAGCGATGGAAGTCAACTTGAATATGTTCACATGAGATTGGATGTCATGCTTGAGACCATCCCCAACCTTCTTTACTAGGAATAACTCATCACCTCCTTGGATAGGTGTGAAGCACTGCAACTCAGTTAAACAAGAAGAGTACTCCATGATTGAGAGAGTACCTTGTTCCAGACTCCTAAACTCTCAGGCTCGATCGGCCTTCAAAGTATCTAGGTAGAAGTAGTCATAAAAAGCACACAAGATCCCATCCTACACCAAAACCTACTGGCATCCCGCCTGTGAGATCACATCCCACCATCTCTTAGAAGAACCCCGAAGCATATACGTAGCGAGATTCACCCTCCTCTCTCGAGGAGTCTCCAGATGCTCGAAGATAAGAAACATGGCCTCAAACCATGACTTTGCAGCCGGAGTTCCTCCTTCCCCTATGAAAGTGGGTGGATGCTGCTACAGAATGACCCACATTAGTTCTTGCATAGAGGGAGCAGGATGTGGTACTCCTTGGTAGATCTTCATAAACCTCATAATACCCTCTCGGAACTGTCAATTTTCACATGTGTATGGAATGATGGCTCGTTCCAAGACTGGAATAACCGGAGGATCAGCTGGTAGTCCCTGATTAGCCATGTTCAGCATCTGATCACTGCCCTATAACTGGAGGACAAATAGAGGATGTCTCAGTTTCATGACTCTTCAAGGTCAAGTGCACACCATAGATCCAGATTAACAAGGGTAGAAACACATAAGTTTGATAAGGAAAAAATAGAAAGAATGAATTCATGTTTTTCAAAACCTAGATACACAGCATGTATAATGCCTACACAACATGTTCCCTTAAGCCTTCACATGGGCATGTACCTCTTCCAACCCAAGTCGAGTAACACCCCATACAAGCGGCGTGTACTTGAATCCTCTTCCCTTGCCCATGTTCTTCTATAGAGATAAGCCACACAAATCTCCTAGAACAAGACTAAAAAACATGTTAATTCAAGACACGATGCATACTAGAAGAACCTCACCGACCAGTGTTGTTAGTTACATGACCAGATACACAGGTTATACTACACGGTGTGTTCAATCTTGACATGGCGTGTACAACTTATGTTTTCATCTATCTATGTCGTTAGTCACATGGGTGGACATATGGTCTATCCAACACAGCATGTACATCTGGTACATGGTGTGTCCCACCAAAGACTTCTCAACCCCGTGTCTCTACGCACACAGTCAGTGACACAATTAGAGACTACACGATGTGTACATACAGCACATGTCGTGTACTCATGAAAAATAGTTCCTTCCTGAATAGAAGGACAAATAGCGTGTATTCATCAATACACACTCTGTATTCTCGTTTTTTCAGGATTCTAAGCCTCAAAAACTACTCCATAATCCCAGAAAAACAATTAAAAAACATTAAAGTGCCAAATTCTGATACGTGAGGGCCCATACTACCCTAGAATCAATGATTGACGTCTTATAAATATACCATATAACATAACAGAATAATGATGCACAAAATTCTGGTCATTGAGGGCCCATAACACATCAAGAACCAAAGTTTGACATCCCTTTAAATGAATCCTTACACAATTAAATACCCTCTAAAAAGAAGGGATTCTATCAAGTCATTTATCACAACATCATGCATATCTAGCACACCATATATCACAGCAACATGCAATCGCTAATGCAACCTAGATGGAATCACAGGAATGCATGACATGTGATCTCTAGCAAGTGAGCATATGATGCATGAGATGAAATACCCTCATCTCATCGGATTGGAACAAAAATAGAACCTTAATAATATCAATTATAACAATACAAAACATGTGAACCACCCAACGGTGTAATCAAATCAACTTTAAATTTGAAAAATAAGGAAATTTAAAATATACCAGGTAGATTGACATTTCCCTATACATGGGTAAGCTACTCCTAGGCACAACATATTACCAGGTACCTATTTCTTTCCAATCCCTGGATATAGGCTCCAAACAGTAAGTCAAAATAAAAGAACCTCCTATGACACCACATTTTAACATCCTAGTTTCGAAAGCTTCCTAGAGGTGCCCCGTAACAGGTTGGTCACATGGCCTCAAGCACATTTCCCTGAATGCCAGATGCTACTGACTAGTAGCGAGGGCCTTGGGTGTGATAGTGGGGTAACTATTCCTTCATTGTTAACGTAACACAACGGATGTAAAACAGATAGAAATAGAGGAAGCAGTAAAACATGCAATAGGTAAATAGTGGAAGTAATAAACAACATGAGCACACATATATAAATGATGCATGTGACATATGTCTAGAAAAGCATCCAAACAAGTCACAATGATGGAATACAACACTAAACCAACGTATAACAAAAAATAGATAAAATTATTCTCTGCATCGCAAGCCTCAACTTGGTCCTATTCTCCCCAGCTTTGTAGCAACCAAGTACCTTAAGTAGAAGGGCGCTTTCCCTTATCTAAACCTACAAAAATATAATCTGTTTGTGCCCAAAATCATGACCCAAATATGGTGAGACTAAATAACAGTAGGAAACCACCCAAATATTTTTTCCTAACTGTCAGTGAATATATATGGAAGGCTATAATCTAAAAGAAGTAGTAAACAAGGAAGTACTCAAAAACAAACAATCCTATAGTTTCAAATGCAATCAATTACGAGATATCAAGTAAGAAGCTAAACATAAGAAGGGAACCCTCTATGAAGTACTCATATCCTAACCCCTCTGGTCCAACCAAAATAAACACAAGCAACCCTATGGGAAGTACACACTCTCTAACCCCTCTGGTTCAGCTTAGAACAGGCTCTCTAAAGAAGCACTCACCGTCAATTCCCCCTATAGTCTCATATATGTAACTAAAAGGCTCTCTGGGGACGCAATCAACATCGAATTTTCACTTGTGGCCTGCATCGAGGAACTACATACACTCTAAGGAAGAAATTACCTCCATCCCCCCTATGGTATCGCATCGTAATAGTAAACAAACACTATGGAGAAGCCCTCAACGTCCATTCTCTATATAGTATAATACACCAGGTTCTCACCTCCATATGTTAGTCAATCGAGAATAGTCATATATAACGGCCAAATTATACCTCAAGAAATACTTGGCTAAACAGTCTACAGTATAAAAACATGTCAAATAAATAATATTACTCCATCCTATCAGCACTAGGAATAGAACACAAGCAACCTAATAGGCTAAGAAAGACCAAATGGTCATAAAGAAAGCATGCATTGGAAAACACTTCCTAAGCATAGAAATTAACCCTACTAACATTCAATTATCTTATACTCAATCATACATTCATAGAAGGCAATTAACAGGGCTAAAACCATAAAGACGCAATTCCCTGTTCAAGGGTACTGGACACTTTTTCCCATATAACTCAAAGAATATCTACAGAAAGGCACAAACCACCTACCATAGTGTTTTATGACCTATATACTTTGGTGTTGGCCCTTGGATCAACCTAGAATTTAGTATATCTATAAAAAAGACTAAAACATTCCACCGAGGATAACTCATGAGAGTAGAGAAATCCAGAAACGATGTACAATAAGAAGAGAGAACTCACCGTTGTGATTCCAACGCAACTAACGGAGTTTGATTTGTAGAACGGATGCTCTATCGGGGGATAGTGGAAGGATCGACGCCATACAAATGATCTCAGTCAAAGAAGGTTAAGAGGAAGACACTTCTTCCAATTAGACGTGACCCTAGTCCATTTAATAAAAAAAAGAAAGTACATGACATGTACTTTAGAAGTACACAGTGTATACTTTCCCTTACCGACCCCACATTAGGTGGTCTCCAGGTCACCACACACACTTGTGTGCTCAACCGTTACACGACCAGCACATAGAAACATGTGGAAAAAGAGTACACTACGTGTACATATAAGTACACGGTGTGTACTTCAAAAATTTCCAGAAATCATCCTTTTCTTGAAAAGAACAGAAAAGAGAAAAACATACCTAAAAAGAAGATCTGGGTTCTTACATCCCCATTAAAAATAATATTCAATGTAAACACCGTATGTAACAATGGTATAATGCATAGATAATATTAATAATATCCATGATACAAGAAATATGGATATTTAATAGTAATATAATATCAAATAAAAATTGATATCAATGGTGTTGTAGATAAACTACCTAAAAATTTTATGGTGCATAATACCATATTATTCTCAACGAAATAAAATTGAAATTAATTCCCTTACCTTATGTCTGAAAGAGTTCCACATTTTTACTTAATATCTTCGAAAATCAAATTATAATAATTAATTACATAATTCATAACCACTTCATCATATATTTGATTTCATATATTTTTAAATGATAATTTATGGCCATTCTTATTAG
This sequence comes from Viscum album, assembly GCA_963277665.1. Taxonomy (NCBI): domain Eukaryota; kingdom Viridiplantae; phylum Streptophyta; class Magnoliopsida; order Santalales; family Viscaceae; genus Viscum; species Viscum album. The sequence continues at coordinate 1,223,923,758 of OY728162.1, forward strand.
TTACAATATTTAATGTTTTTTTCTGGGAGTGTTTGTTTCATTTTATTATGTGTGATTCCCTTACTTAAAATTTTGATAATTCCTATAAAATTAAAGAACACCAAAAAAATTGAAATAATATAATATTAATGAAATTCAGTAACATTATATGGCCAAATATATAATTTGATAATATGGTATGAGGATTATTGATTAGATAAAATGTTAATGAAGAATTAGTAGTTTATTTTTTCAATTTTTATAATTATCATATACTTGTATAATTTTGTTTAATATTATGATTATATACATCTTATATCACATTAAATAAGTTTTATTAAACATATAATAATATTTTTCTACCATAATATGTTATTTCACTTCCATAATTAAAGGTTATAAGGAAAGAGGAAAACTCATTATCCCTGAATGTGGTGAATCAACACCTCATGGGTGACATATTCATTTTATAATTGAAATGAGAGGAAAAGAGATATAATGACATATATTCCATTATAAGAATAAAATTAATATATAAATATATATATATGATATTTTAATAATGATTACTATTTGGATAAGTGGATGTCTGTAGAGAATAATAAATGAAATTGAAAAATAAAGATTGAGGGTTTTACCTATTAAATTTATTTCCCTTGATAACCTCTATAAGACACATGGGTTTGGTTTTTTTATTAGACCGAATGATAATATATATAGGAACTATTTTGAGAGTCTAATTGGGAAGAATATTAGAATGATCAAAGTATTATATGGTGTTAATGCAAGCGGTGGTAAGAGGTGGTATTCATAGTGGAGGAGATGAATGTGTTTCGATTATTTTATACATTAATTTATTATTTTCTCTCAAGACTATCAATAAAATTGATTATTGTGACTAAATATAGTAACTAGAGAATTTGAGTTCATACTAATGGGTGGTTACATCATCTATAAATCATACACGACTTAATAATTAATTTATTTACATATAATGTTAAATACCTTAAATTATTGTATTTCACTATTCATTAAAATTTCAACTTGTTTAGAAAAATCAAAAAAAAGTCATGCTAACCATTTTTAAAAATATATATTTCAATAAGGGATTCCAATTTATGAAAACAATTTTATAAATATTAGATATTTAATTATTTATTAAAATCATCGTTTATTAGAAAAATATTGTTTTTAAAATTATAACTGATTTTTCTCCACATTGAAAAATTGATTTTGGTCAAATAAAAATACTATAATTATAATAAAACAAAATATTAAATAATGAGTTAATTTTATGAAAATGGATTTTATTTTAAATCGATATTATAAATTTAAAATTTTAAATTAACATTTTCACTATAAAAAATACCAACCCTAAATTAATCTTTTAAAAAATATTAAATATTCAAAACAAATATATCATATATTTTTTATGAGTCCCTAAAATATTATTTATAATTTCTATATTTTAGATTTTTTTTCTAAGGGCCACATTACTATTTCTAATGTTAACATTTCTATTCGTAATGGTCACATTACTATTTCAACTATAAGGCCCCAGCCTTAAACCTTACATAATCATGAGTTATTACAAGATTACACATTGAGGATCTTTTCGGGTTTAGAGTTTTAGAGAATTAGATCATAAAACTTGCATTACATTCCACATATAAACCAAGTGGTTACGTAAAGATAGTATTCTTCATTCCTATCAATGGAAACATATTTAAAATAAAACATGAATTCTTTCTTGACACATCCTTGACACTATCATCATATCATGTACGTTTCCCTTGACCTGTGAAAAACATTTCAAAAAACATGGGATGAGCATAAAAAGCTCAGTAAGGGATATAAAAATATGGAAAGGAAACATGGGTATATATATACATAAGAATGAAATCATACTTTACCCATAAAACATAATCACTTTAACATACCTCATCAAATCATGAATAAATCATAGAAATCATAAGACATAAAGGTAACTTGAGGCATTCATAACATTCTTACATAGGGAGTAACCCTCTTGGTTACGTTTGGAATACCCATCACAGTATATTCCCTAAATCTCTTCGGAGAAACCTTAACGTTTCACTCCTTCACGTTACCCAATGCATTGGAAAGCTATATCAGGCGCACCCGCCCTTAGTTTATCACGGAACCACCCATCTTCATAATAATGCCCAAGAATCTCAACATAATCATATCACATAAAACATGCATAAAGGAAACATAACATTTCCACCTTTCAATAACAAGATATTAATACAACACATTGATATAAAAAAATTATGAAAACCATTTTAAATACCAAAATAAAAGAAAAGTAAAACATGGTATTTATTTTTCTTTTAAAAAAAGGTATGGCTTGTAGAGGAAGCCGAAACTCAAATAATGGTCACGACGGCAGAGAAGTCGTTGTCACCTCATACGTACAACAAAAACATTCCCTTTTGTCATTTAGTAAACAGTTCATATAAAAAGATTCATTTTGAATAAACGTAAAAGTCAAAGGGGTTTATACACCATATAAAATAAGGTTGTGTATAAAACAAAATATGCCTCAATGAAAGGAGATTGAGACGAAGTCCCATACCTCGGGTCCGACGTGACTCGATCGTTCTTTAATGTCCTGAATAATAAACTTGAGTTAATTTCTACTTTCTTAAGAACCTTTTTCAAGTTCACTATTCCTTTTATATCACTTATTTCCATGTTATGAACAGTATGTAATTATTTAAGTTAATAACGGTCGTTTTAACGATCATTGGTACTTGAGTAAAAAATAAACCCTTTATAATTACAAGTTGTTCATGTATCCATTATATACAGAATTATAATCATGATGTATATATCATATATATCCAGTATATACATGCATTTATAATATTACATAATCATTTAGAGGTAAGAAATGAAATGCATCGTTCATGGAGACGGTAAGCCGTTTGTACGCATGAACGCTACTTTCATTTCTATTTCGTATTTTATAGAATGGAATCATAATGATATAAAGGTATATTATAATTACAGTATGATATCATATATATTATCATAGTTCCATCTTTTATACGTCCCACATATGGTATTTAACGAATCAAATCACTTTGAAGGGGCGGTAGTCCGCACTTCCTAATGAAGATATCTCGTTTACCCATAATGGAAACCAAAATGTATGCCCAAAATTAAAAATACAGAAGCTTAAGGAAAACATAAACATATTATATATCATATATAAATATATTTACATCTTAATTGCCACCTTTTAAGGTGTTAAAAGAATGTTGAACAATCATCGTTTTAGGAGGCATAAATTCACCATCCACGAAAACAGTATGTCCTTTAACCGTTAGATGTAGGTGTGTGTAAGTGTAGCTCGAATCCTTCTTATAAAAACATCCTAGTATATTTGAGATACTGTAGTTTTTACAAAATAAGTGAATAAAAATAGTTTAGGGGGTTGGAGAAGCAAAATAAAACAAAAGGACTCAAGTGAAGACATTACCTTAAAATCGGGTAACTCCCTTTGGTTTGAGTTCAAAGGCTTCCTTGGGAAGACTTCTTCCCAAAGTAAGGCTTCAAGGAGTAAGAGAGGGATGTGGAGAGACAAAATGGGTAGGGTTTGGCCGAGCCAAAGGCTTTGGGAGTGTGGTTAAGGAGGTAGAGGTGGGGGCCTTTTATAAGAGGAGAGGAGGGGCACTCTTGGAAAGTAAAGAAATGTTACTTTATTTGAAAATGATTTTCGGATTCAAAAGGTCCCACATTGATATAATTCGAGGGTAAGGTGATAAGGGTTCGAAATACACCCATCTAATAGGTTTTGGACATGTGTAGGTCATAGATTTTACATTATCATTTCATTTTATTTAAATCCTTTATTAATGAGGTAATCACTACATCATCATGATGTCATAAATAATTTAATTTATTTAAAGTCTAAAAATTATGAAAAGAATACTATTATGTAGGAAATCTGTTTAGATTTCTAATGAATATTTATAGTCCAATAGATCATTTATGTAGACAAAATTAAAAATATTTTACTTAGGTGATACATTAGTTGTCACATTTAACATTCTTTAAAAATAAAAAGATAAAAAGTCACTTTCTCACAAAAGTGATTCCATGGGGCCACCAAGTTTGGCACAAGGTATCCCATGGTCGGCCATTAGACAACCAGTAGCCTTAAGACACATTTTGTGGTCTTTTGGTATTATTATGATATCATTTTATTATCTTTAACTATCTGATTACTCATTAATCAAGATAATTAAAGATAATTACCATCGTTACTATTCATAATGTCCAAAATAAAAGAGTCTTAATTACATAATTTGGACCTTATGATTCCAAATATTTAATCAATTTTACCAAATTCCAAACACATAAATTGCAATAATTTATTTAAAAATAATCCCCGTTGTCAAAACAAATAGTGGGGTTTTTTGAAACAATATCTATGAAAAGTTTGGTATTAGTTTATGCCCAATTCCAAAGTGAAATTAATCATAATGACCACCATTGGATTAAATGGTAAAAAAATATTCTAATTTAACTTTAAACCCAATTCAAAAGATAATATAATCATATAAATAAAGTATATTAAAAAGCAGTTTTGATGTAAAATGCAGTATTTTTCACTATTCATTAAAAAATGAACATTGTCAGAAAAATACCAAAAATTCACACGAAGTAAATTTTGATGTCCCAGTCATAAAGAATAATTATATTTTGACAAACATAGCTTATAAAATTGTCAAAAGATAGATTTAAAAATGGTTTTCCATCAAAAGGCAGTAAAACAATCCTTTTAAAAAATATTAGTGTATTCCATGCTTCAGATTGGATTTATTTTCATTTTAAGCCTCTAAAACACTATCTAATTCATTAATAGACATAGATAAAAATATCTATTATTCATTACTTACTTGGGATGTTACATCCTTCTCCCCTTTATAAAATTGCGTCCCCGCAATTTATTTACTTATCGAATAAATGGGGGTACTTATCCCTCATTGCATTTTCAGATTCCCATGTTGCCTCTTCCATCATGTGTTTTTTCCACAAAACCTTTACCTGATTAATCACCTTATTTCGTAACACTTGCTCCCTGTGGTCAAGAATCGGGACCGGTTGTTCCTCATAAGATAGGTTCTCTTCCAGCTAAACTACCTCTGGACTCAAAACATGATATGGATCTGGCATATACTGTCTCAACATCGAAACGTGAAAAACATTGTGTACCTGAGATAAACTCGGAGGTAAAGCCACCCGGTATGCAACTGATCTAACTCTCTCCAGAATTTCATATGGTCCAATGAACCTTGGACTTAGATTTTATTTCTTACCAAATCGCATCACACTTTTCCATGACGAGACTTTGAGAAAAACATGATCACCTACCTCAAAAGTTAGATCCTTCCTCCTGTTGTCTGCATAACTCTTCTGCCTACTCTGACCTGTTCTCATGTGTTTCTGAATTAGCTGAAATTTTTCTGCCATCTCTTCTACCAATTCTGGTCCCATCAACTTCCTTTCACCCACTTCATCCCAGAAAGCTAGAGTTCGACACCGCTTCCCATATAACACCTCAAATGGTGCCATCTGTATACTGGAATGAAAACTGTTGTTATATAAAAATTCAACCAAAGAAAGATGTTGGTCCCAACTTCCCTGATAATCCATCGAACAAGCTCATAGCATATCCTCCAAGGTCTGAATTGTTCGTTCTGACTTCCCATCTGATTGAGGATGAAATGATGTACTAAAATTTAATTCAGTACCCAACGACTTCTAAAGGCCTTTCCAAAAGTTAGAAGTGAACTTGGGATCACGATCAGATACAATGGAGAGGGGAACTCCTTGTAACTTGAATATCTCTTTAAGATACAAACGGGAAAGTTGATCTAGGGAAAACGTATCTCGTATAGCAAGGAAATCAGTAGATTTAGTCAAGCGATCAACAATAACCCAAATTGCATTATTACCTCGAGATGTCTTCGGTAATCCCACAACAAAGTCCACGGATATATTCTCCCATTTCCACTCTGTCACTGTTAAAGGTTGAAGCATCCCTTTCGGTAACTACCGCTCTGCTTTAACCTGTTGACATGTCAAACACTTCACAATAAAATCAGAAATATCTCTTTTCATTCCATCCCACCAGTAATACTCTTGCAGATCTCTATACATCTTAGTACTGCCAGGATGAGCTGAAAATGGAGAACTATGAGCTTCACATAACAACTCTCTCTTCAAGTATGAATCACAAGGCACACACAATCTCTTCCCAAATCTAAAAACGCAATCATTATCAATGTTGAATTCAGCCAACTTACCTTTCTGAATCAGCTCTACCTTTTTCTGCAACTCACTGTCTTGCTTCTGTGCTTGCTTGATTCTATCTGATAGAGATGATCTCACTGATACCTGAAACAAAACAGAAGAACTTCTTGAACCAACAACTTCTATGCCAAAGTTCATCAAATCCTTAACCAAAGGATCACGTTCCAAACACAACATTGCTAATGAAGCATTAATTTTTCGACTCAAAGCATCAGCCACTTTATTTGCTTTTCCCGGATGGTAATGAATTGTACAATCATAATCCTTGATTAATTCCAGCCATCTCCTCTGTCTCATGTTTAACTCTTTCTGAGTGAATATATACTTTAAACTTTTGTGATCAGTATATATTTCACACTTTACTCCATACAAATGATGCCACCAAATTTTTAAAGCGAAAACAACAGTAGTTAATTCCAAATCATGTGTAGGGTAATTTATCTCATGAGTTTTCAACTGTCGTGAAGCATAAGCAAATACCTGATCATTCTGCATTAGGACGCAACCAAGTCCTTTCAATGAAGCATCACTGTATATAACAAACTCACCATTCCTGGAAGGTAGTGCCAAAACTGGAGCATTCACTAATCTTATTTTCAATTCCTGAAAATAATCATCACATTCTTTTGTCCAGATAAACTTAACACCCTTCCGAGTTAGCTTAGTCATTAAACTATATAACCGTGAAAAATTTCTAACAAACCTTCAGTAGTAGCCTTCCAAACCAAGGAAACTATGAATCTCTGTTACATTTGTGGGTCTTGGCCATTCTTCAACAACCTTTGTTTTTGCAGGATCAACGGTTATTCCATCTTTAGAAATAATGTGACCAAGGAAAGAAATTTGTTGCAACCAAAACTCACACTTGCTGAATTTCCCATAAAATTTATTTTCTTTTAAGGTTTTCAAAATAACCCTTGAATTTCTTTCATGCTCCTCTTTACATTTAGAAAACACCAAAATATCATCAATAAAAACAACCAACATTTTTCAAATGAGTCAACTAAGCCATCACTACAACAAACTGTTTAGTTCTGATTCCGACCATCTCAGGATACTGATTTGAAAGGTCATTTCCCTCTCTATGCCTTCCCAGAAAAGCTGCTCTGTTTCCTCTATGGAAAACCATTATTATCACCGAAATACCTTAGGTGAAGCAACATGGTAATATTTAAATGCTATATCATTCCAAAAAAAATATATTTTTGGATAATCATTTAATAGAATTATAACTCCTAAAGTTATCTAAACCGACTTCTGATACCAACTATAAGGCCCCAGCCTTAAATCTTACTTAATCTTGAGTTATTACAAGATTACACATTAAGGATCTTTTTGAGTTTAGAGTTTTAGAGAATTAGATCATAAAACTTGCATTACATTCCACATATAAAAAAAGTGGTTACGTAAAGATAGTATTCTTCTTTCCCATCAATGGAAACATATTTAAAATAAAACATGGATTCCTTATTGACATTTACTTGACACTATCATCATATCATGTACCTTTCCCTTGACATGTGAAAAATATTTCAAAAAACTTGGGATGAGCATAAAAAGCTCAGTAAGGGATATAAAAATATGGAAAGGAAACATGGGTACATATATACATAAGAATGAATTCATACTTTACCCATAAAACATAAGCACTTTAACATACCTCATCAAATCATGAATAAATCATTGAAATCATAAGACATAAAGGTAACTTGAGGCATTCATAACATTCTTACGTAGGGAGTAACCCTCTTGGTTATGTTTGGAATACCCATCACAGTATATTCCCTAAATCACTTCGGAGAAATCTTAATGTTTCACTCCTTCACGTTACCCAATGCATTGGTAAGCTATATCAGGCTCACCCGCCCTTAGTTTATCACAGAACCACTCGTCTTCATAATAATGCCCAAGAACCTCAACATAATCGTATCACATAAAACATGCATAAAGGAAACATAACATTTCCACATTTCAATAACAAGATATCAATACAACACATTGATATAAAAACATTATGAAAACCATTTTCAATACCAAAATAAAAGGAAAGTAAAACATGGTATTTATTTTTCTTTTAAAAAAAAAAGGTATGGCTTGTAGAGGATGCCGAAACTCAAATAATGGTCACGGCGGTGGAGAAGTCGTTGTCGCCGCATACGTATGAAAAAAACATTCCCTTTTGTCATTTAGTAAACGCTTCGTATAAAAAGATTCCTTTTGAATAAATGTAAAAGTCAAAGGGGTTTATACACCATATAAAAGAAGGTTGTGTATAAAATAAAATATGCCTCAATGAAAGGAGATTGAGACGAAGTCCCATACCTCGGGTCCGACTTGACTCGATCGTTATTTAATGTCCTAAATAATAAACTTGAGTTAATTTCTACTTGCTTAAGAACCTTTTTCAAGTTCATTATTCCTTTTATATCACTTATTTTCATGTTATGAACACTATGTAATTATTTAAGTTAATAACGGTAGTTTTAACGATCATTTCTACTTGAGTAAAAAATAAACCCTTTATAATTACAAGTTGTTCATGTATCCATTATATCCAGAATTATAATCATGATGTATATATCATATATATCAAGTATATACATGCATTTATAATATTACATAATCATTTATAGGTAAGAAATGAAATGCACCGTTCATGGAGACGGTAAGCCGTACGTACGCATGAACGCTACTTTCATTTATATTTCGTATTTTATAGAATGGAATCATAATGATATAAAGATATATTATAATTCCAGTATAATATCATATATAATATCATAGTTCCATCCTTTATACGTCCCACATATGGTATTTAAAAAAAAATCACTTTGAGGGGGCAGTAGTCCGCACTTCCTTAAATGAAGATATCACGTTTACCCATAATGGAAACCATAAAGGTATGCTAAAAATGAAAAATACAGAATCTTAAGGAAAACATAAACATATTATATATAATATATAAATATAGTGACATATTAATGGCCACCTTTGAAGGTGTTAAAATAATGTTGAACAATCATCGTTTCAGGATGCATAAATTCACCATCCACAGAAACAGTATGTCCTTTAACCATTATATGTAGGTGTGTGTAAGTGTAGCTCGAATAATTCTTATAAAAAAATCCTAGTATATTTACGATACTGGATTTTTTACAAAAGAAATGAATAAAAAGAGTTTAGGGGGTTGGAGAAGCAAAATAAAACAAAAGGACTCAAGTGAAGACATTACCTTAAAATCAGGTAACTCCCTTTGGTTTGAGCTCAAAGGATTCCTCGGGAAGACTTATGCCCAAAGTGAGGCTTCAAGGAGTAAGAGAGGGATGTGGAGAGACAAAATGGGCCAGGGTTGGCCGATCCAAAGGCTTTGGGAGTGTGGGTAAGGAGGTAGAGGTGGGGGCCTTTTATAAGAGGAGAGGAGGCGCACTCTTGGAAAGTAAAGAAATGTTACTTTATTTGAAAATGATTTTCGGATTCAAAAGGTCCCACATTGATATAATTCGAGGTTAAGGTCATAAGGGTTATAAATCCACCCATATAATAGGTTTTGGACATGTTTAGGTCATATATTTTACATTATCATTTCATTTTATTTAAATCCTTTATTAATGAGGCAATCGCTGCATCATCATGATGTCATAAATAATTTAATTTATTTAAAGTATAAAAATTATGAAAAGAATACTATGATGTAGGAAATCGTTTTATATTTCTAATGAATATTTATAGTCCAAAAGATCATTTATATAGACAAAATTAAAAATATTTTACTTAGGTGATACATTCTTTGTCACATTTAACATTCTTTAAAAATAAAAAGATAAAAAGTCTCTTTCTCACAAAAGTGATTCCATGGGGCCCCCATGTTTGGCACAAGGTATCCCATGGTCGGACATTAGACAACATGTAGCCTTAGGAAACATTTTGTGGTCTTTTTTTATTATTATGATATCATTTTATTATCTTTAACTACCTGATTACTCATTAATCAAGATAATTAAAGATAATTACCATTGTTACTATTCATAATGTCCAAAAATAAAAGAGACTTAATTTCATAATTTGGACCTTCTGATTCAAAATATTTAATCCATTTTACCAAATTCCAAACACATAAATTGCAATAATTGATTTAAAAATAATTCCCGTTGTCAAAACAAATATCGGGTTTTTTGAAACAATATCTATGAAAAGTTTGGCATTAGTTTATGCCCAATTCCAAAGTGAAATTAATCCTAATGACCACCATTGGATTAAATGGTAAACATATATTCTAATTTAACTTTAAAACCAATTCAAAAGATAATATAATCATATAAATAAAGTAGATTAAAAAGCAGTTTTGATGTAAAATGCAGTATTTTTCACTATTCATTAAAAAAATGAACATTGTCATAAAAATACCAAAAATTCACACAAAGTAAATTTTGATGTCCCAATCATAAATAATAAGTTTATTTTGACAAAAATTTCTTATAAAATTGTCAAAATATATATTTAAAAATGGTTTTCCATCAAAAGGCAGTAAAACAATCCTTTTAAAAAATATTAGTGCATTCCATGCTTACGATTGGATTTATTTTCATTTTAAGCCTCTAAAACACTATCTAATTCATTAATAGACATAGATAAAAATATATATTATTCATTACTTACTTGGGATGTTACATAAACAGTCATGTTAATATTTATTATTTCTTCCTTATTTGTTTTTGCTCATTTTTGTTTAAAACATATGCTATCAAATGTATTATATTTATTTAATAATATACATAACATAAAATAATTATGTTTTATATTGGTATTAGTAATATTTCTATAATTTTTGATTTCGTTTTTCTTCCTGTAAATTTAATTGAACATTATACCTAGAAAAATTTGTTATTTTTCATCAGGAATTCACTTTAGAGACTTGATTATATTACCCTAGTGATCACATCATTTGTTAGTTATGGTGATAAAATTTGAATAAATTTATAGATAATTTCTCCAAACATATCAAATATATTTTTTTATAATCGTTAAAATAAAACATGTTTTGAGGAAAACTATTAGCCATTCTAAATGACATTGTAAAATCAATTATAACAAGTTGCAGTTTCATTCACTCAAATTTAGGGATCCATTGGGATATGTTATGAAATTTAAAACCACCAAGACCATGTAGATATTACTTATTGAGTGGATTTGGGGTTCTTTACTCTTCAAACCACTGTAAAAATAATGTGATAATTTTCTTTTATTTTTCACTAAAATTTTGGAAAGAAAATATAGAATATATGCAATTTTAAATATTCCACATCGATCAATTTTAGAATTATCATACGTTTTAGATAAGAAAAAATTCATCAAACTCTGGTGTCTTCATCATCATGTTGGGAAAATTTTTTTTTCTCAAAGTGTGGCTCTATTAAATATATATTCAATATCTAAAAATATGGAGTTAAATATCCATTTAAACATTGATTTTAAAAAATTAGCTTATATGTGTAATTTATAAGATCCTAGATCATATATTTTTATGGTGAAAATTATGGATGTTGAAAATAATTCAGGGTAATATATTTGAAAAATCATTTTTTAAATTTAATGTAATATTTGTTAATACATTTGAAATAAAAGAAATATGAACAAGGTAAATGGGTTAATACTAAGGATTTTAAATGTGGTATGAATTGAAGATCCATGACTGAGATTTTTTAGGAGATATAACATAAGAGTTCAATCATATCTATCATACTACTTATTCTTTATAAATTTGGAAAACATGTATTATTTCTTATAAAATAATATATAATGTTAGAAAAGTGGGATATAATAATTCTGATATAAAATTTTATATTTTCGGAATGCATGATATTGAAGGTATCACTCAAATAATTTTTATAATGACTATCAAAGTCATTAGATTTTCTTCTAATCGAAACCCTATATAAAAAATGATCAACATTTGAATGCTCTCAACGTATTACCTCTAAGTTGGAATTTTATTCTATCATTAATTATATATATACCTATAGTAAAATAATTAATGATGATGCAACCATTAGTATCTCTATGATATATGAATTTGATATGAAATTTGATTCTTAGGATCATAAAGTGATAAACAAAATTGACCTCTAATGTTTTATATTATAATTGGAGAAACAAAAATAAAGGATTATTAAATATTCTATATTATGACGTCAATATATTCAAATTTATTGGAGGAATTTTATTAATTGGACAACAGATTCAAATAACTATATTAGGGAATAAATGGTTTTAGTTACCCACTTATTTACTACATAAAAAAATGTTTTTTACTGATGTAAACTATTATTTATGAATAAAAATACTAGAAAATATCACACATAATTTTCCACATCATAAGGAAAGATGAAAAATTTAACAATTGTGTAGAAGTTTTAGATAAAAGTAGATTATCATTGATAAGGAATGAAATCCATCAATGTTACAATTACTATATATGAAGATTATGGAAGATCAAATACTTCTAATTCATAATAGGATCAATCAAATTTGAAAAAAAAATTTATTTATGGATTAGTAGGATGTGGTGCATTCTAAATATTTTTTTGTTTATGATTCATAATTAATAAACATATCAAATGAAACATTTATTTAATATTTATCGATGTTTGAAGAGAACTATGATACCCTAGAGAATGAAAAAAATATCTCAAAATTTATAATAATGTTTTATTATGTCAAAATGATAATATGTCAAACCAAATTTTATAATTTAATAAACAAGTAAATATATTTAGTTCATACTATATAGAGCGTGATAGTAAAATTATAGATTTTATTTCTGAAGTAGAATGGTTACAATCTTTTTCCATTGTGTTTACCAGGGGTGATAAGTATTCAAATAAAATTCATTGAATGAGTTAGTATAAGATTGAAAAATATGGAATTGGATGTTATGGTGAGAAACCTAAATAAAAAAAATATTTTTTCTATTCTCAATTAATCAATGTCTAAGGATACTTATTTTTATTATGTAACTAAATTCACTATGATAATGGTTGAAATTTATGGAATCCTTGTATAATTATATTAATTAGTGAATATGTTAAATGTTACATATATAATTATAATTATAGAATTTATAGTAGATATAAATATATATAGTTTCACGTATCATTTTTTACAGATGTAGTAGAACACAAAATTATTTGGGTATAAAAATTTAATTTTGAATTGAAAATTTTTAAGTTGAAAATACAAAATGATAGATATTAAATATGGTGTGTGGAATATGTCATTGAAATATATAATATGTTATAATTGTATAACATTCATAGATTATCTACGTTTGAGGATGTTATTTTTAAAATTTGTGATAAATAAAAATTAATAATTATTTGAGTTGGGTAATAGAGAGATCCCACATATTTTCTAGTCAATAAATTAGTCTATGTTCAAGTCATAATAAAAAATATGGAATTTATTTTTGAACTCTATGATGATGGTTTTAGTATTAATTTCCCAAAACATGAATCTTCTCTCTTTATAACAACCTTATTATATTTTCAACACATATTAGAGAAAATGTTCTTACTTTGGACCATTGTTCCTCGTGTAATCAAAGTGTGAATTGTTTAAATGCTGAATAAAGTGAATCATGGATATGGAAGATAAGGATTCATTGTTAAAATATATTTTTTATATCTAAATTATATTACAAGAATTTAGTTTCTTATCTATATATTATTATGTTTAATGAGAAAATACTATGTAGTTCATGAAAAATTCAAATGAAATAAATTAATATTTCCAATATATCAACATTTTCTCAACATCAAATCCTTAATATCCCATTTACATTTATTTGTTTGGTCCTTTTATAGTTTAATTCTTCACTCATATATTATTTATTTTTTGAGTTAGAAGATGAATTGTTTTTTATATTTACATAGGATCCCTTTGTAAAATTTAAAAGTGATATTTGTACATTTTTTCTTACTATTTGTTAGATGATTCTAAGTAAAAAAATTAAAAATAATTCAATTTAAAATTAATTCTGATAGTTATTCTTTTAATATATAATTTAATTATTTTTTTCATAGATATTTGTATTAACAATAATTTTCTCCAATAATTAAAACTAAAATAAATATAATTATTGAATGAATAAATATAACAATTTAGGAAATTTATTGAACTATGTAAATGAGTAGTGTTACATTATCATTTTTTTTCGAATACTATTAATACAACATTCTATATTATAAATATATTATTAATTATGCCACTTTTTAAAAAGACAACATATTAGTGACAGAATAATAGAAAAACTAAATATTTATACATTAAAGATTTTAGATTCAATATATATATATATATATATCTTGAATACTATGAAAAACCAATGTATTTTTTATCCAAATAGATGAATGAATATTTGTTGGGTATTCATCTTCTTCTAAATTTTATACATATTTTAACCAAAATTCCATGATATTTTTGGAATTAGTTCAAGTTAATATTTATGAATGTAATCCATGTGATTAAAATATAACATAAATAAATGAAGCCATAGATTATTTAAATATCTTGATATTTTATTCATTAAATGGTATGCATGATTGTACCTTTTTTTTTGATGATGACCAATAAAATTATAAAGAAAATAAAACCATGGAAGCTCTATTTTTCATTTCTAGATAACATAGGATATTGAAAACCCATAAATTAAATACTAATATATTAGATCTATATCAAGGTATCCAGAGTATGAATAATTTTAGGAATATGGTTTATTTTTATACCTTTCTATCCCATATGGAACCTATGTAAATAGGAGAAGTCTTTGATGTTGAGTTTTGTTTATAAAAATATAGGCTGATATAAATTGGTTTAATAGAAACAATGTTTGGTAATTAGTTAGTAGGATCATAGTTTATATTGTTATAGGAACTAAATGGGTCATTAGAAAAATTATGAGGATCATGGTGTAATTAATATGAATAATTATCAGCTAGTTTCTAATGGTTACATAAATATGGACTGTAGAGATTGTGAGAAGCCCTCTTCCCCAATTTTTAATCTTGATTCCTTTAGTATCCCTTTATCCTATGCATTTTAAATAATTTATTATGTTTTAAAATATATTAAATTCTCATCTTTTCAATGGATCTTCAATGGAGTATGTTAATGTTGAACAACACCTAGGTATTGGTAATTAAAATTTTCCTTCTACTTTAAATATAACTAAAGTTATGTATAGTCTTAAAAAACAAAAATTGGATAGGTTTAAGAGGTTGTATTATTTAATTTTATAAAATTGTAATTTTTTTAGTACTGGATGATCCTACTCCTTTAAATTAAATCTCTTCTTATAAAATTAATTTAATGTTAATTTATGTACACAATTTATTTATATTTTTAGTAATTAAAAATGTTTTAATAAATTTTCAAAACATTTGAAAAAATAATTTGAAATGAGTATAATGGGAGAATGAAATTTATTTATTCTCTTTTCAATAATTCAAGAGGATTTGAATTTGTTTTGAATCAAATTAAAAATTCTATTAATATGATGAAATGTTTTGGACATGAAATCAATAAGACTTATGAAACTCTTGTTTGTATAAATATAAAACCTGATTTGTATTAATTTGGTAAAACATTTGAAAACACATTGTATATCGGTATTATTTTAATTATCTCATATCATATAGAATATATACAATATATAACGTTCAATGTATATTAATATGTAATATTTCATTCAAATCCAAAAATACCTCATTTGATAGCTTTCAAATAAATTTTATTATATTTTAATGGAATTGTTTCTTTTTATCTAATCTATTAAAAAATGAATCAATTGGATTTAAATTCATATTTATTTATTTTTGATATTTTAGATTATATAGATAATAAATATTGGCTACCTATCAGTTTTTAGGAAAACCTTGAGTTTCATAGACATATTAAAAAACAAATATACATTTGCACTATCAAAAATGATGTAGAATATATATGCCAGTTGTTATTATGCATAGGTGTTGTGGATAGAACGCACTATTATATAATTAAAATATAATTCTAATAATCATCCTATTTAATGTGATAATAAAACTATAATAAATATTTCTAAAACTCAAGTAATTAATTTAATATATGACCATATTGATATTTAGTATCAGTGTTGTAACAACCCATTTTATTTATGAATGTATGACTTATTGGTGCATTAAATAATTTACCTTGTTTAATCATTTTAAATTTTCTTTATAGAATGAAGAAGGTTCCTGATATTTTTCAGGCTTGTTTAGATAGTAGTTTTCCATAAAATGAGAAAATAGTTCAGGCCCCATGATTACTACACTGTTAGTAGATGTCATGTTGGTTAACCATGTAAGTTATATTTTGACATTTAGTGGCCACATGATTTTTCTTTAACTATGTTACCAAAGGTGTATGAACATATTATCCATTTACATTTTTTATAGGGGAATATTTCATAGTTGGTACATGGTTAGGGAAATAGTGAGTGTTAAACATGTGGGGTCTCTCCTTGGGCAGTAGGTTTCACACGGTTGGCACACGATTTAGCCAACTGTGTTGCCAAAAAATGTGCCCATATATTTTATGGTGACATGGATAAAATTACCTAAAATAACATAAAAAAATATTTCTTTTTCTTTCATTTCCAACAGACAACACCCTTGTTTCTTCTCCCATGTGGAATTTTTCTCTTCAACAAAGGTAAATAAATATCCCACATATCCAACTACGGATCATGATTCTTCAATGAAATTGGATAGTGAATGGAATTATATAAATTCCTCTGTATTTAATTCTTATTTTATCATGGAATTTATCATAATATTTAGGGGTATGTTCTATTTACCTATTTTTGGGGAGTTGGACAGATTCTTTGATTTCAGCAACAACATCAAATATATGTTATCTATCACAAAATAATTCTTAAATGACCCTTAGGTATGTGTTTTCATCATTTTCCCTAATGATAGGTGTTCGTATAGTGGTGTTGTTGTTCAGAACACCATCTTTTTCTTGACATTGCATTAAAATGAGTTCATTGATTCTAATATTATATAAAAAACTTGTTATACAACAAGGAACATTTTATAGTAATTCAAGGATACCAACCATGACATTAGACACTCTTTTAGTGATATAACATTATATTCTCATTTTAAATATTTTATTAAATCCCTAAAATGTTTCCTATGTGTTTGGCTTGGATTTTAATTGGAATTGCCCATTTTTTATAGATTTTATCCAACCAAAACACCTCTGATGTTCATATCTAGTCCTATAAATGGAATTTCCCTTATTAGTAACTAATAAATTTCTAATAACACATTATATGGACCTCATTAATACCTAGAATAAAATTTCCATGATTTTATTTATTAAATATCATTTTTATATTTCATATTTTAGAATCTATATGGATTTCTATGATTTAATAGAGTAAATTAAATTAGGCATAATGGAAACAACTAATCTATTATAATAATGATATTTCTTATGTGAATCTTAATTCCCTTTGCTTCATTTGGACTTTATGAATTTAAATCATGAGAAGTAATACCTCATAGTTATTTTTATGAATATGATTACCACTTTGATATAGGTTTTGGAAGAATAGTAGGGGTAATGTTTGGAATGATGAAGCACACATCCTTACATCGGGTGTAGAGAAATAAATACTACACAATTTAGTCCATTTGGATAGTGTGAAACACACACCACATCCCCTACATGAGGTAATGGAATGACGGCAGACCCCCCATATTTAGTGACAATCATGTCGTATTCCATGTATATGGATACTTATATATGCACATACATAGCCAATGCATGTAGAGAAGTTATGTTTCCTATAGGAACCTGAGAAATATAGTTTTTATTTAATCATATTTTTCAATTATTTCATTTATGATTACACTATATAGTTTCTATGCACACTGCATCAATTACATCTCGATATCATTAGTGGCGGCCCATTAGGATTTTATCTCATACCCTATTTAGGATGCTTTTAGTACCCTTTTAAATTACATTAATATATATATATATATATATGTGGATATGAGAAGGTTGACCATTGTATATATTTTATATTCTTACTTCTAGATTGATTATATGAGTAGTGGATCAAGTATATGCTTGATATGATAGTATGGAAGCCTTCTGTTCTTCTTATCTTATTAAACAACATATTTTATATTTCAATCCCCAGTTCCACTTTTTATATCAACATTCCATGCATTAATTTATATGAAATTTCCTTTTTTATTGTGATATTGTTATATAGTGGATACGTTATTTATGATTCCATATTTTTTTACTATTTTTTATATTTTTCTTTCCTTTATAGATGGTTATTGGTCAATCATCCATGTATCTTCAAATATATATATATATATATATATGATTATATTATTTTTTGGTATCTATTATTTCCATTGTACACATTGATATGGGCCATATTATCCCCATTGTACAACCATTACACCCTACTTCCTATATAAAATCTTTTTCTTTACAGGAGGTACCCTTGAGGCCATGTGACCCACTAGCTCGAGGAACAAGTTAAGTGGATTTCATGTTGTGATGCCAACACGTTTTATCATATCCATATTTTTTCTTAATACTTTTATATTAAAAAGTAGACTAGGATATTATCGTATTTTAAATTTAACATATGCATAGATTTAGGTAACCCTTGTATAGTGTAAAACCAAATTACATGGGATAAGAAATTACAGTCATTGATTATTCCATTTATGAGGAGGAAAATATGTATGATCTGTCTGTATAAAGGCTACTCAATTTTCCTAATATTCTATTTTTAATCATTAAAAATATAAAAATATCTTCTTAAGACCACATTTGGAAATATAGAATCATTCCTCCATGATTTCCTATATTCGTAGGCCCTGAAGGAGGTGATGACCATGCACTATAGGTGGTGTTCCCTGAGCCGCTAGTGATCACTCCTCTATTTCCACTTGTGACAGCTATTCCTTTTCAAGATATGGGAAATGAAACCCATTATTGAGAAGAATTTCATTGTAAATTATATATTATTCATGATGTTGTTTGACCTTCCCTGAGTATAGAGGAGCTGACTCAAGAGTTTATATAATATAATCCCCCCACCTTTTCAGGGGATGGCGAACCATACACTACTGAGTTGCAGATCAAATATATTATTTCTATATTCAAGTATATGTAGACACCTCTAGAGAGGTGGGTAAATATTGATAGATATATGTTGTATGAATTTGGATGTAGGTGTAGGGATTTTATTACCTAGGATAATCATCATATAGTTATGGTTTGGATATATTTCTAGACATTTTTCTATATCTATTTCATTCCCCATACTCTGAGCCATGATTGAGCTAAATAATTCATGAACCCACTATATGTAGGTATCTGTGTTATATAATATAGTTCTCATTTTACTAAGATGCACCATATATCTAATAGTATATAGGGTGATGATATTATGACTACTAGAATAATTGTGTATAGGATGGTATACATAATCTAGTAACATGCCAATGACTTATGTATGACAACCATATCATAGATAGTCAACCAAACCCTTATTATTGAGAATGTTTTGAGGGATGGTAATGGTGATATTCAAGGTGGTTTTGAACCTATTTCTATTTTTGATTACTCTTCTTGTAGAGGTATATTTTCTAAGGTTACTAATGATGGTAGAAGAAGTCAAGATCCTCATGATGACACTTTATAATATGTCACTAGTTCAGGAATCCAGGACACATGAAATCTTAGTTCTTATGATATCTTATGTAATTTAGAGGCTATATAATGATGGGTCATATTTAGTGATTCTTTAGAAATGTTCGACAAATTTATAGTAATAGAGGATCAACTACAACCCCATGGTTCTGAGCGGGGTGTAGAGGATGACACTAGGAATGAAATTAGAATACCACCATCCTCCCAAACTGAGGCGATGTATGGGGAAAGGTATTCCATTATAGAATACTCAGTTCTTGTAGAGAAGGATTTATTTGGGATGATATTTACTGACTCTGGGCCTTGGTATATGCCAGTTACATGTATCACATCCTATGTAGGATAAGCAGAGCATCGTACCTTCTATAGTTTGAGGTAATATTTTATTTGCCTCTACATTAGTGTCTTTGATATTTACTACTTGTTCATCTCAAACTTCTATATTAGAGGTAATCACAGAGATTTTAGAGCTTGAAATCAAACACTTCATTGGAATTATGATTCACGATACCTCATTAGGTATCTGAATATAGTGTGTGTGCCATTTTATT
The DNA here is from genome assembly GCA_963277665.1 of Viscum album. Taxonomy (NCBI): domain Eukaryota; kingdom Viridiplantae; phylum Streptophyta; class Magnoliopsida; order Santalales; family Viscaceae; genus Viscum; species Viscum album. The sequence goes on from OY728162.1 coordinate 1,223,944,406, forward strand.
TCATGTTCCCTAGAGTTATATTGATACCTCTTCATATGACATAATTTTTATCTCAACATTATATTATTTGATGTAATCCTTAGAATGCACTGGCTAGTTCCCTAATGTGCCCATAATTAATTATATACTCATATTGTGACCTTTACATCACCAAAGGGAAGTAAGAACATGTATAATGGGGAATGGGATGTTCATACTACTTGAGTTAGACTAGAGCAGCAGAGGCTATGCAGTATGACTGATAAGATTAACATTGATCACTAGGATGATCAAGGGTTATGATCCATTTTTTCTATAATAGTGGATACTTTTAGGGAAATATTTCATGATAAATTCTAATGGATACCACTAGTTTTAGAGATAAATTTTACGAATGATCATTTGACAGAAGTAGTATAATGACCATTCCTCTATTTAGGATGGATCCTATTGATATCATAGAGATTAAGAAATAGGTGGAGGATATAGTTTATAAATCCATTAAACACCCCATAACTTATCCATATTTTCACCAGACCTTCTTTCCATGAATTCAGATAGTACCCTAAAACAAATCATATATTATAGTCAATTAAACCAACTTATAGTAATGAATATGTATCCACTACCTTGTATAAATGACTTCATTGATCGGTTATGAGGAGAGAGTGTGTTTTCAAAGATATACCTAATGTTGGGATATCATCAGGTGCATGTATTTTCTTTGGAAATATGTCACAAAACCTGCAAGAGTTGGAATGGTCTGTAGGATTTCTTGTTTATGCATCTTGGTCATAAGAATGCATCTATAGTTTTTAGGGATCTTATAAATTGGGTTTTCTACCCATATTTCTATTAATTCTTGGTAGGATATGCTGATGATATCATAATGTATTAATTCTATAGAAACAACCATTCCAAACATCTTGAGGTAATTATAATGACACTAAGGTAGCATCATTTCTATGGTAATCTGATTAAATGCCAATTTTGGATCTACAAATTCAACTTCCCTAGACACATTGCCTCAATGTTAGGAGTTGTAGTAGACCAAAAAAAGTGAGATCTATAGTTTCATAGGTGAATTCCAAGAATATTTTGACATGTGTATATTCTTGGGAATATCTAGATATTAAAAATAATTCATCTACCATATATAATATCTTAATGCACCACATACGAGCTTGAAAATGAAGGGTGTGAAATTTTTATGGTTAGAATCATGTGAAGAAGCATCTAAAGAGCATAATGGTACTTTGACATAAGAACCAAAATGTATTATTCCTAAGATATGAATTATCTATAATGTATACTATGATTCATCAGGTATCACACATGGATCTATTCTGATGCAGGGTAAGTAATTTTTTGTATACGTGTTTTGTCATTTGAGGCCTCACCAGTGGAAATAATAAAAGTCTAACATCAAGATAGATAATGTAGTTCATGTTTTATGAATTTTGAGGCACTGTATTATTTTATGATATTTTATTCTATTATCTTATTATAAACTCCTAAAGTACATATTTACATTACATGATCTTAATCTCAGGTGGTGTTAGTGGGTTGAGTACCTACAGTCGTTTGATATTAATCTTGCATAAATGCCTTGTAATGGTGATTCAGTGGCTAGTTATATGAACCAAAAGAAAAATACAAAATATTTTCATAAAGAATATTGTGAATGTTATCTCATGTACTTATTAATAGAGACGCACATTGAGGTTCTGGAAGATAAATGTCAGACTAACCTCACAACCTTAACAACAACCTCTACCCTTCTGTAATAGATCAGAATCATAAACTATCTAGTCCTAATATCCATGTACTTTAGTAAATCATCATTGATAATGATACATCTTTAGGATGTATCATTGATGGAAATGATACTTTACTATTCTGTGTGCATGTATGGGTCTCTAATGGCATCATATTAGAGAAGATACGGGAATTTAATGCCCTACTAGTGGGCAGTTCGTCTTGATGTCACTATGATTTATATAGATGTATGGAGACATTATTGGTGTCTTGGTGAGAAATTAAAAATTTTTAATCCTATCACTCCATGTTCCACTGTTCATCAGGGGGATGAGGAATATCAAGGATTGGAAGTGAATTTATAGACATTGTCTATTCTTGAGTGGAAATGGGATGATGTTTCCATCGAGTTAATTATTTTTTTACACATATCACCTCTTAGAAATGATAAAAGCAGGGTTGTTATTGATCGTTTTATAAATGTATCATATTTTGTACATATGCGAGAAATATTCACCATAGGTGAACTTGGGAGGTGGTCAGGGATGTAATACATGCTCCTAGAGAAACTAATTATATCATTTTTAAAGAGACTCTTAAATTAAGTCCCAATTTTGAATGCAGTTTCATAAGGCCCTAGTTACATAGGAAAATATTAGTATGGATTCACCCTCATATCAATGGATAGACGAAGCATAAAATTTATTCATTATATGAAATGCTCTTTGAATGAGAAATTTACCTTGGGGGATCTTGGGAGAAACCAATTCTCCTTAACGGGTACTCTTATAGTAACATATTTAATGATACCATTGAAATGGATCCTTATGAATCCATACATGGTAGGGATTTTCATTCAAATATGTGATGGAAATAGGCGGGGAGGTATCATTTTTTGGACCATATCTCATTTTGGATACTAAATAGAAGGTATAATTTATCAACAAGAACATTATGATAGATTAGTCTAGACAATAGTCACATTCCGACCATTTTCGATGATCTCTATAGTTTTTGATTAGAGGTGAGGCTTTCTTTCCAGCCATTCATAGTTTTATCCATATATGTTTCTAGAGGAAGGGTAATATCTCACCATGTTTCATTAGTCCCTTTGATGCTATCAAAACAAATGGACCTATGGAATACATAGTAGATCATTCTTAGATTATCTAGTCTATCGATGATTCTTTTCATTTATTAAAGCTTCTGTAGTATTATTTGGACCCATCACTTCCCTTTTAGCCAAATTAAGTTGAGTTAGATGTGGATGATTTCTTCCTATAGTAACTTGTTTGTATTTTTTATTGGAGAGTGAAGACACTTTAGGAAAGGTCATTTAGTTTTTTATGATTTGGATGGATGGTCAAGTATAGAATGAGACCTGGGAGTGGAAAGGTGATATATGATAACAGTGGCTAGAACCCTTTACTGACAATATCTCTTTACCCTCAAATGGCCAACCGAGGGACGAGTTTCTTTAATGAGTCGAAGATGTAACGAACTATTTTTAAGGTAAAACTCTTTTTTTCAAATTCAGTCACTTTATAAGTCTTCATAAAAATAAACTACAACTTATGGAAGGTCCCAATATCATTTTGGGCTTGTTCGTTGACCGGTGTTTTATAAAATTTGTAAAAAGGGTAGGCCATATGGTTACATTACAGTTAATAGAAACCTAATGGGTTAACCATTTGGGGGACCCTTTGTGCAATTGGGGATGGACTGCTTGTCTTCAACCATGCGACTGAGGGTACACATCCATGTGGACTATTAGAAATTCTTTATAGAGGATTTATGCATAGTTTTCACACATTTAAGGAAATCGTACTCTTTCACCATGCATGGTCTCTCCTTGGGTAGTTTTCTTCACATGATTGAAACAAGGTTTTTACAACCATGAGGAGAAACCATACCTTCTTATATATGATTTTGAGATGTTTAAAATTCCTCTAATTAACATAAAAAACATCTCCATTTATTCATATTTAATTTCTAGTGGACAATGCCCTTGGTTCTTCTCCTACGAGTAATTTTTCTCCGCAACCTAGGTTATTTGATATCTTCTAAATCCAAATTCTGAATAATGTTCTATTGAAGGATTTGGATACAAAGAGTTTTTCTCTCAAGTCCTATACCATATTTAAAAATATTATTTTAAAATATATTTCACTATTAATATGACCGAACGTTTCCCTATTTTCAAGATGTGGTTATGTTTCTTCGATTTCTCCCATACTACATCAAATATAAAGCTGGCGTTGGAAGAAGAGTCATCAACAGATCTACTATAGTTAGTTCCATCATTTTCCCATATTCTTTTTTCATATTCGGGACCATATCCCACATGCTATAATTTAGTCATGTTGCTTTAAAATGAGTTCATTGGTTCAAACATGATATACGAACCCAGTTACACTCTCAAGGATCATTGTACAATAACTATAGGATTCCTCAATCTACCATGGATACCCCTTTTCATGTTCCAACATAAATTTTCTATTTTTAATTAAAAGATTAAATGCTCAGAATTCCTCTTTAGAATTCGTCTTGGGTTTTAATTTTAATTTCCTATTTTTTATAAATTCTTAGAAAACCTATAAACCATGTAAGTGCATGAATTGTCATATAAATAGAATATCCATTAAAGGTAATTTATTAATTGATAATGGAAACCCTTAATGTCCTCATTAATCCTTGGAATCAAATTTCTATGATTTTTCATTATTAAATGGCTTGATTATATAAAAAAAATTAGATTATAGATTATTTTCTATGCTTTAATGTATTAAATTTAATTGGAAGGAAATGCCATGCCTTATCTATTATAAAAATTTACTCAATTATGTGAATTGTAATGACATTGGATACATTTGGGCATGATGAATTTAAAGAATGAGAATTAATACTTCATGGTTACTATTATAAATATGGTAATCCCTTTTCTATAGGCTTTGGAGTGATGGTACATGTAATGTTGGGAGTAATGATTCATGCTCCCTTACATCTGATATAGATAATGATGAATCACATCATTGAATCTATTTGGATGGTGGGAATGACACACCACACACCACATACCATGTTTTATGTTTTCTAATGATATCCCACCTGCCATCTCGTGTGATGAGAATGAAGTCTCTCACCAATCCTGCTATGTATTGAATATATCCTTTTTCAAGAGTATATATTCTCATTTATAGTAGTTATTGATGTATGAGTTATTCCATGTTCTAGCTGGAATCTAGTATTTGATGTATATTGCTAGTTACATATGCACATACATAGCCCATCTAAATGGATGAAATAAATACCTAATATATATATATAAATATATATATTACTATAAATATAATTACCTACTAGAAATTAATTATAGACATGAGAAGAGGTGGATAGAGCTGCGATGTGTCCCTTAGAAACCTGATTTGTCTAGTATTTATTTATTTAGCATTTTCTATTATTTCATTTAGGCCCATACACTATTTTTTCCATGTACACAACTTTAATTACATCTAGAAACCATTGTTGGTGTCCTAATAATATTGTATCTCACACCTTACATGGGAATCCGTTAGTACCTGAGTGAATTAATTCTCAATAAGTATGGATGAGGGAATGCACCCTACTATAGATATTTGACATTGTAACTTATATATTGAGTATTGGATATGGAGACCGGTCATATTCCTGAGATTGTATTTGATGATCCTTTTGTTATTTTTTAATTTTTAATAGTATGTTGTATATTCCTATCCCAATTTTTCCTTTTTTTATATCATCATGATATAAATTCATATATATTGTAGTGATTTGTTCCTTTTGATATTATCATACAACCATTTAGTTACATACTCTTCCTCAGTTTTTTAATAAAATTGTTATATTTTGATTTCTACTATAGTGGGTGAGTAGTGAAATCATAACTATGACTTCTTATATATATATATATACTTATATATATATATATATATATATTCTTTTGTTGTATTCTTTAAATACTGTATCCATTGTGCCACTCGGATATGGGGGCATGTTATACACGTTGTACAACGGTTACACCCTTTATTCTAGTAGACATCCTCTTTCATATAAGGAGTTAAGCATGAGTCCATGTGACCCACCATCTTGGGGTATGGGTTAAGTGGGTCATAGGTTGGTACATTACATTTTCTTGACAGATCGTGTCCAAAATGGTGGTATATCTTCATAATTGGTTAATACATAATATCAAATTTCTAAAATGTTTACTAATCACATTCACATTTCTAGTTTTTATTTAATCTAGTTGGTGTCATTTTTATGAATTTATATAAATATTATATATATTTTAGTTTTCTTTTCATATTTATTAGTACATTGATTTTATTTAGTTTTATTTAAAATATTAACTTTTTATATATAATTGGTTTATTATTCATGTATTTTAGTAATTATATATTTTTCATTAATATTTATAGTCCATCATTTCTTGTTTGAAAATCCAATTCATTACTGAAAATTTAGATGCAAGAAATTCAAATGTCACCTATAACCACCAAAAATCTCATCCCATTATCCTAACATCAAGTCCAATTATATTCAGACTATCAAAATTTCAGAATCTTATTTATTTGAACCCTAAATATTTTATTCTTAAACCATCAAAATTCATTTATCATGGAAAATATTAAGATAAAAAAATAAATCATGTCCCAATGTTAGGATGACATATATAGTTTCTTCTTTAGATCATTGGTTGTTGGATTAAAATGTGATCTATTTTTATTGGATGTTCAAAATTAATATCTTTGTGATGTAAAAATTGATTTTTCCTAGTTTGGAGTATATTTTTAGTTGATGAAATATTTAATACATTTTATAAATATAATTATTGGATTTATTCATGAAAACTCCATCCAAGTTTGATGATAGTGAACATGCAGATTCATTTATAGAAAATAATAAAGAATTTACAATTTCTTCTATGGATAAACCTCAAATATTATATTTCCATCATGATGGTATTTTAAAAAAAATTATGTTAATTGTAGATGGGTTTCAAATAACTGATTACATTAGTTATTTAATATTTGGAATATTTAAAATTAATTATATAATGGTGTGGGACATTAGAGATAATCAAAAGGTTATTTTAAAGATTATTCAAACATCAGTTGTATATTGAATTGTAGAATCAGAAATGTTAATTTCTCCTGATATGTATATAATGTATATTTTTATAAGTGAAATTAATCTGAATTTTTATGGTTATGTGATAATGATTATGATACATTAATGTTATAAGGATGTAGAAATGAATTATTGTCCATATAGAAGGTTGGTGTCTTTTGTTCTCTACAAAGAGATGTTTGATTTCTGATATGAGGGTCAAATTTAGGTGACACCAATAACCATTAAATCATCTATATGATTGAATAATTTCAACATTTATTTGTGTTTTATAAAACTTAATATTATTTCTATATGATAAAATGCATAGCAATCCTCCCGTATTCATGTTAAGGGGGATTAAAAGGAGCTATAATTCTATTGGCTCTATAAGAATTATTGTTGATTACTTTGTTTTATCAAGAATAAATAAAATTATTATTTATATTTGAGTGGATAGAGTTTATTTAAGATCTATAGGTTTGGAGGAATCTACTTTTGGTGATGAAAATTTCCCATCGAGAAGGAGAAAAGAAATTTTAGATTAAACTGTCACTATAAGGGTTGGTGGATCTCTTTATTTTTATAGGGTGTATCAATAACCTTTTATTGTGATTAATGGTGGAGTTGTGTTAGTTTAATAACCTTGAAGGATTTTTTAACCTACTAAAACTGATAAAGTTGTTGAGTTTTCTAAAATATATGATTTCAACCAGCTTAGATTATTGAAGAAAGTGTTGAACATTTTTCTCTGGTTGAGAAGAAACATTTGGAATCATATTAATATTATAGATAATAGAAGATGATAAATATGTTACATAAGGATATTTTCCTACTTATACCTGTAATAATTTATTGATAATAAGTAATTATTTTGTTTGAAACCATTTATAAAAAACCGAAGAATAATTTTATTAAATTTTAGATGTAATTGGGGATCTATTCTCACTATCATGTGATGGTTTTAATGTTAAATCACTTCTCTTATTGTAATTAAAGGAACCCCTAGTAATTTTATATTTGGTACCCTCAATTTCCTAAAATTTATGTAGTTTTCAAATTAATTCTTATTAATTTATTATATGTATGATTCAACGATTTTATTTATGAAAATATTTTTTTAATCAAGATTCATGAAGAAGATGAGTGTTTTAAAAATTATTTTGTTGGTCTAAGAAAAAAATCATTTTATAAATCATATTATGATTTATTCATGATTAGTTTCATAGATTAATGTAAAATTGAATTTTAAGGGAATATTTTTATGCATTGAAACGAGATATCATAAATAAGTTTGGAAAGGTGAATGGGCATATTCTATAAAAATCATATATCAATGATATGAAATGGTTTTTGATATATATGTTTTTAGATATAATATAAATTGGTTCTAGTCAAGGGAAACCTATATGTTGTTTGGAATAGGTTTTATAGATGTTTTGAGAAGGCTTGAAGTGTTATATTTTATTCATATTTCTAGAGATATATAATTTCAAAATCTATTGTGTGATATTGTGATATAGAATATTATTTTATTTAATAAAAATATGGTAATTATAAGACTAGATTTTATATATTAGATTATAAGTGATATACTTGACCAGATTGTATGTATGATGGACAAGTTTGTTCATTCATTTAAGATAGTTTGGAACTTTTCAAATGTCAATTTTATTAAGGAATTAACGATTGGAGAGGATTGTCGACATCGTCATAGATAATGGGATGGTCCTATGACTTAAAGAATTTCATTTTTAATGGTGACTCTTTATGTGGAGGGAAATACACTTCATGATTATTTAATGGTTATATCTTCTTTGATAAATATTAAAATATTTCTTGTCCTACCCCAGCCCATGACCCATGACCTTTTTCTTCTTTAGTTTGACAATTTCATTATAATTAAACTATAGGTATAATTGATTTTATTTTATAATTTTCTCATCTTTTTTTTCTTTTAACTACATTTTTCTTTTATTTTTGATCTAATCTAATTCATAATAACATTTTATATGGATTATATAAATCTAAATATAGGTTTATACCAAATTAACTATTTTTTATTCCATATTATACTTCTTTTTTATCTCAAAAGGGGAATCAAATCAAAAAATGTATATTGTATTAATGTTTATATGTATTTAACTAACATTATTTGATTTATAAGATAATAAACCCTGGTTTTGAAAATAAAAATGTATTAATCCATTTTGTTTTTATGTTTTTCAAAATCATATAAAATTGATAGTTGTTTGACATAATAATATTGATCAAACAATTTTACATTTATTTAGATTCTCATAAATAACCTCCTTTATTTTTATAATAAAATTCTATTGAGTAGACTTCCAGATTATAGTTTTCAGTGAAAATATTATTTAATTAGTGGAATTTTGTAATACTTTTATTTATTAATAATAATAATATTTTAATTAAATAATATTATTTTAACAATTCTGGTTTCAGTTTATATATATGACATCCTTTCAGAAAGTATAGTGGTAACCTATAATTTGTTTCTACTATATATGTTTTTTAAATGGTATTGTTATAATTATATTGAATGATATTATTGGAAAAAAAGTATATTTGGTCTAAATTTTTTTCCAATGATTTTGTTTATACAAATTATCATCATTTTTTACTAATAAATTTTTACTTAGTGGGTTTCATATCAATAATTTTGATTAAATAAGTTACATTATTTATTTGGAATTCATGGAGACTTTTAGTGATTATTTATTTTAATATTTAAAAAGAGAATATTTTAAAAAAAATTATGGATCTTAAAAAATGTATAAAATCAAATCTCAGAATATGTGAGTGAATCTTAACATTAGTGTCCAAGACCTCATTTCTAACCCCATAATTGTGTTGAATGTCATCTTCTTAATCGTAAAAGTTTAAATATAACCCCATGTTCAGGTTCCAAATGATAAATATATAACATAGATAAGTTAAGTTGCTTTGGAAATATAACTCCTCTTAATTTCCAGATATTGGAATTGAAATCTTCATTCTAGAACACCATCATTAGAATCAAATGTACAATGGAAACCATACTTTTAGAATCTACCTCACAGATAATAATCCCTACAATTATCCAGTTTTCTATGGTATTTATATTTTAATTACAATGAGATTTCTACTACTATATCTCTATAGTAAATGTCCGAGTGAAACAATTATAAATTCATTTTACATGATCTATTGAGACAGAATGATTTGTTCTTATTTTTAAGGGATGTATTTAATTTGTTTTTTCATTAAAATCTAAAATTTTAATACACAATTATTTTTTAAATAATCAATCTATCATGTGAATTATTAAATTGTATTTCACCTAAATTATTTTTCTATATTATTTGTTTTCAATGGATAAATAATGAAAAGGGATAATACATGGATTTTATTATTTTAAGGTATACTGCGTGACATTTTTCTCTAAAAATTATATAAGGTCTTTCGAAACACATAATGTATTTCCTATATACTTATATTCAAATCATCCATATATTTATTGTATTTTTTGAAATTTATTTACTACACATTAGAGATAGACATGTTTGGCTATGCTATAATGTTATATTATTCCCTTGGTTAAAAGGAAATAATTATCTATGAATATTACATCATCTAAATATTATATATGGGAAAAGAATTTTTTGATGTGGAAAAAAGTTTAAAGAAATTTTTATACTTATCTAAATCTCTCTTCACCATTCAATTTTGGTTTTCACATATGAATTAATTTATAGATAATTAATCCAACAAAAAATATTTTCTTTGAATATTGACATCTATATATTTACTACATCAAGGACTATTGTTAGTATTGCTAAAAAGATATATAAAATTTATTTTGGAAATTTATAGTTTCTTACAATCAACTATTATGATCTCTTAGAAAATGATCTGCTTGTAAAAATCATAATGATCATAGAGAGAGTGTTGGTGGATTAGAGTAAGTTATCATTATTCCCTAAACCCCTATTAAAAATATGTTTTCCCTATTCCATTTATTTCTTCATTAATACTATTGTTAGAAATATTTGGGGTTATTCTCTATTTAAAATTTTAAAGGGATGTGTTTTAAATTTATTGTGTGTTTTAAAATAAAATATTTCACCATCTCTTGTGTCTTCATGGCCATTTTGTTAAAAAAATTAAAATTCATTCCATTAAATATTTTGAAGGTATAAGTTCCAATGATAATAATTTTAAGAATATAATTCAATATATCTTGACAACAGATGTTCTTATTATATCATATGAGTTTTTGGTGTTAAGGAGTTTTAATATGTTCGAGTACATATAAATTTGGTTGAATATATTGGAGATTATTATTCATGGAGAAATGAAATAAAATTAGTTATGAATGTATTTAATAGTGGACTCTAAGAGTATACTCCACCCATAAAAAATATTAATCTTGAGGTATGGATCATACTAATGAAAAACCAAAGAAGGTATTAGAAATGTTTCATTTGAAATTAAACTTGTGTTCCACTATGTTTCCCCCATTCCATGTTGTATGGAGGATTATATTCTGATTGAAGATATTTTTTCATTTCTGGATGATACAATATATGTACTAGCTTAATATTTTCGATCAATGATGTAATTAAATGATATAAAGAGAGTTATCTTCCATCACTAATAATGAAACCATGTGGATAGTGTAGATCCATGATGTAATTAAATGATATAAAGAGAGTTGTATTTCAACACTGATAAATATATACCCCTTTAATTATAAATTTTATTTCCATGGCACAAGGCCTTTTTTTCAACATGAAGGGGTTACAGTTACCATAGAATGCACGGGTAGCCAAACTTACTGATTCGTTATTGTTCAAATAAAATACTATCAACCCTCATTAATCTAATAAATTAGGATCCAGAAGTTCAATGATTCATTTTAGTGAAAATATAATCATTATTATTAGTAAATTTCTTTATATTTGAAATCATTAAATGATAATTACATAATTTTAACATTAAGGTGGAAAAATTAATATGATTCAAGCATTTAACGATGTATTAACATATTCATTGTAATTTATGATCCAATATTCATATGTATTGTGTGGCATCAAAAACCTTATAAATATCCCTATTTTGTAAAATTATAATGATGGTTCAATTTTTTTCAATAGAATCTCCATAAACTAACACACTCATATTACTATTCCTTAGAACATTTAGGTACTAACACACTATTGAATGATGAATAATCTCACAAGTATGGTATGTGATTCAATAGAAACATATGGATTCCTTTGGAAGTGATATGTCCTCCAAATACTAATTTATTATCATCAATAAATAAAACAAAAAAGAAATATGAATAATGATGTAGCTCATTGGTATAAGGTACACACATTTAGTGTTTCTCCATTTCCTATTTAGATATATTTCATATTTTTATAGAATGGTGATATTGGTAAATGGTTATTAATCCCATTAATTGTAATTATTAAGTTTAATTGAACCCTAATAAATATTAAATGTATATGAGTCATATTCCATTCCATAAAATGATATTTTTGATTCCCCATGTTTGATCTCACTTCACTTAAATAATTCCAATACATTTTGTTTTCAGTGTTACTTAAAAATTAAAATTAAAATATTAAACTATAAAAAAATCTAAGCCTCTTTTAATAGTTCTTTAAAATATTTATAAAGAGTATTTTATATTTTTATAATAATTATCATTGAAAAATATATGGAATATTTTTCTATTATGATATTTTTTTCAAAAAAAAATATCAGAATCTCTAGAATGTATCTAAGAATGTTTTTGAGTAGATTTGAGGTCACTGAATCTAGTTAGAAATTTGATGAGAATGATAATGTTTAGGATTATAATTTTTTATTTTTTAAAATGTATATTTCTAAAATTATTACGAAATGTATGAATAAAATAATTTGTCTATATGTTATATAAGATTAACTCTTGTTCACACAAGAGTAATCTAATGTGGGGTATGTGTAACATTGATAATCCACATGTAATATAAGGTATTATTGATGTTTTGTAAGAATGGATTGTGAAATGTATTGGAAAAGGTGGCCTAAGAGAATAAATGGGGCCATGTATAAAATATAATGGGTGATTTGACAACTTTTAATGACTAATATAACTCTTAATTATGATTAATATTTATTTTATTTGTGAAAAATCTAATGTATCTGAATCACTTGTATGAATAGAACTAATGTTGTATAAGAGTTGAAACGTCCCGGATTTGGAATCCACTGAACGGGTGGCCCGATCCTGGTTGGTCACATGACCTCAAGAGTAGTGCCCCAAACGCCAGAGGCTACCGACTAGCAGCGAGGGACCAAGTCTGATAGTGGGGAAGCTATGCCCTCATTTGTCAAAGTGTAGCACAGCGGAACAGAAAATTACATACAACAACAGAAGAAGTAAACAATATGAACTAGAAATGAACAACTGTAGTAAAAGAGAACTAACAGTCATGTATATAAAGATAAAACATGTCACTATTCTATGAAAGCAGCCATAAGTGGATACACTACAATATAATACAATACAGCTAAATGTACAAGGTACATCCAAACAAAACAAAGCAGAGTAAACATGACACCACAACATCGCAAGCCTAAGCCCAGTCCCATGCTCTCCTACTCCTCTACTACAATCATGTACCTACATAGAGACCCTTTCCCATGACGACACCTATAGAAATACAGTCTGTTTGGGCCAAAGACATGACCAAAATAGGCTGTGGGAAATAAACCCCAGTAGGCACCCACCAAAGGTTCCTGCCCAACAGTCAGTGAAAATGTGCAACAACAGTGTGCAAAAGTAAATGCAATAAACTAGTAAGTACTAAAAAGTAACTATCACTATTAGTTTCATTTCCATTTTAGTAATTACTTATCACCTCCAAGATTTTGCTTTAGCTTGGAAGGTACAACATAGAAAATCACCTCAGTGAATATTCTAAATAGTTGTGTCCTCAGACATACTATCCTTACCCTCAGGTAACAAAACCAACACCCGCAAGTGTTTTCCCTCAGGCATAATTATCATATCCCTTAGGCATACATGATATTTCCCTCAGGCACGGAGACTAATGCCCAAAGGCATGAACAAAGGTTACCCTAAGGCTAACCAAACACCGCCCTTAGGTTAAGGAAACACTTCTCTCAGGCTAATATAACACTTCCCTCTTGCTAAAGAAACCAGGACGAGCCCAAAGTATAATCAATGAATTATATAAAATTTCCCTCTAGAAAATGCAATGCACAAAATAATCAGGGCATACCCTCGGGTATCCTGGCCAAACTGCTAAACAGAAAAACACACCCCCGGGGTGGTCCTGGATCCAAGCGGTGATCCCAAACAACAATTTATAGTTTCATTCAATTACCTATACAGTTCTAGTTATTTAAAACAGCCAAGGCCTCAGCCACATGACACCCCAAGCATGGGTTCATGGCACAACGGTACAAAATTTCAACACCACAGTTGGATATAAACATCAGACCACCTACCTCGATCGTCTCCGATCGGTATACGTGAACGACGCTTCCCGAAACAAATAATAAAGGTGCAGATATGAGATGAACATAATCTTGTTTAAACTCAAATAACTTTTCCTCGGGAAATAATTGGTATGAAAGGCTCTAGGAGAAGGAAGATCATACCCGCGCGGTTCTAAGGAGATCAACGAGGTAGGAATCGGGGTCCTGGTGTGTGGTCAGGAGATCCTCCAAGGTCCGACAATCTCTCCTACTCTCCTCCAGTGTTCTATGCTTCCTCTATGAATAGAGGAGGCTACTTCCCATTTTAAGAAAAATCAAACAAACTACACAGCATTTACTCTCAAGTACAAAGAGTGCACTTTTCATTTTTTAAACTGTTCCTCTGGCGGCTTCTTTCCACCGTGGCACTATTCATCCATCAACATGAGTACACAGCATGTATTTTTGATTACACGATGTGTACTGTCGCTCCACTAGTGGCTGCCCCCATCGCCATACTGTTCACCTACCGACTGATTACACGACGTGTACATACCTAGTACATGAAATGTAGTTGGTTTTTACACTGTTCATCATCAACAAGCCTACACGCCCTGTGTACTCATCCCACAAGGACAAAATACACGGTGTGTGGAAAAGTACACGGTGTGTAGTCACAAAATTTGGGAATTTTCCCAATTTTCCAATTTTTCTCAAAAACACTTAACGAAAAAGAAAAAGAAGAAAATCATACCTCAAGAAGAAGAACCGGATTCTTAAAAACTTCCCCCCTTAAAGAAATTCGTCCCCGAATTGGCCTTCCAAAAGTGGCGAAGATAAAGCTCAGTACAATTATAGCCACTGAGGATGTATGTCAGTCTCCCACTCCCAGGTTTCATCCTGCACTCGGCCATGCTGCCATAGAAACTGAATGAGAGGAACTGACCCACCTCATAGAACCTTCGTGCTCCTATCAATAATACGAATCAGATGCTCCTCAAAGGATGCATCGACCTAAATCTCAACCTCCTCGGGCTGAAATACATGAGATGGGTTTGAGTGATAATGGCATAGCTGAGATATATGGAAGCCACCGTGCATGGCCCGGTACCGCCATGGTAACTGTAACCGGTAGGTAACCAGCCCGACTTTCTCTAGAATCTCAAATGGCCCCACATACCTCGGTGAAAATTTACCTTGTCTCATGATCCACCTGTGTCCCAACCTCAGAAAAACACACAAGAAAACCTGATCACCGACCACGAACTCTAAGGGTCATCTGCAGCGATCAACATAAGATTTCTGATGATACTGTGTAGTATCCATCTACTTCTGAATAAACTGGACCTGCTCTGAAGTCTCTAGCATGAGACGTGGTCCTAGTAAAGTTGCCTCACCTGCCTCCAACCAGCATAACGGTGATCGATATGGCCTACCATATAAAGTCTCCTAAGGTGTCATCTCAATAGTTTCCTGAAAACTATTATTATAGGAAAAATAAACCAAGGGTATATACTTCTCCCAAGATCCCCCAAAGACTAGGATGCATGTGCGCAGCATGTCCTTAAGCACAAGTATCGTACGCTCTGACTGGCCATCAGTCTGAGGGTGGTAAGCTGTGCTTAGAAGCACCTGTGTACCCAGTTCCCTATGAAAACTCTACCACAAACGAGATGTAAAATGGGCGTCCCTATCTAAAATGATAGATTGAGGGACCCCATGAAGGTGTACTACCTCTCAGATATACAAATTCACGAGCTTATCAATAGCAAAGGTCTCCTTGAACGAAAAAAAGTGAGCTACCTTTGTGAGTCTATCTACAACAACCCATATGGCATCATTGCCTCGAAGTGACCTTGGCAACCCAATCACGAAGTCCATCATGTCATCATCCCATTTCCACTCTGGAATGGGTAACTGCTATAACAGTTCAACTGGAATCTGATGCTCTGCCTTCACCTATTGACCAGTGGAACATATTGTAACAAAACCACCTACCTCTTGCTTCATACCGAGCCACCAGTACTCACATCTGAAGTCACGGTACATCTTGGTAACCCCAAGATGAACTGCCCAAGATGAAGTGTGAAACTCCTGCATCAAATCCCCGCATATGTCCCCTGGAACACACACTCATCCATGGAAATGCAGTACCTCATCATATCCTATCATCCAACTAGTATGTGGGTCCTGCCACTGACTCCCGTAGAATAAGGCCTTCTGAATCTGATAGTTGTCTCATCCTCACTATATCCAGGAGGGTAGAAGTCACAGCTAATGATGAAAGATAGGTTTTCCCCTAACTATCGTAAATCTCCAAATGTATCTCAGAGAACAAATCCATAAGATGCCACTCACCACTGGCCTCTTGAACTACCTGTATCTGAGTCTTCCTATTCAGTACTTGAGAAACTATGTTACCCTTTCTAGGTGTATAGGCTAGCTCAAAATCGAAGGACTGAAGGTATTCGACCCACCTTCGTTATCTTAGATTCGTGTCACACTGAGTAAAGATGTACTTGAAAATTTTGTGGTCGGTGAAAACCACAAAATACTCTCCCAATAGATAATGTATCCAACAGCATAGCGCATGAACAACTCCAGCCAACTTGAGGTCATGCGTCAGGTAATTCCTCTCATGTGGCCACAACTATAGAGACCCGCACGCAACTACTCGATCGCCTTACATCAAAACTACTCCCAGTCCAATACCTGATGCATCACAGTAAATTGTATAGCTCTTCCCTTGCTTTGGAAGTATCAGGATTGGTGCTGATGTCAACTTTCCGTTTATCTCATGGAAGGCTGTGTCACAAGCTTCTGACCAAACGAACATCACACCCTTCTTAGTCAAACTCGTCAACGACACTGCTAAGCGGGAGAAGTCCTGTATAAAGTGCCTGTATTATCAGGCTATCCCTAAGAAACACCATATCTCAAACATGTTCTTTGGATACTCCCAGGAAACTACTGCTCTTACTTTTTCTGGGTCCACCGAAAATCTTACCTCTGAGATGATATGACCAAGGAAGTGAATCTAGTCCATCCAAAAGTGGCACTTTGAGAGATTAGCATATAGCTGATACTCTATCAGTGTAATCAGTACGATCTCAAGATGGGTGGCATGGTCATGTCATGTGTGAGAGTAAACCAAGATATCGTCCATGAAGACTACCACAATAGAATCTAGATAAGAATAGAACACACGATTAATCAGATCCATGAAAACTGCCGGCATGTTTGTGAGTCTGAATGACATAACCAAGTACTCGTATAGACCATATCTACTCTGAAAAGTTGTAAGTGGAACATCAGATGGTCTAACTCATAAATGATGATATAAGGACCTCAAGTAAATATTCTAGAACACACTTTTTCTCCTCGAAGTTGATAAAAAGATCATCAATCCTTGGAAAGGGATATTGTTTCTTGACCATCAACTGGTTCATCTTCCGATAATCCACACAGTGTCTGAGAGTATTGTCCACCTTCTTTGCAAAAAAGACCAACGAACCCCAAGGAGAATTACTAGGTCGGATGAAACCCTTTTTATGTAAATCCTCTAACTACCTCTTGGGCTCTTAAAACTCAGGTGTAGCCATCCTATAAAGAGGAATGGACACCGATGCCACTCCTGGCACAAGCCCAATAGAGAAATCCACCTCTCCCTCTGGAAGAAGACCTGGAAAGTCGTCCGAGAAGAAATCCCTGAAATGACAGTCTACTGGAGGGAAATCATTCTAACAAGTTCCCTGGTTATCCAGATATAGTCTTACAATCTGGGATGTCACTCCACCTCGCCAATGATTCTCGGGTCCATCTCGGCTCTCCTGGACATCCCACTCACCCTTGTATAGAAACTCTTCGTCCTCTAGTGACGTGAAACTCACCCTACAATGATAGAAGTCTAAAAAGGCTCGAAAGGGTACCAAACAGTCCATCCCAAGAATGACATCATAGATCATCATCTCTAAGACATAGAGGTCCCTAAGAAAGTGACACCTACCAACCTCAAGGGGGAACTCCCTGCACTGACACACACATGTCATTATAGTCCACAACAGAGTGTCTAGCATCATGATATTAGAAGAAGAGAAAACACAGAGCCCAAAGCTTTCCACAATGAGCACAGATATAAATCTATGTGTAGAACCTGTATCGAAAAGTGCAGAAGGTAAAACAGAAGCTACTAGAATAGTACCTCTAATAGTAGAAGGTCCGGTATCTTGCTCCTGTTTGGTCTGTTGCACTACATATTCCGGCCCAGTGTTGTGGCCCTATGACACAGCCTGGCTACCCTGAGCTGACCCGACCTACTGCCTCTGAGATCCTGGTGTCTGGCTACCACAGCCATGACAACCATCTTTGCCTGCACGTCCTGACGTATTCCAGTTTCCCGACTGGTAAGAAGATGCTGGTCCTGCTCCCACATGCGGAGTCTGTACAGAACCCCTCTAACTAGCCACGGGTGGAAAGTCCTTGCAAAAACGCTGGAGATGACCCATATTGCAGCAATCTCAGCCCTCCACTAGGTCACACGGACACTGAGGTATCTTGTGCCCCTCCCAACCACACTGGTAGCAAATGACCTAGCCACCTGAAGAATTCCTTTGGGTCGTACTACCATCGTGAGAGAAATCCATCTACATCTTCCTATTACCAGTCAAAATAGTACCAGAAACTGGTGTCAAACTGCCATGGCCCATACCACTTGCTTCCCATAGGTTCCGCTCAATAATCAATGCCTGGTTCATAATAGCATGCATGATAGACAACCTGAAAATGTTCACCAATGCTCAGATGTCACACTAAAGACCATCCTCAAAGAGTCCAGCCCTCAACGTATCATCACCCACTAGAATGGGTGCAAAACTCTGAAGTTCAGTGAAATGAGCAGAATAATCCATCACTGACATGGCGCCCTGTTATATATTCATGAACAATCGAGCTCGATTTTCCCTTAGTGTCTCTAGGAAGAATAAGTCATAGAAAGCTTCCTAAAAATCTTCACATGCCATGTCACGGTGATGCTCGATCTGGGTGGAAACATCCCACCATCTATTGGAGGAATCACACATCATATAAGTTACTAGCTTGACCCTCCAACATGGAGGAATCTCTAGATTCTTGAAAATAGTCTGTACTGAATCCAGACATGACTCTTTAGCCTATGGTCTGTCATCCCCTGAGAACGTAGGCGGATTCTACAGCTAAAAGATATTTGTCAGCTCTACCATAGACGTGGTAGCCGACAGTGCTCCCTGAAAAGTCTGTATGAACCACATGAAGCCTTCATGGAACTGTGCATCTATGCCTGTGTCTGGTATAACGGCTGGCGCCACATCTGGCACTACTGGAGGTTCCACTGGTAGCCCATGGCCCACCATCTCTGGAGTATAATCCTCACCTCTCTCTTGGAGAACAACCAGTGGTCATATCGATGGCATGAATCTACAAGTTCAAAGGCACACCTTAGATCAAGATTATCAAAGACTGAAAACTAGGAGACCAAGAAGGGAATAAGAGAAAGAAATAATTCAAGATTTACGAAACTTGACTACATGGCGTGTATTAATACTACACGACGTGTTCCCACAAGCCATCCACATGGGCGTGTACTCCAGCTTAAACTGGTCGTGTAACACCCCAATCACATGGTGTTTCGTCTGAATACATGGCGTGTACTTGAATCCCCTTTCACTTCCTGAGTCCTTCTACATGTCTAAGCCACACAGCTCTCCTAAAACAAGAATACACGGCGTGTCCCTCGGAAACACGGCCTGTACTTGACGAGCTTTAACCGGCCCGTGTTGTTCATGACACAACCTGTGTACCCATGTCACACTACACTACATGTTTCAAAAAGACACGATGTGTTCAAAGAATCCCCAGACAGACCCGTGTTTCTCGCTACACGGCCGACTACATGGCTGACACTACACGACATGTACCATTCAGACACGACATGTACTAGGAATGATAACATCGACCTGTGTTGTTCATGACACGGCCGGGTACCTGGGTCAGACTACACAATGTGTTCAAGGTAGACATGACATGTATGTATTAAGGTTTCCTTCGTTTGTGTTTTTAGTTACACGGGCGGACACCGGGTCAACATGACACAACGTGTACAACCGGTACACGGTGTGTTCTCCCAAGACATTCCCTATCCCGTGTCCCTGCCCACATGGTCTATGACATGGAAGGAGACTACACAGCGTGTACTGAGGGTATACGACATGTACTTAAAATGTTTTCATTCCTTCCAGAACAGAAGACCATACAGCGTGTGTCCATAGAACTACATAGCGTGTATACTGGGATTTCCAGATAGTATGCTTCAGAAACTACTCTGAAACCCATAAAACAAGAAATAAACAACTTAGCTCAAAATTCCAATCTGTGAGGTCCCATACTCCCCGTGAATAATATCTTGGAATCTTATACATGTTATAATAAAGAAAACATGTCAATGATCCACCAAATTCCGGCTATTGAGGGCCCATACTACCCAAAAACCAAAGTTTTTCATTCATCATATCAAAACCACACACTAAAATACCCTATAAAATAATAGGTATTTATCAAAGCAGGTATCACAACAACATGCTTTTCTAGAACAACAGCTATCACAACAACATGCAATTTCTAATGCACCTACATGGCATGGAAGGAATGCATGACATGTGATTTCTAGCAGGTGCCTAAAGGATGCATGAAATGGAACACCTTTATCTCATTGGGTTGCAACTAATTATAACATAAGTATAACATATAAACAGCACAATCATAGTGCATCACCCAACATTGAAAAATCAAATCAACTATAAAATTGAAAAATCAGAATAATTGCAACACGAGGTAAATTGGATTTTCCCTATACATGGGTTAGCTACTCCCGGGCGCAGCTTATTACCAACTACCATTTCTGTCCTATCCCTGACCAAGGCTCCAAACATTATGTCAAAGAAAAGAACACACCTCTGATACCACTTTGTGAAGTCCCAGATCCGAAAGCCACTCAACGGGTGCCCCGAACCCGGTTGGTCACATGACCTCAAGCGCATTTCCCCAAATGCCAGAGGATGCTGACTAGTAGCGAGGGACCAGGTATGATTGTGGTGAAACTATGTCCTCATTTGTCTAAGTGTAGCGCAGTGGAAAATAAAATAACATACAACAGCAAAAGAAGTAAACAATATGAACTAGAAATGAACAACTGCAGTAAAAGAGAACTAGAAGTCATGTATATAATGATGCAACATGTCACTATTCCATGAAAGTATCTAGAACCTGATACAGTGCAATACAATACAATACAACTCAAAGTACAAGGTACAGCAAAACAAAACAAAGCAGAGTAAATTGGGTTCCACAGCATTGCAAGCCTAAGCTCGGTCCCATGCTCTCCTACTCTTCTGCTACAATCATGTGCCTACATAGGGACCATTTCCCATATCGACACCTACAACAATATAGTATTTTTGGGCCGAATACATTACCCAAACAGGGTGTGAGAAATAAATCCAAGTAGGCACCCACCAAAGGTTCGTGCCTCAGTGAAAATGTTCAATAGAAGTGTGCAAAAGTAAATGCAATAAATTAGTAAGTACTCAAAAGTAACTATCACTACCAGTTTCATTGCCATTTTAATTATTACTTATCACCTCAAAGCTTGTGATTTATCTTGGCAGTTAAAACATAGAAAATCACCTCAATGAATATTCTAAATAGCCGTGTCCTCAGACATACTATCCTTATCCTCAGGTAAAAAAACCAATACTCGTAGGTGTTTTCCATTAGGCATAATGATCATTTCCCTCAGGCATACTTGATATTACCTTCAGGCATGGAGACTACTACCAACATGCATGAACAAGGGTTACCCTCAGTCTAACCAAACACCGCCCTCAGGCTAAGCAAACACTGCCCTCAGGCTAATAGAATACTGCCCTCAGGCTAAAGGAACTAGGCCGAGCCCAAAGTATAAAAAATCATTTATATAAACTTTCTCTCAAGAAAATTAAATTCACAAAATAATCATGACATACCCTCGGGTATCCTGGCCAAACGGCTAAACAGAGGAATGCACCCCCAGGGTGGTCCTGGATACAAGTAGTGATCCCAAACAGCATTGTATAGTTACATTAAATTACCTATCTAGTTATAATTACTTAAAACAGCCAAGGCCTTAGCCACAAGACACCCTAAACATTGGTTCGTGGCACAATGATACACAATTTCAACACCAAAGTTGGAAATAAACATCATACCACCTACCTCGATCATCTCTGATCGGTATATGTGAATGACGCTTCTGAAAACAAATGAGAATAGCGCAGATTTGAGATGAACATAATCTCATTCAAACTCATATAACTTTCCCTCGGGAAAGCATTTGTATGAATGGATCTAAGAGAAGGAATATCATACCCACAAGGTTCAAAGGAGATCAATGATGTAGGAATCGGGTTCCCGATGTGTGGTCGGGAGATCCTCCAACGTCCGGCCATCTCTCCCACTCTCCTCCGGCATTTTAAGCTTCCTCTGTGAATAGAGGAGGCTACTGCCCATTTTAAGAGAAAAAAAACTACACGGCATGTACTCTCAAGTACACGACATGTAATTTTCATTTTTTAAACTATTCCTCTGGCAGACTCTTTCCACCGCGACACTGTTCATCAGTCGACATGAGTACACGGCGTGTATTTTTGATTACATGGCGTGTACTGTTTCTCTTCTGGCGACTGCCTCCACAAGCTTACTGTTCACCTGCTGACAGATTACATGGCGTGTACATACCTAGTACATAACGTGTAGTTGGTTTTTACACCCTTCATCGCCGATAGGCCTACACGCCCTGTGTACTCATCTCACGTGGCCAAAATATACATCTTGTGGAAAAGTACACGGTGTGTAGTCACAAAAATTGGTATTTTTCCCCATTTTCCTTATTTTCTCAGAAACACTTAAGGAAAGAGGAAAAGAAGAAACCCATACCTCAAGAAGAAGAACCTAGTTCTTACAAGAGTGCTATGGGATGATACATAATATTGAAAACATAATGGAAATAATTTGTGTTTATACATTTAATTTATATATTATGTGTTTTTTATTATATATACGGTGTTGTGATTATAAGGGGAATATTTCACTCTAAAATTTTATATTTTCATCGAAATATTATTTTCATATGAGTATTCAAATATGGAAAAAGATATCAATTTTTTAAATAGATAGTGTGAAAGAAGAACTACAAATATTAAGGAATATAAATGTATTATATCACATGAAGATCATTGTTTATCATTTATTAATAATTTTAGTGATTGAAAAAATTAATTTTGGAATCCATTTATGAATATCAAAGATGGTGGATTTCTCAAATATATATTTTTACTATCCTTAAAACATATATATCATGATGTTTCAATTTTCATATATTATTAAAAATTTTAATTATAGAAAAAATATCTATAAAATATATATATGAGTTTAGGTTATGGTTCAACAATTTAATTTAAGATAATGTTCATGTGAGAATATTGTGAAATAAGAACAATGATTTTATTCCACCTATTATACCATATAAAATATAATGTTCTTAAATTGGGTGGGAGTCTAAATTCATTATGAATATTCTGAATAATCAAGGAAATATATTTTAATTTTTTTGTTACTCAAATATATTAATATTAATCTAATATTCTTGTTTGAATTTCATAGTAAACCATTTTGATCTATTAAAAGGATAATTACGTAGACTTCATTGTTGGAAAAAATGGGGTTTGGGATTATACATACTATAAAATAATCCCATTATGATATTAGGGATTCCTATGTGTCCCACATTTTAAAATATCACAAATAATATTTAGTCCCCAATATTAGGGGTAATCATATAAAAATCATCTGTTAAATATGTTACTATTCATTATATATATATATTTTTGAGGGTGATATTGAACGGCTGAATTCGATCTGTAATTTATCCAATCACAATGGTTAATTCACAATAGAATTATAAAAATATAAAATTTAAATCACCCCACCCCACCCTAATTGTTACATGGTCAATGAACTATCAAATTTATATTTTACCATATCCTTCTAGGTTCCTCTAAATTATACTATTTTTACAGAAGGTTGGATGGAGAATAAAAATCTCATAAAAAGTAATGGAATACATAGAGTTTTATTTAATTAATTTGAATGAAATGAAATATACGATGATCGACTACAATGTTTTCACTTGGGTATGAGTTTAATAATTTTACTACTATTTATTTTATACTAGTTGAAAATGATCTTGTGACACATGTTGATTATAGAAATTTGGATTTGGATGGAATTGCAATGATATTATTTGGATATCCTTATCTAACATGGTGTAGTCTATGTTTTTTTAGTATATTAATTTTTAAGAGATTTGAAAAAAAAATATATTTGAAATGGAAATGAAAAAATGGAGGAAAAGCACCTGGTCAATAGTGAAACATTTGATGATATGATGATGGATGGTGGTGATACATTTTATGATTTTTTCACAAAAATAGTGAATATGTTTGAAATATTATAGTTTTTATAGAAGCATTAAAATTTATAGAATATTCATGAATTTATTGATGAAATTTCATGATAGATATGATAACAAAATTTCAACTTTAGATGTTAGAAAATTCAACATTTTTTCTTTTCATGAGTTGTGCTACATTTTTTTATTATGAAATTATGCATGCTCCAATTTAAAAAAATAAATCATATAAGAGAAGGATATTGTATAAAAATCTGTGAATTATCATATAAAAAATATATGAAATAATAATTCTATGATTATTTTAAATATAATAAAGAATATTATGTGATGTATGATAATATCATGTCTCTCATATCATTGAACTTTAGAAAAAGAAGAGGTGGATACAAAGATGTCTCTACACTCAACAAGATCATGGTAATACTATATTTTCCGGAATATAATTATGTTTATATATGTTAATAGTGATGAACCTCCATCATCCATGATATTTCTTATTCTATTCAACTATTTTTCCTTTGATTGTTTTTCCAAATTATGATGGGTTTGGTTTCCTCTAATGCATGTTTCTATCTCCTCTCCCAAGTTTTCCATATTTGATATAATTATGCATGTATATTTTCATGTTATATAGTTTTTTTTAAACTACAATGGTTCTCATTTATATGGATTGTTAATTTTATACAACCATCATTGGCCAAATGACATGTCACATTAGTTATTTGGGACTATGATTGTGATCGATAATGGTATTTCATAATTGTTGGTGTTTGTGGGTTATTGTAGTATATTCTCATTATATAGTTTTCCCACCCAATATGACATTATAATGGAATCCATCATGATATTTACTGTTTAGTCAAATCATATATTTTAAATTGTTGTTTGGTATTGTAATGGTATATTGGGCATAATGTGGTTGATTGTTTTTTCATTTCTCACTTCTTTTTCTAGTGTTTTGTATTTTGGTTATTTTTTTAAAGAAATTTTTTTTCTGCATGAAAATGGAGGTTGTGGATAATGACTTAATTTCCCACTCATAGTTATTAATACATTTCTTCCATAACTGCCCACAAGTACTAATTAGTTAGGGCTTTTAGAATAGCCTTATTTATCAATGATTGTTAAAATTCTCATAGTGTTATCCATCCAAAGGAAAAATATTGTGTGATTATTGTTCTATAAAATGGTGAAAAAACATCGTTATATGATATATTTGTATTATTTGGATCTTAAGATAATGTTGTTTATTATTTTAAGTATTTGTTACTTGAAAAAGTATTCTATATATTGGTGGTTCATTTGGATTTTATTTGTACTTGGTTTTTTTAGACCACATATTCATGGGTTGATATAATTAGTGGATATTTTTTCTAGTGGATGAGAGTATCAAATATATTAGATCATAATTTGGATGTCCATTTATAATAAAAATACTATCTTGATTATTTTAGGGATTTACTTTTCGATCTCATTGGGAATCAAATTTTAGATCCCTCTTCATTTTAGTTATCCTTGTTTTTATAGTTTTTATTAAAGTGAATTTATATTGTTAAACTATATTTACATCAACTATTATGGTCTCACATAATATCCATGTGGATTTTTTATGATAATTTAATAATGGATTAACGAGAAGAAGTATAGAAAATGTAAAATTTTCTTATAATGTATTAATAAGGGGGAAGTGGACATTTTTTAGTTGACAATAAAAAGAAGAACAATAGTTGTGATGAATATGATGAGAAATGGGATTTTGTTATAAATAAATGATGTAGAAATGGAAAAAAAGAAAACATATCATGAGAATATTTTTTGAATAGTAAATATAAAAAATTTATTATAATAGGAAAATTGACAGTAAATTTTTACCGAATGTATACTCTCAAAATATATTTGAATTTTTGAATTAAATATGTGGAATATGTTTCAAAAAAATAAATTTTTTGAAGAATGTATGACTACTATTCATGAGAAAAAATATAAATCTATTTGAAATGTGTAACTTATTAATAAAGTAATAATAACGAAGTTACCTCATGATAAGGATGATGTTAAAGATAAAAAGTTGAGAATGTTTTTGGTACTTGATAGTGATTTCTCATCCCACGTGGCAAGAGACTATAATATTAAATAAAATTTAATATCATGGTGGAGGTCAGAATTTATTGGGAAAATATTGATCTTTATAAATTAAAGTTGTTTTTATCGTATAAATTTAACAACATAAATTGAATTCCTATGATGTTTTATTATTGATACACTAAAACATAATCTTTTGACCATTGGATAATTTTGTCTCAAGGACAATGATTTTGTTTTTAAAATGATTATATTATACCATCAATGACCAAAAATATGTAAGGTTAATCATGAACAGAGGAAGAATATGTGTTTATCTAATTCAGATTAGACGCACATGTTAATCATGTTATTTCTGTGACAAATATGATAATATATTGTCACACTAAAGGCTCCTTCATCATTAGAAAATATGTGTGTGCTTTATATATAATGATCAATTAGAATGTGATGTTCCCAATATATAGAGTGATAGAAACATTGTGTGTGAGACATATCAAAATAATAAAATAGCATAAGAATGTTAAAAATTATTCAACATAGACTTCACTATTATACTTATATTGATTAATTATAATTTATGTGGGAATATATGACATCATCCAATAAAATATGCCCTTTATTTATATGGATGAAGATAGAAATAAATATTGAGAATAAATATAAGGTTTTGGTGATGTTTATTATTTTTAAAATATATTTTCACTATGATATGGGAATGTTTATCAGAATATCATAAATTAATATTGGGTTAGAATACACATGAAATTATTTTTATGAGTATCTCTCTGAAATTGGATTAAAAATTTGTACAAAACTCATATTACACTATAGAAAAATAGGGTTGATGAGACGAAAGATATAAGACCTTTTGAAATTAGATGAATAATGTTCGTTGAATTTAAATTCTAATTTTAATTTATAATAGAAGATATTTTAATGAAATTACATGTCCATAATTGGTTCTTATTTGAGAGAATTTCAAATATTACTACCTATGAGATGATGTTGTCACATAATACATTAGTGAAGCACATTACTATTTTATATAATAAATGATCGATTATATCTTGGAAGGTGTGATGAAATAGATTAAGAAAGTATTTTCAAGGAATATTTTCCCATTAAAGGGGTTATGTATTTCGGAAATAGATACCACAAAATCGGAGAGAATATTTTGATGTAAAATTTTTTCAATATAAACATAATTTGAGTGAGTAACATGATTCGAAAAAAGGAAATATTGAGCAGTGAACATAGAGAATTCAAAGAAGGTAATGGAATAAAATAATAAATTTAATCAAACCACGTCGATGTATATTTAGGGTATAAAATTTATTAGAAATGCGATAATAGGAATATTAAATGGAAGTAAAAAACATTAAAAATCATGTCAAATATCAATAAATCTTTTGAAATCAAAAATCTCTAATGTATTATATAAGAATATTGAGATATTAATACTAAATATTTCTAGTATCAAATGTTTAGACACATTCATTTGTTTATTTTTTTTGAACATAATGAATTGATAAAATTTAAGAAAAGATATACCTGATAAAATTGAAAATAATTCTATATAGGATCGTATTAAAAAACCAAACTAAATGAATTACAAGCCATCCAAGTTTTTTTTAAAACAAAATCAATTACAATGCATAAATTTAAATAGGTGATTCCATATTAGTATTCGATGGACGCTCTGATGTGAAATGTTTTGTATTTGAACAACCATTTTAACATGTAGAATAAATTGATACAATAAGTAGGTTATTGACTGTTTATTAATATTAGAACTATAATTTTTATTAAATATATATGGAATATAATTTCCTATGTGAATATATTGGGTAATTTGGACTTATTGAGAATCATGATGAATTTATCCTTGAAAATGTTAATCCAATGGTTTATTGGTTGAATCACTCTATTAATATCATAAAATAAGACCAAGTGTCTGTTATTCTATGCTAGACAACTGTTAGAGTGAAAGGAAATTCTTAAATGTAATTTTTAACACCAATATATATAAAGGATGTAGTCAAATTTAATCTAGTTGTTATCATGTATATGGATGAAATAATTTGGGAAGGTGATAGAGAGTATTGTTTTATAGTGGTTTTAATGAAAATTGAGGTATATTTTAAATTCATGGTTAGTTGATATTCTTTCCTGATTTTTAGTGTTTTTATTTTGGGGATTTTACCTTTCTCACAAGAAAAATAAGACAAATAATTATCTAAAAAATATTGAATGAAGCACTTCTAACTAGTTTTTATACATTTTGATTTTAGGGAAATCATGTTTTAATATGTTAAAGGAAAGAATGTCAATAAAAGATAATTCAGAAAGACTATTAGATGTTACATATATTTAACTTCTTCTTTACTATACATTTATTTAGAGTGACCTAATTTGAAATATTTAAACGTGATCCCAAATATTTACACATGAAATATATCAAATAATACTCAGGTACATTAATTGAAGTAGGATTTATGAAAATAAATATTAGGGGAGTGATAATCTTTAATTTTCTAGATAATATTCCACTAATTAGGATGTATTTATTGATAATAGAAAATTAATATAAGGTGGTACTTTCTTTTTTATAGAAAGTTTTGTGATTTTGATCTACAAGACGAAAATTCTCATTACATTAAATATTTTAGGGGATTAATATGTGGTTTTTATATATAGACGATGAAAAAATTGTTAGATTAGATAATAAAAAGAATATTTTCAGTTGAATATTTATAACTCCTTTATAAATAGTCTATGATAACAATAGTTTCATATAGATATTTAAAAAATAAGTACAACTCTTTATATGATAAAATATTGATAGTAATTTAATTTTTATAGGAATAAAGTTTAAAATTGTTATATAAAAATGGAATATATTTCAAAAAAATTTCAAAATTTATATATTTTCATAAATTATATTCCATGGGAAATATTTATATAGCTATGGTGGAAAATTTACGTTCATTACTTCCTAAAAAGATGAATAGTTTTTTCTAAAATCCATACTTATTTATATGTAATTATTAAAAGTGTAAAAATATAAATAAATTGTTTGATGGTGAGTTTGAGAAAACTAATTATAAATTTACTGGGAAAAGGGTGATGTTTTCCTTAATAGAATAACTGGGAGAAGGTAACATTGAATGAACATAAATTTCTCAAAAAGTTTAGATGGAATTATATAAAAAACATTACTTTATCTAATTTTTTGGTGTTTATTTTTTTATTTTTCTAGAAGGGTTATAAAATAATGCATTTATTCGAGATGAAATGAAATCAAATCGGGTGGATTGAAAAATCCTCCTAATTGTTTCAGTTTGATATATGTGTTTTTGAAATCATATCAAAATATCCTGAATGTTTTTCAAAATTTATTTTTCTAAATTTTGGCCATTTAATGTGTTTACAAGTATGTTTATATGGATTTAAATATGATATGTTATTTTTTAGTATTAAAATATAGATTTAGTAAATCATTGATATATTAGTAATATAATGACATTGTTATAGGAATTGTATAATTAACTGTTTACAATGTATTGGGAATCCAAAATCTAAATATGAGTGACTTCGATAATCTATAGGTTATATAATGAATTTTGAATGTCTTTTAATAATTACATTAGAAATGATTTAGAAAAATTAGTGGATATCATTATATAAAATCATGGGAATGAGTAATATATTTGATTTAATGTCTAAAATCCATTAATATGAATCACAAATTATATTAATCTATAATTCATGTGAGATTAACATAAATTTGATTATAGTCACGTATATGTAGATTTTAATATTTGGAATTGTAAGATAGAATGTTTTTGAAATCTAACGATGTTATACTAATAAAAAATTATTAAATATAATGATGTTATGTGATGAGTTTAGATTCACTTTTTTATGCTTATATTATTAGAAAGAGAATATTTTATTATGAGAAGGACATTTACACCTAAATATTATTATTTAATTGGAATACTAATGTGAAAAAAATTTATTTTTTATATATATTAATATTTCATGTAGTCGTGATTTTATGAGATGTAATTGTAGTATATAAATTTATGTTTATAGAAGATAATTTAATGATGTATTTGGATATTAAATTTTTTTTCTCGATAGGAAATCAATGTGAAATATTTCTTTTAAGGTTATTTGACTAGTTTTAATATATGATTATTAAGAAAATAATTGTTTCTATGTTTGATTATTTAATATAATTATACCTAGGATTTAAATGAGATTTAAATATTGGGAGAGTGATTCATATAAATATGATGATGAAGAGTTAATATTAAAAAAGATGATTTATGATGAAATATTATATTATAAATCTTATTTACCTTAATTATAATGAAAGGTTATGGTGTCTGAATTTGATAAAAAATATCAGAATACATTAAAGAGTAACATTATAATGTTGGTAAATCATATGGGAGTTACCCAAAATATATCCATACTATAGTTAATTTTTTTTAAAAAATGGAGGGATCCAATACAAATAATAGTTGGCAGACCATGTAGTTTTGAAATATATTTGGGTTAAATATGACTGATTCCAGCATGAAATAACTTTATGATACTAATTAAACATTTTGGTCTTCAAATTTAATCAATCACATCAATGTTGTAGTCAACTATATTAGGGAAGAAACATGTAATAATCATGTTTTCCTTTTTTGTCCTTTTTTTCCACTGCATATTTCTAATAGTTATAATAAATTGATGATTATATCTTAAATTTAATCAATGAAAATTGTTAATTTCCAAATAAATTTTTAATAGATAAATATTTATTCAACAACTCTAAATGTTATATGATCAGTAAAATGTGAATTTCCATCATTTACATTTCATTATATTATCTTAACACTATTTATTTTTTACCTTAATAAGGTGTTACTTTTAATGATTAATTCCATTACTTTCATGATCAGTTGAAAGTTAATCAATATTTATCTTTTTATCCCCTATAAATACTTCACTTTTTAATTCATATGATTCATTTACCATTTAATGATGAATTTTCTATAATATACATCAACATGGAATGGTTATTCCTTATATTATTCATTAGCAATGATCATTCATGTAACACCCCATGCTTCTATGGTACACTTTTTTTCCAATAATTCAATATATTATATTGCACACAACATTGAGTTTGAGTGCACCATAACCTATCAAAATAGTCATTTGAAAAGTAATTATAAATTGTATTTACAACATTATGAAATTTATAAATTGTATTTTTCAAATTGAACATAATTTTTGAATTCTGATTATAAAAATAATAATATGGGGATTTTTTGGTATTAAGATGAAGAGTTTCAATTTTTGATAAACAATGAAAAATACTACATTATTGTTTTTACCCACCTTTTTCATTTTAATAAATATTTTACATTAAATTGATTTTAATGTAAAACTATATAAGTAATGTATTTATTAACCCAATTTGGTTCATTTCAATCATTTTTATAATAGAATTAGATCTAAAAATAGATTGTTCATTTGAACATCACTTTTACCCTTCTCCTAAATACATCTTCATATTAGCATTAAACATAATTTTACTGCTTCTGGGAATTGAATTTAGAAAAAAAACATATATAGTTATAATTATTATTAAAACTTTTGTCTAATAATATCATAATAGTTTTTGGGGAATAGTAACATTTTGATTTTATCTATCACGGTTAAAGGTAAACCAGGTAATTAAAGGTATAGATAATATTATAATAAAATAATTTTACTGTAAAACCTGACATAATTTTATTGGTTAGGAGGTTTTGAAAAAAAACCTTAGTACTGAAATATGATCATTTTTATGCCACTTGTGTTAGATTAGGACATTTAATATATTTTATTAAACGAATAGTTAAAATTTTCATCTTCAAATTATAATAACTAAATAATATTTAATATATGTTCATATATAATTTAAATTAGACTATAATAATCCATTTCAAATATAAGATAATTTTCTTCATTATAATAATTTATTAATAATTTTTAGAGGTGAAATAATTTAATTAAAAATATGTATAATATTGATGTAGTAATTTTTTAATTAATTGAGATCTAAAATAAATAATTTTAAATTTGTTAAAATAAATATAATTTTACTTAATTAATGACATACAATACTTTTATAGATAAAAAATATAATCTAGTGACATATTTAAAGTATTATTTTTATGTTATAATGTAGTTTTGGTATTTTAAAAATAAAAATATTTAATAGTATAAAACCGACATTAATAATACATTAAATTAAATAATATTTAATTAATTGATATTAAAGTCATAATGATCTATGGTTCATCCAAAAAACTAGAATAATGTTAAGGATTTAATAAATTATCTAATTGGGGTTCGTTTGAATTTTTATTGTAACAATATTAATGATATGGTATAACAATTAAAGTATACATGGTAAGAGTTAAACTACTTAACTGTGTGTTAATACCAAAATACAAGGTTACTTTTCTGACCTATAATTGTCTAAAAATAATCAGTTGGGAGGAATTAGACACATCCTAATCATAGACTCTAAATAACTAACTTTGGAGCTATTTGAAATTGAAAATAAATTTATATTTAATTAATAGCATCGGAGTTTCCAAAAGTGCCCCAGCCCTCTCTTTAAATAGGGCACATCTTCGTCCCTTTTATTGATACCTATAATTACCTATGTCTCAAGTAATCTCTTCCCACTTCTCCTCTTAACATACATCACTTCTTCCCAGATTCCACACACTGGGTATAAATACAACCTAATGAGTCCATTTGTTTAAATCAAATGGATATACACGAAAAAGATGTAATTTGTTTATCAACTCTTTCAAATATATTTTCTTTTTTTACCCCTTCTTCATATATTTCATTAATAATAATTTAATAAAGCAAGTATCATCAAAATTATGAGATTGTATTTAGATTGTGGGACAACCATATTCCTCCTTTTATCTATCTTATGAATATAAATATCACCAGGTGTG
This sequence comes from Viscum album, assembly GCA_963277665.1. NCBI lineage: Eukaryota > Viridiplantae > Streptophyta > Magnoliopsida > Santalales > Viscaceae > Viscum > Viscum album. The sequence goes on from OY728162.1 coordinate 1,223,978,444, forward strand.
TGTACATACAACTTATCATCACAACACCATGGTGTAAATTTTTATTCAACTATACATTATTTGAATTGATATAATGATTAACATAAAGGATATGAATATTTAATATTACATTATAATGATTTAGTATATACTATCCTATTCCATACAATTTATCCATTAAATTAATGAATCCATCACTCATGTGTTCATATGACATACTATCTCCACAAAATATTATTATGAAAACAAAATAAAATGATTTTATATGATATCATAAATTTGGATATGGTCTTTGACTAATTTAATATCATTATTTAACCATTATTTAGTATATTAACACACCCTCTTCTAAAAGAAATGTAAAAAGGTAAGTGTTATTTTCACAATTTCATTATTATATAAGGTTATTTATATATAAGTACCTACATGGGAATATTTACCATCCATACAATGTTTCATATAATGTAATTAAAAATGTTATCAAAACTTTATTAATGTCATTTTTACCCATGTTTGACTTTTTTTAAAATGTCTTGACAGTAATCTGTTTTTCACTTTATAAATGAGGTACATTACGACCTTTTCAAAAAATTTAATAAATGATGGTTTTTATAACTTATAAGGCATGGTAAGATATCTTCTACAATTTTAAATTCTTATCATTTTGAAGCTTCCCTGAAAAGATTACAGGGATAATTTCAAAAGAAATGTTTTATTATATAATTTAGAAACTTTTCAAAAATTTCCATGTAAAAGGGTATTTTTCTTAATGAGTTTTATTGATTTTATTAGATCATTTTCATCTATGTGAGAATCCTTAATTTGATTTTATACTTAATTTAGTATGATTAATTATAGATTTTTCACAATTATATTGATATTTTTATTATATGTTTTACTTTGGATGTGGTACTTTGATATCATTCATGGTTTTTGGTTAGTTTATTAACATTTCATATGCATGTTTTAGTAAAATAAATATTCTTTGTTTCACCCATTTCATATGAGGAAGGTATTGGACTATGTAAGGGAAGTGAGGGTCATTCTATATCAGCTCGATGCATTGTTAGATCTCATGAAAAAACCTATTTTGGGGTTTTACCCTTTTGTGTATGGTCTTAAAATTAGTCCTTGATGGTATGATTATGATGTACAACATTATGTGTTTCCTAAATTTGAAATTAGTTATTGATATTACATGTTGTTAATCGAGTATTAGAATATCAATGTGAATATTTAAATGGAATTATTTTATTTTTTATTGCCATATTATACTAAATATTTTGTTTAAAAGAACTGGGTTTCATGTTTATACCTTTTCTTATAATATTATTCTTATTTATGATAGATTTTTTTGTATTGTTTATCCTTACTAAGCAACTAAACAAACCCTTTTCTTATATTTCATTTTCACAAGGATTTGAAGAGGTATACTATTACCGACCTGTAGGGATAGTCTAAGGGATATGAGTTTTTACAATGGAGAAACTATGTTGTTTTCCATTTCATGATGTAATAACAAACTATAGATTATATATAGTTTTTATAAGGATATTAAATTGATCAGTCCTTTGGGATTTGATTTCATGTGATCATTCCAATTTAATATAATAATTCATCGACTCTCGGCGACTATGGTCAGGGCATTACAATTGGTGTCATAGGAAGAATAGTACAAAAAGTTGAAACTAAATTTATAAAAACATTGACTAGGAAATATTACCCTACGATTGAATTTGATAATAAGTATAGAAGAACATCATAGAATTTTTTTTAAATAGAGACAATGGTTTTTTCAATGAAATGCATCCCTATATAGATACTACAAGTGGAATTGGTTTTGGCCCATATGTACCTAAAAGTAACTACTTGAACAAGGTGTTTTAGGCTGGACTCCGGGGATCCTAGTACATGATAATGGGATTTACTGTGCACATGGTTTGACACTCCCAATGGATATTATTAGGATTATTAACATTTCCCTTAGAACCCATTATGAAGGATTTATGAGTAAATATTTCCCCAATGATACCATTTTTATGATTATGGAAAAGATATGAATAATTTTTTTTAATTTATGTTAAGTGTTTTACTATCTTTGAATTATGCATTAGGATTCATAAAATAATATAGTGTATTCAATTGTTTAGGAATGGATCCTAAGGTAATGAATGGAAACCATATCAATGAACATAATCCATATAGGTATTACCCTCCAATGAAAGATAATGATAGTGGAGTTAGTGATACAACTAGTTCTGAATAAATATTAACCTTATTGGGATAACTAATTTAGGTTATGAATAATGACATTACCTATATAGAGCACCCTAATACACATCAAGAAAGATCAATGTTAGATCTCTTCATAAGACAATAATGTGAAAATATTAATGGGATTTCAAATCCATTTGTAGCTAATCAATGGATAAGTTTCTCTGAGAAAATATTTCTCCCATAAGGGAGTGATGAAAAGGAAAAAAATTTAATAGTTGTTTATTTTATATCAATAGATACATATCAATGGTCGTCATTAATTCAAAACATGAAGGAAAATGGAAAACTAGTAAATATGCAATTTAGGGAGATTAAGAATCTTCTCATAGAAAAATACATTCCTTGACAATAGTGAACTGATAAGGAGGTACAATTTCAAAATCTATGGAAAAAGAATGATGAGAATGATGTAATGTATAAGGCTAACTTCACAAGGTTAGAAAGGCATGTTTCAGACTACATACATAACTCAATAAGTAATATTGGTTGATTATTTGATGGGTTAAAACCATTCCTCCAATGGGAACAGGTCCCATAATATTTATCATTTTATGAAGATATTTTTGTATAAGGAATCTAGACAGAAAATAAATTCTCTATGTCTTATGAATGTAATGTAAATCAAGAGAATAATATGACCTCTGAATACTCTATAATAGTAAATAAGGGGAATAAGGTGAATTTTTAATTTCCACCTATGGTAATTGGGGGATGAAACACCCCAGTACATTCCTAAAATGGATGAGAGTTTATTACAAGTGTTGAGAAAAAGACCACCAAGAACATGATTACAAGCTGGTAAAAGAAGCTAGAATTGTTAATTGATGAAATTATACTTATATGTGACATTATTTAAATGATTTTCCTAATATTCATGTAATCATTCCCTAGAAAGGGACAATTGAGTAAGGCCAAGCTTTTGCAATCACAGTTGCTAAGGTTGATGTTCATAATGATGCGTTAACCACCACATTAATTATCTATTCAAATTAAAATAAATATTTACCTGATTCTAGATCACCACATTAATTTATATCTTCCAATTTTTCTTTAAATTTTATATATTTCCAATTCACATTAACAAGCCAGTTTTCAGTTAAAACCCTAAGGGGATGTCGAATTTCAATAGTGATGTGTTAGATAGTTCTCATTATGGAATTTAAACGTTCTTTGTCTGATTGAATTGTCATCATAATTATTTTTTAATTTGATATAGTCCTTGGAATGGAGTTGATATCAAAATATGATAGGAAAATTCATTGTAATAATAATGAAGTTATTATTTGTGAAGATGATTTATAGTCCATTATTTTTAGAGAATAAACATAATCATCATGTTATTTATCTATATCCACCCAAATAGATTTACAAAATGATCCCATTGTATAGAAATATGAATTAATATTTAGGGAAGAAGAAATAAATATACAAATTTATTGTGTAACTATTTTAAATAAATACATTTGTGTTTTTCTATTATTTACCCGGACTCCCCCATAACATGAAGATGAGTTTTGTATTGATTAAATCCTTGACACAAGACCAAAATAAAAGAATCCTTATAGAATGGATACAATGCAATTAGTAGAGATTGGTAAACTACTCTAATAGTTATGTAATACGGGATTTATTTTCATTATTGTTTCCCCATTGGGATCCCCGGTTCTTTTTTTTAAGAAGAAATATTTATGAATGAGGTTGTATATTAACTAAATAGAAATTGATGCTATAACAACAAAGAATATATATCCCTTGTATTTAATTGATGATTTGTTTGATCAACTTCATGAGGCTCAATATTTTTCAAAAATTTATATTAGATATGGATATCATCCACTGTGTTTAATGAAAGAATATAATCTAAATAAAATATTCTAAACCAGGTATGTACATTACAAGTTTACAATAATGTCATTTGGACTGAAAAATGAACCATATGTAATAATGGATATGATGAAATATGTGTTCAAGGAATATATTGATGATTGTTTCAGTGTATTTATTGATGATATTCTTTTATACTCCAAAATATATAAAAACAATTCGAATAACTTGAAGATTGTTTAAAGGAATATTTGAAGAAATGAACTATATAGGATGTTTAGTAAGTGTGATATCTGGATTTATGATGTTTTGTTTCAATGAAAAATTGTCTCAAATTATGGATTCTCTTTTTATCATTTAATGAAAAAGGAAATCCATGAATTTCTAGCACTAATTATCATAACTGAGGTATACTGTTTTATTTTTCTAGTAGCTCACTACAGGTGATTCATCCAGAATCCCACCTGATCGGCTAACACATTTTCCCAGCTCACAGGTAAGTAGGATACATTAAATTATAAAAAATATAGTGAATAATGTTGTGATGAATTTAAAATAAGATTAGTCGATTATGTTATATCGACTTTAACATCTTGTAATGATGGGTTTCGGATTTATAGTGATGCATCAAAGAAATTAATTAGTTATATCCTTATGAAAAATTATTGGGTTATTACTTATGCATCAAGGAAATTAAAAATTCATTAAATAAACTATCCCACCCTTGATCTTTAGTTTGCATCATTAATATTTTCTATGATGATATGGAGACTCTATATCTATTTTCAATGATGTGAGATATATGGTAATCACATGAGTTTGAATTATATTTTTACATAGGTTGAACTCAATATAAGATGATAGAAATGTCTTGAGCTACTCAATAATTATAATTGAACAATATACTACCACCTAGGGATGGAAAATAAGATGTAAAATACCTTGAGTATAAAGGAACATAGAGTTCTAAACAAAATGACAGTTGAAGGGGATCCTATATTAATGGACCTTGTAAATATAGATATGGGAATTATCCTGGAAGGGGAAAAATCACTATGTTTTCAAATGATTCACAAAACATCATTACTAGAAAGGATAAAAAGTTCTCAGTCTGATGATGATTATTTTTAAAATAAAATTAATGATATGATTAATAAGAGATTAGTCGAATTATTTTATGAATATGGAATTATGAAATTTTGGAAGAGGATTTGTCATCCCTCTATACCTGAGATAAAAATGGAATTATTTGAATATTCTCATAGCCCCAAGTTCCATATACACTCTTGTAGAACTAAGATGTATATATATTTGAAGTAAAATTTTTGGTGGTACAACATGAAGATTTAGATTAATTATCAAGCGTCAAGATGTTTGACTTGTCAATAGGTGAAGGCTGGAAGACAAAATTCTATAGGAGACCTGAAACCTCTACCTATACCTATGTGTTAATGGGAATATATTAAAATGGACTTTGTCATGGGGATACCAAAAACTCCAAGAATAAATGATCTCATATTGGTTATTTTTTATTGTCATACCAAATCAAAACATTTTCATGATATAAGAGATTATTTTCCACTTGAACATTTAGCAAAACTACTTATTAATGAAGTTGTAAGACTACATGGTGTACCCCTATCAATTGATTATGATTTGGATACCTATTTTACATCATAATTATAGAAAGGTCTTCAGAAGGCCCTAGATACTAAGCTTCATTTGAGTATTTCCTACCACCCTCAAACTGATGAAAAATAAAAAAAAGTATTATTACTTTAGAATACATGTTTTGATATTTCTTACTATTCTTTCAAGGTATGTAGGCTCAATATTTACCTATAGTTGAATTTAATTATAAAAATATATTCCATTTAAGTATTTATATTTCACCATGTGAAGAATTATATGGAAAGAGATTTTATACACTGACAAGTTGGTATGATGTTCTTGAAAGAAAACCCATAGGCCCAGAACATATTGATGAAATGATTAAAAAGTTAAAGGCTATTAAAAACCATATCAAAACATATCAATGTAGGAAAAAGAGTTGTGAAAATAACTAATGGATGAATTAAGAATTTTATAAGAGAGATAATGTTTTATTTAAGGTATCTCCATGGAAGTTTGTTATATGATTCAATAAGAATAATTAATTAAATCCTAGGTACATCAGAACTTTTGAAATAATAGAATTAATTGGAGATGAAGCTTTCCGTTTGGCAAAGCCTCCATGTATCTCCAAACATCATGATGTGTTCCGCATATCACTCTTAAGTAAATGTATAGAATAAACAATGAATTTACTCACCTTTGATGAAATATAACCGGAACCATATGTTCATTAATAATAAGTGCCTACCAATATTATTAATACTAGAGAACATGTGTTATTAAATTAGAAGACTCATATGGTAAACGATCTTGCAAAAAATATAAAATAGAAGAGATAGTGTGGGTACATGAAGAACATATGATGAAGAACCATCCAAATCATTTTATGAATTAATATTATAGAAATTTATAGGATGAACTTATTTGATGGAGGGAATATTGTAACACCCCAAGATTCCACAATATTCTTCTTTTTAAATAATTCAATAGATTGTGTATAACACAAAACTTAGTTGAAGGCACCATGCCCTATAAAAAAGTCGTTTAAAAAGTGGTTACGAATTAAATTAACAACATTATGAAATTTATAAATTTTAATTTTCATAATAGACATCTTTATTGAATTCGTAATTTCAAATTTAGATTATGCTGAATTCTTTGAATTCCGCTGAAAAGATTCAATTTTTGATGAATACTAAAAAATGATGCATTGTTATCAAAAACTGACTCTTAAATTGAATTAATTATTTTACATTAAATTGATCTTAATGTATCAATATATATGGAATAAATTTGTTTTCCCAAAGTAGGTCATTGGAATTATTTTTGTAATATTATTAAATATAAAAATTTACTGAAATTTTGAATGTCACTGTTACTCACCTTCTATCAACATCTATAGATTAGAATTAAACTTAATTTTTCCACTTTTGTGAATTGAATTTCGAAAAATTGACATACATGGTTGGAATTAGTTTTAAAAAATAGGTCTAGTATGATGGAAATAATTTTTGGTTAATATATGTTGTTTGATTTTATTTACTACAGTTAAAGTTAAATATGGAGAAAATAGTAGAGATAATCTTATAATAATATAAAATTACACTAAAACATGTATTATTTTCGTTGTAAAGGTTATTTTCGACCCATGTCAACCTTAGTTTAATAATATTATCCTTTTAAGAATCATGTGCATCATCAAGGAATTATTTATATTTTATTTAAAGAAGAGTATAACATGCTATATTCAAATTTTAATAACAATATAATTTTTCAAATGGGGTTATACATAAGATAAATTCAACTATAATTATTAATTTCAAAGATAAGAAATATTTCTTCATCAAAATAATTTATTTTTATTTTTTAGGAAAACAATATTTTAATTAAAGGTTTAAATAAATTGATCCAATAGTTGTTTAATTAATTGAGATATTAAATAAATGACATTAACAACATCGAAATAAATATAATTTGACTAAATTAGTAATATAAACTAATTATAATAATAATATATATATGATAGTGACATATTTAAATTATTTTTATAATTTATCATGTTGTTTAGAAAATTTAAAATGAATATTCAATAGTTTAACATTGAAAAAAAATGATACTTTAAAATAAAAAATATTTTATTAAATGATATAAAAAGACATAAAAATACAATGATTGGCCATAATGACTTTGATAGTGCTAGTTGTTTTATAAATAATCTAATTTGGGTTTTTTTGTCATTTTAAGTTACTATATGAACCCTATAGTATTAAAAGAAAAATAGACATGGTAAGAGTAAAACTATTTGACTAATGATTAAACACAAAAGGAAAAGGTAATTTCAGGACCTAAACATGTATAAAAATAGTTAGTTTGGAGTATTTTTACCCATACACATATTATCCTCTATATAAAACACTTTTTAGATATTTGTAACCAAAAATAAATTTATGTTTAATTATTATTTTTGGAGCTTCCAAAAGTGCCCCTCTTTTTTTATAAAAGGGCACAACTTCTTCCATTTTATTCACACCTATAAAGACTGTTGTCTCAGACAACCCCTAACCAATTATCCACCAAACATTCTTCATATCATGATATATGAAATAATTTGGGCCTAAATGAATCCTAAATAGTTTTTTTATTCAAATTAAATTGAGATACCTGAAAAAGAGGTAATTGTTTTATCAACCCTTTGACTGTTATTTTCATATTCTACTCATTATTATGATTTTTTAAAAAAATAATGTAGTACATACAATATTATATACATTATGATATTTTATTATGATTATGAGAAATCTATATTCCTTCTTTTATTCATCCTATAAATAACATTACCACCATGTATGTGTATGCAAAACATCCCATTTTTAGGTCATGGTGTGATTTATTATTCAACACTACTGTATTTGGATGGGTATAATGATAAATATAATGGATAAAAATAAATAATATGAAATTGAAATGATTCAATGTATACCATATAATTTTTAACCCTTTAAACATCAATGTAATGATATCATTGATCATGTGTATGTGCGGCCTACTATCTCCACGACACTATGAGAGTCATTCCCCACATTAACTATTCAAGAATGATCATCAAATTTAAAATATGAAGAAATATAATATTTATGAACTTAATATCATTATGTATATTAATATAATATATCCTATACAGAATAAATATGACTTATAAGAAAAACATTTATTGGAATATGAAGCAATGAAAACCTGAAATAATGGTAATACTGATATATTACTAACAAAATGATTTAAGAGGACCATGTATGATATCATAAGTATTGATATGGTCTTATTATAATTTAATATCATGATTTAGAAATTATACAGAAGGTTAACACATCCTCGACTAATTGAAATTAAAAGGTCATGATTAATTTTACAATCTCACTATTATCTGAGGTTGTTTATATATAAATATCTACTCATTATTCTATATCATACAATCTCATGTTTCATAAAATGTAATTAAAATTATTGTAGACAATTTTTAAAAGTCATTTTTTACCGTGATCTTATTTTTATAAATCATTTTCAAAAAAATCCTTCTGTTTTTTTTCAAATGAGGTACTTTATGATCATTTTGAAAAATTACTGAAATAAGGATTTTTTAACTTATAGGACACGAGTAGATACCTTTTGTCATTATGAAGTATTAACATCTTGAATCATCCCTCAAAATATTATACAGTACTTTTTAGAAGATATTTTTTATTTTTATATTTAGAAACATTTAAATGATTTTAAATAAAAAATGATATTTATCTCAAAGTTTTTTTAATGATTTTATTAGATTATTTTTATATTTGTCAATATACTTTGTCGGATTTTATTCTTAATTGAGGTTGATTTATTATTCATTAATCCATATTTTTATTAATGTTTTATTATATTTTTGACTATTGATGTTCTATTTTGATACCATTCTTGGTTTATGGTTAAATTATTAACATTTCATATGCTAGTTTTGATACTAATATTTATGCTATGTTCCACCCTTCTCACACGTGGAGGGAATTGGACTTAGTAAGTTATGGGTGGGGCACACTATAGCCACTCGATATATAGGTAGATCTCATGAGTCAAACTAATTTGGGTTTTTACCCTTTATTTATGGATTGTCATGAGGCCATGATGGTTTGGTTAGGATGTCTGACATTATGAATTACCTCATTATGGAATTTGATATTTATATTAAATGTGATTATTAAACCAGTATAATATCCATGTGAATATTAAAATGGAATTATTTTATTTATTATTTCCATATTATGAAAAGTATTATGTTTAAAAAAAATTATATTTCAGTTTTATTCCTTGACGTTAAATTTATAATTATTTATGATAGATTCCAAAATATTTTTTATCCCTAATACACATATGAGATCACCCGATTATTATGATTCATTTTTCCCCAATATGTGAAGAATTATATTATGATTGACCTGCAGGGATACTATAAGGGATATTATTTTTTAAAAATGTGATAAAATGTTGTTTTTTATGTCATGATGTAATGTTGAACATATGTATGTATTGTGTTTTTTCAAGGCTACTAAACTAATCTGTCCTTCAGGATTTTTTTTATTGTGATCATTCCAATGTAAAAAAATAATGAACCTACTTTGGGAAACTAGGGATGATTTGTTACAATTCATAATTATGATAAAGTGTGTTCCTTAATAAGTTATGCTCATTCTCATTTCATTTCATGCATAATGAAAGCCTATGGGAAATATAATTTTTCAAACATAAATAAAAAAATTCAGCCAAACTATATAAAAATAACAATTCTTTATCAACTAACAATCAAGACACAATTATGTGATACACTTACCTAAACATAGAATAAATAATTTCATGTAAACAATGATGTTCCCAAAGAAAATGGGAAATAAAAAGGAACCTATATATCATTTTCATTTACACAAATACCTTAATAAAATAGTATAACATCATCCAGTAGGAGGAATCACACCGATTTTTGAAGTTACTTTATTTGTATCCAATTCATTCATAAACATCAAATATTTGGAAATGTTATCTAATTTATTAGTAATTTATATGTTAAAATTATATTTCCTAAAAAATAGTTAAAAAATAATAATTTTTACTTGATCATATCTTACCTAATCCCATTAAGGTGTAGTAATGGTGGTTTGAAAGGATTTCCCCCCTAATTATATAGTTTACATATGTTTATCCTTTAATTTTACTATTCATTTTCATTATTTTTTCTTTTTTTCATATTGTTTTTCATGATATTTTCACATGTTTTTTATCCTCATAAAGAAGTTGAATACTTATCATATATATGGAATATTATTAAGACCATTAGGTTATAATATGTATCTTGAGGAACCATGATAGAGTTTGGGGGATAAGATTGATATAAATATTTAAAATATTCAATATTATTTCATCATTCATTAAAAAATATTTTTTGTTTTTTATATGGAACATGTTCTTATCTATCATTACATTTATTGCACTGAAGTTAAATTTCAAACACATTAGTATAAATAAAAGCACATGAGAAAAAAATTATTTTTCATTTTCACCCACACTGGGATATGTCTATGGAGTAAACAAAGGATGATTTGTTGGTATATAATGTTAAACTAATAAAAATATATTATGGATGCATATTTTAGAAACTTTTCACCCATACCAAGTTCCACTACACTTATAATAGTTTTTGAGATGGAACACAACATACCAATGATCTATATTTATTTTTAATTAACATTGAACTACATTATGGAAGAATTCATAACTTTTTAAATTTGATGGTCTCTTTAGGATCAATATAATAAGCTAATATACTATGTATTATAAAATTATAGATTTAAAACTATAATGAAATCCACTTGGTGTCTCATTTTTTCTAAATTGAGGAATAATAAACTCTTTTATAGTATATTTTAATCAATATCTTCAAAAAAAATCATTAAATAAGGGAACATATTCCACCAAATATGAATAATTTTAGGGTATTCATTACATTTTTTAACATTATATTCTTCTATAAAATAAAAAAAATTTAATCAATGAAACTATATAAATGATGAAAATTATTTGAATAAATATATAAATAATTGAATCCTTTATCAATATTTCACTTATCTTGGAAAATTTATTCTTCCAAATATGATCCAAAATTCCGTAGTTATTCCACAAAATACTTTGAATACTCTTAAAATTTCAAATCCCTTATATTAGTTAATATGTTTGAGTAAATTAATTGTTATCAACCATATTTTTATCATGAGTAAATTTTATTTAAATTTGATAAACAATATCAATTACATGAAATCCAAACTTCCAAACATTGGGTAATATCTTTTCCATTTGAATTTGACTCAATTATTTATTGCATGAATGGCGACTCAATTATTTCTCAAACTCTAAATTTCCATACATCATGACATGGGAGTATACATTTTGGAATAACGACATTCCTCTAAAAACATGATGGTTTACATTTTATAGGAGTGTTTTAATATTTAATCAAACTCATGTAAATGAATCATAAATTAATCTTTATATTTACTTTCAAAAAAATCCATATATCTTTATATATATACCCCACCATTCTTATAATCTGATTCATTTTATTATTTAATAACACAAAATTACAAAACAAACATCAGTGTTCTGTAACCAACCATTTTGTTTTGGAATAAACTTAATCAATTAACCTTCATTATACATATTCTACGATTCTTTATTACATCACCATTAATGAATGAACCCAAATCCAAGAGGAAACTATAATTTTTAACCCCAGTTATTATATCATAACATCAGTCATCATAACAGAACATGTTATATTTTTTTGTAATTGTTTTTCAATCATTCTAAATCATGTAACCATAAAATCATTATGTGAAAAATTCTATTATCTATTTAACAACACATAGAACACATTATAGTGTGATATCATATCCTTATTGTGAAATAATTTCTTCTACATTCTAAATAATTCATTATTGAAAATTATATTATAACCATATGTCCTATTAGAATATTTTATTTATCTTTATCAAAAGTAACTATAGATATACTCAAACATAAATAATATTTTTATTCATATTAATACTTTTTAATATTTTTATAATCCCAAATAATAAATATTTCCTCCTTATATAATTTTTTTTAATCTATATCAATCTGTTATTCTTAAGGAATTATAATTCCAACACACACTTTTCTTGTCTAATGTTATTTGAACTTATCCTCCCTCATCAAGTACTTTATTACCTCCGTCTTCATGCTTGATATAAATCCTAATATAGTTTAAAATTAATCCAACAAACAACTTATATATTAAATTTAATTGTATAAAAATCATACATAGAACTTATTTTTTTACACTATCTCCTTTGGGATTTTATTCTAAATAATTATAGAAATCCATACATATAATAGTACAAATAGACGTTGAATGTTGTAAGATATTAATATCCCCTATATCTTTAAATCTAACACTATGATGAAATGTATAGATTTGTGGTGCATTATTTTCACCCTAATTACCTATATAATTCAAAGGATATCTTCCTAGGATTTTTTTATTTTCATCCATTATTAAATAAAATCCATAGAGTATTTTTATATGATATTATTTCATTTGAGATAGATAAAGAACCAAACCCTCCAACAAATATTAATATATTTTTGGAAAAAAACCAAAATTTATATATTTTTAATTCTCCAAAAATAAGAAATTTTCTCATTAACCACATACTTAGAACCTAAAACTCTATTATCCTCTTTAAAAAATTATTCTCAAAATAAAATTTTGAATTTTTTAAAAATATTAATATATATATATAAAAATTAAAAAAACTCTCCCTATTATTGCATCACATAAAATATTTTTACTATGTAAACATACCAATTTTCATATATTAATCTATAAATCATCCAACACTACTGAATTTGAATTTATTATTTGAAATAAATTTATTATTTAATTACCTGAATGTTTTCAATTGCATTCACATACATATGTTAATAAATGAAACTCGAGATATTTATTTACATAAAAAATATATATATTATATAAATAACATTTACAATAATAATTTAAAAAATATAATTAAAAATGTTAATGATTAATACAATTTGAAAATAATTAATGTATTTCTTCATATCAATTTATCTTGTATACTATAAAAGGAATGTATCGATTCTTTATTAGTCTAAAACGACCTCAAACAAATTCAACATTGGCCTTATTTATATAATTCATACTCATCATGGGAATATCTATTCAGGTTATACAACATTGAATATTGTATTCTCTATAAATTTTCCATATTACTTTTTTATAGTTTGTATCCAATTGATGTGAAATAATATATTCATTATATCATGTATGAATATAAATTTTTATCGATAATAATCTATGATTTTTATATATACCCTAATACCAATTTTAATTCCTATGAAACAATTTGTACATATATATCAAGCACTGATACTAATTGTAATGATTATATATCCTAAAATCTGTTAACCCCATCGATTCTATATACCATTAAACTTATATAACTACATTAGTAGTTATAGTAATCAAATACATGAAGAGAGTGGTATACCAAAATCATCCTAATGTTTAGGTGTATGGTTGGTATTAGTGAACCAAACTTTTCATTCAAACTCCCTTAAAATACATCATTTTTGTTCTCCTTTGATTTATAAAACATTTAAGAATATCATTTTTATGTTTCAATTTGAATCTTCTATCTTCTTTGGAATTATTTCAATATATGTTCTCAAAGAAATATATCTATTTCCTATTTCATAATTTGATATTTCAAAACATTAGAATCAATATTGTTTCCTTATATTTGTGGGGTTAATTCCATAGATATTTCTTTATATCTTTTTAATGTAATTTCTGGAACCACATTGTCATAATTAATTTTTTTATTTAATGATATACATTAATATTACCTCTGAGTTTTTATCATTATTTTGTATTACTTCAAGAGTTTGTACTTTTTTACTAAACAGGTCATGATTACATACCTATCTATTACACATTATTTTATTCCCAACATGATGATTTCAATAAGAATACAGTAAATAGTTCATGATACATCCTATGTTGGTTTCAAATATTTCATTCATCAAACAAGGTGGGTCCATATTTTATTTTAAAAGATATATTATCCATCTTAGTTATTCTATCCTATGATATATGGGATTTGGATCTACATTTTTCATTTATATCTCATTTCACACTACAATACCATCCCATATGTATGTGGTTATCAAAACTAAAATATTTCCAAAAAAATCATACATTTGGTGTCCATATATTAGTTGTGATAGTGATGTAAATTTACAATACTTTATGTTCTCTTAGGATTGAAAACACACATCCATAGTTTACCTAATAATCCATATAAGTATCACTTCATTAATAACATACATTGGCACCCATTTCTTCTAGATTTATCTATAATCAATGTTTTCCCACTAATTATAGATTTTAATCTTTACATACTAAACTTATTGAAGTTACCATTTAATGGATATATGTCACTCAATTTCCATGTAAAAATTTCATATTTTTTAGAAGTTCAATGTTCTTTAATTGCATCATTTTTAATTGAGTATCTATATATTAAATTCTCAAATAGTAATCTCTTTTATATTTTATCCACTATACATGTTCAATTTTAAGAGGGATAAAATAACACTTTATTCCATTCTCTATGAAAATTTGATATATCACATCATGTATATGTTCTATAATAAGATCACATTGTTCCATTATATTTACACTAGTCCTTCTAGTGGATCACTTCAATATTATTTCATTTTCAATGAATACCTTACTCTCCAAAATAATTCAATAATGTATATTATACAGCATAAATGATCACCAATTGATCGAATTTTTCATATATGCCTTAGATCTATACTCGTTTGATGTATGAACATCAACTATATTTAAAACTAATAGTAATTTACACTCTATTCATGGAATCACTATCCTTCTTAACCTCTATGGGAGAATTTGTATTTTTATATTTGAATACATATTCTGGGATTGAGTAATTTTTATATTTATAATCAATACAAATCATATATACCTTAATGTTAATGCCTTTCATCTTGGAATAATTTCTTCACAATTCACCTCATTTTATTTATTTTTATCATAAAGTTATTTACTATATCTTCTTTTAATTAATTATCATTATGTATCAATTTAAAATTATATTTTGAGGAGGATATCAAAACATATTTTTATTTCTCTATTTTAAATTTATCCCCTTTAATATTTCCCACAACTAAAATATAATAGCACAATGAATGAATTTTTTACAATACCTATTCAGTTACGACACTAAACAATATATAATATCTATTTCTATCCCAAAATATTTCACCACTACTTCTTGATTTCAAAAACAATTGTGCATACTTTAGGACATCATTACCATAATAATATTGATAAACAATAATACATATTTTACAAAAACCAACATTTTAATAATTAAAAATATGAGGATTAGTAAATGAATACATGTGAGAGAGAGCCTAAAAAAATTGAATAAATTTATTTTCATTAATTTCATAAATATTGAGCTATAAAACCTATTTTTGGGAATAATAGTTTACGATGTTAATGTTAAGGCACCCTCTGTGGGAGGGTATGTCAGGTCGATGACCAAGTTTAACTTCGTTAAACATTAAACTTAATTACTCCTCATATATATTTCCCCAATTTGATAAAACATGCTCTAATATATGAGTCCAACAATTACAATAACAATGAATATCAAAGACATATTCATAATTGAAAGCACCCAAATACAGAATAATATTAATTGGTTCACCCTCACTAGGATACGTTAAGGAGAACACATGGGGATATGTGTCACTCATCCAATATCTATTATTTCTCAATGTTTCAGATGATAAAATGTTTAATTAATGTTTACACCACACTATGGTGAAATATATTTATAAAATATTTTGGATGACATACTACCTAATTTGTGGTACTATCTATTATTTCTCCTCTATACACAACTTTATGGAATTTTCACTCAATTTATAGACATGAATTTCTATTCATTATATTTATAAAAATCTATAACATTATACATCATAAAACTTAGTTTTGGATATTCATATAAAATCAAAATCACTACATCCATGCTCCAAACCTAGGTATGATCAACTCTAATATTGGAGAATTGAATTGATACTTCTAAATATTCTTTGTAGTAGTGACATTATCTATTTAATATAATTTCAATTATCAAATTATTTTTCTTATTATTTTTGATCTTCTAAAAATAGATAGATATAACCAATGATAATAAAAAACATTGACTCTTCCTTCATGAATTGTTTTTCAAATGACTCCATTATTAATATACATTTTATACTAAAAATATGTTCTCTAATTCCTGATTTAATTTCCCATCCTTTTTTAAAATTACTTTTATAAATGATTCAAATCATAAGTCCCTTTAATAAATGGTTACAATTTATTATTATTTTAGAGAAATTTTCTAATATTTTTATGTAGAATACTCATTAATGTGTAGTATAATTCATCAATTAATATCATGTCAACCATACAAAACATTATTGAAATATTTAATATTTTATTTAAAACTAAATAATATATATATATATATGTATATTATAAATTAGAAATTAATAGTCTATAATGCAGTGTATTTTCCTTCCAATGAAATATATAATGGAGTATTATCTATTATTATTTCATAATGTACCATTTAATTTTGATATTTATATTATGGATAAAATATTTGATTTTACTTCATAAAAATTATTTTAGTATCTCTAAAAGATTTATAGATATCAAACTCATTTAAATTTCAATTCCCTTCATCATTGCAAAACAATTGATTCAAGAACATACATAAACATAATATATCCTTATGGAGTGTTTCATACTTTACCAATAAAGAATATTTCATACTTTTCCTAATTGTGATTTGATTTTCTCAATTACAATGGGAACCATGTTTTAAGATCAAATATGAATTTCTATTTTCTTGTAATTATAATGTAGCCTCAGAAATTATAACATAACTCAGTATATTATTGAAAAATTTATTCTTATTCATTTACAGACATGTACCAGAAAGACCATAAATAACTAATTAAATAATTATCATAAATTAACTATATTATTATGTGACAAAGTATCACTATAGTGAAATATTTATCTCTATTTTCTATTGAATTATGTGTGACCTTATGTCCTTATAACATTCCTTTAACATCTTATCCAAAATCAACAATAATTACCTTTAAACATCTTTAAACACATTTATACTAGAACATACAACTTATAATTATTTGATTATCTATAATAGAAAATATTTACTATTTAAATCATTATTCAAGTCACTTCTAATCCATCATTCTTGATGTGTTCATATTCTAATGAACTCTTATTCTATGAATGTAACTTGATATGTTCACCTATGTTCATCAAAAAATATTGAACTTCCATCTTATACCTCAATTAAAATCCATGTTCAGTTGATAAAAAAATTCAAAAACTCTTGATTAAAATAAATTTAACAAAAATACAGCATAAAACATCTTAGAAGAAAAACATTTTCTTATCTAGTTTGATTGAATATTGTGTCACCCAAGGGGGAAGGTCATGTTTTATCCTTGAGTTGATTTGAATATTTTTTTTTTGAAATAATAGATTATGTATTTTAAAAAATTGATTTCTATAATTGGCCTATAATTCTATTTAATATATATATATATATATGTGTGTGTGTGTGTGTGTGGTTATAAAATATTTTGATGTTGTATCTATTAAAAATATTTTATATTTTAAATGTAATTCCTTGATATTGGATTCTAAGTGTGACACCTAATTTTGGGAAAAAATATCTATTTCATGCTTTATTTTCAGGAGGTATCTATCCTAATAAATTATCTTTTTCTATTAAAATAAATTTAATTTAAATATTCAGTATATATTACAAGATTTTAATAATTTAAATTGGTGAATATATCATGAACTTCCATGTTCAAGACTCAACTAATCTATAAATGAGTTAGAGTATGGCCCCTAATGACCAACTTCATTAGTCCATGGTTTGTGGAAGAGAGCTAATGATATTTTATAAAACATTTATGGAATGTATTAGCCTTGATAAAGGAAAAACTCTTAACCACAATGATTAATATAAACAAAATAATACCTATACATTTATAATGTATATAAATTGATGTCATGACCTATAGAGTAAAATCACAAAAGGAAAAAACAACCATGTGTAAACCCCCAACCATAAAACATTATAATCATGAATTAAGATAATAATTTACATTTAGGATCTTTTCAGGTTTAGAGATTTAGATAATTAGGTCATAACTTATACATAACAACTTCAATATTACATGAAGACACATCTACGCAGTATCCATTTTTTTCATAAAATAAAAACCCTTAAAAAATGAAACATGTCTGGATCCAAGTTTTAGAGGGAATGAATTTTCCTCGATCCCTTTCCTGACTCTATTCGCCTTTATATCCAATGGAAAGTTTTTCAAAAACAAAGGATAAGTATAACAATATCAATAAGGGTTATAAAATAATGAAAGAAAACATTATTACATTAATACATAGAAAATATGCCCTTATTCATACCTCATGTAATCATAAGTGTTATCAATAACATATAAAAATCATAAATCAAAAAAGTAACTTGTGGAATCCATAACATACTGACATTGTAGCTTTCAGAACTACATAGGGAGTAACATTTTGAATACCCATCATAGTATATTCCCTAAATCTATTAGGAGAAATGTTAAAGTTTATCTCTGTCATGTTACCCAATAAATTGGATAGCTATCTTAGGCTCACTATGCAGATGACCCAAATCGATGCTTCCATCCAATCCTCATCAACCTAAGGATCTATCTCTCCCATAAAACTATAAGGTCTCTCTCTCAGAAATGCATATAGGTAGATGGTCATACGTGCATCCTATACATGTAACACTCACTATAGATGTTGACCAATAGGGGTGGTAACACTGGTGAACCTCCCAATGGGGCCATCTCTAGCTCTTGTCCCTAAACCAATGCTTCATCTCTAGGTAGGTTATCCTCATAACCACGTATTGGCATACAAGCTAACTATTTGTGTATAGGCATCCTAAAACAGATCAATATGTAACTAAATAAATAGATTATATGTGGTGATCTGAATCCGAGAGGGAAATAAGAAAAAAACTCAAAATCCTATATTATGCATGATCCCCATTATTTTCCTGCAACTACTTTTTCCATTTACCAAGTCAAAAATCAGGTGTCTAGAGTCCTGGTGTATGAATACTTCAGCCGCTGCACCAACACATGAGTCCTTAGAAGGAAATACGAATGTGAATCACATAACACTATTACAAAAAACAAAAAACAATATACCCCGGTAAAGAAGTAAAAGTGACTACCATGGATACAAGTTTGTCACAACCATCCCCTGGGGGCCCATTTCAGGACTCCCCCAAGCCCACCTCCCATAGTCCGGGGGTTGGAAACTAGCACCTAAGGCATTGAACATCAAGTGGTAATAATTATACTATGTACCTATACCCACACACACACACAACAACGTCCCAAGAAAATTGGAATAGTGAACATGAATCCCACTTAATACAACTAAGTGTAAAAGAAATAACTGAAGGTAAATAGGCCAGAATACAAACCGAACAAAAGAAAACTACAACAAGAGTATGTATGATATCGAAGACAATCTGTCTACTAGAAACCCCTTTCGATAGATAAATATAGGATAGATTCTGGAAGCCTTAGTAGTAGTCTATGCCAACCAGATCTCACTAGGTACCACCCGGTATTGGTCCACCACATCATCCATCAAGTCATCAGTTGTCTACATGAGAAATAACATGTGGGGTCAAATCCTGTGCATGGGTGAGTAACAAAACACTTAGTAGGGACCCCAACCACAAGAAAAACCCAAAAATAAATCCAAAATTCAAACCACGAATCATGATAATAAAAAATGATAGCCTACATAACTGTAATCTAATGTACAGAAAGAAATATTATCAGCTATATCACTAACCACCTTGGACTGTTGAGGTTATCATCCCAAATTACGACCATGGCATTTTGGGTCACATAGAGACACTAGGATATGATCAACAAAGGGTCTCTAAGATCTGATCCACACATGGTCACTAGGAGCTGATCCACATAGGGTTGTTAGGAGTATATCCACACAAGGTTTGCTAGGAGAGGATCCACACAGGGTTATTAGGAGGTGATCCACACAGGTTCTCTAGTGTTCTGTTCTTATCCAGCTGTAGGATTCCCGCATGAAGCACACTTTAGTCTGGAATAATCTTCCTCTCAAATGAATATATTTTTTCCACATCCATAAATATCTCTATAGAGAATCCCATAAGAGTTGCCTCATCACAAGGGTTCCAACGTTGCAAAAGGCATATCAATTGGATTCTTGGTTTGAATGTTATAGTCGTTTTTTAAAAATGGGTCAGTCGGGTCTAGGTCTGTGTCCGATGTGACCTGGTCTATCACGACCTGTCCCTCGAGGCCCATTCTGTGACTACCACACACCTGCCTTCCAGAGGCCAGGGGCTGGTGACTATCACCAAAGGTGTAAATCCATAAGCTGGGAAGGAATTGCCTTTATAAATTGTAAACACACAGAATCAGAGTACAAACTGGAGGCAAACACTAAGTAAAAACATTATACAAATGGAGTGCTGAAAAATAAAGGGGTCGGAAATACAATCCCAACTGTAAAGTACACAGAAATTGAAAAACAAGTACAACTAAAGAAAGGTAAATAGCTACTGGATCGTCCATCGGGATGTCCTACCTTAAGGGTAGGTACAGAAGGCCTCCAGAACACTCTATATCTGACCGTCTCCTCCGAGTACCATCACACCATGTCGTCTACCTCCGAGTACCATCCAGTCCTGTCCACTCAGCCTTGGTCCGCACTGTTCGTCATCTGCAACCAACACAATGAGGTGCGTGAAAATCCTGTGCAGGGGTTAGTATAACAATACTCACTAGGGACCCCGAGACCCTTAAGGTCTCACAAAATTCAATAATGATAAATCACAAAGAATGAAATCAATAGATAACCCCACTTAGGTATATTCCCATACATATACCTAAGTTATCATGCAATCCATCTCAGTCTTTAGGTAAACACAAAAGTTATCGACTCATCTCAAACCAAGACTTTTATTATCAAAACCTCAACTGATTGAGAACTCCTCCTCTGTCGAGTACAGTGGGCCTACTACATCACCAAGGCGCTTTCCACTAACCTTGGACTGCTGAGGTACTCCTCCTGTCGAGTACCATGGGTCTGCTGTGTCACCAAGTCGCTCCCCACCGTGGGTCTACCGCGTTACCAGGGCGCTCCCCCTCATATCCTACTAAGGTACTCCTCCTGTCGAGTTCCGTGGGTCTACCACAACACCAAGGCACTCCCCACTGTGGGTCTGGCGCAACACATGGCGCCTCCCGCTAGGCTAGTAGAATCACTCCGAGTCAAAAGGTCCGTAGTCTTTAGGTCTCAGCCAGCTACTAGGTCTCCGCACTCTATCTGGTCGTCACTAGAAGGATCCACTCCACGATCTACTAGAGAATACTCCAATTGTCATGAAGTGACACAAAGAATTATATCAAAGGTCCTCCACGTCAAAGGGGTCTCAATGCAATACACGACGCATCAATCAGACGCCCGGTCTGTTAGTTATTATCCCTTTAGTCTCGGGGGACCAATTGGATTCATACACGATCCAACCAGACCGTATGTCAACTATACCCTGAGCTCTGTTGGTGTATACTCAAAGGGACTGTCATGCTCCAATAATACCAGCATCGCTGATGGTTCTTCAAACAGTCGTTTGGTTCCAAATATATGGCCAAAGAATGTAAAGGGTCGATAGAGGTCCGAGGTCTGGTCCGACCCCTTCTGGGCCGACCCGGTCTGGGTCAAACCTTTGGGTCTGGCCCAGCCCATTGGGTGCTGCAGCCTGTTAGGTTTAGCCTGGGACTGCTGGGCCCAGCCCAGCAGACCAAGTGGGCGGTTCGGCGTGGGCTCGGGGCTAGTTTGGCATGGAGCGTTGCGAGGGCGCGGCCTGGCATGACTCGTACAAGAGGTCGCGACCAGGCCGGTTCGCCCAGGGCACTGCTAGGGGGCTGGGATGCTGGCTCGGATGAGAGGCCGCAAGGGGGATGGTTCGCCGGAGGCGTGCGGGGTGCGGAGGGAGGCCGACTGGTAGCCTACTCGGGGTGGAGCATACGTAGGCCGGCAGGGCGGCTGGTTTGGGGTGGTGCGCACAGTTGTCGGCAGGCCGGCCGTGGAGCAGCTCGTCCAGGAGGCCTGCGGGCTGCCGGGCGTGTCGCGTCTAGGTGGAGTGTGGCCGGGCGGGGCACGACCAGGCGGAGCGCAACCAGGCGGGCGGGCGGAGGGCCACGGTTCGGCCCGGAGCACCGAAGCGTCGCGGGGGTGGCACGGTTCGCGGAGGCCGCAGGTATCACGACCTTTGTCTTCGCCACCTTCTTCATTCTATCGCCTCATTTCCATGCCTAAGAAACATCACAAATAGATCTGCGGAGGGGGTCAGATAGTGTTAGTTTGTCCTGCACCCTTTGCGTTTAGGGGTGATAGCAATTGGTTCATCAAAGGAGTACAATGAACAACAATTCTTTACAATACTTCCCATAAATTCCTTTCAAATGGTGTTAAGAAAAAGAAAAGGAATATAACTCAAATTAAACCCCCTACCTTTAATCATCATTCCTCGATGGTGAAGTCATGGGAAGAAGACGAAGTTGTCGTTCGTCGCATCCGCCGCACTCTTCTACTCCTGAAATCGCATGATAGTTGTGGAAGTGGATCCATGTCGGTAGGTGTCCAGGGAAGATGTCGAAGAAGGATCGTCACCGACATTCTTTATTAGAAGAACATGTTCTTCTTTGGAAGATGATTTTCCTTGTTGGGGCCATATCCCAATAATCCACTCCTCAAAACACCAATGGTTTCCACCGTAATGAACAATGCCACCCTAAAAATAATAATAGATTTATTATTTTAGGTGTTGGCAAAAAATTCAAAAATAGAGAGTTAATTACATGAATCCCCTTAATTAATCCATAAGATTTGGCATAAGGAATTAATTAGGGGAGGTTAAGGGGCTCTCCCTCATTAATGAGGGAGAGTTTTGAGGTTTTACTCTCCTCCATCAATAGGGGGTTTAGCCTCATGTGGTCCCCACATCGTAACCTCTCGTAGGATGTTATGTTCGGGTGGACCCCACCACCATAACCTCTCATGAGAGGTTAAGGTGTGGTGGTCCCACCTCCAACTCCTATGAGGAGGTTTTAACCACCAACACTCACATGGCAGCTCAAATAAAATAAAGTGTGGATCACTTTATTTTATTATTTTTTTCCAAGAAAACCCAAAAACTAAAGTTTATTCTTGACCAACTGTCATCGAGATGAAAGTATTATTAAGTGAATACTGGCACTGCGAGTTCTACGGTGCCCTCAGATTTCAATTCCGAGCACCTGTTCAAAATTTATAAAAACCTGCTCATATGTTACTGAACGTACCCGAAGAAAACATCAGAAATTGATTCCTGGCACACCGGGCCTCAGAATGAAGCGTCGTAAATTTTCAAGGACTCGTAAAATTCCCATGTATTTAAGAAAAAAATCTCCATAGAATTTCCAGGTCATTACATTCTCCCCACCTCCGTGCTTTACATCCCCTTAAGATACAACTTGAACTAAAGGAACAAGTGGGGGTACTGAGTACGCATCTGAGCCTCCCGATACCATGTTCTCTTTTGGAGGTTCTCGTTTTGCCAGCAAACGCCTACTAGAGGTATCAGCATTCCACATAGGACTTACTCATGTCGATCCTCAATCTCCACTGGAACCTTCATGAAAGTCGCTCCGTCATCGACGTCCAGCTATCCATGGTCGATGATGTGAGAAGGGTCGTGCACGTATCACCTCAGCTGAGATAAGTGGAATACTTCGTGAACCCGGTGCAACTGAGGTGGAAGATCTAAGCGGTATGCCACCTCACCAACTTTACTATGGACTTGAAAAGATCTGATGAATCTCAGAGATAACTTTCTTCCTTAGCCAAATCTCCATAGACCTCGTCGAGGTGAGACCCGTAGAAAGACGTGGTCGCCATCCTCAAACTCTAGAGGTCTTGGTCTCCTGTCAGCATACGACTTATGCCTACTCTGTGTAGTCTTCATCTACTCCTTGATAATCTGTACCCTATTTGGGGTATCCCATACCATCTCTGGTCTCACCAGTGATGACTCCCCTGGGTCTGTCCAGCACAAGGGTGATCTATAAGGTCGTCTATACAATGCCTTAGAAGGTTCAATCCCTATGGTGGAGTGATAGCTGTTGTTGTATGAAAACTCCACCAAAGGTAAGTGATACTCCCAGCTACGACCGAAGTCTAGGAAGCAAACATGAAGCATATCCTCAAGGGTCTGAATGGTATGCTCAGTCTGACAATTCATCTGAGGATGGAAGGCAGTGCTCAGAAGAAGCTGCATCCCGAAAGCCTCCTGCAACCCCTTCCATAGTCAGGACATAAACTGTCTATCACGATCAGAGACAATTGTCGAATTTACTCTATGTATCCGCACAATCTTCTGTACGAAGAGTCCTCCCATGCTCTCTACTGCACCCTACTCTCTGGTCGGTAGGAAGTGGACCGACTTGGTGAGTCGATCAATTATCACCCAAATCGAGTCGTGACCCGTGGATGTACGTGGAAGTCCCATCACGAAGTCCATGGATATCCCATCCCACTTCCATTATGGGACCTCTAAAGGCTGAACCAAGACTACTGGTACCTAGTGCTCTGCCTTCACTTACTGACAAGTGAGGCATCGGGAGACAAACTCCACTACTTCCTTCTTTATACCTGGCCACCAGTGCTATCGTCGAAGGTCCTGGTAAATCTTCACCACTCCTGGATGTACCGCTAGAGGTTATGTGTGTAGCTCCGTCGACACTTCATCCTGAAGTGACACTGGTACCATAGTACATCCTTTGATTAGAATGGTGTGCTCCCCACCTTCAGAAAATCTATCAGGTGCCTGCCCTAAAGATATTTGAGCACGTCGTGTCTCACAGTTTGCGTCTCCATGCTACGCCTCCCTGACTCGTTGAAGAAGGTAGGGAGTGACAGTAAGAGACTATAGAAAGGATGCTCAATCTCTATCCACAAAGGATATCTATAAAGAATCCAGATGCTCTGTTGCTTCACCTAGCAGTTGTATACCCGATCTCTTGCTGAGTGCATCTGCAACAACCTTCCCCTCTCCAGGAGTATAGACTATCTCAAAGTCATAGTTAAGGAGGAACTCAAGCCATCACCGTTGTCTCCGGTTCATGTCCTTCTGAGAGAAGATATACCTAAGACTCTTGTGATCAGAGTACATGATAAAACGTTCGCCCATCAGATAGTGTCACCACATCTTCAAGGTGAATACCACTGCTGCTAACTCCAGGTCATGGGTAGCATAGTTCTGCTCGTGTTTTCTCAGCTGCCAAGAACCATACGCGATCACTGCTCGCTCATGCATCCGGACACACCCGAGTATGGTCCCCGATGCAATGCAGTAGACTATGTACCCTATGGTTTCCTCTGGAAGCCTCAAGATGGGGGCACTAGTCAACCTCTGACTCATCTCTTGAAAGCTCTGCTGGAATCTCTCTGACCACACGAAGCATTGCCCCTTCTTCATCAAGGCTGATAGTGGTGATGCAACTCTAGAGAAGTCTTGAATGAACCTCTGGTAGTATCCAACCAAACCCAGGAAACTCCGTACCTCTGTCACACATGGGTGGCTCCCAAGCAAGTACCGCCTCAATATTTGCTGGATCCACTTCAACTCTAGCCTCCGATATGACCTGTCCTAAAAAGTGAACCTCTCGAATCCAAAACTGGATCTTCGAGAGCTTACGATAAGGTTGGTGATCTCAGAGTATGTCCAATACTACCTACAAATGGTAGGCATGCTCCTCCTCCATAGTTGAGTAAACCAGAATGTCGTCGACGAAGACTATGACAAAGCGATCAAGGTATGGCTGGAAGATCCTATTTATGAGTCCCATGAACACTTATGGAGCATTTGTTACGTTGTAGGGCATAACCAAGAACTCGTAGAGGCCGTATCGACACCTGAAGGCTATCTTCTGCACATCCTCGTCTCGAACTCTAATCTGGTGATAGCCTGATCCGAGGTCTATCTTCGGGAACCATCGTGATCCCTTCAGCTAATCAAAGAGTTTGTCAATCCTTGGGAGTGGGTACTTGTTCTTCACGGTCACCTGATTTAGGAAACGGTAGTTGACACAAAGCCTCAAGCTCCCATCTACCTTCTTGGAGAATTGAATCAGGATTGCCAAGGGAGAAACACTGGGCTAGATGAATCCCTTCCCCTACAAGTCCTCTAGCTATACCTGTAGGTCGCGAAGCTCCGCGGGAGCCATCTGATATGCTAGTGTAGATATCAGTGTCATCCCGGGTTATAGGTCAATGTAAAAGTCCACCTCTCTATGAGGAGGTAGACCAAGAACGTCATCATGGAAACCATCTGCGTACTGGTCCACCACTACAGGATAGCTCAAAATCTCCACATCAACTGCTCTGAGGGTAAGGCAAGCCAACTGATGTGTGATTGGATGCACCCTCATCTGAGTAAGTCTGTCCTATGCTGCAAAGTTTCCCTTCTATTTGGTGAAGGTAAATGTGGTCCCAACTGTGTGGACACACCACACATTGCTCCTAATACAGTAAATCTGAGCATGGACTATAGGTAACCAGTCCATACCCAAGATGTCATCGTAAAACCTCGACGCCACTACTAGGAGATCCCAGAAGAAACTCTCACCTCCTAGAGTAAGCTCACACTACCAGCACCAGCGCGTAATCATTGAGTTTGCAACTATAGTGGTCTCTAGCCTTAAGGATCGATCCAACGTCTCCGTCGGAATCTCTGAGCTCTGAATGAGGGTAGTGGCAATGAAGGAGTGACTAGAACTTCTGTCTATATGAACTGCATCTAAGGTTGTGTAGACAACGATCGTACCTCAAATCATCTCCGAAGCACCATGATCGTACGCCTTAGCTTCCTGGAGCTGAGCTCTCGCATGTCCACCTGCTCCCTATGGTCGGGGTGGACCTCCTTGTCGTGGTGACGATAACTTCTTGAAACGTTTCCCACTATCAGCTGCTCGACCAGATCCTCTACCACGTCTGCCTGCTCCCAGCGGACCGCCTCGATCAAATATATGTCTCTGCCTGGGTGGTCCTTCGACCGTCAACTGATCACCCGAAAGGCGGGTTGGACATTCATGTTCCTTGTGACCATGCCCGCCGCATGAAAAACACTTCCCACTCCTGGCATGTGTGTCTCTGCCCCGGGTGCCCCGCACAATCGATCCTGAGTCATGCGGTCATCCACCCGTGGGTCTGGTCCTCTTGGACCTCTACGACATCTATCTAATTCTAGTTTTAGAAGACCCCTCTACATGTCGACTAATGGTGGGTCTCTCCACTGGAGACTTCCCAACAAGGAAACTCTCCACTAGGAGGGCTCTCTCTAGCACCCCCACCTAAATCGGGATGCTGAGTGAGATCATCATTGCATTGATATCCTTCATGAGTCCCTACTCGAAGGTCTAAGACCTGAAAAATAGGTCTCATACCATATCTGTGGAGTAGCAGGAGAGGTCGGTGAACCTCATTGAGTACTAAGCTACTATCATGCTGCCCTGCTGCAGATGAAGTATCTTCTGTATCTGCACCGTGTGAAGAGTGTCTCAGACAAAGTCTGCCCGAAATAGGCTCTCGATGTCTGCCAAGAGTAGCGTCATCTCTTCGTGGACCTAGAGCATCCGGATCCACCATCTTCATGCTACTGCCTGTGGAATTCTAGCCGCAATAATCACCATTAAGTTGGATGGTGTCCCTACCAGTCTAAAGAATCTCACCATAGCCTCCAGCCTATCCTCAGCAGCCTGTGGGTCTGTATCTCCTCTTAACTTGGGTGGAATCTGGTACTGGAACTCATGAAATGCACTCATGTGGAGTGAATCATCTAAAGTGGGGGTTTGTGTCATCGGTGGCCCAACGGGGTGTGGTACCGTTGGTGCCACCGCTGGTAAAGGGCCCTGCACTGAGCCCACGTTGCTCGATGGGCTATCTGTGTGTATAAATCATGGGGCTCTAAATTTTCATCTACAGGAAGGCATCCTGGAAGAAACAGATGTGACACGATCAAAATACTATAACTGGTGAGCTAACCCGGTTGAGCTGACTTAAAGAAAACTTTTGAAAACACGCACACAATCAGTGTTTTTGTGCACTGAATTGGAATTCATAAGTCAGGGTCCTGGTGTATGGATATTTCGGCCGTCGCACCAACACTGGACTCCCTGAACTAAAAATCACACTTAGTACCCTTAACACTATTGCTTCACAGAAAATAAATATCAGATTCCTACGTTATGTAGTAGAATCGACTCCTCTGATACAAATGTTTCTCGACACGTCCCCCAGGGCCCGTGTCGTGGCTACCCCAAGCCCGCCTTCTATAGGACAGGGGCTGGAGACTAGAACCAAAGGTGTAAATCCCTTAGCTGGGAAGGAATTGTCTTTATGAATTGTAAACACACACAATCAAAGTAAAATCTGGAAGCAAACACTAAGTAAAAACTGAATAAAAATGGAGTACTGAAAAGTAAAGGGCCCAGAAATACAAGACCAAATATAAAGTACAAGGAAACTGAAAAACAAGTACAACTGAAGAAAGGAAAACAGATGTTGGATCGTCCACTAGGATGTCCTACATGAAGGATAGTTACATAAGGCCTCCACAACACTCCACGTCTGACCGTCTCCTTCGAGTACCGTCACTCCGTGTGGTCCAAATCCGGGTACCGTCTAGTCCTGTCCACTCAGCCTGGGTTAGCGTTGTCCATCGTCTGCAACCAACACAATGAGGTTCGGGCAAAGCTAGTGCAAGGGTTGAGTATAAAAATACTCAGTAGGGACCCCGAGACCCTCAAGGTATCACAAAATCCCACAAGGATAAATCACAAATAATGAAATCAACAGATAACCCCACTTAGGTATATGCCCATACATATACCTAAGTCATCAAGTAATCCACTCGGTCCTGAGGTAAACTCAAAAGTTATCGACTCAAATCTAACCAGGATTTTTATTATTGAAACCACAACTGCTGGAGAACTCCTCCTCTATCGAGTAAAGTGGGCCTACCGTAACACCAAGGCGCTTCCCACTAACCTTGGACTATTGAGGTACTCCTCCTGTTGAGTACCGTGGGTCTACTGCATCACCCAGGTTCCCCCGACCGTGGGTCTGCCACGTCACCAAGGCGCTCCCCCTCGTAGCCTGCTAAGGTACTTCTCCTATCAAGTACTGTGGGTCTACTATGACACAATGATTCTCCCCACTTCGGGTCTTCCGCGGCACCATGGTACTCTCCACTGGGCTAGTAGAATTATTCCGAGTCAAACAGTCTGCAGTCGTCCGGTCTCACCCAGCTACTAGGTCTCTGTACTCTATCTTCTCGTCACCGAAATGATTCGCTCCATAAGCTACTGGGAAATACTCCAACTGTTTCAAAGTTCCACGAAGAAGTATCTCAAAGTTCCTCCATGTCCTAGGGGTCTCAACGCAACAGACGCGCGTCAATCAGATGTCCGGTCTGTTAGTTAATAGCCTTTTAGTCTAGGGGGCCCGGTTGGATTTGTACAGGATCCAAACTGACCGTATCTCAACTATACCCCATGCTCTGGTGGTGCATACTCAAAGGGACCATCGCACTCCAATAATACCAGCGCCGCGGATGGTTCTTCAAACTGTCATTTGGTTCCAAAGATATGGCCAAAGAAAGTAAAGGTTTAGTAGTGGGCCCGGGTCCGGTCCGACCCCATCTGGGCCGACCCAGTCTGGGTCGACCCGGACAGACCGGTTGGGTCTGGCCTGACCCATTGTGTGGGCCAGCCTATTTGGATTGGCCCAGGTCTACTGGGCCCAGCCCAGCAGACCGTGTGGGCGGTTCAGTGTGGGCTCGGGGCATGTTCGGCCCGAAGCGTCGTGAGGGCGCGACCCGGTGCGGATCGGCCCGGAGGGCGCGGCCGGGCCGGTTCGGCCAGGGCGCCGCGAGGGTGCCGGGGTGCCGGCTCGGCTGGGAGGCTGCAAGGCGGCCGGTTCATCAGAGGCGCACGAGTCACGCATGGATGCTGACAAGTGGTCGACTAGGGGTGGCACGTGTGGAGGCCGGTGAGGCGGCCGGTTCAAGGCAGCGTGTGCGGAGGCCAGCAGGGCGGCCGGATAGCGGCTCGGCCTGGCGGGCTGCAGGTGGCCGGGCGGGGTGCGGCTGGGAGGGGCGCCGCCAGGCGGGGTGCCGCCAGGCGGAGCCCGGCCAGGCGGCCGGCCAAAGGTCTGCGGTTTGGCCCGGAGCATCGGAGCGTTGTGGCGGCGACACAGTTCACAGAGGACATGGGTAGCATGGCCTTTGTCGTCGCTACCTTCGTCATTCCATCACCTCAACTCCATTCCAAAAAAACATCACAAAGAGATCAACAGAGGGAGTCGGGCTATATTAATTTGGCATGCACCCTCCGCATTTAGGGTTGATAGCAATTGGTTCATCAAAGGAGTACGATGAACAAAAATTATTTACAATACTTCGCATCGATTCCTTTCAAATGAAGATGAGAAAAGGAAAAGGAATATTACTCAAAGTAAATCCCCTACCTTTAATCGTCTGTCATCGATGGTGAAGTCACGGGATGAAGAAGGAGTTGTCATTCATCATGTCTGTCGCACTCTTCCACTCTCGAATTCGCACGACGGTTGTGGAAGTGCTTCCATGTCGGTAGGTGTCCGGGGGAGAAGTTGAAGAAGGATCCTCACCGACATTCTTCGTTGAAAGAACATGTTCTTCGTTGGAAGATGAGGTTCTTCGTTGGGGCCTTCTCCCAATAATTATATCCTCAAAACACCCAAGGTTTCCACTGTAATGAACAATGCCAACCCAAAAAAAATAATAGATCTATTATTTTTGGTGTTGGCACAAAATTCAAAAATGGAGAATTAATTAAATGGCTCCCCTTAATTAATCCACGAGAGTTGGAACAAAGAATTAATTAGGGGAGGTGAAGAGGCTCTCCCTCATTAATGAGGTAGAGTTGAGAGGTTTTACTCTCCTCCATCAATAGGGGGGTTTATGCCCGTGTAGTCCCCACATCGTAACCTCTCGTAGGAGGTTATGTTCGGGTGGACCCCATCACCATAACATCTAATGGGAGGTTAAGGTGTTGTGGTCCCACCTCCAACTCCCATGAGGAGGTTTTAACCACTAACACTCACATGGAGATTCAAATAAAATAAAGTGTAGGTCACTTGATTTTATTACTTTTTCCAAGAAAACCCAAAAACTAACTTTTATTCTTGACCAACTGTCATCATGGTGAAAGTCTTATTAAGAAAATACCAGCTCTACAAGTTCAACGATACCCTTTGATTTCAATTCTGAGCACCAGTTCAAAAGTTATAAAAACCCACTCGTACGTTTACTAAACATACCAGAACAAAACATCAGAAATTGATTCTGGGCACAACAGGCCTCATAATCAAGCGCTGTAAATCTTTGCGGACTCATAAAATTCCCTTGTATTTAAGAAAAAAAAAATTCACGGAATTTTCGGGTCTTTACATGGTCGAACCGAACATACCCGACCTGACCCGGGGTTCACAGACCCAGATCCGGCTTGGCCAAGGTTTAACTAGGCCCAACCTGTTGGGAAGTAGGAGTAACCAAACTCTTACTTGAGCCACTAGTGTGGGCTGGTTCCATCCCCAACTTGGATGCCCCTCTCTACAGTCAGTCAAAGTCAACGACCCAGAAAACCCGCACGCAGTGCCCCGACCACATACTAGGCCCTCCAGAGCCCGCAGCCACATGTTTCTCAACCAACGCGGTCACTCGGCCACATTTGGCTCTCCAAGCTTCTGCCAGGTCGTGATGCTCTGATGTAGCCCGAGCCGACCTCGACCCACCACATGGCACGTCGTTGTGGTGCGCCGCCAACTGCCCAACACCGCTAGCCCGTGTCCCCCACCAGCAAAGAATTCCGCGGACCACAAAACCCACTTCTATGGTCTATTCATCGCACCTTCTGCACCACTATCATGAATCAGATGTAACCTTCTCAACTATGGCCTCAAAAACTCTTTACTACCATTTCAAAATGCAGTGACAAAGAATGCACAAAAACACACATGGAAGATGTGCTCAGGCCTTGTTCATTTCATCCTGCACCCTCTGCGTTAGAGTTTTAGAAACATGAGAAAATGGATTGATGTTCTATAACAAATTAACCCCAATGAAATCTAGAGACAATAGTACCCTCCTACACAAACAAGTGATCCACATATCAACTTGTTCTTTGGTTGATATGTGTTTTTTGTTTAAAATAAAGAATAGGGAAACACAAGAACCAAGAAAACACATATATAAGAAAATCATTCATTTCAGATGATCCGTTCGAAAGGAGGAAGAATAAATTATATGTTTTTTTCACTCAATGATCTGTTGTATGGGGGTCATTGGCATTCTTCGGCATTACCCACCAGAGATTCAGAGAAAAACCATGATTGTGCCAACAATCCTGTATTGTTTTCTCGACCATAAATGAATGAAATGCAAAACAATATTTTAGTTACGGTCTATTATGAATTCATTACGCTATTTTATTTATCAAACTGCATTTTTTATTCTTCTCATTATATTTTGTAATGTTGCAATGGTTTAAAAATTCAGAAATTAAAATAACAAATATTTTATTTTATTTTTTATCTTTTTCTTTAAGACGTCCAAAAATTAACTTTTTCCCCTCAACTTGTACCAGTCGAGGTTAGGTTGATTCTAGGTGAATTCCTCTATTCTAAGTTCAACAGTTCTATCATATTTTTGATCCGAGCATTGGTTTAAATGTTTGAAAAACCCGCTCGCATGGTTATTTAAATGAATTAAAAAAATTCAAAATTCTATTCCAGGCTCACTAAAACACACAATATGTTCTTTCTGATCATATTCTCACTATATAATTCTATATAATTTATAAATAATTACATGGAATTTTCAGGACATTACATATTAAAGGGTATATTTTTTTTGAATATTTTAAATAATATATTTTTTATTTTATGAATATAATATTTATTTATTTATAGGACAAAAATTTGGGAATATTTATTTTCAAAAATAAATAATAATTACTCAAGGGGTGATAAATATTGTGGAGGAGTAGTAGCATGATTTTAATGGACCAATGGGAAATAATATATATATATACATAATAAATATTATTTTAATAAACAATATTAAATTTAATTTTATTCCCTTCAACTTTTCCCGAAATAATAATATTTTTATGATAGACATGAGTCATATAGAAATTAAGAAAAATAATAAGGGAACATGGGAAATTACTATTATATATCCCTAGAAGTATATAAATCCAATTATATTTTTTCATAAAGGTGTTTCCATTTCATTTTTTTATAATGACATCTGAATAGAATTCACTCAAAGACCAAGATAGATCATTTTATATGAATACACCCAAATAATGAAAGCAATATTTCTCCACCATCACTATTAAATATATATCTATTGATGACAACCCTTTCAATTTGTTATTTTTAGAGTGTAAATGATGAATCATTCAAGTTTTTGGATATTCCATGTTAGAAAACAAATATTTCAACACCAAATTTCAATTTTTTGGGCATGTGAGGATCACCTCTAGAGGTAACCTACTATTGATTCATGAAATTAATCGATGTTTTGAAGAATATATGTCATTCAATTAATCAATAAAGAAATAAATCATCACAATATAATTATTTAATTATTTAAATTATTTATGAATAATGTGTGGTGATCCTATATTTTGGATTCAATGTTCAATCATGAAATAATCATTGAATTAATTATAGTGGTCTCAAAACATATCATCGATATACTTCCATGAAAAATAATTCATTAATTTTTTTTTTGAATTTACCATCAGGTCAATCCACAACAACAAGAACATTCAAATACCTCTGTCTAAATACCGTACTTTGAATACTACTTTGACACAAAATCTATAGTGCATAATAAAAATAGTATTTTAAATAAAATTAAATAAACATTTTCAATGAACTAAATAAATGTGTCAACAATAATGTTGTCCTTTGAAATAGTAATGAAAATTGATTTTTATTTATGGTGGATGCCTCCAAAAACTATGATCACATGGGCTAAAAATAATGATTTCTAATGAAATTCTTTTTAATAATATTTTATTAAGGATTTTTTCTAGAATTTAAAAATTTAAATTACAATAAATGTTTTTTTATTATCACTGTAATAAATCCCAAATTAATTTTATTGTAAATAAATTCATTATATTGATATTAAATCGTAGAGTTATTCATTAGTGGACTCAATTAATGATATAGATAAAGTATTCAAACTCTATAATTATGAATAATGTAAACATAATTTTCTTTATATCAAGGATTATATAACCTTTTAGTCATAGTATCGTAACTCCTTTAATGCGATAAAATTATAAATTTACGATAATTTATGTCCCTATAAAAAATTTCTGATCATTCAATTTTTCTGAATGAATGTTGTTTACACTAGTGTGATGTTTTTCTAATTTACCTAATTAGATTCATTATCGAGGAAAAAATATTAATTAATTATAAAAATATTTATATCAAAAGTGAAAATATTAATTTCATATGAATATAGTATAATATTTATATTATTGCATCATGATTGTGCCAGGAATGAGTGGTTTATATTTCTTAGGTAAAACATTCTTCTTAGGTATGATGGATTGGTGTAGAAAGTTTTAGGTTATGAAGAAAATAAAATTTAATATGAATTATAAATATAAACATAGAATTATATTCCTTTTCTATGATTTACCACCCATTCCATGGATAAACCAAATATATAGAAGTAATGGAGGTGGGGCCCATTCTTCTAGGATGAGGCACCAACATATTACAGATCTAAGGTGGGTTTACGAGATGATTATGGCCTAACCTTTTATTAATGATAAGCTACTTGATGAGTTTGTTTTATCCCCATAGGCATGATCCTTATCTAATACTCATACCATGATTTTCATCTAATTTTATCATCCTCCCTTCCAGCTAGAATCATCCAAATTTAATGGTGGAATTTCATATTCTTTATTGGATATTTGAAGCTGTTTTAACTATAGAATTGTTATATTATACAAACCAAAATTATAATTCAATGATTAATGAAAAATTGTTAAAATTTAATTTATTTACTTTATTTTTGTAAAATAAATTTTTATTATTTATTATTAATATTATTATTTATTAATGGATTAAATTAATATGTCTTAAAATTGTATTTGATATTTCATGTTTTATAGAATTTATTTGATTATTAATCTATGAATATATTTTTATGATTTGAGAATAATAAAATATTGAGTATTTATATTCTATAATAATATTATTATAAAAAATATTCCTCACACAATTTCAAACAATTTCATTAGAATTTCCCTTAAAAAAATATTTCACAACCATGTTATTTTTTCCCATTTCATATTTCTTTAGATGAAATTTCAAACAATGGACTTCATGATTTGTTTTGGCAATTGATATAGGAAGATTGAATTTTTGATTAACCCATGTTGATAAATGATAGTATCCAGGTACAAGACCTAGTATGGTATAGAAGCATCCTAATGATTCATATAAACTCTCAGATAGTGGTATATATGTGGTCATTTGATCATATAGTAATGATTGTATATGAGGTTAAACATTTATCTTAGTAGGAATATAGTTATTGTGGTATATAGAAATAATGACTATAGAAATAATGATTCCAGGTAGAATGTATGTATAATATGGCAATGTTTCTAGAAAATAACGAGGATGATTATCAACAACATGTAATATAGTTCAGTAACTCGGGGACGCAGACAATTTTTCATATAATGGATAGGGTTTGGTGGAGATAAATATCACACAGTATTTTATATTTTATTACATGTAACGAATAGTCTCTAAATCTTTACAAAGTATATTTAAATATTACGTGGTATATAGTCTAAACATGAGTGTCTTTGAGAATGAGGTTACTCAACTTGATTTGTATGAGAGTACACATCCAACCACCCTGATCATAGAAAGTTGTGATAAAGTTGGAAATAAAAAATGACTATCATTGTATGACCAAAAATGAAATTTTCAATATATATTGTGAGAATATTAATCCTATAAAGACCCAAAATTTCTTTCATGGATATTAAATTATATTTAAAATTAATAACATATTAGTGAAACAAACCGTTATCCAAATTTCCACTGACTTGTGAAAATTAGTCACATACATCAATTTTTCCAAATAAGAGTTTACAATTATTTAAAACCAAACACTTTATACTTCTAAATGTCTCATGATCTCCATAGAATAATACATCATTTAATTATATACATCAATGAATGGAATGATCTAAAATACCAGTTAGTGGAAGAATAAGGTTGATGATTCAATAGTACATGGGTGTACATGGTAAATTTCATCATATCATAAGCATAATATAACTAACATAAACATTAGAGAATGATTTTATAATTTCATGGATTTTTGAAGAATCATAATAATGAAAAATTATAACATCTTGGTTAAAAAAGCACACATAGTTTTGAATAAATCTAGTATCATGTCCATTCATAACATTTGTTCCTAGAGTCTAATCATTGTAAATGTGAAAAAATATAGCATCTTGGGAACACATAATAAACCTTATATCATTATATATATCATATTATTAAATCTATTAGAGAGATATATGATTCTAATCCAACTGTTATAATTATAAAATTATCATAATCATGAAATCAATATAAAATGTATAACAATCACAATTATGATATAAAACCATAAAAATGGATGGGTTCCATATAAATTGAATAAATAATAATTAAATAAATAGAATTTGTGGTTCCAAAATGAATAATTTTAATCCTTTTTTCAAATTAAACATTATAAATATTTATTTGAGAAGAAACAACTCAAGAAGCATCATAGATGAGTTTAATGAAATTTCAAAAAGCATTGTAAATGCAAAAGAAAACATGTTAAATAGTCATAATCATGTATATACTATAAAGTAAAATGGAAAGGATTGTAGAAGTATATGTCAATGAAATTTTAAAAATATAAATATATAAAATATTTGTAAAGAGGTGATATCATAAAAGAAGTAATTGGTTTTTAGAATATAATAATATTAAATCCCTATTTATTTTCTCCCTTATCAACCCATATAAATAATTTACATAGGTAAGTTAAAAAACTGAAACCGAAGTTAATTATGACATTTTATGTCTCTATTTAGAAATTATAATCATTTTATTCTATTTATTATTTCCCATCAACAATGGGGAAAACGTTTTGATGTAATTGTTTCCTTATAAATTTCCCAATTTCCTTTATTTCAATAATTTATTCATGGTCATTTATACATAAGAAAAATTAATTTACATAATATGAAAAAAATTATTTTAATGCACTTATTTATTATAAATAATTTATTATAACCATAAAATTTGTTGGATATAATAAAGTAATTGTAAAAATTCTCATTAGCATTTATTATATCGTAAATATGAATTTTTACAAAGGAGAGGTGCGAGATGTATAATATATTAAGGAAGCTGTGTAAATGCAGGGGCGATTGAGTTGTTGAGTACGATTATCGACAGTTGAGACCACATGAAAGGAATTAACCAATGCATGATATCAAGTTGGATGCAGTTGTTCATGCATTGCGCTTTTGGAAACATTATCATTTGGGAGAGAATTTTGTGGTTTTCACCGACCACAAAAGTATCTAGTATATCTTTACTCATCATGACTTGAATATGAGGTAGCGAAGGTGGGTCGAATACCTTCAGTCCTTTGATTTTGAGCTTTCCTATACACCTGGTAAAGGTAATGCGGTAGCTGATGCACTAAGCAGGGGGACTCAGATACAGGCAGTGCCGAAGGCAAGTGGTGAGTGGTAGCTTATGGCGTTGTTCTCTGAGATACATTTGGAGGTGCACAACAGTCAGTGGAAAACCTATCTTTCAACTTTAGCTCTGACTTCTACCCTCCTGGATAGAGTGAGGATGAGACAACTATCTGATTCGGAAGGCCTAGTTCTACGGGAGTTGGTGGAAAGTGAGGACCCTCCTCCTGGTTGGATGTTAGGCCATGAGTAAGTATTGTGTTTCCATGGACGATTATGGGTTCCAGGGGATATACGCGAGGAGCTGATGCAGGAGTTTCATGCTTTAGCTTGGGCAGTTCATCCCGGAGTTACCAAGATGTACCATTACTTGAGACATCAGTATTGGTGGCCGGGTATGAAGATAGAGATAGCTATTTTTGTTACGAGATGTTCCACCTATTAGCAGGTGAAGGTGGAGCATCAGAGGCCAGTTGGACTATTACAAAAATTACCTATTCTAGAGTGGAAATGGGATGATGTCGCGATGGATTTCATGACTGGGTTGCCGAGGTCACCTCAAGGCAAAGATGTCGTATGGGTTGTTGTAGACGGACTAACAAAGGTAGATCACTTTTTTCTGATCAAGGAGACCTTAGAAATTGACGAGCTCGGGAAGTTGTATATCCGAGAGATCTTATGTTCTTTATGGGGTCCCTCGTTCTATCCTTTCTGATAGGGATGCCCATTTTACGTCTCATTTCTGGCAGAGTTTTCAGAGGGAACTGGGTACACAGGTTCTTCTAAGAACAGATTACCACCCTCAGAGTGATGGTCAGTCAGAGCGTATGATACAGTTGCTAGAGGACATACTGCGTGCATACATCCAAGACTTTCGGGGCTCTTGGGAGAAGCATATACCCTTGGTTGAGTTTTCCTATAATAAAGGTTTTCAGGAAACTATTGATATGGAACCTTACGAGGATTTATATGGTAGGCCATGTCGATCACCCTTATGCTGGTTAGAGGCAGGTGAGGAAGCTTTATTGGGACCACGCCTCATGTAGGAGACTTCTGAGCATGTCCAGTTGATTTATAAGCGGATGGCTACCACAAAATCTCGTCAGAAATCTTATGTTGATCGTCGCAGACGACCCTTGGAGTTCGTGGTCGGGTATTAGGTTTTCATGCATGTTTCACTGTGTTTGGGACACATAAGGATAGAAGACAGGGTAAACTTTCACCGAGGTATGTGGGGCCATTTTAGATTCT
This sequence comes from Viscum album, assembly GCA_963277665.1. Taxonomy (NCBI): domain Eukaryota; kingdom Viridiplantae; phylum Streptophyta; class Magnoliopsida; order Santalales; family Viscaceae; genus Viscum; species Viscum album. Next base: position 1,224,018,617 of record OY728162.1, read on the forward strand.
GGATAGAGTTGTGCCAGTTTCCTATCGGTTTCTATTACCACAAAGGTACCAGGCCATGCACGACGTCTTCCATGTGTCTTAGTTGTACCATTATCATTCAGAATCATCTCATGTCTTTCAGCCCGAGGAGGTTTAGCTTCAGCTAGATGCGTCCTTTGAGGAGCATCTGATTCGTATCGTGGATAGGAGCACGAAGGTTCTCCGAGTCTGGTCAGTTCCTCTCGTGCGGGTGCTATGGCAGCATGGCCAAGTGCAGGACGAAACTAGGGAGTGGGAGACCGACGTACGTGCTTAGTGGACAGAGCTGTTCTGAGATTTATCTTCACCACCCATGGAAGGGAAATTCAGGGACGAATTTCTTTATGAGGGGAAATTTGTAAGAACCCGGTTCTTATTCTTGAGATATGAGTTTCTTCCTTTCTCCTTTCCTTAAGTGTTTTTGAGAAAATAAGTAAAATGGGGAAATTACACTTTTTGTGGATACATGCCATGTACTTTTCCACACGCCGTGTTCTTTGGCAGTGTGGGATTAGTACACAGGGTGGGTAGCCATGTTGGGGATGAAAGGTGTAAAAACTGACTACACGCCGTGTAGTGGGTATATTTACGCCGTGTAGTTAGTAGGTAGGAAAATAGTAAGGTAGTGAAGGCAGCCACCAGCTGAGCGATAGTACATGTCGTGTACTCTGGTATTACATGCCATGTACTCAAGTCAACAGATGAACAATGTCGTGGTGGAAAGAATTCTTCGTAGGAACAGTTAAAAAATGGAGAGTACACGTCATGTAGTTTATTTTTTTCACTTAAAATTGGTAGTAGCCTCCCCTATTCACAGAGAAGTCTTATAACTGGAGGAGGGTTTGGGAGAGACGGCCGAAGCTTTGGAGATCACCCGAGCGAGAATTGGGAATCCGATTCTGCCTCCGTCGATCTTGTTGGAACCATACGGGTAAGCCCTTCCTTATCCTTAAGTCGTTCTTACCAATTCTTTCCCAAGGGGAAGTTATTTACATTGAATGGGATTTTTTTAGCTCAAATCTATGTCATTCTTGGACGATCCAAGGAGCGTCGTTCACGTATACCGATCAGGGGCGATCGAGGTAGGTGGATTGATGTTTAAATTCAAACTATTGTGCGTTTGTGGGTACCATTGTGCTATGAACCCATGTTGGGGTGTCGTGTGGATGAGGCCTTGGTAGTTTTGAATACCTAGAATTTTATAGGTAATTAAATGTGACAAGAAACTATTGTTTGGGATCTCTACTTGGATCTAGGACCACCCCGGGGGTGCTTTCCTCTGTTTAGCCATTTGGCCATGTTACCCAAGGGTATACCATAAAATTTAGCATGTTTTAAATTTCCTTGAGAGTAATTTTATATAATTTCTTTCTTATCTGTTGGGCTCGTCCCAGTTACTTGCGCCTGATGGCAGTGTTCTATTTAGCCTGAGGGCAGTGTTCTATTTCGCCTGAGGGAAACACTTTTTATGCCTGAGGTCATTGACTTCTATGCCTGAGGGATACACCTCGTACGCCTGAGGGAAATATCCATTATGCCTGAGGGCAGATACCTGAGGGTTTTGATTCTTTGTACATGAGGGTAAGGTTTGCATGTCTAAGGACATTGACTATTTACTTAGAAAATTAACTGTGGTGGTATCTTAAATTTAAGGATTAAATGAATGTTAAAATGGAAATATAACTAGTAGTTAGTTACTTTTGATTGCTTCTTAGTTTATTTTCATTTTAGTACTGTACACAATGTTGTACATTCACACTGACAGTTAGACACGGGCCTTTGGTGGGTGCCTACTGGGATTTATTTCTCACACCATTTTTGGTTCATGTCTTCAGCCCAAATAGACTATGTTGCTGTAGGTGTGGATAAGGGAAAGGGTCCATATACAAGTACATGATTGTTGCTAACGAGTAGGGGAGCATGGTACCAGACTTAGGCTCGCAATGCTACCTGCTATTCTGTTTTGTTCTGTTGTAACTGTACTTGAGCTTTATTGTATTTTAATGTATTGTATTGTAACATTTTATGGTTGTTTTCTTAGAACTAGAGGCATGTTGCTTCATTATCTATATAACTGTTGGTTATCTTTTACTGCATATGTTCATTTTAAATATGTATGGTTTATTGATTTCGCTACTGTTGTATGTTATTTATCTTTTCTGCTGCACTACACTTTGACAAATGAGGGTATAGTTTCCCCACTATCAGACCTGGGCCCTCGCTGCTAGTCAGCAGCCTCTGGAGTTTGGGGAAATGCGCTTGAGGTCATGTTACTAACTGGGTTCGGGGCACCCGTTGAGTGGAACCCAAATCCTGGACATTAAAAAGTGGTATCAAAGGGTGTTTGTTTTCTTTGACTTACTTTTTGGAGCCTTAGTCAGGGATAGGATGGAAATGTTAGTTGGTAATAACTTATTCCTAGGAGTAGCTAACCCGTGTACAAGGAAAATCCGGTCTACCTCGTATTTTTTCAATTCTTCTGATTTTGAAAATTTTACAGTTGATTTGATTTTCACCATTGGGTGACACACTTGTGATGGAGCTATTTATATGTTATCCACGGGTTCTATTTAGTTACAACCCAATGAGATTAGGTTATTCCATCTCATGCATAATTTAGGCACATGCTAGAAATCACATGTTATGCATAGTTCCATGCCATGTAGGCGCATAAGAAATTTCATGTTGTTCTGATAGTTGTTGTGCTAGAAAAGTATGTTGTTATGATAGTTGCTTTGATAAATATCTTCTATGTGATAGGGTATTTCTGTGAGCCTATTTATAGAATGAATGCCAATATTTGGTTTTTGGGTAGTATGGGCCCTCAATGATCGGAATTTGGTGGATCATTGACTTGGTTACTTGTATATAACATGTATAAGATTCCAAACATTGATTCTTGGGGAGTATGGGCCCTCATGGATCAGAATTTGGAACTTAGGTGTTGTTTTCAGTATTTTTTTGGGTTCCAGAGTAGTTTCAAAGGCTTACTGTCTGGGAAACCCATGATACATGCCATGTAGTTCCTTGGACACACATTGTGTGTTCTTCTGTTCGGGAAGAAAAGAAAGATTTTTAAGTACATTCCATGTACCCTAAGTACATGTCGTGTAGTATCTTCCCGTGTCATGGACCTTGTGGGAGGGGACACAGGGTAGGGAAAGGCTTGAAAAAAACATGATGTGTACAGGATGAACACACCATGTAGTGATTGACCCGGAGTCCGGCCGTGTAACTAACAACATGGGTCGGTGGATTCTTTTCTTGTACACATCGTGTCAATGATGAACACACCTTTTAGTGTAACCTGGGGACCCGGCCGTGTAGATAACAAAAACAGGTTGGTGTTACTTCTTCTTGAACACATCGTGTACCTGAGGGGCACGCCGTGTAGTCCTTGCCGGTGGGAAACCATGAGGACTTAGGCATATGGCTGGGGAAACGGGGTGGTGTACACACCGTGTGCAGGTGTAACACGCCGTGTAGTATTTTCTTTGTGGATGGGGAAACAGAGTGATGCATCAGGTATTGGGCTGGGAGCTATGTTGATTCAGGGTGATCGAGTTGTTGCGTATGGTTCCCAGTAGTTGAGGCCACATGAGAGGAATTACCCGACGCATGATCTCGAGTTGGCTGTAGTTGTTCATGTGTTGTGCTGTTAGAGACATTAGCTTTTGGGATATCATTTTGTGGTTTTCACCGACCACAAAAGTCGTAAGTATATATTTACTCAACGTGACTTGAATCTGAGGTAGCGAAGCTGGGTCGAATACCTTCATTCATTTTATTTGGAGCTTGCCTATACACCTGGTAAAGGTAATGCGGTAGCTGATGCACTGAGCAGGAGGACTCATGTATAAGCAGTGTAGGAGGCCAGTGGTGAGTGGTAGCTTATGGAGTTGTTCTCTGAGATGCATTTGGAGGTTCACAACAGTTAGGGGAAAACTGATCTGAGGAATTATTGCATTTCCATGGACGATTATGGGTTCTAGGGGATATACGCAAGGATCTGATGTGGGATTTTCATGCTTCATCTTGGGCAGTTCATCTCAGCGTTACCAAGATGTACCGTGACTTGAGACGTCAGTATTGGTGGCCGGGTATGAAGAGAGAGATAGCTGGTTTTGTTAGGAGATGTTCCACCTATCAGCAGGTGAACGCAGAGCATCAAAGTCCAGCTAGATTGTGACAACAGTTACCTATTCCATAGTTGAAATGGGATGATGTCGCGATGAACTTCGTGACTGGGTTGCCGAGGTCACCTCAAGGCAAAGATGTCGTGTGGATTGTTGTGGACAGACTCACAAAGGTAGCTCACTTTTTGCCGATCAATGAGTCCTTCGGAATTAATGAGCTGAGGAAGGTGTATATCTGAGAGATCGTACGTCTTCATGGGGTCCCTTATTCTATCGTTTCATATAGGGACATCCGTTTTATGTCTCATTTCTAGAAGAGTTTTCAGAGGGCACTGGGTACACAGGTGCTTCTGATCATAGCTTACCACCCTAAGACCGATGGTCAGTTAGAGCATACGATACAGGTGCTAGAGGACATACTGCGTGCTGGCATCCTAGACATTTGGGGCCCTTGGGAGAAGCATATACCCTTGGTCTAGTTTTCCTATAATAACAGTTTTTAGGAAACTATTGAGATGACCCCTTATGAGAAATTATATGGTAGGCCATGCCGATCACCCTTATAATGGTTAGAGGCAGGTGAGGTAGCTTTACTGTGACCACGTCTCGTGCAGGAGACTTCTGAGTAGGTCCAGTTGCTTTAGAAGCAGATGGCTACTGCACAGTCTCGTCATAAATCTTATGCTGATCACCGTAGATGACCCTTGTAGTTCGTAGTTGGGGATCAGGTTTTCTTGCATGTTTTGCCGAGGTTCGGACATAGAAGGATCAAGAGATGGGGTAAACTTTCACTGAGGTATGTGGGACCATTTGAGATTTTGGAGAGAGTCGGGCCGGTTGCCTATCAGTTGCATTTACCACAGAGGTACCGGTCCATGCATGACGTCATCAATGTGTCTGAGTTGCGTTGTTATCATTCAGACCCATCTCACGTCTTTCAGCCCGAGGAGGTTGAGCTTCTGGTAGATGCGTCCTTTGAGAAGCATCAGATTCGTATCATGGATAGGAGCACGATGTTTCTCCGAGGCCGGTCGGTTCCTCTCGTGCAGGTTCTATGGAAGCATGGCCGAGTGTAGGATGAAACCTAGGAGCGGGAGACTGACGTATGTGCTCAGGGCCCAGAGCTGTGTTGAGCTATATCTTCATCACCCTTGGAAGGGAAATTTGGGGATGAATTGCTTTAAGGGGGGAGGTTTGTGGGTACACTCCATGTACTTTTCCACATGCCATGTACTTTGGCCATGTGGGATGAGTACATAGGTTGTGTATCCATGCTGGTGATGAAAGGCATTAAAAATGACTACACGCCGTGTAGTGGGTATTTACAGGTCGTGTAGTCAGTCGGCAGGCAAATAGTAAGTCGATGAAGGAAGCTACCAGCTGAGAGATAGTACACACCATGTACTCAGGTATAACATGCCGTGTACTCATGTCGACTGATGAACAGTGTCACGGTGGAAAGAATCCATCATTAGAATAGTTAAAAAATGGAAAGTACACGCCGTGTACTCAATAGTACATGCTATGTAGTTTGTTTTTTCACATAAAATGGGCATTAGCCTCCCCTGTTCATATGGAATGCTTAGAACTGGAAGAGGGTTTGGGAGAGATGGTCAGAGATTTGGAGATCACCCAAGCGAGAACCAGTAATAAGATTCCACCTCCGTCGATCTCTTTGGAACCATACGGGTAAGCCCTTCCTTCTCTTTAAGCCATTCTTACCAATTATTTCTCTAGGGGAAGTTATTTACATTTGAAAGGGGATTTTATTTTATCTTAGATATATGTTGTTATTGGACTATCTGAGGAGCGTCATTCACATATACCGATCATTGGTGATCGAAGTAGGTGGCTTGGTGTTTAAATTCCAACTGTTGTGCGTTTGTGTGTACCATTATGCTGTGAACCCATGTTGGGGTGTCGTGTGGCTAAGGCCTTGGAAGTTTTGAATACCTAGAACTGTATGGGTAATTAAATGTGATAATAAACTATTGTTTGGGATCACTTCTTGGATACAGGACAACCTCGGGGGTGCGTTCCTCTGTTTAACCGTTTGTCCAGGTTACCCAAGGGTATACCATAAAATTTAGCAAGTTTTAAATTGCCTTGAGAGAAATTTTATATAATTACTTGCTTATCTGTTGGGCTCAGCCCAGTTACTTGCACCTGAGGGAAGTGTTCTATTTAGCCTGAGGGCAGTGTTCTATTTCTCATGAGGGCAACACTTTTTATTTCAAAGGGAAGTGACTTCTATGCTTGAGGGCGACACCTCGCACGCTTGAGGGAAATATCCATTATGCCTGAGGTCAGATACCTAAGGGTTTCGATTCTTTGTACCTGAGGGTATGGTTTTCCTGTCTGAGGACATTGACTGTTTACTTAGAGAATTCACTATGGTGGTATCTTAAATTTAATGATTAAATAAATGTTAAAATGGAAATATAACTGGTAGTTAGTTACTTTTGAGTGCTTCTTAGTTTATTTTCATTTTACTACTACACACGCTGTTGCACATTCACACTGACAGTTGGGCACTGGCCTTTGGTGGGTGTCTACTGGGATTTATTTCTCACACCCTATTTGGGTCATGTATTTGGCCCAAACAGACTATGTTGCTGCAGGTGTGGATAAGGGAAAGGGTCCCTATATAGGTACATGATTGTTTCTGAGGAGTATAGGAGCATGGGACCGGGCTTAGGCTTGCGATGCTACCAGCTGTTCTGTTTTTTCTGTTGTACTTGTACTTGATCTTTATTGTATTGTAATGTATTGTTGTGTAACATGTTCTGCCTGTTTTCTTAGAACTAGAGTCATGTTGCGTCATTATCTATATAAATTTTGGTTATCTTTTACTGTCGGTGTTCATTTTAAATATGTATGGATTATTGCTTCTGCTACTGTTGTATGTTATTTATCTTTTCTCCTGTGCTACACTTTGACAAATGAGGGCATAGTTTTCCCACTATCAGACCTGAGCCCTCACTGCTAGTCGGCAGCCTCTGGCGTTTGGGGAAATGCGCTTCAGGTCATGTGACCAACCGGGTTCCAGGCACCCGTTGGGTGGCATCCGGATCCAGGATATTACATATGTTGTATGTTTAAAATATCATATAATAAAATATCATTTATAAACATTGGGTTGATAAATTATACCCACATTATAGATTTCATCATCTATATTTTAAATAATGTTATCATTTGAGAATATATTAATGTATTTTATTTTAATCTTTAATTTAGTTCCCATGTTTCCTCTTCATACCTATAGTTCTGTTCTAGCACATTAAAGATGTGAGTTGTCTTGTTGACTAAAATTTTTTATCTACAATCTTATTTCTTAACTGGATGCTACCCATTTGAGAGTTCATTCTCTTGGTATACCACGTCTTGTTTAAGACCTTGTGAGGTAATGGGTATCTACATCCATTAGAGAGAAACATGGATCAAATCAAAAATATGATCATAATTTGGGGTAAGTGAAATACGATAGTTCAATACTCTTACCAAATTTTGGATCTAATAGGGGACAATGTACATAGGGTATTAGTGACTTTCATTCTAAATTACATGAATATATTTCATAGTTACATTCAATGGAACACAATATCTCTAAATTTGAAATCCAAGTCCCTTTGATGGTAACCAGAATAGTTATTCTACTGATATTGAGTAGATATTATATATTTTTGGATGGCTTGAAAATTCACTTCCAATAGATGAAAAATATTAGGTCAAAGTATCTTCTATTTCCCAACATAATAAAAATAAGTATGTTTTATACATACTTTCCCATATTAAGCATCATAAGGATATTTTTTAATACTTAAGAGGATTATTTGTAGTATAAAAACTCACCTAATTGGAGATATCGATCTCTATCAACCTAAATTTCAGTTAGTAGTCTCACAATAAGTACTCAAGTGTCTAAATTTTCCCTTCAAATTGCTCATCATGTTGGGTGAGATAGGTCATACTAAAATTCAATTCATTATTCAATGTATGTTTAATAATTATATATGATTTAGAATTAAACCATGTATCATTATAAGAGATGATCAAAAGTGAACCAAATTGATTCCTCACCACATCTAATAAATATATCAAGGAATGTTTCTACAGTGATAAATCATCCATGTAGTGATGAAATGGGATGTATTTTTTCATGCTGTCCCACCATAATTACTCTTGAAGATCATTATAAACAATAGTAATTTATTGATAGATGGAGAATGATGATCTATGTGCATTATACAATATTTTCTTATTTATCTCAACTAATCATTAAACAAAACTTATTGTTCCAAATCATATGAAACTATATTCATCATCGTGGTACTCTTGATGCCTCTCTTCCTTTACTAGATTTAACCTTTTTTAATCTAAAAAGCATAACTTTGTGCATCCATGATCTTCTCTTGGATAAATGATTGGGAATAAATTTTGGTAAAGATATGATGTATTCTATTTTGGTATGATTCCTAGATCAATCCATTGTATATCCATGATGATAGGGACTTTCTCAATGTAATTCATGAATAATGTAGTCTGTCAATTTTCTCTATGATCATTACCTACCTTGTTTTCCTTCCCATAGTGGTAGTGAAAAGTGAAACTATAGACCATTCTCAGCTCAAAACAACATTGTTGATGAATTTTTAATCCTCCTATTTGAATATATACTTTAGAATATCTGGATCTATATATAGAGTTCACTTATTTCCATAGAGGTAGTGTTGTTGAACCCTCAAATAGAAGATCATTTCTGGTAACTCCATATCATTCAACATGTAGTTCTTCTCTTAGATCCTCACATTTCATTAGTCATAGGCTGTAATGTTTTCATTATATATTAGTACACAACACCAATCCATTCCTTAAGCCATCACTATATATCACAAATGTTATCCACGTGATGGTAGTATGATTGCATGAAGAATGGATAGCCTATTTTTGATATCCAATAATATTACCTAACATTATTCCAACCTAATATACTTTATACACTTCCATGTTAACATAGATAGTGATCTAGAAAATCATGAATTGTTTTTACAAAACATATATAGTACACATTTAAGCCAAAAAACTTTATATTTATTTTACACTAGTTGGTTAGGGATATTCCTCAATTGTTTATGTCTTTTATGGATCTATATAAATTCCACAACTTCTGATCACATGACCAAATAATGTGAATTGTTTCATAAAAAAGTCACACATACTAAAATTAGAATACATTTCCTTGATTAATAATGCTTCAAGAACAATCCATATGTGATTATCATTTTCATCCTCCCTCTTCATGTAAATGATAATATCATCCTTAAAAGCTACCATACTTTTTTGAGGTAGTCTTCAAAGATTCTATTTTGAAAATCCATGAGGATTGTCTAGGATTTTTTAATTAATAATTGATAAATATGTACACAATTTTTTCACAGTATTTATATAAGGATATCTTTAAATATCATATTTCGGTAATATTAGATGATGATATCAACAATGACGATACACTTTTGATATGTATTGAGATCCACTTAGATGATCCAAACAGTCTTAAATAATATGAATTGGAGGATTATTATTTATGTTTCTCTATTTTAGTGACATTTTCTCCATAAACAATATCATTAAACCATACTTTTTCATTACAATGAGAACTGGAACACCCCGTGGTGATGAACTTGTTTGTATTGATCCTTTTTCAAAATTCCATTGTTAAATTTTCATTAACTCCTATAGTCAATAGGAGATATATAATAAGAGGGTTTGGAGAAAGGAATTCCTCAAGGTATGATCTCTATTGAATAATATACCTATTTATATAGTATAATTCTGCTGTACATTTTTGGAAAATACATCTGTGTATTCCCATGAAATGGTAATTTCCTTAAGGTTTTTACTTTCCATTAACACCTCCAATTGGGAATGGTTTTCTTCACTATAGGTAATTATCACCCAAAATATATAGGGATTATCCAAATGATATTTGGGATATTGATTTTATTTTTAGAAGCATGGGATGTTTAGTAATATGAAAAGGGATTTCTGTCTCCTTGCATTTGATGTTTTTTCTATATAAGAAGAACCAATCCATTCCCAATATAACATTAAATTCCACTAATCAATGGACTACTATTTTAAATAGATGTATATGACAACATAATATAATAATATAACAATCTAACCCTTGTGTTTCATTGATCACAACAGTAGGTTTCTTTCTAGATAGAACTTTTTCATGTTATTAGTATTGTGATTTCTAACTTCTTGTAAAATTTTAGGATATAAACAAATTTATTGAAACTGACTTAAATTAAACCATTTTCATTTTTGGGATAATAATAAGGGTACCTTGTATGACTAAATTTAAATTTTCCACCAATGTTGTGGTGATGGAATATTATTTCCCATGATCCTTTGGATTTGGGGGCTTCTAGAGTGGATTTCCCTAAGTAACTGGATGTCTTGTGCATTGGATTTCACAGTTCTCTTTCTACCAATAGTTGAATCATTACACCATGACTGTTTCCTTCATTTAATCCATCATGTTATTTTCCATATTCATGTCTCTTTGAAATTAATTATATTGGTGTAAATATACACCACCTGTGAATCATTTCCTTATCCTTTTGATTCAATTGACATGATACTTCTTCCAACATTTTTAACATGTGGGTATTTGGATCTTCTCTCCTCCTTTATAATTTGATCTTCCATAAAGAAACTATATAATTAATTTTTATACCCATAACCATGTGATTTTTAACAAAAATCCACCTCTTCATTGAGAGAACATAGATGTACTTCACCTTTATTACCTATGAATTATATTGATAAAGTCTTCTAGATGTGTGGTTTTAAGCCACTAAAGAATCTATAATTTTTTATATGATTGTTGATAAAGAACATGAGTAATATCATTTAAGTATTATGAGGTTTTCATTAAAGTTCATGACTAATTCACTATAATTTTTTATAATATGTAGTATTTTTCTCTCCAAATTTATTGGAATATTTTGAGGGATGTACATGTTATGAAATATTTTATTAAGGTCCACTCACTCCATCACTTTTATTCCATATTTTTCCATAGAATTGTATATTAATTCACACCATTGATCAACCTATCAAACTAAATGATAGATGGATATATTGACCATATCATTAATAAACAAATGGAGAACGTAAATTTTATTATATTTACTAACTATTCCATGAAAAGTGGATGAAAATTCCCACTTAATGTCAATGGGAATTTCCACATAAAATGCTCGATATCCATTTGTCCCTTGTTGGGTGAAGGAAGTTGGTATTCATAGTTTAGGTTGTTATTAATAGACCAAAAAATGTGAATTAAAATACATAATGTTTTGAACTCCGACTCACATTGAATTTGGAATGTCATTCAGAAAACCATTCCATTGTCATCATATAGGTTATTGGTTTGATTTCTTGTAGTTCTAACTATATTGTAAAATATAAAAGGTTGGATCAAATCGTGAGTAAAAAAACTTGAAAAAATAAATTAATCATTTGAAAACAATAATTCTATATTCATATATTTTTAATCACTATATTTATCCAAATGTGTCTCAGATCATGTAATTTAATCATTCTATATCTTTGAGATGAATAATTATATTAGATATTTATCATTCATAATGTTTTTTATAATGTAACTTATTATCCAAAGCATATCCCTAGAGTTTTTCAAAATAGATTAGTAGTAAGGCCCATTGTCATGCACTAGTTGGTGGTCAAGTCAAAACCCAATGAATCCCATTCAGTATTACACCAAAATGTACAATAGAGTTAGAGCAACATCCACTTGTAATACCTAGACAGTTACTTCATTACTTCAAAACCATGCACTCTAAGACACTACCAAAACATATGATATTTAAGTTAAATATTGGTCTTATATCTAGGAATTTCACGCAAATTATAAAATAATAATTCTAAAATTTTCTAGACCATAATATTATAACAATTATAGTCACCAAACATTTTATACACAGAAGTTACATTTTTCAAAATTAAAAACATAATAGTTATAAAATATAGGATCCATAGTTTAGTGTCATGAGAAAATTAGAAACATAAACAAATTTCACATAATAGTGTTAAACATTATTTAAATTATTCATATTTATCCTTCTAAATCTATCATTATATCATTAGTACATGTAATCACTTGAAGATTTATATCGATGTAGGGTGTTTGTTAAATTCTCATTTAGAGGAGGAATAAGGGTCATTAATCAATATTACATGGGTTTTCATAATCAATATCATCATATCATTAGCATAGGAAACCAACATAATCATGAGGGGATCATTTAAAAAAGGCATGGAATATTTCAAATTTGATATAATAAATATCATAAAATGTTGGTCAATCCCACCGATTATTGTAAACAAAGCTAGCATCATGCTCACATATAAAATTTATGTATAAACCATAATTATCGAAAACATGAAAAAAATTATCATCATGGTACAAGATAATAAACATTATCTCATGAGATATGTCACATTACCCAATTAATTAGAGGGATATATAATTCTAGTCCCACCCATCATATCATAATATTTTCAGATTCACGAGTGATATATAGAACATCTAACAATCATAGTCATGAAATAAACCCATGAAAAGGGATGAGTTTCATTTGTATTTAACAAATCCTAATTTAGGTCATATAATATTTTACATATGAATATGGTAGATCATGATTTGTAATAATAAATTATCATTCATTAGGGGAGTAAAATAACTCAATAAAAGTCAAAGTGATGATTATAGAATTTTCAAATGCATTGTAAATGGTATTGAATAAATTTAAAAGCTGAATAATTATTTATAAAACTAAAAGGAAAATATAAAGGATACTGAAATGAAATTTTAAGCAGATTGGAAAAACATCTATATGAAAAATAATTTGTTTGAGGATATAACCTAAAATATTGATATGGGATTGATAATCCCCTAACCTGAAATAACTCTTTATTTTCTCTATTTTCTATCACCTAAATAGTTTACTTAGGTTATTTAAAATGTTAAAAAAAATTCAATTAGGTAAATTTCTATCATAATTTATCAATTATAATCATTTTATTGTATTTCATAATTCCCATATTAAGATAGAAAATTTTTTATTCCATGTTTCCCTTAAAACATTATCATTTTCCATTGATTTTGCAAATTCTTTCAATGTTATTTATATATAGGTAGAATTAATTTCCATAATATTAAAATACATATAAATAATAAATTATATATCAAGAATAATTTATTATAACCATCCATAATGTTGGTTATATAAAAATTGTCATGACCCGTCCTCGGGGCCTGTGTCGCGACTTCCCCAAGCCCGCCTTCCATAGGCTAGGGGCTGGCGACTAGAACCAAAGGGGAATCCCTTATAAAAAGGGAAGGCATTTCCTTTAAACCTGTAACACACACAGTCTGAACACAAGTTGTAACTAATATAGAAAAGAAAAGTGTACTAGAAGTAAGTGGGCCAATATACAATCCTAACTGAACAACAAGTATAAGTACAAGTAAAAAGGAAAAACACCTCCTGGATCGTCCACCGGGGAATCCTACCTGAAGGGTAGGTACAGATCTCGAACAACTCATCCCTGAGGTACGTCCCGTCTAGTCCAGCTCCGAGCAGCCTCCCGTATGTCACCCTCAGCCTCGATCACTGCTGACTGTCGTCTGCACAGAACACAACATGGTGCGGGTGAAGCCCGTGCATGGGTGAGTATAACAATACTCAGTAGGGGAACCCAAGACCCCAAAAGGACTCTCAGAATCCACTAAGGATAATTCAAATAAGAAATATATAATCATGAAGTATCAACAAACCCTACATAGGTATATTCCTATACATATACCTAAGTTACCTGTCACAGTTTAGCTCCAACTCTCGAGCCCAAGCACAACCCTGTCCACAAAGGAATTAAAACTCTATCACCTCGATGATAATGGTTGAAAAACAAGACTCAGCTCACACAGGTACACAACACATGAAGAGGGGTAGAGATGATTAGATGTAGCCTCTCAATCATCTCTTCTATCGAACCCACGTGGGATCCAGGAACAATATCAGTGCTATCAAACCCACGGAGGATCCTAGTACAGAAGTCATCACTATCGAACCAATAGAGGATTCCGGTATAGAAGTCACCGCTTTCGAACCCATGGAATATCCCAGTATAGAAATCATCACTGTCGAACCCATGGAGGATCCTAGTATAGTATCGTCATTGTCAAACCCATGGAGGGTCAGGTCATCTCAGTCGCAGTCAGCCCTAGGCTTCTCGAACACAACACTCTCAATTCTGGGAGGGTCTGCTCCTCGAGCCAAGTGTCGATATATCAACTATCACGAAGTATTGAGTTGAAGTATCCCATAGTTCTATCTTGTCAAAAGAAACCCAACGCGACAGACAAAACATCAATCGGACGCCCAGTCTGTGAGTTATTGGCATTTCTGTTCCAGGGAACCAGTTGCTTTTTAGGTTCAAACCATCCCAGCCCTACCCCAACTACATCGAAACCTCAAGTGGGGTAGTCCAAAAGAATTTTCTCCCTCCAAGAATTCCATCGCCATAAGAGGTTCATCAATCGGACACACATAGCCCAAGATGCGGTATAAAAGGTGTAAATGGCCATAGTGGGTCCGGTCCTACACAGTCGGACCGACCCGGCCTGACTTGAACTGGGGTCTGACCTGGTCCGCGGGTGCGGCCTGAACCGAGTGGTCAGCCCATCCCGAGTGGGCGGCCCGAACAAAGGGAGCGGCCCGACCCAATGTGGCGGCCCGACCAGAAGGTGCGGCCCAGCCAGAAGGCGCGGTCCGGCCTGTGGTGGCCCAGCCGAAGGGCAGCCCAGCCCGTGGAGGCCCGGTAGAAGGGCGGCCCAGCTCTTGGAGGCTCGGTCGGCCATGCGTGGGAGGGGGTGCCTCCCTCCCCCCCGGTTTGTCGAACAGAACTGGCGCATTGCACCGGTTCAGGAGCCGTAGGACTCGGGTGGTCCCGCTTGCCCGGATCCACGACGGCCGGGCCGACCAGTCACCACCACTCCTCCACTGCGGCGCGATGGCGTCTTAGTCCTGCTGCCCTCCGCGCAGCCTGACGACGCCTTGCCACCACCATCGCGGCCCGACCTGGCCGCTGCCTTCAACTCCACCGCACAGCGTGCTGGCCCCGCACTTCTTCATCCGCCTTGGCCCTCCCGGCCGCGGTTCTTCTTCGACACGGTGCGACAGCACCGCAGCCCTTTGGCACCACCACAGCCCGCCTGGCCATGGCTCAGTTTCTCTGCGTGGCATGGCGGTGTCGCGCCCTTGCGGTGACTCGACGACCTTGCGCCACCGACTCCTTTTTGCGATCCACCAATTTCGTCATCAAACATAAACAAAGGGGAGGGTCAGACCATGTTTGTGCGGTTCGAAACCTCCTTGTTATGGTTCTATCATTTCAATTCCAATCTATAAATTCAACGACGAAGGATGGGTATAAAAACAACACAAATCCCCTTCTTTGATTCGGCGATTGCTTGTTAACGACGGCGTCGTTTCATTGATGTTAGGGTGCATCCGAGGAAGAAGCGTCGTCGGCATTCTTCGTGGGTGGCTCCTTCTCTTTTATCTTGGTCGAATATTGAGGACATAGTTCGTTGTTATTCAGATATGGGGATCATTCTTCGTTGGGAGGATTAAATTCTCCCAATGATTCTTCAAAGCTCTACCAAGGATTATTCCAACCCCAAAAATAAAATAATATGATCTCCTATTTTAATGTTGGCATAATGAATTCAAAATAATTCAAATCACTTCAAATTAATTAATTATTCCATTAAATAATTTGTGGTTTGGCACTCTTATGAAGGAAGGTGAAGAGACTCCGCAATAAATTGGGAGTTCCTAGGGTCAAAGTGGGGTTAAGGGGGTTTAATGCTCGTGTGGCCCCCACCTTATAACATCCTCCCAAGGGAGGTTATGCGTGGGTGCGCCCCGCCTCCAACCTCCACTAGGAGGTTTTAACAACCAACAAAATAAAATAGAGTTAAACTCATTTTTATTTAGTTTTATTTAGAAATCCCAAAAAAATAACTCTCAATCTCGATAAAACTCAATTGCGGTAATGGACTTCTAAAGCGAATAATGGATCTGCGAGTTCAACAGTGTCCTCGGATTTCAATTCTGAGCACCAGTTCAAAAAATATAAAATCCCGCTCATACCTTTACTGAACTTACTCAAATTGAACTTTAGAAATTGATTCTGGGAACACCGTGTAGAGACCCGAAGCTTATCGTACATGGACATTACATTACATTTGCGGAATACTTAGTACATAACAAAAACACACACACAAGGATCGTAATAGTTTAGTGTCTTTGGAAACTCGGAACATAATCTTCTAATCCTGGTGAAAGATCTTCAATATCTCCCATAAAGATCTTCCATTTTTTTTACCTAAAACCTTTCTTTATATCCTGGGGAAAAGAAAACATAAAAGGGTGAGCTCAAATGCTCAGTAAGGGTATACAAAAGAAATAAAAATCATATCATATCTTTTTGAAAATCATAACCTGCAAAAGAGATCATAATATCTTAACATGGAACAAATCATAGAAGTGAAAATGAGATCACCATAATCATAACATGAAACTTGAAACTTTGTGGCATGCACACATAATCATGGAAAATCATTTCTTGTTAGTCATGACTCATTTCCAAGACTATCTTAGTGGACAAAGTCCCTTTCTGAATCGAGTAACCCTCGTTTCAGTCCTGTTTCACTGAACCGGTATAACCTACCATTCCAGCCATGTCTATCTCATGAGATATAAAATCTTTACCCAATGCATTTGAGGGATATATAGGTCCCACCCATCTTATAATGAATCCTTTCTTATGTGTGCCACATAATCATAAATCTTACATCATCACATAACCCATGTAATAAAAATGGGATTCTTAAACAACATGACATCATAAAACAATTCATATAAGATAAAGGAATTCATAAAAATAATTCCATCACAACATGATCAAATCAATTTAATAATAGGGATAAAAACAGAACCCTTTATTATCTTAGATGGAAAATAATTTTGATAAAACACTTGAACTCCATTCTTGAGGAAAATATCCTTTCTTCTTCAAAAACATTTTTCCTTTCATAACATGTCATACAACTTTAAAATAAAAGAAGTTGATTAAAAATAAACTTGAAAACTTGTAAAGGAAGCTTCTTTGAAATAATGTTTTAAAAATCCATTCATGCCGTATAAGTTAAAAAAAACATTCTTCGTACTTTTTTCGGAAAAGTCAAAAAGTACCTTGTACGGAAAACGACAAAAGATTCCTTTCATTTCTTTTACTAAAAACTCACCAAAGGGTAAAATTGGATTTAAACAATTGTATTTGGATGGAAATAATATTACATATTTATGAAACATGGATGTGGATGATAAAATACACCCCAGTAAATACTTACGAATAAACAATCTCGGATAAAAATGAGATTGTGATATTTCCCTTACCTTAGGTCCGACTTGCTTTGTAAGTGTCCGAACCTCCTGTATAATGATTTAAATCATGTTATTGACTTATTACAGAATCATATTAATTGTTATGATATCATATATGGTTTACTTATGACATTATATTACCCGTTCTTTTGTAAATTCCATGTTAAAGAAGCGTTTTGGGTAAAATCGTTTCATTTATCGTAGGTGTTTTGACTTGTTGTTCTTGACATCATTATTACTTATATCATGATTTACTCACTTCCAGAATATAAAATATGATTTATATATCATATATATTCAGTAATATATATATATATATAATAGGTAGATAAATAAAATGAAAAACACCGTTCATGGAGACGGTAGTCCGTACGTACGCATGAACGCTGTTTTCCTTTCCTTATTGCCTTGAAATGGAAGTAAGTAGATGACGTGTATATATATACATAAATCAAGTAGCTTTATAATGTCATATAATTCATTATTATTTCTTATATATACATTATAATCATTCTTAAATGGTTAACATGGAGAATGAATCTCATCGCGTCGTGGAGACGGTAGTCCGTACGTACGCACGAGCGATGATATCATTTCTATAAATATTGAATTGAATTGGAGTGGATTATACAATATATCAGAATCAATATGATGTTGTAATAACTATGTATAGTTATTATTTACACCATTATACCCATCCATGTAAGGTGGTGGTGGAAAATAGATTACACCACGGCGTGGAGACAGTATTCCGTACGTACGCACGCACGGTGATTTCTTTTTCCATAGGATGGATAGATGGTGAAATAGGGTTGTTTCATACTTATAATAACATATCAGTATATTATTGATACTGATGTTATTACTTCATAATGAAACAACCTAAGAATAAGAAGTGGAAGAAGAAATAAAGATGAAAGAATTGGTAACGGTAATTACCTCTTCTTTGAAGTGCCTCTTTGAGACCTCCTCTTAGGGAACTAGAATTGGTCTTTGAGGAAAACCAGAACCTCTAGGATGTTTCTAGGGAAGTGGAGAAGGGATTTTGGCAGGGGTTGGCCGAGCTTGAGTGCTCAAATTGGTGTGAGGAGGAGGGGGAGGAGGTGTCCTTTTATAAGGGAGGAGAGGGGCACCTTAGGAATATCTCAAAATATTATTTTATATTAAAGTCAAAATCGGTTTATAATGGTTCCAAAGGGTCTTATTTCGAAGATAAAGTGGGGAAGGGTCGAAATCCTATCAACCAATAGGATTTAGACAAGTTTAGGGTATTATTTTAACCTTATCAATTAGATTTAACTCTAAGTTAAATAATTTAACTTTTACCATGTCTTTTTGTTTTCTTTCAATATATGGTTAATACACTTACTATAACATGCCAAACGAACCCCAAATTGTTTATTATTAAAATATATATCCTTATCTAAGTCATTTGGCCGAATCTTAGATTTTTAGGAATACAATAACAATTAATAATATAATATTTGATTTAAAAACTATTTTGTGTCAATTTTGACACTATTTGATATATGATTTTTGTGAAAGTCATAACAGAATTATATGTTCGAACCAAGTTGATTAAATCAACACTAATATATCATAGTAACCTAGAAAATTAGTGGAATTCATAAAAAGTCTTAAATTACATTTATTTTGGTGTTTATAACATCAATTATGTCAATATTTCATTAATAAGATAATTACTGCATCATCATTGTGTCATAAATAAATTAAATTATTTAAAGTCTAAAAATTACAAATAAAATACCATTATGTAGGACATCGTTTTATCTTTCTAATGAATATTTATAATCTAAAATACAACATATATAACCCTATTTAACAATTGTTTTTCTAAAAGATATATGCTTGTGTCATTTTTTGTATTCATTTTAACTTAATTAAAATAAAGTGTCATTATCACTTACAAGTGGATCCATGGGGTCCCAAAATCGACCCAAAGATTCCCATGGTCGACCATGTATCAACCAATAGGTTTAAGACACGTTTTAGGGTAATTTAATATTATTATAATATTATTTTTTTAACCCTTATTTACCGGATTTACCCTTAACCATGGTAAATAAAATATTTACCGCAGTAATTATTCAAAATGTCTAAAAATAAAAGTTACCTATTTACACAATTTGAACATCCTGATTCCAAATATTTAATCCATTTTTCTAAATTCAAAACACATAAGTGGCAGAAATTAATTTAAAATTAATTCCCGCTGTCAAAACAAAAAGCGTGTTTTTAAGAGATAATAATTATCAAAAGATTGACACTTGTTTATGTTCGGTTTAATTGTAACATTGTGTCCAATAACCAACATTATATTAAGTGGTAAAAATATATTCTAAATATACTTTAAAACCATTCAATATTATAATTTAACCACATAATATATACGATGAAAAAAGTTGTTTTTAATTAAAATATAGCGTGTTTTTACTATTCATTAAAATATGAAAGTTGTCGGAAAAATATCAAAACTTTATCTAATGTAAATTTTTACATCCTGATTCAAAAGAAGAATATTATTTTGTCAAATTGAACATATAAACATGTCAAAAACTATATTTAAAGTGGGTGCGCCATCAAAAGGCGGTAAAACTGCATTTTTTGAAAAATATTTATTTTACCCGAAAAATTTATTTTGTTCTTATACCATGTTCTAGAAATGTGTAAGATGAATAATAATGTTATAAAATTCAAAATTTAGTTAATAATATTCATAACGTCTAGTTCATGACAATATTATAATAATATAACATTGTTTATTAAAACCCGATATTGCGTACAACACACGCTATCGAGGAAGGTCGTGATTGCGTGTAATGCAAGCCAAGTCAGGGTTGCGTGTTGTGAAAGAATCCTTCATTGTTTCGTATAACAGAATCCAACCATATTTCATTTATACATTTAATATATATATATATATATATACTCAATGTTGCGTAGAATAACTATTATCAAAATTGTGTGTAACACGGTCCAAGAATAGTGTTGCGTATACTACAAGCTAATACGGTGTTGCGTATAGCGCAAGGTAATCTTGGTGTAGAATACAACACAAGACATTAATGAAATTAAAAGAATATTTTTCATAAAATCTCGGGGTGTTACATTCTACCCCCCTTAAAATGAATTTCTCCCTCGAAATTCGTCGAGGTTATAAATGGTTTACTATTTGAAAGTTTCTTTGATAGAAACCCACATCGTAAAAAGGAATATCAAAACCAATCTTTAAAAACAAAAGTATGAAACGTAACGGTTACCCAAATAAACTAATCATTGGGTTTCCACATAGGTGAAAATATGGATATGGAAGAGAAATCTAACCATCATGTTCTGATGGAGAGTGGTAGAGAACATGGCTATGGAAAAGCCAGTAATCACAAATCCATAGATTTGTGATGATATAAGGTACCATCTGATTCATCAGGTATAAGATCACTAGGACAACATTTTTGGTTTTCAAGATCATTTCCCCTAAAGTTGAAAATTTGAATTAGAATAAATACTTACTTTATTTTGGTACAATCTCACTGTTTTTCGTGCCTTTAACAATTTCCACTTCAACTCTTAAATAAATGAAGTTGAATTTGTTATTCATGAAGTGTTAGCAGATCATGTGATAGAATGACAGGTCATTCCATCTGTCTCAAACAAAAGGTTAGCAAAACTTATATACATAAGTCGATCTATAGTGAGATTAATCATATATGGTTCCTAAAATGGACTTATACTTCATATATCATACTGCTTAATATAATAAAACTAGTTTCTACTAAACAGGGACTTCCTGTAGGTCAGTGGTAGGCGATAAAGGTCAGTCGCACTTTGGTTGTGGGTTCGATTCCCACAGCCTTGTCCGAAGCGATGGGTTGTCGCCCGTCCTGCAGGTTGTCCTTTTTCTAAAACTACATTACTATAACATCCCATCAATAATATCTGGAAAAAAAACTTCTATCCTTAAACAATACTCACTTATGTCCAACATAATCCATTCCAATCTTTAGGCTTATCCATAATACTGCAGTCCATTCTCATAACATAGTGAAAATGATTACCAGAGATTTAATACCATCGTTGATCCTCATATATCATAAGATATGTTTTTTTGGTCACATTCCAAACATTCAAAGTCCTTAATCATGTATACTCTTGAATACCCATTGAACCTTAGTGAAAACTTGAATGCAGTTAAAAGTTAACACTTTACATATACCAAAATCCTCAAAATTATTTATACTCAAACCATGATATCACTTAGTCCTTATATCAATCATGAGCTCATGAATACAATCAAACATCTCATTATCTTCTTATCCTTTCATTATGCACTTATCATCTACTTTCCAAAATATTTGAATCACTTTTCATAGTTATTGGTACCTTAAAATTATTGAAAACCACAATAGACCAATACTTAAATATTTCAATACACCATAAAAGTACCTCAACAACATTATTCTTGAATACCAAAACACTTCAGTCCATCCACATCAATGATTATCCTGGAATAAGTCCTTCCTTGATTTAGAAGTAACTTTTTAGGTCAGGGCATTGAGTTGGGTAATGCCCATGTTCTCCACAAATAAGACATTGAACTCCATAACAGTCTGTCACTCTATGAACCTTTTCTCCACACAGATAACATCGGTCCCTCCATTTGAGGTATTCCTCAAGGTTCTTCTTCCCTTCTTTAGAAATCTCAATCTTCCTTTCTTTATGCTCCTCAACATGCGAACATGCATAATAGTCTATCTTCCTCTTCTTTGAAGAATTAGGCATACCACTAAATTTCACCTTGTTAATCATATATCGCGATGATTGATTCGGCATAATCACAACATCTTTCTCTCTAGGAATTACACAATTTTGTTGCTCATAGTCACCAATTTGTCCATTGGATTCAATGTTAACTGAATTCCTTTTGGTTCCCTCCATTAATTAAAACACAAAAATAATTTTGTGAGAATCAAAAATCATGCTAGAGAAAACAACATAGTAAAGGGAAAGTATCCTCAATACCTAACTTCTTAGGTTTAATCTAATATCATTACCATAGTTCTAGGAATATATCCTATACGTATACTTATCCTTAGGGGCATCCCTAGACATACCTTAGAAATATCTCTAGGAATCTCACTAAAGTTTTCGCATCCTAGTTTCCAAAGGATGACTAAACCTTTCCTCTGATACCAACTGTAGAGACCCGAAGCTTATCGTACATGGACATTACATTACATTTGCGGAGTACTTAGTACATAACAAAAACACACACACAAGGATCGTAATAGTTTAGTGTCTTTGGAAACTCGGAACATAATCTTCTAATCCTGGTGAAAGATCTTCAATATCTCCCATAAAGATCTTCCATTTTTTTTACCTAAAACCTTTCTTTATATCCTGGGGAAAAGAAAACATAAAAGGGTGAGCTCAAATGCTCAGTAAGGGTATACAAAAGAAATAAAAATCATATCATATCTTTTTGAAAATCATAACCTGCAAAAGAGATCATAATATCTTAACATGGAACAAATCATAGAAGTGAAAATGAGATCACCATAATCATAACATGAAACTTGAAACTTTGTGGCATGCACACATAATCATGGAAAATCATTTCTTGTTAGTCATGACTCATTTCCAAGATTATCTTAGTGGACAAAGTCCCTTTCTGAATCAAGTAACCCTCGTTTCAGTCCTGTTTCACTGAACCGGTATAACCTACCATTCCAGCCATGTCTATCTCATGAGATATAAAATCTTTACCCAATGCATTGGAGGGAGATATAGGTCCCACCCATCTTATAATGAATCCTTTCTTATGTGTGCCACATAATCATAAATCTTACATCATCACATAACCCATGTAATAAAAATGGGATTCTTAAACAACATGACATCATAAAACAATTCATATAAGATAAATGAATTCATAAAAATAATTCCATCACAACATGATCAAATCAATTTAATAATAGGGATAAAAACAGAACCCTTTATTATCTTAGATTAAAAATAACTTTGATAAAACACTTGAACTCCATTCAAGAGGAAAATATCCTTTCTTCTTGAAAAACATTTTTCCTTTCATAACATGTCATACAACTTTAAAATAAAAGAATTTGATTAAAAATAAACTTGAAAACTTGTAAAGGAAGCTTCTTGGAAATAATGTTTTGAAAATCCATTCATGCCGTATAAGTTAAAAAAAACATTCTTCGTACTTTTGTCGGAAAAGTCAAAAAGTACCTTGTACGGAAAACGACAAAAGATTCCTTCCATTTGTTTTACTAAAAACTCACCAAAGGGTAAAATTGGATTTAAACAATTGTAGTTGGATGGAAATAATATTACATATTTATGAAACATGGATGTGGATGATAAAATACACCCCAGTAAATTCTTACGAATAAACAATCTCGGATAAAAATGAGATTGTGATATTTCCCTTACCTTAGGTCCGACTTGCTTTGTAAGTGTCCGAACCTCCTGTATAATGATTTAAATCATGTTATTGACTTATTACAGAATCATATTAATTGTTATGATATCATATATGGTTCACTTATGACATTATATTACCCGTTCTTTTGTAAATTCCATGTTAAAGAAGCGTTTTGGGTAAAATCGTTTCATTTATCGTAGGTGTTTTGACTTGTTGTTCTAGACATCATTATTACTTATATCATGATTTACTCACTTCCAGAATATAAAATATGATTTATATATCATATATATTCAGTATATATATATATATATAATAGGTAGATAAATAAAATGAAAAACACCGTTCATGGAGACGGTAGTCCGTACGTACGCATGAACGCTGTTTTCCTTTCCTTATTGCCTTGAAATGGAAGTAAGTAGATGACATGTATATATATACATAAATCCAGTAGCTTTATAATGTCATATATTTCATTATTATTTCTTATATATACATTATAATCATTCTTAAATGGTTAACACGGAGAATGAATCTCATCGCGTCGTGGAGACGGTAGTCCGTACGTACGCACGAACGATGATATCATTTCTATAAATATTGAATTGAATTGGAGTGGATTATACAATATATCAGAATCAATATGATGTTGTAATAACTATGTATAGTTATTCTTTACACCATTATACCCATCCATGTAAGGTGGTGGTGGAAAATAGATTACACCACGGCGTGGAGACGGTATTCCGTACGTACGCACGCGCGGTGATTTCTTTTTCCATAGGATGGATAGATGGTGAAATAGGGTTGTTTCATATTTATAATAACATATCAGTATATGATTGATACTGATGTTATTACTTCATAATGAAACAACCTAAGAAGAAGAAGTGGAAGAAGAAATAAAGATGAAAGAATTGGTAACGGTAATTACCTCTTCTTTGAAGTGCCTCTTTGAGACCTCCTCTTAGGGCACTAGAATTGGTCTTTGAGGAAGACCAGAACCTCTAGGATGTTTCTAGGGAAGTGGAGAAGGGATTTTGGCATGGTTTGGCCGAGCTTGAGTGCTCAAATTGGTGTGAGGAGGAGGGGGAGGAGGTGTCCTTTTATAAGGGAGGAGAGGGGCACCTTAGGAATATCTCAAAATATTATTTTATATTAAAGTCAAAATCAGTTTATAATGGTTCCAAAGGGTCTTATTTCGAAGCTAAAGTGGGGAAGGGTCTAAATACTATCAACCAATAGTATTTAGACAAGTTTATGGTATTATTTTAACCTTATCAATTAGATTTAATTCTAAGTTAAATAATTTAACTTTTACCATGTCTTTTTGTTTTCTTTCACTATATGGTTAATACACTTACTATAACATGCCAAACGAACCCCAAATTGTTTATTATTAAAATATATATCCTTATCTAAGTCATTTGGCCGAACCTTAGATTTTTAGGAATACAATAACAATTAATAATATAATATTTGATTTAAAAACTATTTTGTGTCAATT
The DNA here is from genome assembly GCA_963277665.1 of Viscum album. NCBI lineage: Eukaryota > Viridiplantae > Streptophyta > Magnoliopsida > Santalales > Viscaceae > Viscum > Viscum album. Next base: position 1,224,044,294 of record OY728162.1, read on the forward strand.
TTGACACTATTTGATATATGATTTTTGTGAAAGTCATAACAGAATTATATGTTCGCACCAAGTTGATTAAATCAAAACTAATATATCATAGTAACCTAGAAAATTAGTGGAATTCATAAAAAGTCTTAAATTACATTTATTTTGGTGTTTATAACATCAATTATGTCAATATTTCATTAATAAGATAATTACTGCATCATCATTGTGTCATAAATAAATTAAATTATTTAAAGTCTAACAATTACAAATAAAATACCATTATGTAGGAAATCGTTTTATCTTTCTAATGAATATTTATAATCTAAAATCCAACATATATAACCCTATTTATCAATTGTTTTTCTAAAAGATATATGCTTGTGTCATTTTTGTATTCATTTTAACTTAATTAAAATAAAGTGTCATTATCACTTACAAGTGGATCAATGGGGTCCCAAAATCGACCCAAAGATGCCCATGGTCGACCATGTATCAACCAATAGGTTTAAGACACGTTTTAGGGTAATTTAAGATTATTATAATATTATTTTTTTAACCCTTATTTACCGGATTTACCCTTAACCATGGTAAATAAAATATTTACCGCAGTAATTATTCAAAATGTCTAAAAATAAAAGTTACCTATTTACACAATTTGAACATCCTGATTCCAAATATGGAATCCATTTTTCTAAATTCAAAACATATAAGTGGCAGAAATTAATTTAAAATTAATTCCCGCTGTCAAAACAAAAAGCGTGTTTTTAAGAGATAATAACTATCAAAAGATTGACACTTGTTTATGTTCGGTTTAATTGTAACATTGTGTCCAATGACCAACATTATATTAAGTGGTAAAAATATATTCTAAATATACTTTAAAACCATTCAATATTATAATTTAACCACATAATATATTACGATGAAAAAAGTTGTTTTTAATTAAAATATAGCGTGTTTTTACTATTCATTAAAATATGAAAATTGTCGGAAAAATATCAAAACTTTATCTAATGTAAATTTTTACATCCTGATTCAAAAGAAGAATATTATTTTGTCAAATTGAACATATAAACATGTCAAAAACTATATTTAAAGTGGGTGCGCCATCAAAAGGCGGTAAAACTGCATTTTTTGAAAAATATTTATTTTACTCGAAAAATTTATTTTGTTCTTATACCATGTTCTAGAAATGTGTAAGATGAATAATAACGTTATAAAATTCAAAATTTAGTTAATACTATTCATAACGGCTAGTTCATGACAATATTATAATAATATAACATTGTTTATTAAAACCCGATATTGCGTACAACACACGCTATCGAGGAAGGTCGTGATTGCGTGTAATGCAAGCCAAGTCAGGGTTGCGTGTTGTGAAAGAATCCTTCGTTGTTTCGTATAACAGAATCCAACCATATTTCATTTATACATTTAATATATATATATATATATATATACTCAATGTTGCGTAGAATAACTATTATCAAAATTGTGTGTAACACGGTCCAAGAATAGTGTTGCGTATACTACAAGCTAATACGGTGTTGCGTATAGCGCAAGGTAATCTTGGTGTAGAATACAACACAAGACATTAATGAAATTAAAAGAATATTTTTCATAAAATCTCGGGGTGTTACACACCGGGCCTCCGAATCAGGCACCGTCAGAAACCGCGGACTCGTAAAATTTCCATGTATTTAAAAAACATCACATAATTTCTGGGTCTTTTAATTCTCCACACCTTAGTGATTTACATCCCCGCAAGCTACAACTCACACTAAGGAAACAAATGAGGGTAATGAGTAAGCATCTGAGCCTCCTGCTCCCATGTGCACTCTGAAGGTTCTCATATTTCCAGTGAATGTGCACTAGAGGTATCGACCTTCCATGCAGGACCTACACCTGTCGATCGTCAATCTCCACTGGAAGCACTGTGAATGTCCCCCATTATCGATATCTAGCTCCCCGCGGTCGATGATGTGGGACGGGTCATGCACATATCTCCTCAGATGAGATACGTGGAAGATGTCGTGCACCCTATGCAATTGAGGTTGAAGAGCCAAGTGGTATGCCACCCCGCCTACTCCGCTGAGGAACTGGAAAGGTCCGATGAATCACTGAGATAACTTGCTTCCTCGGTGAAATATCTGTAGACCTCATCGAGGCGAGACCCTTAGAAAGGCGTGGTCGCCATCATCGAACTCTAGTGGTCTCTATTTCCTATCAGTATAGGACTTCTTCCAGCTCTATACAGTCTTTATCCACTCCTGGATGATCTGCACCTTCTCCATCATAGCATGCACCATCTCTAGTCCCATAAGTTCTGACTCCCCTGGGTCAGTCCAGCACAAAGGCGATCACCAAGGTTGGCCATAAAGTGCCTCGAAAGGTGCCATCCTGATGGTGGAGTGGTAGTTGTTCTTATACGCAAACTCTACCAAGGGTAAGTGATCCTCCTAGCTGCGACCGAAGTCGAGGACGCATGCACAGAGCATGTACTCGAGAGTCTGAATGGTCCTCTTAGTCTGACCATCCATATAAGGATTGAAGGTGATGCTCAAGTGAAGCTGCATCCCAAAATCCTCATACAACCCCTTCCATATCCAGGAAGTGAAACGAGCATCTCAATCGGAGATGATCGGTGATGGCACACCATGAAGCTGTACAATCTCCTATACGTAGAGGAATCCCAAGCTCTCTACTGAGCCATGCTCTCTGATCGGTAGGAAGTGGGCTGACTTGGTGAGTCGATATACGATCACCGAGATAGATTAGTGTCCTCTAGATGTACATGGAAGTCCCGTCATAAAATCCTTGGATATCCCATCCTAGTTCCACTCTGGGACCTCTAAGGGCTGAACCAAGCCTGCTGGAACCTAGTGCTCCGCCTTCACTTGCTGACATGTGAGGCATCATAAGATAAACTCTACTATTGCCTTATTCATATCTGGCCACCAGTGCTATCATCGAAGGCCCTGAAACATATTCACCACACCTAGATGTACCGCTAGAGGGGAAGTGTGGAACTCCATTAACACTTCATCCTGAAGTGCAACTGGTACCATGGTACGTCCTGTAAAGAGAATGATGTGATCCCCAACTTTAGAAAATCCATCAGGTGTCTGCCCTGTGGATATCTGGGAACGTCGTATCTCACAGTCAACGTCCCCACGTTGTGCCTCCCTGACTCGCTGAAGAAGTGGAGGAGTAACTGTGAGAAAATGTAGAAAGGCTTCCCCATCTCTATCCACAAAGGATATCTGCAACACGACCAGCTGCTCTGTCACCTCTCATAATAGCTGAATTCCTAATATCCTGCTGAGAACATCTGCTACAACATTCCCCTTCCCAAGAGTATAGACTATCTCGAAGTCATATTCCAGGAGGAACTCAAGCCAATGTCTTTGTCTCAAGTTTAGGTCCTTCTACGAGAAGATTTACCTGAGACTCTAGTGGTCAGAGTAGACTATAAAATGCTCTCCCATCAGATAGTGCTGCAACATCTTCAAGGTGAAGACCACTGCTGCTAACTCCATGTCACGGGTAGCGCAATTCTTCTCATGCTGTCTGAACATCCAAAAACCATACGCGATCACTGCTCGCTACTACATCAGGACAAACCTGGGTCCAGTCCCCAATACATCGCATTAAACTACGTAACCAACTCCCTCCTCTGGTAGCTTCAAGTTGGGCCCACTAGTAAACCTCTTCCTCATATCCTGAAAGCTTTTCTGGCATCTCTCTAACCACACGAAGGGTTTCCCCTTCTTCTTGAATGCTGAAAGCAGTGTTGCAACTATGGAGAAGTTTGTAACAAATCTCCGATAGTACCCAACTATTCCCAGAAAACTCCATACCTCCGTCACACTCTTGGGTGGCTCCCAAGCAAGAACTACCTCAATCTTCACTGGATCCAAGACAACTCCAACCTATGAGATGATGTGTCCCAGAAAGTGTACCTCTCAGATCCAGAACTGGAACTTCGAGAGCTTACCATAAAGCTGGTGCTCTCAGAGTGTGTCCAGTACTACCCGCAAATGGTAGGCATGCTCCTCCTCAGTAGTCGAGTAGATCAGTATGTATTCGATGAAGACTACGTCAAAACTATCGAGGTAAGCTAGGAAGATCTTGTTCATGAGACTCATGAGCACTACTGGAGCGTTGGTTATGCCGAAAGGCATAACCAAGAACTCGTAGTGGCCATACCGAAACCTGAAGGTCATCTTCTTCACATCCTCGTCTCGAACTCTGAGCTGGTGATAGCCTGACCTAAGGTCTATCTTTGAGAACCATCGTGTTCCCTTGATCTGATCAAATAGATCTTCAATCCTCAAGAGTGGGTACTTGTTCTTCACGGTCACCTGGTTCAGGCACCGAAAATCAACACATAGACGCAAGCTACCATCTACCTTATTGGAGAAAAAAATTAGGGATGCCTAGGGTGAAACACTAGGTAGGATAAATCCCTTCTCCTGAAAGTCCTAAAGTTGTACTCGCAGCTCACGAAGCTCAGTGGGAGCCATCCGATATGCTGGAGTAGATATCGGTGTCGTCCTGAGGTACAGGTCAAAGTAGATGTCCACCTCTCTGTGAGGAGGTAGTCCTGGAACATCGTCAGGGAAAACATCCACATACTGATCCACCACAACATGAAAACTCGAATTCCGCACATCAACCACTTTGAGGATGAGACTAGCCAACTGATGTGTGATCGGCTGCCCCCTCATCTGGGTAAGTCCATCCTGTGCTGCAAAGGCTCCCTTCTTGCCGATAATGGTAAACCCCATCCCATACTCGCAGACACGCCACACTTTCTACCTAATACAGTCAATCTGAACATGAGCTGTGGATAACCAGTCCATACCCAAGATGACGTCGTAAGGCCTCGACGCCGCTATGATGAGATCCCAGCCAAAGCTCTCACCTCATAGAGTAAGATCACACTACAGAAACAAGTGCTTAATCATCGATTCTTCTCCCCTAGGAGTCTCTAGTCATAAGGATCGAGCCAACGGCTCTGTCAGAATCTCTGAGCTCTAAATGAGGGCAGCAGAAATAAAAGAATGGCTCGCACCTGTGTCTATAAGTACTGAAGCAAGGGTTGGGTAGACAATGATAGTATCTCGATTCATCTCAGGTGTGGCGTGGTCGTAGGCCTCGACTTCCTGGAGCTGAGCTCACCTTTGTCTGCCAGCTCCCTATGGTTGGGGTGGACCTCCTGGTGGTGGTGGTGGTAGGGCCTCAAAAAGTCGTCCATGACCTTCTGCTCTGCCAGCTCCTCTGCCACGTCCGCCTTCTCCTGGCGGACCACCACGATCGAACCTATTACTCTTCTTGGGAGTTACCTCTACTGTCTTCTACTCATCTGCAAGGTGGGTCGGGCAGTCATGAGCCATATGACCCTGCCCGTCGCATGCATATCACTTCATGCTCCTCATATGGCTAGCCCTGTCTCGTGTGCCCCGCACAAGCGAACCTGTATCCTGGGGTCACCCACCTGATGGCCTGGCCCGCTTGGAACTCTGTGACATCTGTCTACTGCCCACTGCAGAATACTCTTCTATGTGTCGCCCTATGGTGGGTCTCGCTGCTGGTGTCTGCTTAGCAAGAAAACTCTCCACAAGAAGGGCTCACTCTAGCACCCCCGCCTATGTCAGAATGCTGAGGGAGATCATCAAAGCCCTGATCTCATGCCTAAGTCCCTACTCGAAGGTCTGGGCCCTAAATAATGGGTCATATACCATATTCGTAGAGTAGCGCGAGAGGTCAGTGAAACTCGCTGAGTATTGAGCTACCGTAATGCTACCCTGATGTAGATGTAGTAACTCATGTATCCACACCGCACGAAGGGTGGATGGAAAAAACTCTAATCGTAAGAGACACTCGAAGTCTTTCTAGAGTAATTATGCCTCATCATGCACCTGGAGCATCAGGCTCCACCATCTGCCTGATGCTGCATACAGGAGACTCGCAGCAAGGATCACCATGAGGTTGGCTGGTGTCCCTACCAATTTGAAAATTCTCACAACAGCCTCCATCTAATCCTCTGTTTCCTGTTGGTTCGTCTCTCCCTGGATCCTGGGCGTCCTATGGCGCTGGAACTCATGCAACACACTCAGATGGTGTGGACTCTCTGCTTCTGGAGCTGGTGGTATCAGTGGCCCAGTGGGTAGTGGTACCGCTGGTACCTCCGCTGTGATGGGGCCCTGCACTGAGGCCTCATCTCTTGGTGGGCTACCATCTCGTACAAAACTCAGAACCCTAGCTTGCTACCTTCGTGGGACCATCCTGAAAAGAAAAACAGGTGTTCCAAGGTCAAAAAATATACCTGGTGAGATGACACAAAGTAATCACGAAGAAAACTTTTCAAAGGAAACACATACACAATCAGTGTTTTCATGCACTAAGTCAGAAATCAGAAGTCAGAGTCCTAGTGTATGGATACATCGACCGTCGCACCAACACTGGTTTCCCTAAACTGATAACCACACCCCAAACACTTAACACTATTTCCATTAAAAGAATTAGAGTTGAAGTTCTGTGGTAGAACCGACTCCTCTAATACCAATTTTTCATGACCCTTCCTCGGGGCCCATGTCGTGACTACCCTAAGCCCACCTTCCATAGGCTAGGGGCATGCTACTAGCACCAAAGGTGAATCCCCAATAAAAAGGGAAGGAATTTCCTTTAAACCTGTAACACACACAGTCTGAACACAAGAAGTAGAAGTAACAAGTACTAATATAGAAAATAAATGTGTACTGGAAGTAAGTGGGACAATATACAAACCCAACTGAACAACAAGTATAAGTACAAGTAAAAAGGGAAAACAGCTCCGGGATCTTCCACTGGGGAATCCTACCTGAAGGGTAGGTATAGATCTCGAAAAAATCATCCCTGAGGTACGTCCCATCTAGTCCAGCTTCGAGAAGCCTTCCATCCGTCACCCTCATCCTCGATCACTGCTGACCGTTGTCTGCACAGAACACAACAAGGTGCGGGCGAAGCCTGTGCATGGGTGAGTATAACAATACTTATTAGGGGACCCCAAGACCCCCAAAGGTATCTCAGAATCAACTAAGGATATACCAAATAATAAAGATACAACCATGAAGTATCAACCAACCCTACTCAGGTATATGCCCATACATATACCTAAGTTACCACTCACAGTCCGGCTCCAACTCTCGAGACCAAGTACAACCCAGTCCACAGAAGAATTAAAAATCAATCACCTCGATGATAATGATTGAAAGATAAGACTCAGCTCAGACAGGTATAAAACACATGAATATGGGTAGAGATGATTAGATGTAGCCTCAGAATTTTCTCCTCTGTCGAACCCACACAGGATCCTGGAATAATATCAGCGCTGTCGAACCCACGAAGGATCCTGGTACAGAATTCATCACTGTCGAACCCATAGAGGATCCCGGTACAAACTTCACCGATGTCAAACCCACAGAGGATCCTGATACAGAATTCATCGCTATCAATCCCACGGAAGATCCTGGTACAATATCGTCGTTGTTGAACACATTGAGGATCCTGTCATCTCAGTCGGAGCCAGCCCTAGGGTTCCCGCACAAAGCACGCTCGATTCCAGGAGGGTCTGCTCACCGAGCAAAGTGTCGATACATCTACTATCACTAAGTCTCAATTTTATGTATCTCGTAGGTCTATCTCGTCAGAAGGAACCCAACGTGATAGATGGTGCGTCAATCGGACGCCCGGTCTGTGAGTTATTGGCATTTTCGTTCCAGGGTCCCGGTTGGTTTTTAGGTTCAAACCAACCTGACCATACCCCAGCTATGTCCAAACATCAAGCGGGGTATTCCAAAAGAATCTTCTCACTCCTAGAATTCCATTTCCACATGCGGTTCGTCAATCGGACACCCGTAGCCCAAGATACGGGCTAAAAGGTGTAAATGGCTATAGCGGGTCTAGGTCCGGTCCGACCCGGTCGGACCGACCCAACCTGACCCGATCAAAACCGGGGTCTGAACCAGTCCGCGGGTGCTGCCTGACCCGAGTGGGCGGCCCGAACCTAGGGAGCGGCCCGATGCAAAGGGGCGGCCCGACCAGAAGGCGCGGCCCGACCCGACCCGTGGCGGCCCGACCGGACACGCGGGGGAGGTGGGTGCCGCCCCCCGGTTTGTCGAACGGAAGCGGTGCATTGTGCAAGTTTCGGAGCCACGAGACCTGGGTTTTCCCGCTTGTCCAGCTCCACGGCAGCCAGCCCGGATGGCCTCCACCACTCCTCCACCGCGACGCGACCGCGCTGCGGTCCAACTACCCTCCGCGTGGCGTGACATCGTCATGCCACCACTATCATGGTCCGACCTGGCTGCGGCCTTCGGTTCCACCACACAGCGCGATGGATCCACGATTCTTCATTCGTTGTAGCCCTCCCGGATGTGGTGCAACAGCACCGCGCCCCTTCGGCACCGCCACGGCCCGCCTTGTCCCGACTCGGTTTCTCTGCGTGGCATGGAGGTGCCACACCCTTGCGGTGACCCAGTGGCCTTGAGCCACCGGCTCCTTTTTGCGGTCCACCTCCATCATCATCAAAAGAATACAAACAAAGGGGAGGGTCGGACCATGGATGGGTGGTCCGTACCCTCCTTGTTACGGTGCTATCATTTGGTTTCCAAACTATAAATTCAAAGACGAAGGATGGGTATAAAAACAAAAAAAATTCCCTACCTTGATTCGACGATTGCTCATTGACGACGACGTAATTTTATTGATGTCGGGGAGCGTCCGAGGAAGAAGTGTCGTTGGCATTCTTTGCGGATGGATTATTCTCTTTTAGCTTTCTCGAAGATCAAGGATGGTGTTCTTCATTCTTTGGAGATGAGTAATGTTCTTCATTGGAAGGATGAGATTCTCCCAAAGATTCTCCAAATATCCACAAAGGATTATGCCAACCCCCAAAATAAAAGAATATGATCTCTTATTTTTATTTTGTAATAATGAATTCAATAGAATTCAAATCACTTCAAATTAATTAATTATGCCATTAATTAATTTGTGTTTTGGCAATCTTGTGAAGGAAGGTGAAGGGGATCCACAATAAATTGGGAGTTCCAAGGGTTAAAGGTGGGTTAAGGGGGTTTGATGCTTGTGTGGGCCACGCCTTATAACATCCTCCCAAGGGAGGTTATGTGCAGGTGGGCCCCACCTCTAACCTCCACTTGGAGGTTTTAAGCACCAACAAAATAAAAATAAGTTACAATCATTTTTATTTTATTTTATTTAGAAGCCCCCCATAAATTAACTCCCAATCTCAATAAAACGCAACTGTGGTAAATGTCTCCTTAAGCGAATATCAGCATTGTGAGTTCAACAATGTCCTCAGATTTCATTTCCAAGCACCAGTTCAAAAGATATAAAGTCCCACTCATACGTTTACTGAACGTACCCAAACTAAACTTCATAAATTTATTTCGGGCACACCGGGCCTCAGAATCAGGCGCCGTCAGAAACTACAGACTCGTAAAATTCACATGTATTTAAAACAATTCACAGAATTCCCGGGTCTTTAAAAAAATAATTGGATACATCCTAGTTAATGGTTCACTGACCATTAATAGAACATTTTCCAAAGATGAGGCACAATATATATTATATATGAATATGTTAAAAATAAAATTTTTAATATTATTAAAATTATCACAATCATTACAATATAATTTATAATATTTTGAAGACTCATTTTCTATAAAATAGAAAGAGGTAATGAAATAAGAAAAAAGAAATAAAATAAAAGGATTAAATGACCTCACCTTTTTTTTAGAGTGGTTCATTTTCAAATACCATCAAAATTTTGAAATATTAGAGATGCATTACATTAGAAATTACCTAAAAATTATAATCATATGAAGAGATGGTTTCGGTAAAATATTGGGCATTAGTATGTGAGGGTTGAGTGGATTTCCATGGAGAGAGAGGGGATATTTATACTATCGTGGAGGGGTATTTTTGGAAACACTACTACAAAGGGGCCATTAAAAGTTCTAGAATATGTATTTATTGGTTCTAATAAAGTGATTAATACCATATAATGGTTAAAAGCAAGAGGATTTTATCAGCCCTACTAAAACATGTATTAATGTATGATTTATTTTCACACCAAATGCGTTGATAAATCATTAATTTATCAGCACTAATAGATGAACTGATAACGGAAACAATTTATCAGTGCAATTAATTAGCTCTAATAAAGAAAAAATTTGTCAATTCTTTTAAAAGGGGTGATAAATAGTCCCCTTATACAAACTTTTAGAAGTGATGATAAATTGAAATACTATAGTGTGATGCTAAAACAAACCGTTGAAAAAATAGGGCATGCAATGTGTTTTAACAACACACTTCAGCACCTGAATATTCCCTAGAAAGAGCATAGAATTTTAGAAAATATCGGATACAAATACATAATTTAAATTATATAATATTTACATAAAAATTAAAAGAAAAAATTGTTATATAAAAATACTGTTATAGAGTATATAAATTATTTATTAACAAAATTAATGTCAATTTGGAATAAAACATCACACTTGGAGTCACTGGGAGTCAAATTGATATGTGTTTGATTCCTATATGTCAAAAATATCATATTGATCATTTCTTAAAATACCAAATTAATCCAATTTTGTTTCTTAATTTTTATTATTTTAGTTTTTTTCACTAAAATTAATATCAATTTGGATTAAAAGATGAACTTTGAGTCATACCGATCAAACTGTGTGTCATATATAGGTGCAGCTAATTATAACACATCTAAAAAGACTCATTGATCATTTTCATAAAGTATCAAAACAATCCAAAAGTGTTTCCTTGGATTTGTGTATTCCACGTATATTTTTTACCAAATTTTCATTTTAAACTCAATACATGCTCTTTTAGTCATAGAGTTTTAATCATGTGTGGTTTTAATATGAGATTCATCCTAATATATCCTAAACTAATTCTGAATCATTTTACTAAATTATCAAGACAAAATAATTGGGATTTCTCAGTTCTCATTGAGTGAAAATTATTTCTATAAAAATATCAATTTCAAACTGATAACAGACACATTGTGTCATATCATTCACAACATGTGTCAGATTTACGTTTAGATTATTCTAACATGTCACTAATGAATTATGTATCATTTTCCTAATGTAACATAATAACTTGAATGTGTTTTCTCAGTTTTGATTATGTCAATTTATTTTTCCACAAAAATTAAAGAAATTTTGCAATAAAAAGACGAACATGGATTCATATCGGTCACACGTTGATTTATATTAAGTAAAATCTTATTAACACAAATCAAAAATGACTTATGGATCATTTTTCTAATATACCAAAATAACTAGAATGTGTTTTCTTATTTTTGAGTATGTTATTTGTTTTTTCCACTAAAATTAGTGTTGAATTTGAATAAAAATACACAATTGGAGTCATACCAGTCTCACCATGCATCATAATGAGGTGAGGCAGATTTATACACATAAAAAATGACTTATTCATCATTTTACTAAACTACAAAAACAATTTAAATTTTTTTACTTTGTTTTGATTATGTCAGTTGTTTCTTTTCAACTAAAATTAATGTCAATTTTATAATAAATATATTCATGTGTAGTCATACTGGTCACAGTGTCCATCATAATGAGGTGAGTCTAATTATGAAACATCTAAAATGACTTATCAATGGTTGTCCTAAAGTATCAAAAAAAATTAATGTGTTTCCACTATTTTTAGTACGCCACTTTCTTTTACTAAAATATTAATTTATACTAGAAACATGAACATTTAGTCATACATGTTTTTTCATGTGTGTGTTGGACATGAATCATTTTCAAAATTATAAGGAAAATCAAAGTGAATTTTATTTAGTTTCAATGAGTGACAATTCTTGTTTTAAAATATGTATTTTTAACTGATAATATGCACTTTGAGTCATACCAATCACATTGTGAGTTTGATTGAGGTGTGGATTACTCCTACATGTCAATAATTATTTTTTGATCATATTACTAAATTACAAAAACTTTTTGATTGTTTTTCTCATGATCCTGATTATGGAATTTTTTCCACTAAAATGAATGTCATTTTTGGATTAAAATATGCACTTGGAATAAAACTGGTCCCGGTGTGCACCAGATTGTGGTGAGGCTTATTCCAACCTTTCTATAATAAAATATCATTAATTTTCATAAATTATCAAAACATTATGAATTAATTTACTTGGTGTTTAGCATGCTACACTATTTTTCAAAAAATTAAATTAAATTTGAAACATGCATTTTAGTCATACAGGTTGCATCGTGTGTGGGGTTGACATGTGACTGATTCCAACACATCAAAAATGATTTATGAATCAATATCCTAAATAATCAATTAAATATATTTTTTTCTTAGTCATCATTTAGTGACAAATTTTGTTTTAAAATATAAAATTTATAATTGAATCGGACACATTGACTCCTTCCTCCTTGATGACAATGATATATCAATGTTCGTTTTCTTCTAATAGTTCTATCATAAAACTACTCTCTTCAATGATTGATTACACGTATATTTATTCAAAAAATTATATTGGATTATATAATTGTTTGGTAATTGGGGTTGTAAAGATGTTTCTTCAATAATAGTAGTTAATAAATTGAAGATTCAAACAAATAATGTTTTTATAGTTGGATTAATACCATATATAAAATCACATAACCATGGAGTGAAAAAAATTATTTTAATAATCCACCTCTAACACTTGAAAGATGGATCCTATCATGAGTGGAATGTTTTTTGTTCTCCTTTTTATAATTTTGCTCAAACACATTTTTCGTATGGTCCACATTATACTTTATTTTCCAAAAAATATATTTTTTGGAAGACAATGATTCATCTACTTCTCTTCCTCAATCTATAACATTATATCCATCTCTGCCTCCTCCATCAAATTGGTCTCTAACCCAAACTCTACATTTGCCTTCACCTCCACCTCCACCTACGCCTCCACCATATCCCAATAATTTTTTTTATAGGTAAATTTTTTTAAAAAAATTGATTTCATCCATTATACTTATCCTTGAGAAGGAGATAAAAAATAATATATAAGAATTCTAACACTAAATATTCACAAAAAAAATATTTATTATTGTCATAAATTGTACTAGATCATACAAATAGAAGGTAATCACAAAAATTAGTTGGCTGCATATATTCTAACAAAATTAAAACTACATAATCATCACTAAAAAATAATTCTTATTTTGAGTAACTAGGTTGTCGGAAATCATCATAGCACTGAGAAAATATATATAAACAATTGATTATGAAATATTTTTATTAAAATTGTATTTACCTTCATAAATTTACAATTGGGGGATAACGTTATTTTCACAACATTTGATCTATCTCATAAATTTGATAACATAATATCCACAATTGATTCCAATATCTTTTTTTGGACACTGCATAAACCTTGAAAATGATAATAATATTGTTTAAAAATGTTTTGATAGTTAAATATTACAATATATACCTTACCTAGTTTCCATTTTTAGTTATTCATAGGCATTATTCCATCAGACAACAACTTTATTCCATGTTCGGGCCTACATTGATGGATCTCCCTATCATAAAAATTTTTTGTAAAAAAAATATTGAGATTTATAATTTTAATTTATGTATAAAATTTTGATTCTAGTTTTTTAAATATTCACAATAAACATCATGTGTGTTATTTTGGTTCTATTTCCATGCACTAAATCCGAAAAATAAATATTAGGGGTATCAAAATTCTCTATTATCAACATCTACTACTCCCCACAAAACAAAAACAATTAAGTCAAAGAAAATATTAATTTTTTATGAGACTAGTTTTCACAACATAGCTATTTTATTTTAGGAATATTAAAGTGTTTTTCATCTTATAATTTCTTATTAAACACTTCAAGTAACAAATTTTTTTATTCTTAATTTCTTCATTATTCAATGTCAGTTCTACAGTAGAAATGATACCGGGATTAATGAATCCAAAATATTCTTCACTTGGTCTTACCATTATATAGTATTGACATAAATTAATGTAGATAATATGAATGCTTTATAACATTAATAAACTATTATCTCATAATTTGGATGGACATATTATGAAAAGGTACCTTGTATGTGTATTCAGAACAGAGACAATCATCCATTGATGCTTGAGAATGTCATTTAGATCCTCAATGCCAATTCTGTAAGTGAATAAAAAACTATATATTTATTCTTCACATTCAATTTATGACATAACTGTATCCATAAATGCGGTATCTTCATGATGTTGTAAAAATAATAAATGTTTCTCTGGAACTGGCTTGGAGATGCTACTCTCACAAGGTCAATTTGTTATCTTGGTTGATTTAATATATTGTTTTGATTATACCTTATTTTCTATAATACATTATGAATCTACAATATCATACCTCACTTCAGAACTAGTATCATCAACTACTAATAGTTTTTCATATGAATTTTTTTTAAAGACATACCTCATATATCTTTATATGATTATATAGCCATGAAATTAATGTCCAATAGCATCTTTGAAAATTGTAAAACCATGAAAATCAAGTGGAAAATGAAAAACAACTATCATCTCATGATCTACCTCAACCCCTACTCTCATGTGATATTTTGGGAGATCATGATAGTTTATCTTGTCTCCAGAGATATTATACATTGTACCCATCACAACATGGAGGTACATGGGTGTTGACAGACACAAATCACAAACAACTATACACTATAGAATTTTAGTAATATAAATTTAATTGAATTTTTATTCACATTTAGGATCGAATGTAGTGAAAAAATGTATTACCATGGCTAAGATATTAATTTGCAGGAACCACTAGCCAATATGTCAGTGGGATCATTTGGTTCATGTTTGGATCTTTGCCCCACCTATGGTTCACTTTAATCATTTCTCATATATTGGACGCCCAAACGAGACTAAAAAATATTATCTTGTAGTGAGTTTATTATTGTCTGCAATCATCTCACCATATTATTTTTGTCTTCATGTGGTTTTATCTTCTCAAAATATGTTCAAGGAGAGACTCTAAAAACTATTCCACTAACAGCATCATATTGTTGCGGCCACCTCAAAGTAATTGAAAGCAGATTGTCTTCTAGTATGGTTATTGAATATTTTTCTATATAATCCATAAAAAATATAAATATATATATATATATATATATTTATGTAATATTATTATAAAGAATAAATAATTACCATTATTTCATACTTACACCTGTTTCCCATACATTAATTTTCATTAACTAATTTCCCCTACTTGTTTATATGAGACTCCTTATATAGATTATGATGTGGAATGAAAGGGGAATTAGTTTTTTATTAATTAATTTTTATAAAAACAATGGAAGATATTATTTTTCATATCACATTATCATAATTTTATTTTAGATTTAAAATATATATACATTTCTTCTCTAGTGAAGCATACCCCATCGTTTCTTTATGATAGGGGTACAATGGTTTTGATACACATTATATACTTTCAGAACCCTTTTCTACTTCATAAATTGAAAATTATGAATGATGTTGTATTTAAAAAATAATTTTCAATAATATATCATCGACTTCAATGCACATGAAATGATTTCTCATTACGAAGATTGATTAAAACAACCCATGTTTCTTACTTTATAATGTCTTCATAACAAAATAGGGTGTGAGGCTTTACGTTCTCCTCAATATCTCAATTATGTAACCATATATGAAGATCATGAAATCCTCTATATGATTTTACAGTGGCCATTAATTCAAATTTCATATATATATCTTCTAAAATAAAAAAATATACATGGAATACTAAAAATTAAATCAATGTTTTGATATAATTTTTTTATTAAACTAGAGTATATATAAAATAAAATTTCCATTAAATATTTTCAAAGGATTTACTTCTTTACTAGTTTTATGTGAGAATATGAATCAATATCAATAGTCACATTTATCCCCTTTGTAACCCCATGATAACTAATGAACATTGACATCTTTGGGTTAATATTTTTTCCTTTTTGATTCAAACCAACCTCAAATCTTATTCCATTACATCTTTTATTGTAAAATTTATTTACCAATATAATGTTGCTTCAATTTTTTTCATCAATAAATTATTGATCCCCAAACAATTCTGCAGTTACATTAGAAACATCATGTTCTTCCTCGAGATTGGTAACTTTATCACGTGTCAAAGAAATTGTCAACATAAGTATCCAAACGTCTAATTTGTCTCACATAAAAACATTACAATAAAATCCACGCATAAAATTCAAGATTTACATTCAACATGAATGAAAATATTTACTGTCATGAGCAGAGATATAATTCATAAATAATGTAGTACAACTAATCTTCAGTACCTTTATTTAATCCATTATCAATTTCTTGATTTTCTTCCACCTATTAAAGATGGACTGGACTACCTATTTCAAACTAAAATTTCTTCAATAAAATTGGTTCTAAATATACTTGATTAAATACCTCTTAAATAGTTATTATTTAGTATTTTTGGGTGATATCCATCCCCTATATTTTGTGGACAACTATATATTTTTCATGAACCACTTGACCCAAAATTCATCCCATACGTGGTTCTGGGGATCACTTTGGATGACTACTACAAAAATTAGTCCAAAAATCAAAGAAGATATGTGGGAAGAGTCTCAATAAAAAAAATTAAATAATAACTATTTTAGATATGAGAGGTCCCTAAGACTACCAAGTGAACATCAACTCATCCCCACTTACTTACACTAACTGTAACCATTGTTACTAATCCATTTCCCTCAACTGTATCTCAAATATAAGATATCTATATCAACTATGGATCAAATATAACATTACTAAAATTTCACTTATGCATTATAACTTATTAAAATCAAGAAATGAAGGAATGGACATTTTAATATAGATAACTTCCACTCAGAATAATTTACTTCCACTCAAAACCATTTACTATTTTCCACTTCCAATAAAATGTTTCTTTTTTTTGGCATGGCTTACAAGAGATTAAAACATGTGGTGGTATTGGTCTGAGGTGGATGGGAGAGCATGAAAACCAACCATTTCTCAAAGATACCAGGAGAAAGTACCGAGAAGATGAAGTAGGAAGTGGGCCGGAGAGATCTTCTCATTGTGGGAGGAATACCTTTATGAGACAGATTGGCACCCTTATAAGTTTATCAAGGTTAATGGGAAAATATATTATTCAATTTCGTTGAAGTAGAATTGATAGATAATAATGAATAAAATACTAGTGATATGTCTGTCATCAAGGGATATTAGAACCATAATGTTGGGGGAAAGCTAGTTTGAAAGAGGGAGTTCGATACATCGTCATGGAATGGAAGGAAACTAAGTATCTGAAGATGGATTAAATGAGTGTGGTGAAGGTTAGTTATAATAGATAAATTATGTATTATATCTCTATTTATAAACATTATAATTTTTATGCAAGATTTATTTAAATATGAAATTTTATACATGAATTGTATTGTATTGTATTTCTATCTTACGAAAATGAATCCTCATTTATATAAACGTATTTGAGAAAACCTTAGTCCTTATTTATTAAAAGTTATTTGTGTTCATTCGGAATATTATGTGTCATGTTCTTCTTTCAATTATCATACACTATGAATATTTTCATAAACTAATAATGTGGTACATGTTTTCATGTGAATCAGAGGCATGTAGAGTCATAAGAGAAAACCTACATAATTACATTATATAACCTCTTTATGTTCATCATGGTGCACATGTAGGTGATTCTTCAAAAGAGTGATGGTTACTGGGATTGATTATTTAGTATAATGGGTAATGATAGCTTGTAGATACTTCTGGATTTTGTTCCATCAATGGTAGGTTGGTTATTCATATTGGCTTTTATTTTTAACATGGATATACGAAATTGTAATTGTTTTTTTTCTTGTATGCATTTATATACATGAGATTCTATTGTGTACAATTTTACTGAGATGAACAGGTCATGTGAGTTGGTTTTTTAAAAAATATATCATGAATCTCGTTGATTCCTACATATTTATTATCAATCCTTTGGATATTGGTTGATGGTTCTAAGGGTTGAGTAAATTTTTTATTCAACTCAGATAATGTTATGAATAGTTGGATTATACTGTGATGTGAACCTTTAATAAAATATAAATTTATTGATAATATAACACACACAAATGAATAAATAAAAAAAATAAATTCGTAAATTAGGTCACTTTAATAAAAATCACCTAATTACTAGAGATGAATGTATTTATAAAATAATTTGATTGAAAAGTAAACTCATATATAACATGTTCTCTAGATAAAACTGCATATGAAAACTATTCAACTAGAATCAGATCTACTATGTTGTGTTATAACATGTTAACATTTATAAATGTAAATCAAAGTAAATTATATAAATATATTTATGATCTCATTATAATCATTTAAAAAAAATTCAACTAATTTTCAAATTAATGAATATGGGAAATTATTGGAAACTATTAATTATTAATAGAAATAAATGGTATCTCCTTTAATGATCTCTTTGACATATTGAATATAATTTTATTTTGTAACTATATTGTTTTAGTGAATATATTCTTTAAAAAATTTATAATTATCAAAACCTAACAATCAATTATAAACTATAATTTTCTTCAAAATACATCACAACTAGATTGGATGAAATAAAAACTGAAAAATTATGATTATTTTAATTTTAATTAAAATTGAACTATTTTTTTCATTATTAATTTATATCTATATAACACATTAATAATTTTAACCAACATAAAAATTTAAATTTTATTTTGAGTTCCCTGAAATTGATTAAGACATTCACATAAAAACAATATATATATATAAACCCACATTATATTATTCATATCAAATTTAATTCCCTATTAAATTATTGAAATATAATTTTAAACTTGTTTTCATTTTCATGTGCATATAATAATATTAAAAAAAGATTCAAAAATGTAAAACCACAATATCTAAATGGTAAAAAGAAATAATATAATGGAAACATAAAAAAAATCGAGTTACAACAACAAATGGAGTTGCAGTTCTCAACGGTCTCATATGACTCTAGAAGAGTTTAGAAAGTAGGTGTGGAATTGTGTATGTGTATGTAAGTGAGAGAGAGAAATATATATGACATGTAGGGTTTTTTATGCTAATGAACAGTGAAAATTTTCGAACCACAGAACCCAACAAATCAAACAATAATGGAGGAAAAGAAGAAAATAACACACATTAGATTATATCCTTGATTCTTCTGAGAGATGGTAGAGGAGTAGAACCAGCAACAACAGAGTTCTACGGGAGTTTGAGATTCTCTAATTTAATGAGTCATGGTTTGGTTCTATTAGAAATTTCAAGGACAATATTATCAGGGATTTCAAAATATCATTAATAAAGACCTTTTATTAGCGCTAAATTTATAAGCACAGATAAAATGAATCTTTACCAATGTTAAAAAATGGCTGATAAAATTGACATTTATTAATATAGATAAAGGAATTATAATTATATTTATAAATTAAATTTTTTATAAATATATATTTAATTATATATTTGTTTAATATAATTTTACAATTGTATTAATATATAACTATTTATTTATAATTACATGAATACCGTGTGGAAAATAAAATAATTTTAATTAAAATTATAAATATATAATTCTATAAATATATTAAATATAAATTTATAAATATATTTATAATTATTTATTTATAATTAAAAATATATTTATATCATTAAATAAATTTATATAATTATATATATATAATAAATATATATATATATATATATATATAGTTAGAATTATTATTATTATTTTATTATTATAAATAAAGTTATATAATCATATATATATATAATAAATATATATAAATATAATCATATACTTTGTTTAAATATAATTATAATAATTTAATAATTATTTAAATATATAACTATTTCTTTATAACTACATGAATAATATATTAAAAATAATAATCCTTATAAGTACATATATCACCTTGGGTGAAACTTAGGAGTAGTTTCTCATGTGGGTCTCAGCAAGATCTCACGTTCATGTCTCGGCAATTATATTATTTATATAAATTTAATACAATTTTATTTTTATATAAATAAATATATATTTATTTATAATAATGTAAATACATTTTAAAAAATATTATTTATTTATTTATAATAATTATAAACTTATTTATTTATTAATTTTTAAATATACTAAATATAAATTCATTTATTTATATAAAATATTTATTTAAAAATCCATTTTTAATATTATTATTGGATAATCCTAAATACATGGATTCCACAAATAAGGTAAATTAAATAATTCAAAATGAGAACACTTTAAAAATATTAAAAAACTAGATATGTTTTTTAATTAAAAATAAATCATTAAAGAATATGTATATATATTGAGGTAGAGAATAATATGTATTCAAAATGCTATAATGTAGTGTATATATATATAATAGAAAATGATCAAATTCAAAAACCAAAAATATTAAAAATAAATATATAATACCTAACTATAATAATAATAATAATAAATATATAAAATTGACTGATTAAAAAAATAATATATTAAATATGTCATGTTATAATGAAATTCTAAATTATATATTTACATTTCAATAAATTAAATAAATATTAAGTGTATGTGTTTCTATAAATGATTTCACTAGTTGCGTAAATATTTGTGTGTGTGTGTTGTATATAAAAATTCATTAATTACAAATATGTATGTGAAACCAATGTAACACATTCCATTTAATATAAGTTAAATTGAAAATTCAAACATCATTGAAAATGAATAAGACATTAATATGTTTACATTTTATTTATTTTTTATATATTTATATTTAATATATATTATTTATTAATATTTATAAATAATATATATATATATATATTAAACATATTAAATTTTATTAATTATTGTTTCATTAAAAAATTTAAATAATTTTTTAATTTATTCGTATTTAATTTTTTTGGTGTAATTATTACAATGTACTCTATTGAAATATCAATATTTAATATATACTATACATAAAAACTTGTAATATATATATATATATCTATATATTAAATTAATTCATTTTATCAATAATTATTTAATTAATTAAATGTTTAATATTTGTATTACATTTCTAATTTTTAATTTTTATTGGTTTAATTATTTTATTTTATTCATTTTATGTAACAATATATTTTATTTATAATATTTATTAATTTTTCTATTTTTTTAATTACTATTTTAAATTTATTCATTTTAAAAATTAATTATATAATTAATAAAATTGATCATATTTTTCTCATTTTATTATGGTCCTTTATCAGGGCTAAATGAGCATTATTAATTGATACAATTTACCATCAATAAAATTAAAGCACAAATAAATAAAATCCTTTTTCTGCACTAACAACAAAGCATTGATAAAAGATACCTTTTATCAGATCTTCTTTTATCACACATAAAGGATGAATTTATGAACTCTTTTTTTGTATCACTGATAAATGTCGGCACTATTAAATACCTCTTTTATAGTAGTGAATAAATTACTAAATGAATTATTACATGAAATGTAAACCATATAATAGTGTGTCTTTGATAGTATGAATCATGTATGAATAAAATAAAATAGTTATAAGCCATTATACACATTTATTAATTGTATTCAAAATTTTTTTAAAAGGAATATGGAATAAATTAAATATTTTTTTGAGGGAACACATTTGACTTTAGAATTTAGGGAAATGTTTTTAGGGTTCTAAAATATGTGTATTATTTTTAAATGACCCATTTAACATCAAAAATTTATTTCGGTATGAATTAACATTTTTATCAATTAAATAATTATTTCATTGGCATTGTGTATCAAAACATGTTGTATTTTAATAAACCATATTTTTACTATTAATATAAAAATTGAAGTGTTTCCAAAAAATACCAAAAAAACTCACCCCTGAAAAATAAAGATGTGATGGTTTCCATAATGACACTCATTTTAGGAAATTAATTTTCTACCATATGTAGTTTTAGTTTTCAATATAAAAAGTATTATCTTAATGGATTATATTAAAATACTGTTTATTAAATATGTTATTTTTTTGTTTATTTAATCATGATATTATATAATGGAATTATAATATTTAAATTTACATAAATTACTCATGAAAAATAAAGATAATATTAAATTTTATTATTTTTATATCAGATTACTATTCTAATGATCATGTTACAATTATCAACAGTATGGTTACTATGCCAAATTGTCTCATTACTATTCCAAAAATCATATTGCGATTCCAATAGAAATATTACCTTCAATAAATACCACTTCATTCTTTTATTCAAATTTCCAAAAATGTTCCCCCTAAGCTTTTATATTTTGATTATCAAATATGTTGAATGTTTTACTAATATTTATCTATTTTTCTATAGTGTTGACTGTGAGGGTGATGATTCTAGTATATTTGAAGGATTTGTATTTTTCGGTTTTATTAATCTTGACTACATTTTTTCCCATTGTAAATTGTTTAATTTCCATGGTTTTAATTGCTGATTAACTTAACGATCAGTGGTAATGAAATTAAATGGTTTTGTTATATTTGTGTGTTATATTTATATAATACTGTATACTATAATATCATTTATAAAATAAAAGTTTTTACCAAAACTTTGGACCATGTAAATAAATTTAGTTTTTTTAGTATTTTGTGCACAATTAGAATGGTGGTGGTATTACATGCCCAAAGGACCCACTTTTTTACATAATAGTACATGTCATGTACTATATACCCTTTTGGGTTCATTATATCTTCTCTTTTATTTGTTAGGATATGGAAATTTAGTTGTCCATTTTTTTCATTCTTCCATGTAATATGTGATTTTATTATCCTTTTAATCACTAAAGTCCATTTAAAGAAATTTTTAATTTAATTTTTATCTTAATAATGATGATGGTCAGATATTGGTGAGATCAATATTGTATACATGTACTCAGTAACCCTAATAGAAGGACATTAAACCAAAGGATTTGGTGTAATTTTCAGAAATTAATGTCAATAACCCCCTTTGGGATGGGATTTGGGTACTCCACTTATGGATTAGGTAACCCTGTTGGTTGAATCATATCCTCAATGACTAGATGTGTTTCCTCCATAGGGATTAAAACCCCCCCAGCTAGCATTCACTATTTAGTGAAGTTCGAGTCCCCCTTTACAATTATAGTGTTATAATGTATAGTTAGCAGATGATTAGATGGAGTACAATCAAAATCAAATATAGTGGAAATGCTTCTCTATCAAGAGAGTTAGTTTTATTTTCGGTATCAAGAAATTGTTCCTCACTAGGGATTATATCCTCCCTCCCAATAATTTTTTTGATGTTTCATTGTTACATTCTATGTTTTTGGGGCCGTTATAAGGGAGTTAAGAGTTTCTTGGTTTTTAAACACTGTGGATTCTATGATATTCTCAGGTTCCCATCAT